>CM046876.1:413793669-414993669 GCA_025667525.1 Glebionis coronaria
TACCCTTCCTTAACAAGTCCCTAACTTGGTTAAGTTTAATAGCTATCCCGTTCATAATTTTACACAAAACTGTCACAGTTTTAGGTCTCAAAACGTTAAGTCACACGTCCACTTAAACATACCCATGGTTTCTGTAAAAGGAATATTCACACTTTTATACATGTTAGCTAAAACCTCCCACTTGCCCTAACCTTAAAGTTACTGTTAAGACCCAGATATATGTGTATATATTGCTACCTATCCAGAATTCACTGATTTTAAACGTATGAAAAGTTCATTACCATTAGAGGGTCTTACCCTAAACCAAAATCTTAGCCCAAGTTCAGATCCTTACTAAAATATATAAACCATCTCTCATGTTCGTGAGAAGATCCCAATGCAACCCTAAGTACCCCAAACAACCCAAAACTTAAAAAGAAAACAGGCTGAATTCAAAACTGTTTTGACCTCCGACTGTTGTAACCTGTTTTTGACCCACTTCCCGACCTCCAATTTAGTTCTCGTTTCTTGATTTAGAAAGCCAACTCAATTGCCTATCCAGGGCTAGGTTGATCGCATCTTGAATGTTCCTAGAACTCGAGATATGATCAAAACAATAGACTCAAAATTCTGCCCAGTTTTTAAAACGGGTTTTAAACAAATTGATCTAATTAATCACCTATAACCCTTCTAATACAAGCCCTAGATTATATGATCATCATATTATGATTAATACATCATTAATCTACTGTTTTTATATAAACCCTAACCCTTAATCCATCATAAGAATGATTAATTAAACATAAAAACAATTTAATTAAAAAGGTTAATGAAGGTTTTTACCTTAAATCAATGGAAGATGAAGAAAACCTAATTTTTTTGAAGAACCCTAATTCTCCTCTATGAAACCCACGAATTTTTCTTTGTCTCCAGAGATTTATGTTTTTTTTATTTATTAGATAACCTTATATAGTGTGTACATAAAATCCTAGTCCAAGTATAACACCCAACTTTCCTTTTTCTCCTCTTTTCCCTTTTTTTTCTTTTCCAAACCGACCTAACCCCCTTAAATTCGTTTTTTTTCTTTATTTTTTTTTCTTTTTATTGTTAATTAATATCTTATTAATATTACCTTAATTTACCTTAATTTATTTCAGCCCCTAAAGCTTCCAAAACCCCAAAACCGTGAAACTAGTCAAAATTACGCGTTTTACCGTAAAAGACGTAAAATATACACTTTAAAAAAATCTCAAATTTTTAAATAAACTTTATAAGTAAGTCCTAAATGACTTAAAACCATCCCGAAAAATATTCACTTGACTAATTACCTCATTCGAGACCTCTAAATGCTAAACCGTAAATCCTAAAAAATACACTATTACTATAATACTTATACGTATACGTAAACACCAAAATAACACCATTTCATTTCATAGTCACTAATTGTGAGCTCATGAACATGAAATAACCGTTCCTCAATTTACTTATGAGTACTCTATACTCATAAACGATAACCACACCAACCTCGTTCACACAAAATAAACACGTAAACACACAATTCAAGTAAGCACACATAAAATAACCTAAAAGTAAGACCAAGTGACAAACCCAAAACCAAGGTTGTCACATCACTCCCTCCTAATAGAAATCTCGTCCCGAGATTCACTCCCAAACTCAAACTTATTCTCAGCAAACAAACGAGGATGCATATCCCTGATAAAACCTTCACGTTCAAACGTGAACTCAGTTTACACGAAAATAATCTCAACCAACAACACATGAGCCTTAACCGTCCGCGAGGAAACTTATCAAAACCATAAATTTATGTAACCAACCTAACTAAATCTCGCAACTCATCAAACAAGAACTGTCTTGAAACCAAGTTAGGAGCCGTCACATAACTCAACGGGTTTAAAACTATCACCCCGATTTCAGTCTTACTCATAAATACCATAAATCAAAACTCATCAAAATATAACCACGTATAATAAGGTCTAAATAACTCTCAAATTCCTTCCCAACTCATCTCTATGTTAACCCCCAAGTGTTCATTACCGCAAAATACCCAAAACACGAGTTTAACCCATGTTGTCTGAAAATTAACCTTGAACTCAACACTTGTACAATTAATTCGACCAAGCTACTGACTTCCAATTACGAAACTTTCTGAATATTTGAAAAGTATGTTCCGAGTACATAATTTTAGGCTTTTGAATCACCCAAAAACCTTTAAAAACGAATAAGTTATGACCAAAACTATTTTTCTCAAAATCTGCCTAGGCATTAGCAAAAGTTTCTGACAGTTAGCGACATATTTTGACAGTTTTGCGACAGTTTCTGCCTACTCCGATTTATACCAAAAAAAAACGATTTTTAAACCCTAAAACCCCCCATTAATTACCAAAACTAGAACCTAATTTATTTTAATTTCAGAAAATTAAAACTCTATTAATTACATGATTTTAACATATTTCACTAAATAAGAACAAAATTTTTAACTTAAGAACAATAACTTTAGGTGATCAAAACCAAAATATTTTAAAATAACCGAGTCATGCTTATATGTTAAAGAATTTATATTCCACCTTATTTGAAACATGATCCCGACACTTCCTTATTTCATCGACTACCAACAACTATTTTTTTTTCAATTTGCAAGTTCTATTTTTTTACCATGTATAACTCGAAACAAAAGACATCGTTACCCCAAAAAGAAATCTCCACCATCTCAAAATCCTTCACGCCAAAAGTACCGTACAAACAAACACGTGAAATGGGGACCCGAGAAATGCGCTACTACAGAAGTTGAACATCTCAAAGAGAAACGAGCTAGCAACCATCCCAAGAATACAGCCGGTAAGTAGAAAATAATTTTACATACATAGGCATAAGCGTACATACACTCAAATCCATCCAACATATACTATACAAGCATGTATTAACTCTCTTTCATGCAATCATACTTGAAAGTCCAGTGGTGTTGTGGTACATATATAATTATGTAGGCCTCCATAATTATACATGTTCCCTTTCACCAATGTACTCCCTCCTATGATGACACTTATAAGAAATTAATACTACACATAACACATAATCCAACAACTCACAAGCACATAACCACACGAGATAAGATCCAAAACCCCATGTATTAAAATAACATAGCCAATGCACGAAACACATAAACTCGTAGTCCAGCTGAACCAGCGTAGACAAAATTCAAAATGTATAAAGAACATGAAAACATAATTAAGCGAAATCCAACAATGACTAGCGTATACGACCATGGTTCCACCCGCACTAATCAAAACTCGTAAAGAAAATAACATGTAGTTAAGTATGAACCATAGTAGTTCATAACCTAACAAATTCTGCGAAAATAATATTCAAACACATCAATTACTATAAAATGCACACATACTCCTATGACGCCTATATGCAAGGACCCTTAAGCTATAGACTAGGCTACACGACTAGGAAACCTAATTCTCTAGAACCATTGTCTCTGATACCATTCTGTCACACCCCACCATGGCGGAATATAGGGCGCGACGTATGGATATCATCACGACATGGCGTGTCTATAGAGATAACTATATGAAATAAGAAATGTCATAAAATGGAGACACAAAGTCATGACAATATCTCATCAGACTCAGGAGTCTAGGTAAGTAGGTAACAGTCCTACCGCTTACCCAAGACAAACAAATAACATAACCAAACAAATTATATGTATGCCACATTATTACTTATTAAAAGAACAAATAAAAACTAAGAAGGAAACGGGGATTCTCCTTCTATATGCATTCCTAAGCTTCTCCAATCCTAGCCACTTATGTTCTCATGCTTAACCATAGTATCACCTGAAAGAGACACTAAAACACGTCAACATAAAGTTGGTGAGAGTCATAGGTTTAGACTCCAACGCTAAATCAATTACAAACTGTGAATAACGAACACGGATACAATAACATATGGACAATGTGTTACATGTATGCATCAACAACTATCAATTCAAGATCAAACATTTCAAACCAAAACCAAGGCTCCTACATTGCCAAACAACATGGTACCATAGATGATCACACTATGTACCTATCCCAAGGCCACTACCTTGTCAAACCACAAGGCCACTACCTTGTCAAACCACAATAACTGAGACGGCACGTGTCCCCCGATCCAAATCATACACAATCAAGAATCACATAGCAGTTAATCACATAATGTACACACAAGTCCATCACAACCATAAAAACATTCACAGCAACAATTTATAAATAACTCAACACAGTGTCTCTTCCATCCCATCTGGAATTCAAAATCAATAGTAAACATGGGACTATGAAACTACCTGATAGCTTCTCTACAAGTCCTCGCACTAGCAACAAGCTAACAAACCGAAAACACGAAATCAATACACGAACCAATCACTAAGATGGCTCATCAACCTATGATGGACATCTAGTCTATTCCCGTATAATCACCACATTGTTAAGATCTAATCACCCCACTAACTTTCCTTAACAAGTCCCTAACTTGGTTAAGTTTAATAGCTATCCCGTTCATAATTTTACACAAAACTGTCCCAGTTTTAGGTCTCAAAACGTTAAGTCAAACGTCCACTTAAACATACCCATGGTTTCTGTAAAAGGAATATTCACACTTTTACACATGTTAGCTAAAACCTCCCACTTGCCCTAACCTTAAAGTTACTGTTAAGACCCAGATATATGTGTATATATTGCTACCTATCCAGAATTTACTGATTTTAAACGTATGAAAAGTTCATTACCATTAGAGAGTCTTACCCTAAACCACAATCTTAGCCCAAGTGCAGATCCTTACTAAAATATATAAACCATCTCTCATGTTCGTGAGAAGATCCCAATGCAACCCTAAGTACCCCAAACAACCCAAAACTTAAAAAGAAAACAGGTTGAATTCAAAACTGTTTTGACCTCCGACTGTTGTAACCTGTTTTTGACCCACTTCCCGACCTCCAATTTAGTTCTCGTTTCTTGATTTAGAAAGCCAACTCAATTGCCTATCCAGGTCTAGGTTGATCGCATCTTGAATGTTCCTAGAACTCGAGATATGATCAAAACAATTGACTCAAAATTCTGCCCAGTTTTTAAAAACGGGTTTTAAACAAATTGATCTAATTAATCATATATAACCCTTCTAATACAAGCCCTAGATTATATGATCATCATATTATGATTAATACATCATTAATCTACTGTTTTTATATAAACCCTAACCCTTAATCCATCATAAGAATGATTAATTAAACATAAAAACAATTTAATTAAAAAGGTTAATGAAGGTTTTTACCTTAAATCAATGGAAGATGAAGAAAACCTAATTTTTTTGAAGAACCCTAATTCTCCTCTATGAAACCCACGAATTTTTCTTTTTCTCCAGAGATTTATGTTTTTTTTATTTATTAGATAACCTTATATAGTGTGTACATAAAATCCTAGTCCAAGTATAACACCCAACTTTCCTTTTTCTCCTCTTTTCCCTTTTTTTTCTTTTCCAAACCGACCTAACCCCCTTAAATTCGTTTTTTTTCTTTATTTTTTATTCTTTTTATTGTTAATTAATATCTTATTAATAGTACCTTAATTTACCTTAATTTATTTCAGCCCCTAAAGCTACCAAAACCCCAAAACCGTGAAACTAGTCAAAATTACGCGTTTTACCGTAAAAGACGTAAAATATACACTTTAAAAAAATCTCAAATTTTTAAGTAAACTTTATAAGTAAGTCCTAAATGACTTAAAACCATCCCGAAAAATATTCACTTGACTAATTACCTCATTCGAGACCTCTAAATGCTAAACCGTAAAGCCTAAAAAATACACTATTACTATAATACTTATACGTATACGTAAACACCAAAATAACACCATTTCATTTCATAGTCACTAATTGTGAGCTCATGAACATGAAATAACCGTTCCTCAATTTACTTATGAGTACTCTATACTCATAAACGATAACCACACCAACCTCGTTCACACAAAATAAACACGTAAACACACAATTCAAGTAAGCACACATAAAATAACCTAAAAGTAAGACCAAGTGACAAACCCAAAACCAAGGTTGTCACATCACTCCCTCCTAATAGAAATCTCGTCCCGAGATTCACTCCCAAACTCAAACTTATTCTCAGCAAACAAACGAGGATGCATATCCCTGATAAAACCTTCACGTTCAAACGTGAACTCAGTTTACACGAAAATAATCTCAACCAACAACACATGAGCCTTAACCGTCCGCGAGGAAACTTATCAAAACCATAAATTTATGTAACCAACCTAACTAAATCTCGCAACTCATCAAACAAGAACTGTCTTGAAACCAAGTTAGGAGCCGTCACATAACTCAACGGGTTTAAAACTATCACCCCGATTTCAGTCTTACTCATAAATACCATAAATCAAAACTCATCAAAATATAACCACGTATAATAAGGTCTAAATAACTCTCAAATTCCTTCCCAACTCATCTCTATGTTAACCCCCCAAGTGTTCATTACCGCAAAATACCCAAAACACGAGTTTAACCCATGTTGTCTGAAAATTAACCTTGAACTCAACACTTGTACAATTAATTCGACCAAGCTACTGACTTCCAATTACGAAACTTTCTGGATATTTGAAAAGTATGTTCCGAGTACATAATTTTAGGCTTTTGAATCACCCAAAAACCTTTAAAAACGAATAAGTTATGACCAAAACTATTTTTCTCAAAATCTGCCTAGGCATTAGCAAAAGTTTCTGACAGTTAGCGACATATTTTGACAGTTTAGCGACAGTTTCTGCCTACTCCGATTTATACCAAAAAAAAAACGATTTTTAAACCCTAAAACCCCCCATTAATTACCAAAACTAGAACCTAATTTATTTTAATTTCAGAAAATTAAAACTCTATTAATTACATGATTTTAAAATATTTCACTAAATAAGAACAAAATTTTTAACTTAAGAACAATAACTTTAGGTGATCAAAACCAAAATATTTTAAAATAACCGAGTCATGCTTATATGTTAAAGAATTTATATTCCACCTTATTTGAAATATGATCCCGACACTTCCTTATTTCATCGACTACCAACAACTATTTTTTTTTCAATTTGCAAGTTCTATTTTTTTACCATGTATAATTCGAAACAAAAGACATCGTTACCCCAAAAAGAAATCTCCACCATCTCAAAATCCTTCACGCCAAAAGTACCGTACAAACAAACACGTGAAATGGGGACCCGAGAAATGCGCTACTACAGAAGTTGAACATCTCAAAGAGAAACGAGCTAGCAACCATCCCAAGAATACAGCCGGTAAGTAGAAAATAATTTTACATACATAGGCATAAGCGTACATACACTCAAATCCATCCAACATATACTATACAAGCATGTATTAACTCTCTTTCATGCAATCATACTTGAAAGTCCAGTGGTGTTGTGGCACATATATAATTATGTAGGCCTCCATAATTATACATGTTCCCTTTCACCAATGTACTCCCTCCTATGATGACACTTATAAGAAATTAATACTACACATAACACATAATCCAACAACTCACAAGCACATAACCACACGAGATAAGATCCAAAACCCCATGTATTAAAATAACATAGCCAATGCACGAAACACATAAACTCGTAGTCCAGCTGAACCAGCGTAGACAAAATTCAAAATGTATAAAGAACATGAAAACATAATTAAGCGAAATCCAACAATGACTAGCGTATACGACCATGGTTCCACCCGCACTAATCAAAACTCGTAAAGAAAATAACATGTAGTTAAGTATGAACCATAGTAGTTCATAACCTAACAAATTCTGCAAAAATAATATTCAAACACATCAATTACTATAAAATGCACACATACTCCTATGACGCCTATATGCAGGGACCCTTAAGCTATAGACTAGGCTACACGACTAGGAAACCTAATTCTCTATAACCATTGTCTCTGATACCATTCTGTCACACCCCACCATGGCGGAATATAGGGCGCGACGTATGGATATCATCACGACATGGCGTGTCTATAGAGATAACTATATGAAATAAGAAATGTCATAAAATGGAGACACAAAGTCATGACAATATCTCATCAGACTCAGGAGTCTAGGTAAGTAGGTAACAGTCCTACCGCTTACCCAAGACAAACAAATAACATAACCAAACAAATTATATGTATGCCACATTATTACTTATTAAAAGAACAAATAAAAACTAAGAAGGAAACGGGGATTCTCCTTCTATATGCATTCCTAAGCTTCTCCAATCCTAGCCACTTATGTTCTCATGCTTAACCATAGTATCACCTAAAAGAGACACTAAAACACGTCAACATAAAGTTGGTGAGAGTCATAGGTTTAGACTCCAACGCTAAATCAATTACAAACTGTG
The DNA here is from genome assembly GCA_025667525.1 of Glebionis coronaria. NCBI lineage: Eukaryota > Viridiplantae > Streptophyta > Magnoliopsida > Asterales > Asteraceae > Glebionis > Glebionis coronaria. The sequence continues at coordinate 413,802,084 of CM046876.1, forward strand.
AATAACGAACACGGATACAATAACATATGGACAATGTGTTACATGTATGCATCAACAACTATCAATTCAAGATCAAACATTTCAAACCAAAACCAAGGCTCCTACATTGCCAAACAACATGGTACCATAGATGATCACACTATGTACCTATCCCAAGGCCACTACCTTGTCAAACCACAAGGCCACTACCTTGTCAAACCACAATAACTGAGACGGCACGTGTCCCCCGATCCAAATCATACAAAATCAAGAATCACATAGCAGTTAATCACATAATGTACACACAAGTCCATCACAACCATAAAAACATTCACAGCAACAATTTATAAATAACTCAACACAGTGTCTCTTCCATCCCATCTGGAATTCAAAATCAATAGTAAACATGGGACTATGAAACTACCTGATAGCTTCTCTACAAGTCCTCGCACTAGCAACAAGCTAACAAACCGAAAACACGAAATCAATACACGAACCAATCACTAAGATGGCTCATCAACCTATGATGGACATCTAGTCTATTCCCGTATAATCACCACATTGTTAAGATCTAATCACCCCACTACCTTTCCTTAACAAGTCCCTAACTTGGTTAAGTTTAATAGCTATCCCGTTCATAATTTTACACAAAACTGTCCCAGTTTTAGGTCTCAAAACGTTAAGTCAAACGTCCACTTAAACATACCCATGGTTTCTGTAAAAGGAATATTCACACTTTTACACATGTTAGCTAAAACCTCCCACTTGCCCTAACCTTAAAGTTACTGTTAAGACCCAGATATATGTGTATATATTGCTACCTATCCAGAATTTACTGATTTTAAACGTATGAAAAGTTCATTACCATTAGAGAGTCTTACCCTAAACCACAATCTTAGCCCAAGTGCAGATCCTTACTAAAATATATAAACCATCTCTCATGTTCGTGAGAAGATCCCAATGCAACCCTAAGTACCCCAAACAACCCAAAACTTAAAAAGAAAACAGGCTGAATTCAAAACTGTTTTGACCTCCGACTGTTGTAACCTGTTTTTGACCCACTTCCCGACCTCCAATTTAGTTCTCGTTTCTTGATTTAGAAAGCCAACTCAATTGCCTATCCAGGGCTAGGTTGATCGCATCTTGAATGTTCCTAGAACTCGAGATATGATCAAAACAATAGACTCAAAATTCTGCCCAGTTTTTAAAAACGGGTTTTAAACAAATTGATCTAATTAATCATATATAACCCTTCTAATACAAGCCCTAGATTATATGATCATCATATTATGATTAATACATCATTAATCTACTGTTTTTATATAAACCCTAACCCTTAATCCATCATAAGAATGATTAATTAAACATAAAAACAATTTAATTAAAAAGGTTAATGAAGGTTTTTACCTTAAATCAATGGAAGATGAAGAAAACCTAATTTTTTTGAAGAACCCTAATTCTCCTCTATGAAACCCACGAATTTTTCTTTTTCTCCAGAGATTTATGTTTTTTTTATTTATTAGATAACCTTATATAGTGTGTACATAAAATCCTAGTCCAAGTATAACACCCAACTTTCCTTTTTCTCCTCTTTTCCCTTTTTTTTCTTTTCCAAACCGACCTAACCCCCTTAAATTCGTTTTTTTCTTTATTTTTTATTCTTTTTATTGTTAATTAATATCTTATTAATATTACCTTAATTTACCTTAATTTATTTCAGCCCCTAAAGCTACCAAAACCCCAAAACCGTGAAACTAGTCAAAATTACGCGTTTTACCGTAAAAGACGTAAAATATACACTTTAAAAAAATCTCAAATTTTTAAGTAAACTTTATAAGTAAGTCCTAAATGACTTAAAACCATCCTGAAAAATATTCACTTGACTAATTACCTCATTCGAGACCTCTAAATGCTAAACCGTAAATCCTAAAAAATACACTATTACTATAATACTTATACGTATACGTAAACACCAAAATAACACCATTTCATTTCATAGTCACTAATTGTGAGCTCATGAACATGAAATAACCGTTCCTTAATTTACTTATGAGTACTCTATACTCATAAACGATAACCACACCAACCTCGTTCACACAAAATAAACACGTAAACACACAATTCAAGTAAGCACACATAAAATAACCTAAAAGTAAGACCAAGTGACAAACCCAAAACCACGGTTGTCACATGTACTAAACTGGTGGTTAGCTTTGATGCAATCTGAAGGTGGTGATGAGTGGGTTGCTGGTTTGACTTGGGCTCAGTTCAAGGACAGGGTGATGGAGCAGTTCTTTCCCAAGGCTGAGCAGGACAAGCTCAAGAGAGAGTACCATGGGATCCGTCAGAGAGCTGGGGAGAATAGCAATGAGTTTATGCAACGCTTTCTTCGCTTAGCTGGTTTCCTTGGTGCGGCAGCAGGTACTCCTGAAGAGCAGGCACATCACTTCAGATGGGCTCTTCGCACATCGGTCGCAAACAATCTGGTGTGTGCTATGTTCAATACTGTAGCACAAGTGGCCGATGCAGCACGGAAACTGGAGATGCTGCAGGAGAGGGATGAGTTCGGGGAAGCTGAAAGACCCGACAAGAGGTAAATCTTCGTATTCAAGCGGTGACCAATCCGTATACTTTCCATATGTCAATAATTCATCTCTTTAACTGTATCTTCCAGGCAGAAAACTGGGGACCGGTCTCAGCCGGCTACTCAGCAGCAGCCTCATCAGCCCAAGGGAAACGATCAGACTAATGACCGATCTGCTACGGATAGGCGTGGCGGTAATGACAATTACCGTAACAACGCCGGGCAATCCAGCAACAGCAGGTCCTAATACTTACGAAATTCCTTATGTTTTATGTTATAGCTCATATTCTGACACTTTAAGCAAACTTCTATCAGGAACCATGGAAACGGTAGGGACCAGAACCAGAGAGGTTCGCAGCCTAGCCGTCCAGCTATCACTGGTATTCAATCTTACGATTATCCACTTTGTCCTTTGTACCCAACTATTATGTCTCATGTAAAATGTTTTATCAGGTCCTCAGCCAGCCAGAGCACCTGCTGGAGGATACACTCATCCTCTTTGCTCTACTTGCCATCGTAGGCACCCAGGACCATGTCGCCGTAATACTGATGCGTGCTTCAAGTGTGGTCTTCCTGGACATATTATGAAGGATTGCCGAAAGGGCGAGATGGAGGGTACATCGGGACATGCTGATACCAAGCCGTCTCCTACTGCCGGCCGTGTCTACACGACATCTAGAGACCAGGCCAACAAGTCTACGTGTACCATCACTGGAATCTTGTATATGTATGGTCGCGCTGCATGTGTTCTTTTCGATACGGGTGCTACTCACTCGGTTATTTCTACTGCTTATGCTAAGAACATTAGGATGCCTCCCTTGCCACTAGAAAATAGGCTTACTATTTCCACGCCTTTGAGGGACTCTATATTAATCACTCATGTATACAAGAGTCTTCCCCTAGAATTTGATGATAAGGTTCGACCTGTCGACGCACTTCCGCTGGACATGAATGACTTCGACATGATTTTGGGCATGGATTGGCTATCCAAATATCATGCTACCATAGACTGCCATTCATATCGAATTATCTTCGGTGATGTCAATGCACCAGAGTACATTCATAATGGGTTCATACCTAGACGGTCTGTACAAGTCATATCCACCCTGCAAGCGCGTGCACTACTGTCACATGGCTGCGAGGGTTATCTAGCTACGGTTCACGACATGGATGCTGAATCTCCATCGATTCAGGATCAACCAATAGTGTCGGAATTCCAAGACGTGTTTCCAGCAGAACTTCTGGGCATACCACCTGCACGAGAAATGGAATTCAGTATCGAAATGGTTCCAGGAGCTGAACCAATCTCCAAGGCTCCTTATCGCATGGCTCCCATAGAGCTGAAGGATCAACTGCAAGAACTTCTGGAACGAGGATTCATTCGACCGAGCACATCTCCATGGGGCGCACCGGTCTTGTTTGTTAAGAAGAAGGACGGCAGTATGCGTCTTTGCATAGACTATCGCGAGCTCAACAAGATTACTATTCAGAATAGGTATCCACTACCACGCATTGACGATCTGTTTGACCAACTCCAAGGGGACAAACACTTCTCCAAGATCGATCTTAGGTCAGTCTATCATCAGCTACGGGTCAAGGAGCAGGACATTGCTAAGACTGCCTTTCGTACCCGTTATGGTCACTACGAGTTTGTAGTTATGCCATTTGGCCTGACAAATGCTCCAGCAGTATTTATGGATCTGATGAACAGAATCTTCCATAAATTTCTGGACAAGTTCGTCATTGTTTTCATCGATGACATCCTGATTTTCTCTAAATCCAAGGAGGAGCACGAAGACCATCTTCGTACAGTACTACAAATTCTTCGCCAGAAGCAGCTGTATGCTAAATTCTCCAAGTGTGAGTTCTGGTTAGACAAGGTGGCATTCTTAGGTCACATTGTATCAGCAGAAGGAATCACTATGGATCCAGCGAAGGTTGAGGCCATTACTAAGTGGCCGAGGCCGACATCGGCGACGGAAGTCCGCAGTTTCTTTGGCTTAGCTGGCTATTACCGTAGGTTCGTGGAGAACTTTTCCCGCCTAGCACTACCATTGACCAAACTGATGCGGAAAGGGGAGAAATTCGTCTGGACTGAAGATCGAGAGAAGAGCTTTGAAGACCTGAAGCAGAAGCTAGTATCTGCACCTATTCTTACTCTACCATCTGGTACGGGTGGATTTCAAATCTACAACGATGCATCGGGGAAGGGACTTGGCTGTGTTCTCATGCAACATGGGAAAGTGATCGTGTACGCTTCACGGCAGCTTAAGCCTTATGAAGACAATTACCCCACGCACGATCTGGAACTTGCTGCAGTCGTGTTTGCATTGAAGATATGGAGACACTACTTATATGGAGAATCATGTGACATTTTCACGGACCACAAGAGCTTGAAGTATATCTTCACTCAGCGTGAATTGAACATGAGGCAGAGGAGATGGTTAGAGCTGTTGAAGGATTATGACATTAATCTACAGTATCATCCTGGAAAGGCGAATGTAGTAGCAGATGCCCTTAGCAGGAAGTCCGGAATGATCAACAGCATTAGAATCGAAGGGGAAATCTTAAGAGACTTGGAGCGACTAGACATCGAGATCATGGTACGTGGACAGCACGGTTACTGGGCTAACCTTAGAGTAGAACCCGAGTTACTCTCTAAGATCAAGGAAGCTCAGAAGGATGATGGAGAAATCTAGGCGATAGTTCAGAATTTGGAGAAGCAGACAAAATTCAGAGTAGATGCAGACGGTATCGTATGGCAGGGCACTAAATTTTGTGTTCCTGATGACCAAGAACTCCGGGAAGCTTTGTTAGCTGAAGCTCATAGCTCCCCATTATCGATACATCCTGGTTCAACTAAAATGTACCATGACATCAAGCAGTACTTTTGGTGGAGTGGTATGAAACAGGATGTGGCCACTTACGTCTCAAAATGTCTTACCTTCCAGCAGGTTAAGATCGAGCATCAGCGATCTGGCGGTCTCCTTCAACCGTTAGACATCCTAGAGTGGAAGTGGGACAAAATCACCATGGATTTTGTTACCGGTCTTCCGCCTACCAAAAGGAAGCACGATGCAATTTGGGTTATCGTTGATCGACTTACCAAATCAGCTCATTTCTTACTGATCCGCAAGGAAGATCCGTTAAGTAAACTCGCAGATACGTATAGACGAGAGATCATGAGACTCCACGGTGCACCATCCAACATCGTCTCAGACAGAGATCCTCGATTCACTTCGCGCTTTTGGAAAAGTCTGCAGAGAGCTTGGGGTACACAACTTAATCTTAGCACGGCTTTTCATCCTCAAAAGGACGGACAGTCGGAGCGAACCATTCAGACATTGGAGGATATGTTGAGGTCATGTGCGTTGGAATGGACGGGTGATTGGGACGAATACGTATGTTTGGTGGAGTTTGCGTACAACAACAGCTGGCACGCGAGCATCAAGTGTGCTCCATTTGAGATGTTGTATGGCAGGAAGTGTCGCGCCCCAACCTGCTGGGATCAGGTTGGCGAGCGAACACTCGAAGGACCAGAAATCATAGAGATGACAAACGAGAAGATCGCAGTAGCTAGGCAGAAAATTCAAGAGGCACGGTCACGTCAAAAGAGTTACGCCGACAAGCATGGATTTACACTTTAACGTAGGAGATCACGTCTTCCTTAAGGTTTCGCCGGCACGTGGTGTTAGACGCTTCGGGATTAAAGGGAACCTCAGTCCTTGTTTCATCGGACCGTTTGATATCATTGAACAAGTCGGACCGTTACCTCCGCGGCTTTCGCATGTGCACAATGTGTTTCATGTGTCCTTACTCAGAGGGTACCAATATCATCCCCTTCACATGGTTCAGTATCCACTAGAACAGATACGTGAAGATCTCACTTTTATAGAAGAACCCAAACGAGTTCTTGACAGACAAGAACGAGTCATGAGAAAGAAGACGATTCCATTCGTCAAAATTCTATGGAGGGATCATACCGAGCGGGAAGCCACTTGGGAAACGGATGAGTCTATCCGGGCTTCTTACCCTCATTTCATATTTTGAATTCGGGTATGTTCTTCTTTTCCAGTTTACTTTATCTATAATTCGGGGACGAATTATTCTTATTAGGGGGGAAGAGTTGTAAAACACGCATGCTTTTACCTTGCATAGTACCCTTAGGATCGTACGTACTAGTTAAAAACTTTCCTAATATAGCATGATTACGATTACGTGTTAGGAGTTTATGTATTACGTACGTGTTAGAACACGATAAGTATTTTATATGCACGATCACGTAATAATTATTTAGCAATAATTAATCACGAACATACGATCACGAAATCACGAGCGTAATTAAAACACGAGCTATTATTAATTACGTATATATATTTAATACGAGCGTAATTAAATATATTAGAGTATGGTATTTACGTAACGAGAACATTTAAAACACGAACATAATTAAACACAATCGACCAACTAAATAACGAGACACGAAACGAGGTACGGGAACCCCATGGGGGGGGGGGGGGGTCCCTACCCGCGGCTAAAACAAGGGTAATGGGCCAAGCCCATTACCAATTTTACTAAAAGGGGGGTGAAGTAATTTTTTCTACTCAAAAATTACTTTACAGAAGATTCAAGAAAAACCTAAACCCTCCCTTTTCTCCTTCAATTTGTGCCGCCACCTACAAATCACCAAACAAGGTGATTCCTAGATCTTGGATCATGTTGATTTATTGTTTGTTCGTGTTTGTTCTTCACCCTCTTGATCCACGAATACAGTAAAACCTTTTTAAACCTTTTCTTTTTAATTAATCTTTTTATTAATTATGAACACGTGATGTTTTTTTATAAAAAACACATTAATTAAACATAGATCTAACATGTTTTGATCATTAATTAAATCAGATGGTCGATTAAGGGGTGTTTTGTTTTAGGCCGCAAGCTGCAACCGACCCCAAAGGGGTTTCGGTTTGCTTATCCGACACCACCAAGACCATTTTGGTCTTGGTTGGTGCGTATGGGTCCCACGGCAACAAGGGGTACCCCGATTTGGTTCGGGGTACGGTGTCGATTCATGTCCGGTTCATGTTTTTAAGCTTAGATCCGGATCATGGTTATGTTAGTTTTTTTTATGTTATAAACTTATGCTAAAAATTAAATTAATAAAAGATGAGATTAATTTAATAACATGACTTAGGTTAATTAATTATTAATAATCATGAAATTATTTTAACCTAAGTATTTATATTATTAAGACTTATAATTAATTAATTATTTAAAAACCATGGATATAATTAATTAATTAACATGACTTAGGTTATATTATTAATATTTAATAATACATATTTTAACCTAATTATTTAATATATTTAATTAAAAACATGTCATACTTTAATTAAATATTATAACCTATAGTTTAATTAAATTACATGAAATAATTATTAAACTATATAATATATCATATGACTTAGAAAATAATCATGAAAACACTTAGGCTTATTTACTTAGCTTATTTAACCAGCTTATTTCTAATTATGGAAACTTTCTATTTTTAGAAACTTAATTAAATAAGGCAGCTAATTTACTTATGGAAACCAGCTATTTTTAGAACTTATTTATTTAAGGCAGCTAATCTATTTTTGGAAACTTATTTAATTAAGGCAGCTAATCTATTTATGGAAACTTTCTATTTTTAGAAACTTATCTATTTTAAGCAGTAAATCTATTTTTGGAAACTTTCTATTTTTGGAAACATTCTATTTTTGGAAACTTTCTATTTTTGGAAACTTTCTATTTTTGGTAACTTTCTATTTTTGGAAACTTTCTATTTTTGGAAACTTTCTATTTTTAGAAACTTTCTATTTTAGGAAACCTGCTATTTTTGGAAAGTTACTATTATTACACAGTAAGTATAATAACACATAAAATATCAGAAATACTTAATCAGAATGAACAGAATATAAGATTTAACACAGTTTAAGGCTTTAAACAGTAAAACATAGTAAGAATACATAAAATAAGCTAAGACATGACATAAAACCAGCTATGTATTTAGTAAGCAGATACTTATTTCATGTACGTATGTATGTAGCACTAGTGTTTCGGAAGTAGGATTCTCGCAGTTCATCATTCTCGTTCACTGGACATAAGGTACGGATTCCCGTCCTTTCAGTATGGACATTCTTTCCTTATTAGGATTTCCCCGTATGCAGCCAATTGTTTTCCCGTAGTATAAGTATGAGTTTGATTTCTTATGTTTAAATATGATTACCTATAGCCATATACATGCATGACCAGTTTCACCTAGTTATGGAGGTACCATAACCATAACATTAGAGGCACTGATGTTATGACTTCACCACGGCGGAGTGATTGCTCGTGGCGTCCCTTCAGCTTTTGGCCATATATTTATATTTATCATGTGGGGAGTATGGGTGCATCCTAGTTACACGTTTTATTTAGGATTACATGGTGAATGTGGTGTGTGCCTTGCATCCTTCACAAGGAGCTGATCCCTCCTACCCATAAAACCAATATATTAAATTAGAGGCAGCCCCTCTAATTTGCATGATGAGGTCACCCCTCCAATTATTCATGCACGGTGGATTTTCATGACCTATATTGGCTAATGGTAAAATATGACAAACAGTTTTTATAAGATAAACCTAAGACTTTCAAACTATAAAACTAGTTTTATCAAGACTTAACCAGGTTACTCGGGACTTAGTTTCTTCCGCTGTTATTATGTTATATGCTTATCCTATTCATGCTTTATTGTATATCCGTGCACTGAGCGTATTGCTCAGCCGTTTTCCTTTTCTATGTTCCTAAAACGGCAGGTACTCAGGGACGCTCGTAGACACTAAGAGTACGTGCATATGGACTGGAAGCTGTCTAGCCTTCTTTACATTATGCATTTCCTTTCTTTATGATACTTATGCTTTGGACATTGTTTAGTCCTTTTCCTTTACTATACTATGTTTGTGTGTGATGAGCTTTACTTTTGGACTACCGATGTTTGATTCCGGTATTTTTCCTTTATATGGTCAAGAAATGTTTAGACATTTTACCTTGTATGCTTTGATGACACGCCATCATTACTGTGATATTTCCATTTCCAAAATGGGGTGTTACACTATTTCAAAGTTTCCAACAATCTGTTGATCTTCTTTCTTTGATATTCCTTTTTCCATTAGTTTATCAATTCAATTCTAAGGTTCTTTCCATTCCATCCATTTTGCTTGTTGCTACCAATATTCCAATTTTCTCAAAACTCAAGAGTCAATTCTTAGTTACTTCAGAAACTTTATAAGATCTTTTTCCTTCTACTCCTTACTAAATACTCACTAGTTGATAGTGACAATATCCACACTCATCCTTCATAATCTGAAACATACTTCGTAATACAGAACTATAACATATCCCATCTAAAATTTACCGATTATTATTTCCCCGTGATCATTAAGTAATCCTTAACTCCTCTTCCTTTAAAATCCCCGAATGGCATTTATACATAAGTCCTTCTTATTCTTATTTTCTTCATACTTGATTCCATACAAGTAATACTTTTCAATCCCAAAACAAGTACCACAATGTCCAATCTCATGATCATATAAACCCCGTTACACTTCTTTATTCAAGTCAACACACTACTATTGCTTTCCTTTTCACTTGATATTATCCAAATATCATCATCGCAGCTCTCTAATTCCTTCAGATTCCTCCAATACTAACTATATAGGCACAGAACTTTAATCTATCCTTAGCGCTCATAAACAACTTCCTCCACTACAAAGTCAGATCTCACAACCACAACTTAAATATATGAAAGGATTTCACACATTTAGTTCTTCTTTGTCAGCTTTATCCTTAGTTTAACAATCAGTGAAAACCTCCTGATAAACCTCCGATAATACTCAGCTTACACAAAGGAATTGACAAGCTTCAGTCGGTTTCGTCGGTATCGACAATGCCTCAATCGTTTCAATCTAGTCAGATTTTCACGATCACTTCAGCCATAGATTGCACATTCTAAAACATCTATAATACTCCAACTAAAATTCTTATCCAAAGAATTTTACACGCCATTTCTTTTTAATAACAATTTTCCAGTTGTTAGGGAATATTTTTCTTTCCTTCAATCATCTATTCATCACACTAAACATTCACAATCAATAATGGACACCGATTTCTGGTGCTTAGTTTGTTCAGCCCCACATCAATCATCTTATTCATAAAACATTCAGCTTCTTTACTGACTTAGATTATTACTTCTCTGACGACTTACCCTTCCAGTCAAATCAGATTATCCTTATTGTCTCATCTGCCAATCCTTACAATCAAACATATTACCATCCTCAACTTCCTGACAATGCCATATAATAAAATATACAATCAGATGGCATAACTCCTATCACTAAGCTAACACAAAGCTTCCTTTTTCCCATGACGACAGTGAACTCTACGATTCCGCTGAATAATCACATAGTACCCTCAAGTACTAACTCATCTTCTCATTCTTTTCCGACTACTACTAGTAAAGCGCACATAAAATTTGACTTATTGTAGTTTCCTACTACATACCTTCTCATCATTGACCAATAAAATCTTCAAATAGAAATTCCACTGATTACTCTCTGAAATCAGTACTCAATGTTCAACAACATTCCAATTTAATTCTTTCCACCTTTATTTATCATATCCTATGATATTCAACCTTATCCTGGTTAACATTCTCACAACTCTATTTCAGTTAATTGCACTATACTTCTTAATTCCATAAACTCAGAAAATATTTCCTTAATATATATATATATATATATATATATATATATATATATATATATATATATATATATATATATATATATATATATATATATATATATATATATATATATATATATATATATATATATATATATATATATATATATATATTTATATATATATATATATATATATATATATATATATATATATATATGTATATATACATATATATTATTCTTCCGTCGGTGAATTTCTCATTTCAACCAATCACAAATTCTCGTTGATTTCTCGTCCTCAGGCAAACTAAAATCTAACATATTCAAATCTCAATATATCCTCAATAACACTTTCAGAATTTAATACACCATCAATAACACTTTCAGAATTTCAATAAAATTCTAACTCAATGATTACTAGATGAGAATACACTAATTACTGCATCTAAATCTCAAATCTTATCAGTATTTCCAAAATATAGGCTGTAATAGCAGCAACATTCCCTTTATATTGATTTTCCATTATCTGAATAATTCCTTTATTCAATCTCCTTTACCGAAATGAAAACATTCCATTACCACAGAAATACCATTCCTATACTACACTCCTTGTTATTCCTTTAGCAGCTCGACCTCCAACTAGTCCGTACTTACATCAAGTAAATAGATAATTACTTAAGTGGTATAAAATATATGTGATCTACACATCATACTTCCTCCTGCTTACCCGATTTATAGTAACTGCTTGAATACCATCTCTTCTTATCTTAGACTATTAAATTTCAAGTTTACCCTCTATTAAAGGAAATAAATCCCTATTCCTTATTGTCATCCACAACAATATCATTTCTTTACCCTTTTCTGCCACACTTAATTTTGAATCAGGATCAATCTTTAAATTACTATCTCTTTTCGTCTAGTTGAACATTCCCAAATGACTCTTGATATATCAAACATCCATCAGTTACTCGAATTTATCCATATAGTTGCACCTTTCCAATTACCATTAATAGCCGTACGACACTCTTCACTGCATCTCTTCTCATTCCTAAGAATCTATCACACAGACATCCTTTTAAAATCTTGCAGAATAACAGTAGCATCTCCAAATGGAACAGCAACATCTTCATTCTCAACAGCATCTTCAGTTTCAGCAGCATCTTCAACTGGAACAGCAGGATTTTCAATCTCAGCAACATCTCGTCTCCTCTCAGCACTATCAACTTCAAAAAATCTAACAACTATTCTCACAATCATATAATCTACCCTAATGGTTGGCAACCTTTGGAGACATATTTCAAGATACTCAGTCACACACAGGAATCCCTGCTAATGACAGAAACATATCTCACTCAACTCTTTCTATGTGATAACAGTAGAAAGAAACTTAATAAGTATACACATCGAGATAGAAAGAATAGGGTCTTTTCATCAAGATATAACATGAATACTGCATACGCCAACAACACAATACTACCTGAATTCCACAATCATCTTACAAAAGAAAAGATAACAAAGACACATCAAGATACTAAAGGGTAATAGTAAATTTCATCCATAAATCCGAGAAAATCGCAACAAAACATTGTCACTAATGTTACTTACCCTTACCATCCTAAACAACAATAATAATAATAATCCATCGCAATACTACCTCACAACATCTAAATAATCCAAATACAACACAACAATACATAAACTGAAATATAACAAAATCCATCACTACATCACTCCATAGGATGTCGTCCATCACTTTCTCCAACTTGGCTCGTTCCTGCTTCATCTTCATCTGGTCCTAACTTGCAGCACCTCCCTTTTGGATCTAAACACGGTGGATTCCAAAATCCATACCTCAAAATCCCTCCTTGACACGGCGGATCTATCATATAATGAGAATTAGCATACACCTCACTATCCTGAAACTTACAATGTGGTTCAAGATACGGCCCAAGATAAGCTACATATTCACTTAAGCTGCGAAGCCTATCTATCTCTTTCTGATACTTCTCAAAATCAGTCCCATAACTTCTCACTTCAGCTCTAACCTTAGTTCTTCCAACCTCACTCTCAGTCATATAATTATCACTATCAGATTCTACAACATTTTTCTTCTCATTCGTATCATCCTCGTAATCTAACCATCCACCTAAAATCTTATGATCACCTACTTGCTGATTCTGCAAACTCCATTGACCTACAGCAAATCCCCCATTCTTGACGTAATATGGTATGTCAGACATTTTCTGAAATCACAGAAAATTCAGAAGTACATAAGGTCATTATTCAAAAATATATATGCAATGCATAACTATGCAAATGCAAATGAATTATGTATGCAAAATAGATATATGTATGCTATGCAATGCAATGCAATGCAAATGATAATTATACAATATTCATAAAGATGAAATTATGATGAAATTATGATGAAAGCACTCCACGTCCTTTCATTAATACCAATACCTCATCGCAGTATTTACTTAATAAATACTCAGGAATTCACAACAATTATAAGGGATACATCTATAATAACAAAGCATAACAAAAATAAATAATCTTACCGGAGCCTTGCAGAGAAGTTGCGTTGCTTTTATAAAATACTTTCGACACCAAAGTTATAGTTTAGGACATATTCTAAAAAAATCGACCTAATTCGCTATAACTAAAAAGCTCTGATACCAATCTTTAACACCCCCAATTTACATTGAGCAGCAGAAAATACACAATTGGGTGTTATTCACAAACTTCATTTCACAACTCTTTAAATGACCTAAAAACAGTATATTTAAGAATAAATATGGAAATAATTTAAATCAATGTCTAAAACCTTCAATCCCAAGTAAAATCAGTTTAAAATATATCAGAGTAGCGTACAGGTTTCCCTAGGATCTTAATCAAGACAACAAACCTTTTACCAAAATACTTGACCATTTACTATATGTTTATGACAATAGGGAAAGAAATCTGTTTTAGACCAAATTACTACAAAAGCAATCCCGCAATCCTTCTCAAGCAAGCTCCGCAATTCAACAACTTCAAGTACCTGAAATACATGCTTAAAATCATCAACACAAAGGTTGAGCAAGTCTATAGGTTTAACAAAACATAATTGAACACATCGTAAAAATCATTCACAATTGTTTAATAAAATTGTGGCGATACAATCTATTAATCAGGTATATCATATTATAGCAGTAGTTATTGAATTGTATTAAGCTCATGACACCGACCCTTTAACTTAGTCACCCACGCCAAATGCCAGCATGACTAGAAAATTACCAATGCCCCTACTAGGGTATTAATTGCAAGAATACCAATTTTTATTCACGTAAAATTATCCTTCCCAGCGGGTTACTTAGCGTAAAGCGCTGGTCTCAGATAGGGTTGTCAGCCCAATAGTACTATTATTAGAATAAGTGGCTATCCCCAACTCGCAACATCAAGTCAGAAGATAGTTAACGGCTCATGAATTTAGGGACTTTTGCAATTAGGTACTTATACAATTCAATTCATCAAAGGCAACAAAGGCGACATCAGGTCCAACAATTACTCATGACATGTGTTCATTTTCCTTCAAAGAGCATTTATCCCCCTCGCGGGTTTTAAAATCATTAAAACAAGTAGAAAGCGAGGCTATAGACTCACCTAAAGTAATAGCAGTAGCAAGACGATCTTCGACGATAGTTGATGCCCGTTAAACACAAAAACCGCAACCTATCAAATAAGGCGCGTTCATCAATAATAAACTCGAGTAAAATCCATACTTAGTAATATCAAAACTCAAAATCATAAAATCACAATCAATCCAAAATAAAAATAATACAAGTGACCTTTTTACTCCATTCTATATGTTTATTCTATTAGTTTATTCATTCGATAAAAATCTGCCGGTACACACCAAATGTACAAGCTCATTTACCCCACTTAAACACGTCAAGTTTTTATGATACTAATCAGAAACTTCACTTACTTTATATAGAAAGGCCTGTTAAAAACTCATCAAAAGATTTCACATTTAAAGTTCCCTGCCCGACACATCTTTGAACTACAAAAACCGGACAGTTTTATGTCAACAATTCAGTCTTTTAACACATTTATTTTTCTCCGTTTATGAAATCGACACTCAACTTTGAAAATAAACTCGACATCCTCATACTTAACATTCAAAATGAGTCCATGACATATTTAAAATTCCATTTTATAGTCCCCGAGATTCGATCCAAATATCGACAACAATTATATATTGTGTCGATACTGTCTCCCGGTACACGAAATAATCAAACTAACGTTACTTTTCGCTCGTTTGGAGCTAGAAGTCCTATCTTATACCAAAACGAAGCTAAAAACATCCTCTACAACAATATCTAATTAGTTCATCTCAAAATCAAACTCATATTTTCAGAAAATTAACTTTAATAATCTGTTATAAAATATATATTTAAAAATCATTCAAAATCAATTTCCCACCATATATTAACCCCATTTTTACCTCTATAATCATTCTTACACTACTACTTCCAATCATAACACACTAAATCATACTATATGATTAATTCATAAAAAACCAACTTCAAAAATATCAACATGCAATAATCAAAACTAATGTATAAACACATAAACACCTACATACAACAATAATTTAAGATCAAAACACAAGATTTTCATCCAAAAATGGGTTTTTCAAAAATGTCAATGCATGTATAAAATTTTTATACCATTGTGTAGAGAATCAAGAACTAGGAATGGGTCTTTGATTAGTTTATAAGGATTCAAACAGATTTTTAAAAATCATGGGTTTTGTGAGGTGAGGGGGTGACGGATTGTTAGAGAAAAAGGGGAGGGAGAGAGAAAATTTGGATGGTGGAACGTTGTGTGTGTTTTTCATGTGTAATTTTCCATTTTATATTGGGAAAGTTTAGGGTAGTTTTTGCCAATTGTGATTCTTTTGGACCAAAGTGCAAATACTTTGTTAATAAGCGGGAAATGACTACTAGTCACTTTTTAAAATATTTACGGGTCTCGGGTTTCATAAAAATGCTTCTCAAGACTTAAAACGCACACAAAATATGATATTATATAGTCCCGGCACGACTTAATACGACATTAAAATAAAAACATCAAAATATTAAACATCGACGTGTTTAAAATAAAATGTAAAATTTCTCGGGCATCCGTCGATATCCTCATTACTAATAATCCTCGCAACTCGTCAAAACGTAAAAATAAAATTTCAACATCATCCAAATCAAATTACCAATTTTCATGACAATCAATCTCGTCAAAAATTTCAAAAATATACATAAAAATATAATTAAATAATGACCATGGTTTTGGGTTGATACACCAACTGACTTCTTAAATCTTGCCACCGTTAACCTTATCTTACCATTGTTAATAAAAGTTGCCACTGTTAGCTTTACAGTTACCACTGGTAGCCTAAACCTAGCCACTGTTTTCATGTTGTACCCATCGATTTTATAAGGTAGCCACTATTTTATTATAATACCCACGGTTTTATTAAAATACCCACTGATTTATTAAAATACCCACTGTTTTCATTTAAGTACCCACTGTTAGCTTATTTAAGCAACTGTTGGTACACGAAGGACTATTTTAATAGTTTTCGAAATAAAAATATTATATTTTTACCAACGGAAACATGTTTTAAATCGGGATTAATTAATAATAATTTCTTATTAATTATTTTTAGAATCTAATAAATTATTTAATAAATTTAATAATTTATTTATAAAGACTACAATATCGTACAAGTTTTATAAACATCAGGGGTACGTGACATGCACACTTAACCATCATCATAACAGTTTATATAATAATTAAATATACTATGATATATATACATATATATATATATATATATATATATATATATATATATATATATATATATATATATATATATATATATATATATATATATATATATATATATATATATATATATATATATATATATATATATATATATATTAATAAGGAGAATAAACGTACGACTAGTTAAACTGCATGCATTTATTATTTATGCATATACTGAGACCTACGCAATTACTCAGGTATTCGATGTACTGTGTGCTTTGTGATTTATATACTTGATCATCCTCGAGCAGTATTATTCAGGTGAGTTCATAGCCTCGCATTTTAAATCCTTTTATGTTTTTACTAACCCGCGAGGGGGAGACATGCTATTCGATAACTATAACTTGATTTGATAAAATGATTTAATTTATTTTATAGAACACAAACTGATCTGCCAGCTTTAATTACATTTGCCTATTGTAAAAACTGTTAAATTATTGTAATTGCCCGAATGTTATAAATAGATCTATTGGGATTGACGACCCTCATCTGGGTGAGTAGCGCTCACTGTGCCTTGGCCGGGACAACAAATGTATACCATGTTTGAACTGGGTTTGGCGCCTTTTTGTAAGGCCCCGGGTTCTCATCTGTTGAGAACTATGGAGAGTTAAGCTTCAGTTTAGGCAATAGGAAGAAATGTAATTACTTTATAGTATATAGCTTTGTGCAATGATACTATCAGAAATGCTTGCGTTCCTAAACTTAATTTTATACTGCTTAGTTCATTACCTTATGGAATATTTGGAAACTCTAAACTTGATTTTTATATCAAATGTTGTACAACACTATGCAGGACAATTTACAGTCTTAAACTATGATTTTACAAAACTCTATGAATTCACCAACTTTATGTTGACTGTTTTAAGCATGTTTTTCTCAGGAATTAAGTTGGATTATTTGAGCATGGACTGAGCATCATTCAGGAGCATAAAAATGACTGGGGATCAATCTTTTTACTGGGATATTTATAACAATTGGTATTCAATGATTTAAATGATTGTACTAAATTAATGTTTGTATCAATTATATTTCAAAAATCATATATTTATGATCGATGCCTTGTAAGTCATTTGCTCTTCAATCCACCCTAGTGGCATCCGATTTATGGGGGTGTCACAGAATGGTATCAGAGTTTTTTGTTATAGAGAATCAGATCAAAAATAAAATTGTTTTTCGATTTTATTAACTGAACTATAACCAGATTAAAATTTCAAAACTGGATTTTTGAGGGGACATACTTAGTGAGCATATAGCGTAGAGAGCATGCATAACTATATGATTTAAATGCGCTTTTATGATTCTATGCATTTATAATTGTTGATGGTATTAGATACTAACTCTGTACGTATTTACGTATTACGACTATTTAATATTTATTATAAAAATATTAAAATACTCAAGAAATTAAATAAACATATAAACATGCCATGTTAGTAGGGAGCTTTATACTAAAGATGTTTCATCTCGATAACGTTTTGACTTAGTGGTTGGGTTTACGATTTAAAGTGCCCTCGCTCCTCAAACGTTTATAGAATGGCTTCAGAAGTATGATGGCTCGAACAATGCGTTGGAACCCAAAACAACCTAATATATAACAAACCCTTGAAAATATTTAGATGGAAATCTAAATAAAATCCTTGGGAAACATTTGGAAATCTAACAGAACCTTTAGAAACCGTTAGAAAATCTAACAAGATTTTAAATCTTTGAAAATCTAAATAGATTTTTTTTAATCTGTGGAAAAATCTAAATTGATTTTATAAAGTCTAACAAAATCTTATATATCTTGGAAAATCTTGGGAAATCAACCAAATCTTTGAAAATCTTTGCGAATCCTTGGAAATATTTGGAAATCTAACTGAATCTTTTGAAAAATTTAACCATATATTAAAAATCTTGTGAGAATCTTAATGTATCTAAAAAAAAATTCTTACCATGTCTTTGATTTGATAATTTTTTTGGAGATCTTGATTAATTTTGTTAAACTTATAATAAACTTGTAAAAACCCTAGATCTATGAATTACCTTGCTTAAATTTTTATTTCCATAAATAGACTAGTTAAGCCCATATAAAAATATAACCGAACCATTAACTAAGCCCATTAGGCCAATTTAGTGCCTTGTGAGCCCACTTGACAAATCTTAAATTATAAATGGACTTAAAAATATGTTTAGACCCATTAGGGAGCCCATTAGCTCTTTTGCCAGATTTAATAAGCTCACTTAGTGTTTTTATACTTAAGTAAAGTTTTTATACCAAAAATATAACTTATAAAAACTTGTGGACTAAAAATGTAAATTCATAAAGCATACGGATTAAAACTGTGACATTTGAAACTTGTTTTGATAAAAACTTAAGTACAAGGACTAATATTGTAAATATTTGAAAGTCTAGGGATTAATAAATGCCATTCGTAACTTATTAAACCTTAAGGACCACTTTTGTAAATTCTTGAAAGTTAAATTGTCATTTTATAACTCTAAGGATTAATTATGTAATTAGCCAAAACATTTAGGAGCCCTAGGGATTATTCTCGCCACTAAATGAAAGTTATAAAACCTCATTTTAACTAGAGGGACTATTTTCGCCATATCCCGAAAATATTAGAAGCCCTAAGGACTAAAACTGTTAAGATACGGAAGTTGTACATTTAATAAAATATGGAGGGACTTGTTTTGCAAATAACAGAAAATTAAACAAACCTAAAACCCTTATTTCATTTAGTGTATTGAAACTTGAATGAATCCTAAACTAAAAGGACTAGAACTACCGTTTTCTCAAACTTGTAATCAAAGGACTATTTATTAACTTGAGGAAACTTTGGGGACATTAAATTAAATTTAATGAAGTATTATTATTTTTATAAACTGTTTATATAAATTATATAAAATTTAATGTACATAGATTATAAAAGTAATATACAACGACTGTAAGTAAAATACTTTTACTTAAAAGATATTATTAATAACAAATTTAAATGGAAGTTATTAATACTTGTACAACGATGTATTCAGCTAAAACACTGTAACATTAACAAACTGTCTAAAAACGAGTTGATACTGTAATGAAACCCAAATAAATCCTAAAGATCTTATACTAAGATTTTTGCATCCTTCACGATTGATTGTGTATCAATTTTAAGCTTATACGCTGATTATTTCATATAATTATTTGATAACTATTGTAATATATCCTTATATTATAAATCCCTGATTTTATCATTTTGGTTTTATAAACCATTGTACTCAATATTCTAGAATGTAATTATCGCCACCTACGTATAAATTCATGAAGTGTTATTTCTTCTTGAGCATAATATCCTTACATAGTTATTTAATAATTATGAACCTGTTAGTCTATTTTGACTACTTGGTCAACTGACTGGCCACATAACAAACACGGATTTACAAAAACAGTACATATTGAAATATTTAAAAACAGACGGGAGAACTTTATTTCATGTACTACATTTTATTAAATGTTTGCACTCGCTGTTATGTGTACACACACACACACACACACACACATATATATATATATATATATATATATATATATATATATATATATATATATATATATATATATATATATATATATATATATATATATATATATATATATATATATATATATATATATATATATATATATATATATATATATATATATATATATATATATATATATATATATATATATATATATATATATATATATATATATATATATATATATATATATATATATATATATATATATAAATATATATATATATATATGTATATATATATATATATATATATATATATATATATATATATATATATATATATATATATATAAATATATATATTTATATATATATAATATATATATTTATATATATATATATATATATATATATATATATATATATATATGTATATATATATATGTATATATATATATATATATATATATATATATATATATATGTATATATATATATATGTGTATACATATATATATATATATATATATATATATATATATATATATATATATATATATATATATATATATATATATATATATATATATATATATATATATATATATATATATATATATATATATATATATATATATATATATATATATATATATATAGTGGAACTTTATTTACCGAACCCATCTTAGTGAAGAACTTGCAGAACTCTTGTTTTCGAAGGAAAACATATATGTCTGAAGGAGCACATGTATGTTTTTAAAAGATATTTGTATTCACGAAGCATATTTGAAGTTATTTTTGTCAAAATTAAATTAAGTTAAAAAAACATATCAAAAAACATACATGTTTGAGGGCGTGCATGCATGTATGTGCACACATTCAAAAACATACATTTTTAAAAGCGTGCATGCATGTATGTGCACCGATTCAAAAACATACATGTCCGCTTTCAAAAATATACATGTACTCCTTCAAACATACATGTTCGCCTTCAAAAACAAGAGTTCTACAAGTTCTGTCACTAAGATGGGTTCTGTAAATAAAGTTCCCCTATATATATACATACCTTACTAGAAGGAACTATATGATACAATGCATATACTTATGCTTATACGCAACAATTATAAATGTAACACATTTGTACCTCACTTCTATTTTTAACCGTGTACATGCATGTATGCATGCACTTTTCCTGTAAAAATTTGGGAATATCCGTAGTTGTCCATTGGCTAAACCCTCACATAACACATGGCAACTTCTTGCCTCCTTTTTGGTCACTCACGACAAAAAGGAAGGGAGATCAAGGGATGCTTAGGTTTTGTCAAGGAAGCTACACTCGGCACATGAGATCTAACCAAGGAGATCCTTGCATTAAC
The DNA here is from genome assembly GCA_025667525.1 of Glebionis coronaria. Classification (NCBI taxonomy): domain Eukaryota; kingdom Viridiplantae; phylum Streptophyta; class Magnoliopsida; order Asterales; family Asteraceae; genus Glebionis; species Glebionis coronaria. The sequence continues at coordinate 413,824,156 of CM046876.1, forward strand.
CCCTACCCTTCTCTCTTTAGCCACACATACTATGAACTCCTACTTACGGGACACAACTTATTAATGACTCATACTATTTTGCTTTCGATAATTTCATGTGGTATTATTTGGATAAATTTGCATCTTTAAATGATGCGGTGGGACCCAAATCAAGGTACTTATGATTGTATATTTTACATATAGAACTTGAGTCCCTGGATTCTAAGTTAATTATGATCTCGTCTTACGATGTTATGGGACGTCTAAAGGTGAAATCATAAGCCACCGGACCAGAAGTTTATTTATAATTATGTATTAATACGTTAAGGGAACGCCCGAAGACGAAAGTTATAAACAAACGGGTTGTAAAGTATCTTAATAATATCTATTTCTCAGATGCTATATTTATTTTAAATGATAAGCCTTGCCAGAAATATTTAAGTAGGGTGGGCTATGAAATCCTTATTGAAACGAATTAGGACGCTTTTTTGTTTGAATAAAGAAATCATAGGTCACCGAATGGAGTTGTAAATTTTTATTTTACATGGATAAGGACGCTTGTCAATGTAATAAAAGTTTATAACCCAGTAGGCTTAAATATATTCGACATAACTCATTATTAATATTAGTTATTTATGAAGTTATGGAACGCATTCCTGTTGACTCACGATTTCCTCCAGAAATATCTTATCATTATTGTATAGGAAGATTCGTGTTCATCTCTTTTGGATCATAGCATTGTGCTATTGATTTTCAACTTATGTTAAGCCAAGTATCACTTCCGCTGCATTTGACCCCTTTGGGGGTGTTAATTTCCGTTGCATTTGACCCCTTTGGGGGTGTCCTTTTCCGCTGCATTCAAACCCTTTGGGGGTGTCACCAAGAATGAAGTTGGTTCGTCTGCCATGGGGAAACGAACATTGATCATTCGGGGAGATGGTAACACAAATATTATCGACACTAGACTTAGTGTCATTTCTTGTACCAAAGGCCAGAAATACTTGGTAAGAAGGTGCCCTATCTTCTTACCTCACATTCCTCAGATCGACGAGAAAGACAAACCCAAGCATAAAAGACATGCCCAACTCACAATGGGTGTATTTTGTAGGGTTATGTTTGTCATCTTCCAGAAAGAGATATTTGATGTCTCATACTTATCGGCAATCTTATTTCTCTTCGGATCCAATTAGTTCGGCAATACCATCATTCAACAACTTTTGAAATGAATGACTTCCTCCTTTTAGAAGTCAAAATCTATGGAAATACTAAACCACTAACAGTTGACGCACAACCCTTCAAACATCACACAAGATGCGCATTTCTTTATTTTTGGTGTCTTCTTCTATTCCCACCATTAGAGGCACCTCTGTCCCGCACCACTTATGCCCTAGCTCAGCCACAAATGAAGTAGATTCTTTGCAACTCCCTACCCAATCACCATCAACAATAATCTTAACCATCCCGCTGAGTGAAGCGTTAGTCTGCATTCCACAGGCTAGAAGTATATCAGAAAGCCTTTCGCGTATAATTGTTGACACAAGAGCGGATTAATAACTACACTTGTGATTCTAAAACTTGAATTCACAAGATTACACGTTTAAGGAAACGTGCCCTCACTTCTTCCCTGGACGAGTAACTTTATTTTAATAGCTTCAAGGACGAAGCTAAAATAACGGGTAGGTGGTGTAAAACCCCTAAAATTTGGGTTTTTACACACGCCACCGGCTTCATTATTATTATCATTCATCATACTATATTTTAACAGACAACCGTTACAATATATCATCACAAGACTTATTGTGTTTTGGCGAGTGATTTCTTAAACTTCAAATGACTAGTGAATTGTGCATGATAGCTAGAATACAACCCCGAAGCTTATCATGATGTACAAGAGATCTAGTAAATCTACTCTAATCCTGCCTAGCGTGTCTGCTGAATGTGGCTGGTGCTGGTGGGGCTGATAAGGTTGCGGGTGCCGACATGGTACTCTGCAATGCCTGTATAGCAAATCGAGACTCCTTATGCAGACGGAGTGCAGTCAGCAAATGGGATCGAAGTCTGCTGTCACACCCCACCATGGCGAAATATGGGGCGCAACGTATGTATATCATCACAACAATAGCGTGTCTATAGAGATAACTAAATGAAATAAGAAATGTCATAAAATTGTGACACAATTACAAATGTCATGACAATATCTCAACAATGCAAGAGTCTAGGTAAGTAGGTAACAATCCTACCGCTTACCCTAGACAAACAATTAACATAAACAAAGCAAACATATAGGTGTCAACAAAATATCACTTATACAAAGATCAAATAAAGACTAAGATGAAAGGGGGTTCCTGTAGTGCAATCCTAAGCCTCCCAGCTAGCCACTCCTATTCTCACGCTTAACCCCATTCTCACCTGAAAGAGACACTAAAACACGTCAACATAAAGTTGGTGAGAGTCATAGGTCTAGACTCCAACTCCAAATCAATTATAAGCTGTGAATAACAACCATTAACAAAAGAACATATGGACAATGTGCTACAATTATGTATTAACAACTAGCATTCAATATTAACAAATCACCACAAATCCAAGGCTCCAATCCTTACCAATAACCATAATTCCAAGGCTCCAAGCCTTACCAATCACCATGGTCCCATAGGCGCCCATACACCTATGAACCAATCCCAAGGTCCCGTCTTGTCAACATCCGCTTGGTACCAAGTCAAACCACAATAACTGAGACGGTACGTTTCCCCCTGATGCAAATCATAATCACAATCAAGAATCACATAGCAGTTAATCACATAAGTGTACACACAAATCCATCACAAACCATAAAACATTCACAGCCTTCTTTACAAAACCATACAGTGTCTCTTCCATCCCATCTGGAAATCAATACATCAAAAGATATGTGACTATGAAACTCACCTGAACAAGCTTCTCCAAGTATCCGCGCTCTAGCAAAAATCTAAACACACAAACGTATACAATCAAGACATGAATCACATACCAAAATGGCTCATCAATCTATGATGGATATCTAACCTTCTCCTACAACTTAACCCTATTTATATACCATATGCATCTCATTACACCCCTCTATAAAGCCCTTAACTTAGTTTAGTTCATAACTCGTCCGTTAACGTTTTACCCAAAACAGTCCCGTTTTTCATACTTCAAACTATGGGTCGAACACCCCCGTAACCAAAATAACATGCCATGTAAAAGCAACCCTATGCCCTTACATGTGTTAGCTATCTATCCTATTTGGCCGCAACCTTAAAGCTACTTTTATAGCCTCCATATATATATATATATATATATATATATATATATATATATATATATATATATATATATATATATATATATATATATATATATATATATATATATATATATATATATATATATATATATATATATATATATATATATATATATATATATATATATATATATATATATATATATATATATATATATATATATATATATATATATATATATATATATATATATATATATATATATATATATCTACATTATATATAAGAGGAGGGATATGCCACATAATCATGCTCTTAATCCACGTCAGCAACCATATTTCGGAATAGCACATTTTTCATAATTATTAAAAATTATGCAGGCAGGGATTCGAACCAGAGACCTGCCAGTTAACAACAAAGAGACTCAACAATTACACCAACCCAACACTTTTGGTATCCTTCAGCAAAACCTAATTAATATACACAACTTATCAAGGAATTGAAACTAAAAACTCGAATATCCCTATACAGAATTAGATAATCCCTAAACCCTGCTTTTTACATATTCCTTCACCTCCGGTCGATTTTCCACCATTTATGAAGCTGCAATAATTGAAGAAAGTCATTCCAAACATCACATCGTTCCAACAAAGGTATTGTCATTCTTTTAATAGGTTTTATTACTGTGTTCCATGCATCTGGTATATGTTTTATCTGTTTGTATAATGTAAATCATGCTTGAAAAAGCCTTAATATTAGATCGAATCTTGCGGTTTTTGGGTATAATGCAACCCATTATATATAATTATTTACCTTGATCTAAATCGGTTTGATTACATTGTTTTTACACAACCCATTCATATCTGTTGGTATAGTATGCGAGATTGACCTACCTTATTTGGTTACTTTCAATCCATCATGAAGACCATAAACTACTTGCTCAAGTGATCAATGAGACGAGAAATTCCATTAGACAATGCTTGAGTAGATAAAACCTTTTTAGTTTGTGCCTAACTAGACCCGACCATTTTACGTGGTGCCTGAGTAGACATTCTAGGGGGTGCCTGATCAGACGGGTCCTTTATAGGCAGTGCCCGAGCAAACACACCCTTTTCAGGCAGTGCCAGAGGAGACAAAACCTTTTTAGAAGATGCTTACAGGTTTAATGAATTAGCAAGATACGTGCCAATTCAATCAAGATTCAATATTTAAGATTCAATAGCACGTTTTCATGGAAGGTACTTTTTTTTAATTATTCACATACTTTGATGGATTTTTTGTTCGACCTTAATATTCCTGTTTAGCATTAATTTTCAAATTAGGTTTTTATGGGTTTTTTGAATTGGGGTTTTTATCGCAGAGATTTTTTGAATTGGTTATAATTTTATAGCTTTTTTCAAGACACTTATAATTAAGCCTTAACCCCAATAACTCATATTACTAATATGAAAAGTTCTTTTTCTGTCTGCAAACCATTGATGACAAATTGAGAATGAATATAGTCAAGTTGAGAAAGATTATAGGCCCGTTGCATAAATTTACATAAAATGGACAGTGAGTATGACAACATCCGTAAATACTTGGTGCCATGGGTGATGTGTACACCACAAGACTGGATTATGTTAGTGAACCCATGGGAATATCAAGTAATGATGTATTCACTAGACTAGGATTACTGGAGCAGGTTAATACAACAACTCATCATAGTGATTATTTATGGTATTCCACAAGGTAAAAAAACTTTATGCTTTGAGTTATGCAAAAAGATTTAAACATGGTGAGTTGCTCGATTCTAATGATCGTCTCATACTTATTATAGCGTCGACATTAAAGGTGACGAGTCATTCCTAAATGATGCACCTGAAACAACTATTCATGTGAAAACACTTGGTCATGTTCCTCATTTGTTTCTTAATGGTCAACTGGTAAGGTACTAAAAAAATTTAAGAATAAAATTGAGAGAACTTATTTTTTGCAACTCTTTCTTTATGAAAATCAAAATTTCTAACTTATAGGTAGCGCATATGGTCATTCTGGTAACCCTCAAATCTCTAAAGAGATATACATCACTCTCAAACCTGGAAAATCAAAATCTCTAAAGATATAAATCAAAATTTCTAACTTTAGATTTGTCATTTATAAATCTCAATATTTGTTTCTTCATATGGGTAACAAATTGACATCTTTAGTACTAATTTGATTCTTATGTACAACATTATGGTTCATTTTTTGATAAAAAAAAGGGTGCGGGTATTACTGATCCAGTGGAGCTTAAGGGGTTAAAGAATAGGGCAATCGTTGATTTTTCATCTCAACGATGGACATATCAAACAGGATGGAGAATTGCTTGGGCACAGGTGGTTGTTCACTTTGGGTTATGGGTTCACATAAGGGTCAACCTTTGACTGCTTGCAATATTGCGTTTAAGATAATATCCAAACACTCCTTAAGACTACTTATTTCAGTATTGCCTTGAAAGAGATTGCTTTGCTAATGTTGTCAAATCCAAAGGAAACCAATTTTTTGTGACTTACCGGTAGCATGCTCATGTGCTTCTATTAATTTGGTAGCTAATTATGAAGTCACAGATGTTAATATATATATCCTGATGTATTCTCGCAGTTATAAGAAAGATGACAATCTCCATCACCAACTTAGCTCAGCATCATCTTTGAAAGTGTTGGACCCTCACTGAGGAGTAAAGTAATGCGCCCTGTGCAGTTTATTAATGGAAAATGGAAGAGGTACTCTTTTTTCATAATCTTAGCTTTTGCCAAATTAATTTAAAATCAAGATATCATGCTTTGTCTTTTGTCTATCTTTGTCTATTAAGTTGTAGTTACGTTAACGGATTATTCTCATTTTATACTACTCTTATTTTATTGTTCATTGTATATTAGTTTATCCCATATTAAATTTAATATAGCTTTAATATTTCGGCAAAGGAGTCAAAAGCTGCAAGTTGAAGGTTTCCTTCAGTTCCCATATTTTTATGTTATTCAAAATTTACCCACTTTAACTGCAATCCAACTTTATATAGCTGCCTGTTATAAATTTCACTAAAAACAGTACTCATTAAGAAAACCTACAAGGGACTAACTTGCTATTTGAGCAAACTTATGCTTGATCTTTTTGACCATATCCATACTAATCTGCTAGCTGCAAATGGATCATGTGTATACACTGTTGGCGCTGACAGGGTGCCACTTTGACCATGGTAAACACACTACAACATGATGTACATATGAATGTGACATGGTCGTGTTTAATGTGCTTCCACTCTTGTGATCGCCCTATGCCCAAAGAGTTGTAGTAAACTGATTTAATACTGAATTTTGTATTAGTATAGAGGTCCGGTTTGTCTATTTCCTGGTCCACCTTTTTATAAGTTGTTGGTGTGCCAAAATAATAAATAAGATGGTTAAAAGGCTTTTTGGATTAAGGATAAAGTTTTTACTGCTCTGTCTGACATATTTATAGTATAGCTAGACTTTTGGATTATGGTCACGCTCACGCTAAAAGAGAAAAAAAGAGACTTTTTGGTTGTTCATTTAGAATAAATGGACGCAGCGTATATGTTTCATCATTTGAATAGGATTTTTAGATTTAACATGATGATAAGTTGGGAATTATGAGATACTATGGTTTCAGGTAGTTAAGGTAGCTGATTTTGGTGTTGCGATAGTGAAGTCTCATATTGGTGTCATAACAGCAGAAACGGGGAAATACTAATGGATGGCTCTAGAGGTAGCTTTTAGATGCCACGTCTCCTTTGTATTTGTCACCACTGAGTTATGAAATCCATATGTTTTTCGAGTCTTGATACGCTGGGATATGTATAATAGTAATAGGTCTCTATATGTACATAGGGTGGGTTTTTCATTTTAGCTAAAGTAGACCCATAAAGGCTTAATTTTAAGATCGCAGTTTAAACATAAAATAAATAACGAGGGGAATAAAATAAAATAGTAACCCGGATTAATAATGAAATATGAGACCGAATTTTCATATTTTTAGTATGGCTCCTATGTCATAGTACTCTCACACAATAATGACAGTTCTGTTCTTGAGGTGATACGTTGCTATTCCAGTTATACATATGCACATGATACCTTCTTATTCATTATTGTTCACAAAATAATTATGCATGTCAATTCATCACAGCTTAATGAACTTTGCAAGTTATCCAGATTGAGAGACGAAAGGTAACCCGATGCTACACAGGTTATGTGGAGCGTTGACATTTTGGAGTTGATCATGCATAAATGGTTTTGTTTTTTTGAACAAACTTTGGGTTAAAGATATGGTATCTTGAAAACACTTCTATTTTTATGTCCCAGATAAATCATTTGGTAAAATTTTGTTCCTAAGTAGGTTCATGTGTTGTTTGATTTTGATATTTGATTACTATATGCACAAAAAGCAGCTACAAACGAAGCGAAACCGACGAGCATAGACACCAAGGCCTGGTGCATGGTTTGTAAAGTGTATTCTCCTAGAAACATGAAATCTGAAGGAGGTGGTTTGCATGTGTGTAACTATCTGCAAAATGGATAGTCAATAACATTTTAGCCTTCGTCAACTATGAAATTCAGAATTATTGTTTTAGCCCTTTCAGCAGAGTGACATTTCTATTTTATAGGTAGTAATTAATGACGTGCATACTTGATTTACTTGACGTACATAGCAGCTGTCTATTGTTGAAAAAGTAGTTGAATTATGTGAATATGTTTTTGTGTTTGATGCTTGGTAAGTTGTTGTGCATTACGAGAGGTTATTATTACCATCATATTTTAATACTATATGATACATTTTCGCTGAGTATATTGTGATCACATCCGATCCGAAATTAGTTTTCACTCTATTTTATTGATCCTTGCAGATAAACTTGGAGTACTTTCCTATAGACGATCAGGTACTAAATTTTAGATAACAGATCACATAGTTTGATTAACTTTTTCCATTCCCTATTAACAGTTTCTTTTTCCCTTTTCAGTCTTAACCATGTGAACTTTGTGTTTCACCAAAGGCATTATACAATTGAGGAATGCTTACTATGGGAATGCAGTTGGGACAATGGGGGGCTACTTCAATGTGTAACTGGAAATTCAGTATTGCGCAGGTAAATTTTTCCCATTTTTATTGCTCGACCTTCTTCCAAGCTCATAGATGCCAAACCTATCTGCCTCTGCAACAATAGTCGTTGTTCAGCTTAGCCAACAGTTTTTCTGTTCCATGATTTAACATGCCTATTGTTGATTTATTTAGGTACGTGAATCTCCAAAAAAAAAGCTATTATACTAATATTATACTATTTATTTCCATGATAGTCCTATATATATTTGACTTTGCGTTTGTCGTAAAGATGGTCGACACTTTTATATGAGAAACATTGTAATAACATTCAACAGAAGCGAAAACGTTACCTTCTTCAACTCCTCTATGTCTTTACGAGATGCCTGAAGAGCTAAATTAGCTCGAGTATATACGGGCATATAAGAGATATAGAAATATATCTCCCTATACATCAATGCATAGTTGTACGATTAATTCGGAAAGATATTAAAGAGCGTTAAAATGGCATATCATGTTCTTATAATAAAGTATTTAGGAGAGGTATATGGTCTTAAGCTTTTCTTATGTGGCGTTTAGCATTGTGATGTATAAATCATTACTGGTGCGTTCTTATCTGTGTAAATAGGTTTTTAATAACTCTAGAAGGACAAGAAGATGAGGATGAAGGAAAATTAACAACCAGTAGTGGCATGAATTTACAACTTGAAAACGAGTCAATTAAACAACCCCCAGTTTAATCCTTCCAATTCAAAATAACCAATCTATTGAGATCACCCATGAGTGTAAAAACCACAAAACATAGTTCAACCAAATAAGAATCATCGTATTCATCATCATCTAACCCTACACATGAGAATAACACTCGTGGATTTAGCCGATTATTTTATACAAACTGATGTGAATCTTGACATGTGAGTTTGTGTAGATACACTGGAAAGGGAAATTTTGGTAGAGGAGTGGTGATTTCAGTTTCAAAACATCTGTTTTCTAAAGATCATTTCATGCACCGGACATGTGATCGAAACAAGACTAGGGGTTTCACGTGTGCTTTCTGTAACTGGTATGCTGGTAAGTGTCCATCATTTTCAAAATCGAGTTGTGCTCATATGATTTTTTAAGTCGTTTCTTGAATGAGAGTCAGACATATTTGAGTAATAGAGACTTAATCATAGTGTCTCATTTATTATATCTTAATTTAACTTTTGCTTTTAGTTCATGTAGAGAAAAGGGTGAAACACCAAAACTAATCTATAGATTATTCTTATTATGCATCAACTTTTGTAGTAACTGAGAGGAGCTTCCCTTTTCCACTGATCTTTTAGTTTGATTATGGATGGGTCTTACGGTGTCGGATTCTTTTTCATGAAATCTTTGGGTAATGCATGTTACTTTGCATTTTCAAAGGATTAACACGCAAATTTAGGTGTTAGTTACCAGAATCATGCTTAACCTCCGAGATTCAAGATCGAGTAAGTTTTGAAAGTCATTTGTTGCACCAGAGACGACAACTACACAAAATCAACAACAAAAGGTGTTTAAAAATAATTTTTATTCCGTATTAGAATCAACAACATAAGATTGAGTAAGGTATGTTTCTATTTTTTATAATACAAATGCAGATGATGACCAAATAAAGAATTATATATAATAGTTTTTTGCATTTTTTTCTCATATGTAATCCAGACCCTATTCATGTTGCAATTACAAGATTTGCAAGGAAAAATCTATCATACACTAAACATGCGTATTGAATAGAAACTGCAAGTGTTAAAGCTAAGTTCGCTCCTAAACATGTAAATCTATCTATATTTTTCATCAACCCAGCCCGGTTGTGGACTAAAATGACGCGTCTTCAACCTGAATATGTTATGTTGTGTTTTTTCTTCCATCGATGCTCATTTTGCCATGTCTACTGTCAAGTTATAAAGTCCTAATCAGGTCTTCATTTGACATTGGTTACCGTACAGTAGCTCAATACTCATTTCTTTTTTTAGACCCATGGCTCCTGGTCTTCTTAATTGAAGGCCACAACAAGTATGAGTTAGAATTTAAATAACTTCAAAGGAAAACAACACCCGAAACGAAGACACAACCAATGTTTTCAAACCGATTTTTTTTAAATCGATTCGGGCGGGTTAACGGTTAGACTTCGGTTGACCCGGGTCAACTTGATTTAAAAAAAAATATCATTTTTTATATTTTTAATGATTAAGAAAGATTATAAAAAAAATCATGAAATCATGTGCCAACAAATGTAATATGTAAAAATAAAATTAGGTTGCAAATATGCAAAATTACATGTTTTATTTGTAAAAAACACGAAAAATTTAATTCCAATCGAGTTTCGAAAACCGGGTTGACCCGGGTCACCTCAAACTGGACGGGTCTAACCGTGTTTCGTTAATACGAAACCCGATTTCATATGACCCGTTTTTATCGAAACGGGTTTCAAAACATTCGGCGCAACACCTCACTTACAAATGAAACATATATTATAGCCCTTGGTCAACGAATCACCACATTTTTAGCATTTCGTTATATGTGATTTTGATACTTATTAAGTAGTAACATGTCATTCGGATTCGATCTTGAATAGCATGTTGGGCATGCTTAAAAATTCAAGAAGTAATAACAAATAGAAAACAATTCAATATCATAGGAAACTTTCACTTTTGAGGTACAATAGAACGTTCGAAGGAAGAAAACTTGACTTTTGACAAGCTTCAACTTAACATGAACATATTTAATTTTGATCGAAATTTATTTTAAGTTATTTGTTTAAAAAGAATAGATATTACTCACTATGTATTGTGTATTACCTAACGTATTAAATTATCAAATAAATTAATTGTACAAATTTTAACATAATTAATATTTAGCTAAATAAAAAAGTAAGTATCCATGATTACAAGTCATGCATATTCGTCAGACAGGCTTAGCCAGTAATATTATTTTTACAAAATGAGTGTCTACGACTTACGAGAAATGTTTTGAAAACTGGTTCTTAAATTGAATCGGTCGAGTCACCGGGTCCGGGTCAATCCAAGCTGACCCGGGTCAATCCAATTTTCTCAAAAACTATTTTTTTTCTTCATATTTTTAATAATTCGCAAAAAATATGTATATAAACCATGAAAACGTTCGTATATTAAACATATATAATATTTATCAACTAATATAATATGTAAAAATACAATTAATATACTCTATTCATCTCGAAAAGAGTGTAAGTAAATAAACTTTTTGCTTTTATAAGAGGTGTATAAATGTAGTAAATGAAGGATCATATTTAGCCTTGCATTTAATGAGTATATTAAATACGTTTTATGTCCAATTTTCATTAAAGATAATATGGATTTTATACAATCAATAAAAAAACAAAAATATACTAAGTAACATTACAAACGAAAAGTATTTTGATGTATTATCGTATATAATATTCATTAAAATCAATATCAATTTTTATAATGTTACTTATAAAGTTAAAAAATAAATAAGCAAGTATTTACCAAATAAAAAAAAAGGATAATAAGAAGTCATACCCGTCCATCGGACGGGTTTTGCCACTAGTATATATATATATATATATATATATATATATATATATATATATATATATATATATATATATATATATATATATATATATATATATATATATATATATATATATATATATATATATATATATATATATATATATATATATATATATATATATATATACTTTTACCTATCCAGAATTTACTGATTTTGAACATATGAAAAGTTTGTTATGACCAGAGGGTCTTAGCCTATTACATTTACTTAGCCCCACTACAGATCCTTTCTATAATATATAAACTAACTCTCATATTCGTTTGAAGGTCTATCTATAATCCTAAGCACCCTAACCAACTCAAAACATAAAATGTAAACAGGCTGATCCAAAAACTGCTTTGACACCCCACTGATGTAACCTATTTTTGTCCCACTTCCCTACCTCCAAATTAGTTCTCGTTTCTTGAATTTGAAAGCTAATTCAATTACCTTTCCTGGGAAATAAGATTCGAAAATTAAAAGTTTGTAGAACTCTAGATATGATCAAAACAATTGACCTAAAATTCTACCCAGTTTTTAATTACGAATTTAATTGAATTAACCTAATTAATTATCCATAACTTGTTTATTTATAAACCCTAAATAATCTAATCATTATTATATCATTAAAACTCAGATTTTAATTTAGACATAATCATAGATCCAACATGTATTGATTTATAAATGCATAAAAACAATTTAATTAAAAAGGGATTGAAGATTTTACCTTAAAAATAATGGAAGATCTTTATCTTTGAAACCCTAATTGGTCACCATTGTTAAAATTCGACTATGAGATGTTATGGGGGTGAAAAATCTGATTATTTTGGTTATGAGATGGGTTTGGTTATGTCCTAAAGTCCCTCTAATCCCATAACAAGTCCATTGGGCCTATTTTTGGGCTTTTTGGTTATTTTCTTTCTTCCTTTTCTTTTGGCTGCCACCCAAGCCCAAAGCACCTAAGGATCTGGTTTTTAACCTTATTTTATAACTTATATTATTCTTAAACTAAAGCTCACATTCGGGTTACTTCCGGACCATAACCTGAAAGCCTTACGTTGGTTTTTCGACTTTTTACGCGATTTTCGAACTAACCGTCATTTCAAAAAGTTTTCTAACTATGGAAAGTATCTATAAAACTTATCCTAAACATATAATCTATACTTAATACATACATACATACAACATACGATACATACACGAAGCCTTGTAAAAACGATATCCAAACTTTCCCGCAGTTCATTTCTGAACTCATTTCATTTCATTTCATTTCCAACCCGTACCAGGATTTACAAATCATGTACCTCATTTCGTCCATTCTCATCCCCAAAATCAGACATATAAACAGATAAATCACATAAAACACATAGTCACACAAAATAACCTAAAAATAAGACTAAGTGACAAACCTCAAAAACCGGGGTTGTCACATCACTCCATCCTAATAGAAATCTCGTCCCGAGATTTACTCCTTAGGATCATCATTAGCAAATATATAAGGATACTTGTTCCTCATAAATCCTTCCCATTCCCACGTGAACTATAGTCCACGTTCCAAATTCCATCTAACCATAACTACGTTAATACTACGTTATATTACCCTTTTTCAACGTCTTAGCTTCACGACCCAAAATTTCTACCGGCTCTTCGATGAAACAAAGACTCGTATCCATACTAATATCATCTAACGGTAATTGCAAGTTGATTCTTGCTAAGCATTTCCTCAAGCTTGATACACAAAATACATCATGCACACTACTCAATTCTCCTAGTAATTCCCTAACCTATAAGCCACTGGTCCAATCCTTTCAAGGATTTTGAACGGACCCATGATTCTAGGTGCTATCTTCCCTTTCTTCCCAAACCACATCACTCCTTTCCATGGTGAAACCTCTAGCATAACCTTGCCTCCAATCTTAAATCCCAACGGCTTATACCTCTCGTCCACACAGCTCTCTTGTCGGTTCATTGCCATTTTCAACCTGCCACCACCTCCATAGTTTTCTGATATACCTCCGGTCCAATACGTTGGCCGCTTCTAACTTCATACCACTATAACGGTGATCCACCTCATCTCCTATGAATTAACTCCAGCAGTTTCTACTACAATTCCTATCACAAGACCTAACGGCTTCTATCCTCTACGGATTTTCCATCATTCGGAAGTTCTCCCAACCTTAATCACATCCAATGGTATATGCATGATTGCATAACCAAAAGCTTCCCATAACATTCACATGAAACATGTCATGACCACCACCTCATCCTTGCTTTCCCATGCTCAGCACCAAGTAACTAACCATCCTTCATACTAACTGGTGCTACACCTTTTCTCTAGGTGGACGTTTCATTGTTCATGACTACTAACCTCTTGCTCTAACAGTTTTCCCTTCAATATCACCCCACTATCTTGACAACCTTTTGCTCCATTGAATCATTCATTCTCCGTACTACTTTTTGCTTGTCTTTTCAAAATCTAAATTTCCATACCATCTTATATCCCATCTTCAGCCTATAATTTAGGCGTTTCCTCCTGTATTCCCTACATTCTCATCAATGGGGAATATGCCCCTCTCATCAGTGACTCTCTATTTGTAGAAGAATTATTCTTAATATAATGCGTTCTCCAACTATCTCCACATCTCACGCCAATGCTTTAGGCATCTTTATCAATTACCCCTATAGTATGCTCATACCAACCATTAGTCTATCAACAATATACTACACTTGCTTCCCATCGTTTCTTCCGTTGCCATAATCCTTCATAAGGATTCCATACCTATTAGCTTAACTTTTAAACAAAACCACCTATTCCATCGTATCTGTACACAATCCTTCCAACTTCTCAACTACGTGACTTCTCATTCCTCTTAAAATATGAGATGAATTAGTTAGTCTATCGACTATCACCCAACTCTCATCGTACTTATTCCTCCACCCCATTATGTATCCCTTCCACCAACTTCGTCCTTACATCGCCCTTTCTAAGATACTCCTATCTATGTAGGAAGTATAGTCTACGTCCCTTTTCTCCATACGATTGTCTAAGCCACGCAACATAAATGTTGACGCGTTCTCTGCTTTACACAACTCAACTCGTGCAATCTACATCCTTCATCTAAACCACCTTAATACGACATCCATATGGTTCAAGTTCGTCACAGCTTCAATTCCTTCTTCTTATTCCATGTTTCATCAACCATGCTTGCCTTTGCCAGATGGTACTTGGCCTTGCAATTTTCTTTCATCACTTAACTCCACCCATCACCTTTGCCAAATGTCAAGAGGATTGAATATGTGTTAGAGACGTTCATGATCCATATAGATCATTCTCTATGTATCATACCCCAAATGCCTCTAGCATTCTAGGCACATATAACAATCCAGCTCCACTAACTAAGTATTATCTAGTTCTTCCAAATCTTCAGTTCCTTCAATATATAAGCAATCGCCTTTCTTTGTCGTTCTCGTACACATCCAAATCCTTGCTCCACGTATCGTCATGCTTCACGAATTCATCCAGTCCTTCCGATAATAACAAGATCGGCTCATTATCCAATCCACCTATTCAGTCTCCAAAACGCTTCCTCATCCTTCTTTACTTCGCCCCTTGCTGGTTCCATGATATACCATCATCTCTAGCTACTCATCTTGGTCAACTTAATCCTAAACTCACAATTGAAAATCTTACGAATAATTCCCTTCCCTAAAAACTCCAAAACCAACTCATAATTAGCCTCACTCTCCTTCTTAGACTTTGAGCAGATCAAGATGTCGTCGATACTCCCGATGACAACTAGTTTATATACGTTCATGCACACTCGATTCATTGACTCCATGAAAACCTCTAGTGCTTTTGGTGAAGTCAAATGCATAACCGTAAACCCAAAGCGTTCATACAACATCCTTAGCAGTTTCAATTACGTCCTCCTTGCACCCTCTCTTAGCGGCAATACGAATAAATTCCTACCTCGTTCTACTCGCAAAATTCTACACGCATTCTAAAAGACCAATACTTCCTCTTATCAAACCATTCAACCACTTTCCTCATTCAATCTACTACTAAGTAACAAAACTTTTATCTTCCGTTCCTTGCAATTTCTAACAACTCTTTTCTTTAAATCATTCCATCAACAATTGCCTTGGAAAGGCACTAACTACAAATCCTCTCACTTCTCCTACTTGCTCTATTCATGGTTCTACCTCACGGTAATAGGTAAACCTACTAAATCTCAGGAAACTTTCGGAAAACTTACATGCCTTACGAACATCATAAATATCTTTGAGGTATTATATCCCCTTCCAACACTCTCTATGGCGTGTTACTTGTGCCAATATCCATACTTTATACAAATCTCTATTCATCTCCCTTGGCACTCCTAAGAGACCTCATGACCACATTGTTTCATCTACGAACTTCTAACTCGTTCCTCCCCACTAAGGGCATTCCGACCATTCTCTCATGGCCACCTACTTAATCGTGTAGGCGCGACCAAGTCTTTCATATGACTACCTCAACACTCCTAATCACTACAAAACCAAAACTACATCCTGAATCCACCAGATACGATCAACGAATCAAACCCACGGATAACTAACGACATTTCATGTGCACAAGTTAGAACAAACCAAAACCACTAAAACTCAAAAGGAAAAATCAACCCGAAACATGTACCAATTAAAATGACTCATGACAATGAAAAATGATCCAAGAAACACTTAATGGCAACCAAAACAACTTACGCCCCACGAAATATTATTTAAATCGTGCGCAAAATCGACTTTTCCCAAAGGAATATTTTTATTTACCTCCCCACATCTTTGTGACTTAAACAATCTACAAACAACCCTCTCGATGATCTCAAGATTCAACTCAAAGACTAGGTACCCTGAACATCCCAAAACATAAGTTTAAAACTACTATTCAAAACTCAACCTTGAACCCGACACTTGTACAAACATTTTGACCAAGCTACTGACCCATGACTATACATCCCACATATTTGAAAAATACGTTCCGAGTACATAATTTTAGCCTTTTGAATTACCCAAAAAGATTTAAAAAAAGAATAAGTTACGACCAAAACAATTTTATACTAGTTGTTTTAAAAACTAAAGAATCATCTTAGTGATTAATGTAACCCTTTTAAATAAAAAAATAAAAATAAAAATAATTGTATGTGAAATTTTTATGAACTCAATTTAACCTTGTATAAATAATTATAAATGACGTAAATCGATTAAACTCAATTATATAAACTATTTAAGTAGAAAGAAATTTTATTTCGCTTTATTTTATAGAGAGTCTTTTAGAATTTTGAAATGAATAAGTGTTGATTTAAGTTCTTATGTTACATCTTGTTTCAAACACGACTCTAAAAACCTTACCCTTATTTTACCGAATACAACCAACTATCCAAATCTATAGTAGATTTCCATGTCTTTTCAATATATACCGACTAAAAGGAATGTAAGACTCAACACAAAAGATTTCATTATCCCAAAATAAATCCCAATTTATTTCAATATACTTAACACCAAGGAAATCATTTTAAAACGGACACGTGAAATAGGAAACTCGAAGAATACGTCACAACAGAGGTTGAATACCTAAAAGAAGCGAGCTAGCAAACCCTACTACGGATATAATCGATAATAGCGAGGGATCATACATATGTAAGTAATATCGGGATACATATACTTAAAACCGTCTAACATCTACTATACAAGCATGTATTAACCCTCTTTCATGAAATCATACTTAGGAATTCATTGAAGTTGTGGTACTTGTATAACTATGTTGGCCACCATACTTATACAATTACCCTTTCCCCAATGCACTCCCTCCTATGACGACACTTATAAGAATCAATGCAACATATAACACATAATCTACCAACTCACATAATCATACAATCACATAAAATGAGGTTCAAAACTCTATCTATAAAAATAACATAGTCAAACTCTTGGAATACATAAATCCATAGTCTAGCTAAAATAGCATAGACAAGTTCAAAACGAAAACATAATCAGTTATACGTCATGTCTCCCATAAGAGTGGTAACAGCTTAACATCCTTCCTATCCACCTACTCATAGTAACTCTAACCACCACATGATTCTTAGGGAACATATCTTAAACATCAAAAGAACATACTATACATTAAATGCACGGAAATAACGCCAAAGACAAAAACTTCTATTAACCACATTATGTACTATAATGTAATATTAATACAACATATAATAATGACTAGCGTAGACGATTAAGGTTCGATCCGCACTAGTCAAATTCCGAAAAGAAAATAACATGCGACTAAGTATGAACGATTAGCGTTAGATCCATACTAGTCAAAACACGACATGATACATCATAAACACGAATCCAAAATATCCCAAAATACATATTTATATTGGCCAAATCTATGCACACATATTCTTATGACGCCTATATGCAGGGACCCTTAAGCTATAGACTAGGCTACTAGACTAGGCAACCTAATTCTCTATAACCATTGGCTCTGATACCATTCTGTCAGACCCCACCATGGCGGAATTTGGGGCGCGACGTATGGATATCATCACAACAATAGCGTGTCTATAGAGATAACTAAATGAAATAAGAAATGTCATAAAATGGTGACACAATTACAAATGTCATGACAATATCTCAACAATGTAGGAGTCTAGGTAAGTAGGTAATAGTCCTACCGCTTACCCTAGACAAACAATTAGCATAAACAAAGCAAACATATAGGTGTCAACAAAATATCACTTATACAAACATCAAATAAAGACTAAGAGGAAAGGGGGCTCCTCCAGTGCAATCCTAAGCCTCCCAGCTAGCCACTCCTATTCTTACGCTTAACCCCATTCTCACCTGAAAGAGACACTAAAACACGTCAACATAAAGTTGGTGAGAGTCATAGGTTTAGACTCCAACTCTAAATCAATTATAAGTTGTGAATAACAACCATTAACAAAAGAACATATGGACAATGTGCTACAATTATGTATTAACAACCAGCATTCAAGATTAACCAATCACCACAAATCCAAGGGTTCAAGCCTTACCAATAACCACAATTCTAAGGCTCCAAGCCTTACCAATCACCATGGTCCCATAGGCACCCATACACCTATGAACCAATCCCAAGGCCTCGCCTTGTCAACATCCCCTTGTTACCAAGTCAAACCACAATAACTGAGACGGTACGTGTCCCCCGATCCAAATCATAAACACAATCAAGAATCACATAGCAGTTAATCATATAAGTGTACACACAAGTCCATCACAAACCATAAAACATTCACAAAATTCTTTACAAAACCATACAGTGTCTCTTCCATCCCATCTGGAAATCAATACATCAAAAGATATGGGACTATGAAACTCACCTGAACAAGCTTCTCCAAGTATCCGCGCTCTAGCAAAAATCTAAACACACAAACGTATACAATCAAGACATGAACCACATACCAAAATGGCTCACAATCTATGATGGATATCTAACCTTCTCCTATAAATTAACCCCATTTATATACCATATGCATCTCATTACACCCATATATAAAGCCCTTAACTTAGTTTAGTTCATAACTCGTCCCATTAACATTTTATCCAAACCAGTCCCGTTTTTCATACTTCAGACTATGGGTCGAACACCCCCTTAACCAAAATAACATGCCTTGTAAAAGAAACCCTATGCCCTTACATGTTTTAGATATCTCTCCTATTTTGCCGCAACCTTAAAGCTATTGTTAAGGTCTCCATATATATATATATATATATATATATATATATATATATATATATATATATATATATATATATATATATATATATATATATATATATATATATATATATATATATATATATATATATATATATATATATATATATATTATATCCCAGTCATATCCCAGTCACATCTTTTAGCCAATAGTAGTTCAAAATTTCCTAGAAAATCTCCAAATACCACGAAATTTTTGTATGAAAACGCAGTTTTTTGAAAATCGCGTTTTGGAAACGCAGTTTTGAAAACTGCGTTTTAAAATTGTGTTTTGAAGGTCTGGACCGGTCCGGGTATGATCTTGACCGGTTTGAACCGGGTAAGACCTCATATGAACAGGTCATGTTTAATTTTAAAAATATTCTTGCTAAATGGGGTTTGCATGATTCGAACTCATGACCTCTAGCCTATTAGTTTTGGTGTTTTCCAGTTGAGCTATTGGATTGTTTTTGTTTAATATTTTAAACCCTTATATTTATTATTTGGAATCTAATAAAAACATAGATAATATATTCGTCCTAATCTAATATCAACACTGATAATCTATTTACTGATATGTTTTTTCAAATATTTCCGATATATCATGATACAATTATCTTGATATCTTTTAATTTTTTAAAAACTACATCAAGATATAATCCCTAATTACATGTATATTCCTAAAAAAATGCATTATTAATAAAATATACGGGACAAAAAAACTACAGATTCCTCCTCTTTCTTAAACCCTAATGATTATGTTGGTTTATTTTATTTGCAGGTCGTCTTTTGGCTGGGCTAAGCATCTCAATATGAGGTAGACTCCTCTTTTTTCTAAAACCCTAATGATTATGTTGTTTATTGTATTTGCAGATCAATTTTTATGTGTGCTTTGGCTAGGCTAAGCATCTCAAATATGAGGTATAAGGCATCTATAATATATTTAATTATCTTTTATTCGTATGAGGTCACTAAGTGAACAATGTTTTTTAATGATATCATTCTATGTATTAAAGTTAGAAAGATGGATATTGAATCATCATATATCGAGTGCTATGGTCCTCGGGTATAATCATGAGTTTTTGTAAAGACATTTCCAGGCTTGGTTGGTGATCTATCTTTTACTCTTGAAACCAGGTAAGGTCATGAACTTTATGTTTTTTTTTACTTTGATATATAGTTTAGTAACTATACTAACTCATCTGTTGGTTATGCTATGATAGAGGACCAAAATTCTTGGCGACTATTTGGATAGTCTAGACACGAGGTATTGTTTATCAAAAACGGTTTGAATATAAATTTTAGTTTATATTGGACTGGATCTCATGGGTCAAATGGGTTTATAGTCACCAAAATGTTTTAAGGATCATCATTAACAGAACCTTAAGAGCCGTAGAACTGGAATCATTAACCCTTTAGTTGTGTTTGATTATGTTAATTTGAATAAACTATGGTGTTGTATTGCAAAATAATTATGTAAAAGCAATATCATCTGCATACAATTTGTTTCTATGCTGGTTTCCATTTTGCCACAGATATTGCAAGAGGTTTGCAGATCACATGGAACGACTATGCACGGTGTAAAAGCATGTTGAAGTATAAGAAGAGGCGGCACCATCTGCAGCATACTCTTTTGTATTATGGGTTGACTAAAGCAGCCGCCACATCTCTACGACATGCATCCTCTCCTATCATCCGCCCCCACCTTTCACAAATCGTTCATTAATTAATTATTAATCATTAAAATTTCCAAATCCTTATTAATCATTGAAATCTCAAAATTTGATATGGAGATAAATGATCCTTATTCATTTGAAAAAATCCTTATTAATTAGGGTTCATAAACCCTACTTGAAAAAATCCTATCAATAATCTCAAAATTGAAAACCACGAACATAATTTTATAAGGGTATTACACTTAATAAAGTTTATGTCTCTTATTTTCAATTGGGTTCATACCCATATCAAATTGAAATTGGGGATTTTTTTCTCGAAATCTAGAATTTTGTTGTGGTTCACACACACGGATTTCCTCGAGTGTATGATGTTCTTGTCCAACAGAAGAATCGATTTGGGATTTTGACAACACACAACTACCACCTATTATTGTTTATTTACATGACGTTATGTGATTAAGGCAGTTGCTGTTCTTTTTGTTTGATTGGTTGAGATGATTTTGTTGGTGTTGGCTTGCTGTGTAAATTGTGTTATTGTTACCCGGTATCGGTAACCCACTTTCTTTTGACTCGGTTCATTTAGTAACTCACATTTCAATAACATAAATCCTTTCTTGCTTATACTATACTTACATCAGATCGAGTGTGGTGGACGCTAGCCGTTTCTTAAAGCCACTGATTGGGTGGCCATATTCCATGATGTGTCAGTTTATTATCCCGAATCAGATAATGTTGTTTCACAGAGTCAACCCGTAGAGGATTATTACAGAACGCAAGGGAAGTTAGTGGAGTTTGATCTCCCTGGAGGGATCCCAGAAACATGGCCAAAGTTGCTGCACGCCCTGAACATAGACGATTACAATCATAAAAAGTCAGCAGTGGCGTAGTTTGACCTAATTCTGTTTATATACCATTATATTATTTGCAAGATTTAAGGTTATGGTATGATTCTTCTCAAATAACACAAGACAAGGAACTCTCAAGCTGTTAAGATGATGATGATGATGATGGCGTCTGCCTTCCCGTGGTAAGCTTTCTTAGATGGTACTATTTTATCTTAACATTTTGCATATATATTATTCTCATATCAATGAATTCTTGTGTCGATTTCAGGAAAGCCATGATTAAAGTAATGCATATATATATTCTTGTGTCGATTGCGTATTTATTCTTAACTTTCATATATGATATCAGTGAGTAATTTAGTATATTTTGCTTTTAAATGTTAGACACAGTACTTATATTGGAATAGTGTTCGAATTTTGACCAGTCACAAATCTTGCAACCAAACACCCCGCCACATTACAGCAGGAACCAAACCCCATGTTACAGCAACAACCAAATACCCTGTTAAAACCGCTACTGCAGCAACCATTGCAGCAACAACCTAGAAAGATTGAATCATTACTCCACCTACCGAACATCCATTAGAACCATTACATCACAACGAAATACCCCGTTACAGCAGCCAGTTTTCATACAATTTATTAACAATTTCGAAAATGTGTTGATAGCTAATTTGATTATCGTGAGTGGAAATTTTAGATGAATTGTCTTGAGTTACCATTTAGGTAGTTAGGTTTGTTTTGGAATACTTTTCAAGAAATTGCTAATGAATTTTAAAATATAGCCATCTGGTTTGATGATTAGATTGTACATTTTAGGTTTGTTAAGCTGGTATATTTTTATCTACGTTTTTTCCGCGAGTGTTGTAGAAATATGATAAATCTTCTACCCATAAATGGTTAAAAGTAATATATAGAACTGTGTCGAACTGTGTCCAAAAACACAAGTTCTTTCCCACATATTTCTAACTCAAATGGCCCAAACCACTCGGTGTGCGAAATAATGACGCAATGGTGTTGGAATTCTGGAGTTCCACAACCTAGAGATGGAAATTAACTATAATAAGCAGGCTATAGTGCGTGATGCTGGATATTTTCGGTAAAGATTATTTGACGTGTGAAAAATAAATAATAGAGAGTTGATTGGTCAGAATTATTATTGTCCTTTAGTTTGTACTGTCTATGACCAAGGGAATTTCCATGTATGGTTTACTTGGAACTGCTTTGTTTCTTGGCGGCTCAACACGAATGACTGTCTCACTGATATTTTTGGTTGAGATTATAAATAACTTCAAACTCTTTGCTCTTATCTTAGCCGGAGGTGTAGTTGTTGCGGACACTACATACTGGGTTTACCATAGTTCTCATAGGCATGGCAGTTATAGACAAAAGATCTTTCTTCCAAACTTGATTAGTGCTGGTACAGTTAAAAGCTGAAAGAAATGTCCTCTTTACATGGTTATGCTCACTCTTTCACAAGGACCTGTAGTTTTTAAGATTGAAATCTATGGTTTTGTACTACAAGTGATTTTTTAATATTTTATTACGTGCTTGCTACTGCTCTCTCTTTTTATATGGATTTTAGTTTGTAAAACATAACTGGGATACAAAAGTGTTACCAGAAGTCGAAGATGCATAGCTCATAAGTTCATATTTATGAAATCTTTATTAAATAGCGTGTTTGGTTTGTTTATGTAGCAGCCTTGGATTAGCTTATTGAATAATGTGTTTGGTTTGGTAGTTCATCAAAGATGGAATAAAAAAGTTTTGCGGCGTTTACAGGTTACTGTTTTCTCATGTTTGGATGTGGCTGATAGTGATGGTATGATATCATATGAATAGAATAAAGCTAATGTCCATATTATTTGTATCTTTTTCAGCCACCCCCACCAGCTACTGATACCATACCTATTTAGACCAAGGGAAAAGGCTCATAGACTTCATACATGAAGAGTAAGTTCCTGACCTACTGCAATACAAACTAATACAACAACACAACTTCATTATATATTCAAGGTGTAAAAGTGGTCGCACCGGCTTACATTTCTCAAAGCATAATCCAATGATTTATAAATTTGTTAGCTATAAATTATATCAATCCCCTGTCTAATTTCCTACTCCACAACCAGTATATGAAACATGTATAGATTCATGTTACATGATCTACACCCCAAAAAATAGCTCTATTTTTATGGGTCTTATCAAGGATGATTCAGAAACCACTACGAAATTGTTGTGCGACCATCTAACTGTGATATTGACTGATCCTGATGCATCGAAAGTTCAGTATTAGAAGACCACTTGAAAAGGACAGGTATGTTTATTAATTTCTGAATAATGCTTCTTTTCATTTAAACAACCAAATAAATTAATTCAAAAACCATAAAAAGTTTGAATCATGCCTACAATGTGGCTCTTTCAGGAACCATTCCATGTCTACTACAGGTCGTTGGTTTTCTGGAAAACGTTTCTTTTGGTATGAAAACCGTGACTCATGATTTTCCTCATCTTTATGTCCCGATTGGTGTTGTTGCTGGAGCAGGGCGTTCTGCAGCTGCACTTAATCAGGTATCTAGCTCAATTTAACATAAAAATGGTATGTCTATACGACATGATTATAACAAAGATTATTTTTATGACGAACTGGACTTGCTTATCTTTTTAGCATGCCTTCCATAACCAAAAACATCTGATTATTACGTATGTATGCTGTTTATATCAGTAAAGTCCATAGTGACCCGTCAGCATATATAATTATACATGGATTAAATTTAGCATTGAAAGAACTCGTTGAAGAGGGAAAGATAAAATACGTCGGTCTCTCTGAAGCTTCACCATAACCATCAGATTTCTAAAACCTTCGCATTCTCTTACCGTTTGTTTGGCTGTACGATCCCTATACCAGATCTCCAACTGGTAAGTCTATTAAACATTGCCTATCTGATTTTCAAAACCAACTAATATATAAATATAATGTAATTGCAGCTTCTGTTGTACTCATATTTAGAGATACAATAAAAAGAGACACCAACGACGACACCGAACTCAATGAATTATACAATGCTACTACTGAAGGGCATTGGTGGCAAGCAAACTTATTACTGAAAAACCACAAAGGTGCGGCTAAATTGGTGATTAGTGATATGGTGATACATTGCTCCTGTTATAGCGTTTAAAGAAGGTAAGAATAATTTTATTAAAAAGTTTGTTGAACTTCATTTGGAGAAGAAGAATATAATAAAATGAATATTCATTCTAATGACTTATTTGTTTTTGTTGTTTATAGGGACAACCAAAGGGTGTCATCCCAAAGTTCAGCTTTAAAGCCACTCGTCTGAACTTCTTGAAATCGAGGTTTGTTCATATGGGCATCTCAACTTATGATTTATGCCCATGCCATTTTCTAATGTCACTTAAAGTGATCCACTTTTTGTTTTAATGAAACATGTCAAGATGGCAGGTGAGTGCGTCTATCCACATTGCAACACCTGATTACTTATGTAAATGTTCAACTAATTTATTCAAGTAACACATATTAGACCAAATATTCAAATAATGAGCATTTTACAATGGTTTTTTCTTAGTATTTGTTCAATCTAAGGGTAAAAATGTAAATAGGAATAAATTCAAGTGTTCTGTTTGTTAGTTGTTACTCATCTATTGGCCAGCATCAGGTCAAAATAGTGACTTATGCAGGCACATCGGGCTTGGAAGAAAATATTACAAGCGAGGATCTGTAAGAAATGATATACAAAAGACAAATGTACCGCGAATGAGGATCGCTTTCCGTCATCAGGTAGATTACCATTAGTTTGTACCATTGTTGAACTAAAGCTGAGAGTTGATTTATCTTTTTTTATTAATATTTTTTTACTGTGTCTAAAACCACAAAATCGCTTAACCCAAATGACCAGTTTGAGAAATTCAACTGCAAATCAAGTCAAAGTGCATTTCTGTCGTGATGAGTAAAGAAGCTTTGAATTAGTTAAGCTCCCAACTATGGCTTCTGAATAAGCAAACATTAACCAGATAACAGGTTCGTAGTTTTTAATGCTTTTAATCAAACTCAATTCTTACAAATACATGTTTACCTAGAGGTAGTCTACATGTTTACCTGGAGGTAAATCAGTTGCTTTAAATTATGATTAAAGTTTCTGATTGACCCACGTTTGAAAGGAAAGTAAATTACTACATCAGATTCCAAGGATCGTTGCATTCAGGTTATATTAGTTTATCATTTTTTACACTAGACATGGAGGGTTTAGCTTGACTGCTCGGAGGTGTCACTATCTGGTATTGCTATTGTTTTTTGGAGTCAGACTCATATATGAATAAAGGTTTAGTTATCATTTTTAGATTTGCAAGCTAATTAATTTTATTTTCATCAAAGGAGCAAACGACATTTGCTGTAGCAGATCCTGTAACAGAACCCTTTTCCCAGAAATACAAATTAATATGAGGTACTTATTTGGAGTTCACAAATACAAAATAAGTTTACTGTGATTTATTCCAGATATTTTTTCAACTGGAGACAACTTGGGAAGTTTCTGATGACTTTGGGTACAAGGAGCTTGGCTCGGTGAAATCTTGACCGTGAGTTTGCTATAATGCCATTTCAGTTCGAGTTTGGTCCTGTAACTGTTTATATCAGCAACTTAGATTATCTATGTAAGCACACTTAGATTAAATTTATAAACAAATAACAACTCTTTATTTCCTATTCGTCCACCTCTGCCAATTCTCCCACGGAAATGATGACCACCGTTGACTGTATCGGAGAATCAACAGGTTGTAGCATCCCAGCAGCCCCCAACTTTTCTGGCACCAACGGCTTTATTTGTATTTTTAAAAATCGAAAATTACTGTTTTCATATCATAGAAGCATTTTAAGTTGTTTAGAACCTGGAAATCAAGTGTGCTTAGAACCAAATTAGAGTCTAGGTCGTCATGGTGAAATGTCGCCTTTCTTCTGGTCTGAGGTATTTTGAGACCGACAAAGGGATGAGGCTTATTTTGAGGCATTTATGCAATAAAATTGTGCCTGTTAGCGGGTGATTCTCTAACATGGTCCTACTACCACATAACAGGTAAATTTCTCTTTAAGTTATTTACTTAATGGGGAGGCACTTAATGGGGTCGCCTAAAGCTGAAGTTGAACAAAGAATAAAAATGGAATTAGCTAGCAATGTCGTTGGTACGTCTGGTTTGCTGACTAAGATAAACTATTTTTTTCACACGATCTTGATAAAGGAGGAAACGAAGTGGTTAGCCAGGCAACCTTTGGTGCTCCTCCTGTGGCACATTCGTCAGTATTGGCAGAAAACCAATCTACTTCAATGATTTCTTTTCATGAGGCTGCTCAATCTAATGTTGATTTAGCTTTGGACAATGCCCGTTCATAAGTTGTACTACAAGTGTCCTATGAAGGGAGAATAATGTACATTCTATTGTGATGTATGTAACCGGGTTGTGCTTCAAGGTCGTTGGACATATTACTGCGAACAGTTTGACTATGATGCTGATTTGGATTGTGTGGATTGTAAAGAAAGTGATGATTTGAGTGGAGATCCTGATGCTGATGAAAGATCTGACAAACAGAAACTTGCTGAAGCATTTAAAATTGCTAGGTTAAGTGATCTTGGTCGGAAATACGCGCTAGAACTTATATGATTTCTTCGAAAGTTTTTATATGCGTGATTTGTGTATGTGTTGAAGATCTTTGCTTTCGTCTAGAGTTGTTTGTACTGATACAAACAGCTATATGACATAACATAATAAATTACTTTTTTTATTAAACCAACAATGAATACACAGACGTACTTTTAATAAGTACGTTTAGATTGTAAAAGAGGAGTACCTTGGTGAAACACTTGAAATTTGAGACATGAACTACAGGTACATCAAATGCTATTAAATGGAAGAAATGTAGTGCCAGGTAATAGCTACAAAAGCGAAGAGAATCAACGTGTCATGGCTACAGCAACACTTGGATGCCATCCAGAAAAGAACGAAGGCTAAGGGAAAATGCCCTCAAAAAGTAAGATATGCACTTACATTCCCATTCTGGACCAGATGCATATACAGAAACGTATGTATATACTCTGGCTTAAACGTGTGCATATAACTATATACTGACGAGTCCCATCACTTGAGTTTGTGTATTATTCTTGAGAAGTCTTGGTCTGTGCCAAATCATATAAAAAACGCTACAATCTTTTGATATTGCTATAGTTTTTTTCTTATTATGTT
This sequence comes from Glebionis coronaria, assembly GCA_025667525.1. NCBI lineage: Eukaryota > Viridiplantae > Streptophyta > Magnoliopsida > Asterales > Asteraceae > Glebionis > Glebionis coronaria. The sequence goes on from CM046876.1 coordinate 413,852,606, forward strand.
TCATTAATTTATACCCATGTGCACAGAAAGTTTAATGCAAAATTCAGATCCACGGAACAATGAAAAAGTATAGTTGTTATTAATCCCAAGTCACTTTTTCTTAACTTCAGTACTTGTTTAATACTTGTCTGTCCTTTGTGTTTGACATTTGCTAAATATGCGTATAGGGTTTATTTTCTGGATGATCATTCCAGTTTAAGAAACGAAAAAAGAGTGCTTACGTTCTTTAATCCTCTTGGTTTAATCACAAGACTGAGAGTAGATTCACTTTTGATAGAGTGGTCAGAGACGGTGCGGCCATTATTGAGCTGGTTTCCAAGGAAGAAGAGTCTCAACCGGTTTGGGTGTATACCTTTCTTATCCCGAATCTTACCTTTTATATAACGCATTGTATCAGACAGACCATACGTTTCATGGTTATACAACATTAGCTTACCAAGAAACGGTGGTCATCACATGTTGCAGCCTAAGATATCGAGTAAATCAACTGTCGCTCCTGGTATAAGCGGTTGGCTGCATTATAATGCCTCAATTCTAGACTCCAGACTCAGAATCAGGTACTCCTCTTTTAAACACCACCTATTTGGTTTATTGTTTTGTATATTTGGAATCCTAGATATGTACAAATGATGAGGATAGGTAGATTTCATACTACACCATTTGATCATGTCATAAAACAAAAACTACGTTTGTAACAACTACGTTTCATAACCAACCCATAGACTCCATCTTTGCTCACACCGAATATTAAGGTGTTCTTTTTTTTGAAAATTTTCTTTTACCACTATATTTGTTGTTGTGGATTGTTTCTTACATCTTCTTTTCTGTCCTTGACTAGATATTAGTGAACTAAATCCTTGCGGAGCTAGCTGCATACAAACACAGAAGGGTTAGAAATAAGTGCTACTTGCATTGGACACAATCTGCGAATGGTGCAAATGGTGATAAGGTCCTGGTGCATAATGTATAACTGTAACTGATTACTTTTCACTTTAAAGGTTTGTGTAAGATGCAAAAGGACAACCAAACTTGAAATGGAGAATCGTATTCACAAAAATAGACCCCATTTATCGTTTACAAGTTTACAACACACTTTTTCTCTTATGATACAAGATTTTAAGCTAACGAATGTACAAACTACAAAATATATATATGAAACCAATTTCAGCCAAATAGTGTAGCGTTAATTTTTGGTACATCTATGTTGATCTCTTATACATGGAGTAAGGTTCTCACTTAGTCTAAAGCTGCTGCTGATGTAAGCTTTATATTATAAGACCCGCGTAATGCTATAACTAAAATATACTAAAGAATAAATTAAAAAAAAACAGTAAACTATAAACGTACAAACAACAAAACCTCCGAAACAACAAAAAAAACGACCCCGCCCGTCGGGCGGATTACGACGCTAGTATATATATATAAATATATATATATATAAATATATATATATATATATATATATATATATATATATATATATATATATATATATATATATATATATATATATATATATATATATATATATATATATATATATATATATATATATATATATATATATATATATATATATATATATATATATATATATATATATATATATATATATATATATATATATATATATATATATATATATATATATATATATATATATATATATATATATATATATATATATATATATATATATATATATATATATATATATATATATGTATATATATATACACATATATATATATATATACATATATATATATATATATATATATATATATATACATATATATATATATATATATATATATATATATATATATATATATATATATATATATATATATATATATATATATATATATACTTTTACCTATCCAGAATTTACTGATTTTGAACATATGAAAAGTTTATTATGACCAGAGGGTCTTAATCTATTCCATTTACTTAGCCCCACTCTAGATCCTTTCTTTAATATATAAACTAACTCCCATTTTCGTTTGAAGGTCTATCTATAACTCTAAGCACCCTAACCAACTCAAAACATAAAATGTAAACAAGCTGATCCAAAACTGCTTTGACACCCGACTGATGTAACCTTTTTTGACCCACTTCACCACCTCCAATTTAGTTCTCGTTTCTTGAATTTGAAAGCTAATTCAATTACCTTTCCAAGGACATAAGATTCGAAAATTAAAAGTCTGTAGAACTTTATATATGATCAAAACAAATGACCTAAAATTCTACCCAGTTTTTAATTACGAATTGAATTTGAATTAAACTAATTAATTATCCATAACTTGTTTAATTATAAACCCTAAATAATCTAATCATTATTATATCGTTAAAACTCAGATTTTAATTTAGACATAATCATAGATCCATCATGTATTGATTTATAAATGCATAAAAACAATTTAATTAAAAAGGGATTGAAGATTTTACCTTAAAATAATAGAAGATCTTTATCTTTGAAATCCTAATTCGCCACCATTGTTAAAATTCGACTATGAGATGTTATGGGGGTGAAAAATCTGATTATTTTGGTTATGGGATGGGTTTGGTTAAGTCCTAAAGTCCACCTAATCCCATTACAAGTCCATTGGGCCTGTTTTTGGGCTTTTTGGTTATTTTCTTCTTTCCTTTTTTTTTGGCTGGCCAAACCAAGCCCAAAGCACCTAAGGATCTGGGTTTTTACCTTATTTTATAACTTATATTATTCTTAAACTAAAGCTCACATTCGGGTTACTTCCGGACCATAACCCGAAAGCCTTACGTTGGTTTTTCGACTTTCTACGCGATTTCCGAACTAACCGCCATTTCAAAAAGTTTCTAATTATGGAAAGTATCTCTAAAACCTATCCTAAACATATAATATATACCTAATACATACATACAACATACGATACATACACGAAGCCTTGTAAAAACGATATCCAAACTTTCCCGCAGTTCATTTCTAAACTCATTTCATTTCATTTCATTTCATTTCATTTCCAACTCGTACTAGGATTTACAAATCATGTACCTTATTTCTTCTATTCTCATCCCCAAAATCACACATATAAACACATAAATCACATAGTCATAAAAAATACCCTAAAAATAAGACTAAGTGACGAACCTCAAAAACCGTGGTTGTCACATATGCCAACGGCTCCTCGAAGGTAGACGGTCTTTACTGCCACTCCATCATGACAAATAACTGCAAGATCATAGAAGGTGGACAAGGACTGCTCCTGCGTAGTGAGAGAAAGGTGGGTCTGATGCTGAGGGCCCCTCCAAGGTGTGAATATGCTGATGGAGGTAGTAGTTCTCCTCCAACAACCACTGCAAGGCCTCGTCGGTCATGGCCCAAACACCTCGTGCTATATGGGTTTCTGCCTATATGGTCCAAGAGAGAGAATCTATGCGCTCATGCATGACAGTGTACCCCGCCTGGCCTGCTGTCAACAGGCTGTGGACATCCGACCTGTCCTGCTCCTGGTGCGCGGCCAGAGCAGCAATCTGGGATTGGACAGGATCAGCATGTCCAGCCCCGGAACCATCTCTAACCTTAAAAGTGGAGTCACGAGTAGCCTCATACCTCTCGGGCCTCAAACCTGGACTTGAAGGTTTCCAAATAAACATCGATCATCGTGAGCTCAACCAAGTAAGTGTAGTTAACCTTATATCAACTTTTTAGAGTTGACAAGTTCCTAGATTGTCCTCTTTTAATTGTCATCTAATTGTTCTTCTAACTGTTACCGATTTGTCAGATTGACGGCCAAACCTTTCGGAAAGTTCTGTCCATCCGTAATGATAGCAGCATCCAAATACTGCTCAATCGGATGTATAGAGCGACCCGAATAAAGATCTCTTTACATTACTTTATGTTCATCCGTAATGATAGCAGCACCCAAATACTGCTCAATCGGATATATAGAGTAACCCGGATAAATATCTCTTTCCATTGCTTTCTGTTCATCCGTAATGGTAGCAGCACCCAAATACTACTCAACCGGACGTATAGAGCGATCCGAATAACGATCTCTTTACATCGTTGGCACCATTCGTTCCTGAGCATGTCTAAGACGAACCTTTAGATCTATGACACCTATACACTTAACAGATAACAAAGTTTTTAATAGCTTCGAGGACGAAGCTAAAATAACGGGGTGGTGCTGTAAAATCCATGATTTTACCATGATTAAATGTAATAAAAGTTTACCCAATGATACTAGAACAGTTCTCATGTACTATATTTCCATAATATATGTGAACATGTTTTAAGTATGCTTATATACTTCAATGCTTTTACAAGTAATTATGACATTTACTTCGTAATTAAAACATGGACAAATAAAATACATACACTCTGAAAGGTCGCACAATCTGCGTACCGACAGTTTAAAAATTAAATTTCATAATTTATTGTTGCAAGATATTTGATAAAACGATTTATTAAATAATTTAATATTTCATTTTAATAATATACGAAGAGATTAATGAGAAGTATTTTATTAAAACAATATTTATTTTATTAAAACGATATACGATAAATAATCGTCCCTCAAGCGAACAAAAACATTATTTATATTTATAAGTCATATAAATACTTCATTTTATCGGAGAAATCATTTTAAGATCAATGACGCGGCTTTCGTAAGACGAATCAAATTCTATAAAACATAATCGAGTCCCGAATAATGTATTAACAAACGTTTAATAAAAGTTACGCTTTAAGCCCTTACAAAATAATTGCAAACTTAACCCTCAACTAGAATAAACCTTACAAATTGTTTTTATAACATTTGATTGGTATATAAATGGCTTCTAGGGTTTCATCCTCATTTCATACAAACTTTAGCCTCCACATAAACACACACACACACACTCAAAAAGTGGCAGCCGCCACTTTTCCGGCGAGTATTCCGGCCACCATAAAAATTCTGCCGCTACCCTATATCAATGGATCTCATAGATCTATGATATACCCAACCACCATACGTGATCCTCCACACACTGCCACCATTTTCGTGGCCTTTAGCCACCATCTGCTGCCCATTTCGTGTCTCCTAGCCACCATAGTGGTGTTATTAACCGCCACTGTTGGAACCACTATCATCATCACACGCAGCCACCATCTACAGCCGCCACTGTTGAAGACCCCACGCCCCCACTAGCCACCTTTTTCCTCCATCCTCTCGACATCACAGCCACCACCAAGTTTAGCCGTCACCATCCCCATCTATATACTCTAGCCACCCATTTTCATGGCTCCTGGCCACCAGCCGTGACACCACAACCATCCGTCACCTCCACCACAGCCTGTAGCTGCCACCCATGTACCTCATCATCACCACGACCACGACCACCGTGGTCATCCCTTTGTTTTTATCCACTGCCGTGACCTCTACCTCCTCCAACAGATGGCGGCCGTCGCTGTTTGCATATTAGAGGGTGTTTGTCTCGGATTTGTATCCAGCCACTATAGAGGGTGTTTGGTTTTGGGCAGAAAATTCAAAAGGGTGTGTTGGGTTAGCATGGATCCGTACGAATATGTTTAGATCTACGGGTGAGAGCAACATGCAGGGGTGTTTGTTGATGATCCGAGGCTAAAGGGGTGTCGCTGTGAGCATACCACTTGCGAGGGGTGTTTGGTTTAAGCAGAAAACCCCACAAGGGTTGTTTGGTTATGCTGACAGAAAAACGCAACAGGAGGAGGGGCGTTTGGATTCGTAGTTTACAGAAGTAGCTTCGGGGGTATCTGGATATGATGTTTAGGGTACGTTTGGGACTGCAAAAAGGTATTACGGAGCGTTTGGGACTGCTGATGACATGCATGCTACAGTAAGGGGGCGTTTGGGACTGCCGATGACGGCAAATGCATGTTAGATTGCGGACTTGTAACGATAGGGGTATGATTCGGTTGTAAAATAGAACTGCATGTAGTATATTACCACCGTTAGTTGTAATATTTCTACCGTTAGTTATATATTACCAACTGACTTCTCAGATCTTGCCACCGCTAACCTTATCTTACCACTGTTAATATAATACTACCAAAAGTTGCCACTGTTAGCTTTACAGTTACCACTGGTTGCCTAAACCTAGCCACTGTTTTCATTTTGTACCCACTGATTTTATAAGGTAGCCACTGTTTTATTAAAATACCCACTATTTTCATTTAAGTACCCACTATTAGCTTATTTATGCCACTGTTGGTACACGAAGGACTATTTTAATAGTTTTCGGAATATAAATATTATATTTTTACCAATGGAAACATGTTTTAAATCCGGATTAATTAATAATAATTTCTTATTAATTATTTTAGAATCTAATTAATTATTTAATAAATTTAATAATTTATTTATAAAGACTACAATATCGTACAAGTTTTATAAACATCAGGGGTACGTGGAAACAGTACGACATGTACACTTAACCATCATCATAACAATATATCTAATAATTAAATATACTATGATATATATATATATATATATATATATATATATATATATATATATATATATATATATATATATATATATATATACATATATATATATATATATATACTAGCAGGGTACCCGCGCAATGCGGCGGCGGGTACCCAATAACTATATTTCGGGACAAACAAACTGATAACGCTTACACGGTAATACCTTCACGCCTGTTAATAAACCAAACAAAACAACCGAAAACATTACCAAATGTCTTAACGCTCAACGGGATCCGAGCAAAAAGGAAAGAACATACTTAACGAACCAACAACAAAACCACCTACTAAAACTACCCAGTCCACCCTAATGACCAACAGAATGGTTGGTTATGATGTCGGCAGTTTCAGTGGCAGCAAAGAAGGGTGCGTGTGTGTTTTTTGGAGAGAAAAAAAGAAAAACATAGAGAGAAGAAATGAGTGAATGACGTTTTCTTACGGGTTAAGCTTATATATGGTTTGAGGAGACGTTATTAAATGGGCTTTATAAATAGGCTATTATGATTAAATTGTTACAAAATGCTTAACTGTTATATTTTAGATGGGTTAGACACGTTTTAAAAATGGCCATTAAATCTTCTTTAAAATCTTAAATGTGTGTATTAGTGTTGCTGTTAGAATGTTAAAAAATTGAAAGATATTTATGTATGCAATAATTTTTATTTATACTATAATCATGCATTGAAACTAATATATAAATTTCAGATTTTAAAGCTTTCTTTAATAGGAAATGTTTGAGGCTTAAAATTTTAAGACTTCTTTATTTAGAAAGGATGTAAATGTTTTATAAAGTAGTATAGATATATATATATATATATATATAGGGGAGCGTTAACATGGTATACACTCTTAAAATAGGTTACGGTAGACACACGTGTGAACCGTTAGATCAACTATTGTAGATGAGATCTGATTTTATTTAAATAATTAATTAATAATGGCATGTTTGTAAATAAATAGAACAATATGGCATTTTCTATAGTTGACTTTTAATTATACACACGTACAATGCATGATTTTCGGTTACAAAGTTATTCAATACGTGTTTAGATAAAAAAATGTTTTGATGCATGAATTGCACAATTTGCTTCGAATGATACATCATTTATCAAACGTCACTTGCATACACATAGTCTCTTTAAATTTATACATATATTTTTTAAAACTTTTACATAAGCGACACATCTTTCTTGACACATAATCTTAGTAGCATAATTATAGTGACACGTTTCTCTTTTTATTTCTTATATACATAGCGACACATTTGTATTTATTTTTTGTCATATTTATTTGGTGACACGTTCTTTTTAGTTATGTTTTTCCATACAGTAGATACATCCACATCGCCGAATGTATCAATTAGTATATCTAAAAAAAGTTATCGACAACACTTGTTTTTAAACATTATCTTTTGAATAAATGTTTTACGAAAAACGAGACAAACTCATATAACCTTGAAGCTTAGAACTTGATTTTTTTAACTTCTAAGAAATAAAAAACTATCAAAAATCAAGCAAACTCAATCCGTCGGTGAGACGGTGAGTGAGTGGCAATGTTAATTTTTTTAAGAGAAATAGACGATAGCTTGTTTCTAACCTTTAAGGTTCGTGCACGATGATGTACCACTTATGTTAAAACCGAAACACACATGACACATGTACCCCGATTGGGATTCAGGCCGATGTATCACCTTGAAGTTTTAAATCGAAAACCATTGGCATTCAAGATAACCTTAAATCATCGAGCAAGACTAATATAAGATACATCTTGTTACTCTTTGACACACTGATAGAAAGGAGATATAAAATCATTGGAGAAAACTAATCTCCACGACCATCATGTACTATCAACAATTACAGCGATGGCAAAGAAACCATACGGCGGGCACAAGCAAAACACGACAAATGTAGCGAGAGATAGAAACCCACCGGCCACATAAAACACAACAAAAAAAGAATCTTTGTGAAAAACACAAACCAAACTAGCTACACAACATAGAAACTTAATGATATTCTGATGATACATACAAAACTCCATTGAAGCATCAGTTGTTAAAATGGTTTGTTTTTATTGAACATGATTTTTATTTGAATCTTCAAAAATGATCCATCCCTGGTAATCATGTTTGCATAGACATCGATTATAAGAACATATCAATACAGATCGGTTTCAAGGTGATGAAAACGTTATGGTGATGAAGAGGTGGTAACAAGCGCTCGCGGTTATGCTTTATTACCCAGACTCAGGCGGCGACGGCCGTGGGTTTTTGAAGATCCCAACGACGGTTCGGATCGGAAGATGAATTAATCTGAAGATGCTTCATTGACCAGAGGAAAATATATGAACTAGGATGGTGGACTTCCCTTTTTTTATATAAATTGATATGCATTTGAAACGGATTGTGGTAACTCGGAGATCTGAGCTAGAGAAATAGAGACAATGACGAAATGTGTTACATTATTTAGATGAATTAAAGCTACTAACAATGAGTTAAAATACGAGTATACCCTTTTAATTTGTTTTGTAATTAATTTTTTCTTTTAATAAAAACTGACACTTGTCACATGCTGGTTGGTGCTTATTATAACACATTTTAAAGTGTAACACACTTGAACGAAAATCTATATATATATATATATATATATATATATATATATATATATATGTACACTAGCGCCGTAACCCGCCCAATGGGCGGATTTGTTTCGTAAATCTTTTCTAAGAGTTCGTTTTGTGTAAATTTTTTTTGTATTTGCAGTTATGTTTGTGTTTTCCACTTTTTTTTGTTTCCTGGCCAACCAGTACTTGTGGTTTGTTTACAATTATGGTTTGTTTTTCTAGTCTTTTTAGGCACTGGTCACGCAGTGTTTGTAAATCTTTTGTAAAAGTACGCTTCCCATGCCAATGTTTTGTTTTACTAATGTGAGGAGGGGGTGGTTCTTTTCTTTTTCTTAAAGTACCTTTTTTTGGAGTGTGGTTGTTTTTTTTATATTGTAACCAGCTCAATGGGTGGGTTAGCTTGGTAATTTTTTTTAAAAGTATATATTGTGTATTAATTATATGACTCGTTTTTTTAATAGAAAACTTAAACGAAACTAATTTTAGATACTTTTTCGCCTTGGTCGACTCAACGGACGTACTTTGTCCCATGTGAATTTTTGTTGTACTAATTATGTTTTTTTAAATTATGTTGCTTGAATATAAATTATCGTCTGATATTATTTGTTCTTGCTACACTCAAGTACGGCTTTGGTTTGTGAATTTTTTCTAAAAGTATGCCTATTTGTCCATTATATATTGGTCACGTTTATGTTAGATGAAAATTAGAAGTTTTTTTTATGTTTGGCCATCCAACGAACGTATTTTGTACTTTGGCTATGTTAGTCATTACATAGTTTGATAATGTCCGTATTTTATGTTTACAGATACTACTACAATTTTTCTTAACCTCATGTCGTATAAACCAAACCTTTAGCCATTTATATATTTTGCAGTTTCATAGATCTTACTCATGTTTGATGGTTTAAATTTTCATCCTTTTAGTAGCATAATAAACTGATCCACTTTATGATTTAAGTGTAGGGATGGCAACGGGGCGGGTTTGGGGCAGGGCGACTGTCCCTATCCCCAAACCCGATTAGTATAGTTCTCTCCAAACCCGCCCCAATCCTCGTCGGGGATTAAATCGGGGTTCCCCATTGGGGCGCAATGCTCCCTCAAAACCGTCCCGTACTAATCGGGGATCTTATCGGGTACCCTCTTTGGGTGAAATTCTCTATCAAAACCGCATCATTTCACATTTATTATTATTTTTAGACTGTTAGAAATAAGTTTGAAATATTACAAACTTACTAATTATATAATAATGAATTACAAACAAGACTTATAAGATTTAAAACGATACTATTATACATGAATAACGATATGATACACCACAAAGAAATTACAATACATTAAACAAGTCTTTGTAATAACAATTTGTAATAGTGAAAAGATAAAATATTAAAGAAATATTTATTATGACGTAAATAGTAAGAAAATATTATATAAAAAAACTTATATTTGTATATGTGTATATTAATCGGGCGGGGCGGGTCGGGGACCTTATACCCCGTATTTGCCTCAAACCCGATTAAAAATCCCCGTTTAAGCCCCAAACCCGCCCCATAATCCAATAAATTAACCCGCCCCGCCCCAATTATTCCGGGTTTCGAGTTTCCCCGTTGGGTTCGAGTTTTTTTGCCATCCCTATTTAAGTGAAAGACCAGACCACATCATTATCAACAATATTTTTGTTCAAGTTGCTTCATTATCAACAATATTTTTGTTCAAGTTGCTTCATTATCAACAATATTTTTGTTCAAGTTGCTTTTTTTTTGTTATTAGCTGATTTCCACACAATAATGCAGTTTTAACTTTTATGTGTAACGTATTGGTTAAAACTTAATATTTTAAAGTTACGTGAGTTATATAGCTGTCAATCTGCCAATCTGCCATCGTCATTTGAGTAATATAGAAACTAAAAGTGATACATTGTAATCTTCTTTTTCATCAAACTCCAATTGAAATAGATTCCATTCCAATATTGCTGTCCATTTAAAACAAATAGAGTGGCTTTAAGTTTACTTTATCTTCTTAGTCATTTAACTAACATAAACAAAAAAAAATATCGTATCTTGAGGACAAGAATCATCTTATAAAAAAAGAATAAACTGGACTTTTTAATAAACAACCATTAGTTATAAGTTTATTATAAGTTTATCAATTATTATAAGTTTATCATACGGAGTTAGCCTAAATCTAACGTGACACTTTATATCAACGTTAGTCATTCATGTTTATATAGCATTTTATCTTGGATCCCGAAACCGAACTGGACTGTATCGATTTTCGGTACCCGAATCTCGTTCGGTACCGTACCGGTACTAAGAAATAAGGTGAAAAAAATTCGGAACTACTAATTCGGTACGGTGCGGTATCAAATCGGGAAATTCAAGAAAAAAAAAAGACCCGATTTTTTAGTACCTTACCGATATTCGAATCCCGTTCGATACAATATCGATGTCATGAATTTATGCTCGCCAAAAGTTCGGTACGGGATCTGTATGATACTGTGCTCGTCCCTACATGTATATGATAAATATGTGAATAACGTACCATCTAAGATACCAAAAGTTTTGACCATGCATAGTAATAGTATCTTGGACTCTAGACGCATTTTACATTATTTCCTTCGTTTATATAAATGAAACGTTAAAAGTAAAAGTAAGTTATCATGGTAGTGATTTTCTTTGCCTAAACCAACTAATTTTCTATAGAATTAAGAAAAGTCAACTTGGGTGACTAACTTTATAAAACTCACACGCCAATAATAGAGCTTCTTTAAGCCACTCCAATAGTAACTGAAGGAAAAATACGATGTCTTAACCTCGACAGCAAATGGGAAAAAGAACTGCATACATATTCTAGAATGAATGGATCGTCATCTTGGATTTCATCGGCTGCTCTTAAAATGGAATCGATGTCCCTACTGTTTGCAAGTGAGGATGGGACTTCATACATGTGATTCCACTGAAATGTAATTTTTTAGTCTGACCTACCAAAATTTTTGATTTATCAATGTAATATTGATCTTACATTACTATAGGTGATGCTATCCATTTATTGTCAGAGTTGTTTAGACTTTTTTGTTTCTCTCTTTTTGTTGCATTTCTGTGTACACATATGAATGCAATTTCTAACAATGTAGAAAATAGCATTTATCTCTTGTGGTAACATGTACTTGTTCCCCTATAATGTTCTTTTGGAAACAAAAGAGTCATGAGAAGCGATAGTTAAGATCAATCATGTTTTGGCATTGTTAGTAAAGTAAACCAGATTTTATTGACTTTGAGTATATAATGATAAATATAAAATATAATGGTTATTTTCATGCTTACCACATCCAAGTGGGAGTATGGAACTCGACCTGTTAGCATCTCCAGCACAGTAAACCAAGACTCCATCACCCTTGGAGTTCCATTTCCAGTAAATCGACAAGTGGTTTAATTGCTCCAGACCTTCCAATACTTACTTTGTTATCTTCAATTAACGAGGCTAAAAAGAGTTGCAACAATGTTTGCTTTAGTCTCAGAGCTCCCTGTTTCAAGAACGTGAATCAGAGGTTCAATCACATCATCGTTTGCAAACACGAATTTACTGATAACTACATAAGTTTAATTATTCAGGTTCAACTACAAAAGAGCTCGTTAGCAAATGCTATAAAACAAACAATTGAGTTTACGAATTTCTTACCTACTTCAAATAAGCAAATACATCAGGTGTAGGCTCGTGCAAATCTGGACCCCTGATGTCGATCACTTGGTCTGGTTCCTAAATAAGTTCATTTTCGGGTAAACTGGATCACCGGATCTCTACCCCATACTATAGTACAAAAACAGGGGTGACTAAAAATGTCAAATAATTAAGAACTTTGTGAGTTAATAAACCTTGTTTTATCTGATCGGTAATGAACATAACTAAGGGGAGAAAGAAGGGCAGAATATCAACATAAGTGAGGGGAGGAAGCAAATGTTGATAAAGTACTCTTAAGTAATATACCTTGATATATTTGTAGGACCAAGTAGAGAGTGGATCATATTCGAGATACTGTAATAAAATAACTTCCCAATAGCGGAGACCCATTTATAACACACAAGGGCAATCACACTTGAGCCATATATCTGAAAAGAGGGAAAAACTACATTACGGAAAGCACTCACATCAGTGAATCCCATACTATGTTAAAAGTACGATTCAAAATGTGTCACTATGATGGGGAAGAAAACACGTTCGGGCGAGTTCATGATTCTGAAATTATTTATTATAATGTCGCTAAAATATGGGCAAGTTAATGTCTTTTTGTTGTTTCTTGCTGCGTTTCCAGCTAGTCCCAAAGCCAGTATACAAAACACGTCATTTATTTAGATATTTTAAACTTATCAAATTGATACACTTCGATTAGATATTCAAAACAACGTAACGACTAATGAAAGAACATATTGTATATTTGTATGTAATACAACTACACTCTCTTTGTTTCTATTTGCCAAGCATTTGTAGTTACAATCGGTTGGGGTTTGGGATTACAACAGAATGGCTTGAGATGGCCCCAAAAGATAAGCTGGATGGTTTACATCTGCAGGAGCAAAAGTGGCAGTTGGGCTTTGTGTGTGTGGGGCGTGGGAATGTTTTAAGGGGTGTTTGGGCCTGTACTTGCTCCTGGCAGAATACGTGCAAAGGCAAATATTACTCATCATTACTCTTTTAGATCCATATTGCCACGTAAAATAAAAACTAATAATCATGTAAATGAGGGCCAAATAATACAAGTCCTCGTCCTGGAGACCGGTAGCCTTTGAAAATATCAGATTGCAACTCAACCTAACGAACCAGCAACCTGGTAGGCCCGAACCTGAATACATAATCTCTTATATGGTCAAGTTGTGGGTCAGGTATTTTAAACCCGATAGACCTGAACAATAATGCTCCTAAGCTGGCCCCGTAAACCGATTGGTACCTCTACTCTCCAGTCACCGTCTCCATTAGTATTTCATAAGGTTCATTTAAAATAAATTGCAGGTTTCCTGGTTTAAGATCAATTTGAACAAAGGGATCAAGTGTTGCACTTGTTAGTGGAAAAAATTATATAAACTCCCTTGCATTGATTAGCACCGTCTAGCTCTATCGATAGCTACAGACATAAAGAGATTTAACTTTAGGGGCTAAATTAAGATATAGACAATACACACACTAAACTACACTCACTTGCGCAACCGAGCTTAGGATCAAAGGCTGCAGGTGGGTCGGACTAAGATAACGTACCCATCAGGTCATGTGAAGAGATTAAGTGCCTTGGCGGTTCACGCGTCAAGGTAAACTGCAAACCAAATGTTCAGTTTCATATTAGTTTTATAGGCTGCAAAGAAGTTTGATAAACATCATCTAACCTGAACAAAACTCCATGTATACAGGTCATGTGAAGAGATTAAGTGCCTTGGCGGTTCACGCGTCAGGGTAAACTGTAAATCAAATGTTCAGTTTCATATTAGTTTTATAGGTTGCCAAGAAGTTTGATAAACATCATCTTACCTGAACATAAATCCATGTATACTGATAGTTCAACAACCTGTAAAAAAGCTAGAAAAAAATAACAGCCAAATTCATTCTAGAAGAAGGAGGATGTGTACTATTTAGGGTTTTAAGTGAATCTGAGAAAAAAAACCAAAATATACAAATAATTATTTACTGAAAATAGACTGGCTTTTTGACCTGGTCACAATGATAGAAAGATCCTTGATAATCCGCACCAGCTCGTTTTCTGATTCCACAACCTTTAAACGATGATCAAATTAGCATATAGATGGAAAATAAATACAAATACAACTGTTGTCCACTAACCTGTTGAATCTCTTTCTCCCTTTCTATAGAAAAAGCTTTGGTTTTCCTCAACTTTGCCATTTACCCTAGATATGGTTCAAAGGTTATAAAATAAGAAAAAGGCATAGGCATGTTCTAACTATGAAAAATTCTTAAGAAAAAATCAGAATGATATATGAACACATCTACTTACATACCTGCAATGTAGTTCGTATTTGTGTTTAAGATATTTCCATGAGTAGTCTTAACATATAAATCAACAAATCATTCAATGTACTATTACTCCTCTAGCTCATAAGAGATTAATAATAAATAAATAAAAATACATACATGTAATTCATTGTGATTATTCGTCCTCGCCATAGTGGCTATATATATCAGTAACTTTCACCACTTACCTATGAAGTGCAACAGGAAATTATGTGGTGAGAGAATTAGCAGCCATAGATAAAAAGTCCGAACCAAAACGGATCATTGGGGTTTTGATAAAAAAAATTGAGAGGCGTGGGGACTATATTTTAACAAAATAGATTGATAAACATGAAATTTAGAATTAAGGAATGGATTTTATGACATCCGAATTTTGTTGTAAAATTTTCATAGTACCGAAATTGTATATACTCAGGATATTTTCCATGGTTTATTTTAGGAAAATAAAATAAAATATTAGATAGTGTAATTATATATTAGGTAAAAAACATGTATCAATACTAAAATGTCACATAGGATATGACATGGCGGCTATTCATTTTTCAAGTCAAACTTAGCCCTATATATATATATATATATATATATATATATATATATATATATATATATTAATAACGAGAATAAACGTACGACTAATTAAACTGCATGCATTTATTATTTATTCATATACTGAGACCTACTCAATTATTTAGGTATTCGATGTACTGTGTGTTTTGTGATTTAAATACTTGATCATCCTCGAGCAGTATTATTCAGGCGAGTTCATAGCCTCACATTTTAAATCCTTTTATGTTTTTACTAACCCGCGAGGGGGAGACATGCTATTCGATAACTATAACTTGATTTTATAAAATGATTTTAATTTATTTTATAGAACGCAAACGGATTTGCCAGCTTTAATTACATTTGCCTATTGTAGAAACTGTTAAATTATTGTAATAGCCCGAATGTTATAAATAGATCTATTGGGATTGACGACCCCCATCTGAGTGAGTAGCGCTCACTGTGCCTTTCCCGGGACAACAACTGTATACCATGTTGGAACTAGATATGGCGCCTTTTTATAATGCCACGGGTTCTCATCTGTTGAGAACTATGGAGAGTTAAGCTTCAGTTTAGGCAATAGGAAGAAATGTAATTAGTTTATAATATATAGCTTTGTGCAATGATACTATCAGAAATGCTTGCGTTCCTAAACTTAATTTTGTACTGCTTATTACATTACCCTATGGAATATTTGGAAACTCTGAACTTGATTTTTATATCAAATATTGTACAATACTATGCAGGACAATTTACATTCCTAAACTATGATTTTACAAAACTCTATGAATTCATCAACTTTATGTTGACTGTTTTAAGCATGTTTTTCTCAGGAATTAAGCTGGATTATTTGAACATGGACTGAGTATCATTTAGGAGCATAAAAATGACTGGGAATCTATCTTTTTACTGGGATATTTATAACAACTGATATTCAATGATTTAAACGATTGTACTAAATTAATGTTTGTATCAATTATATTTCAAAAATCATATATTCATGATCGATGCCTTGTAAGCCATTTGCTCTTTGATCCACCCTAGTGGCACGCGATTTATGGGGGTGTCACACTTATCGAGATATCTTATTGAAAGAAGGAGCAAATTTTCTGAGACCTCCGCCAATGACAACTCCAGTTGATCGTCGCCAAGGCACTCGCTTCTGCGAGTTCTATAATGACAAAGGTCACGGAACAGAGGAGTGCATTCAACTCAAGAAGCATATAGACTCGCTGATTGAATCAGGCAAACTCAAACATCTAGTTAAGGATTGGAAGGATGGGAAGGATAACAAAAAGCATGAAAAAAAAGATTCCCAAAAGGATAAGCCTACGACCATGTACATGGTTCAATCATGGCAGCGTCGGACGAAGCAGAAAGTTTGTCAAAAAATTTCACGTGGCAAGGAAATCTCATTCCTTCCTATCACGGCAAGCAACATGGCGGATGCACCTCTCACGATTGGGGTAAGCATTGGAACTCATAACGTTCGTCGTATGTATGTGGATGGAGGATCATCGGCAGAAGTACTCTACGAACACTACTTTGTACAGCTACGACCAGAAATTAAAAGCCAATTAATGTCGGCCACGTCGCCGCTTATTGGCTTCAGTGGAGACACTATCTGGCCGATAGGGCAATTACGCTTACTGGTAACCATTGGAGATAAAGAGCTTTCAGCTACGGTATGGATGAACTTTATGGTGATACGATCACATTCTCCGTACAATGGGATTATTGGAAGACCAGGAATCCTAGCCATACGGGCAGTCCCGTCCACGGCACACGGCATGATTAAATTCCCAGTGGAAGGGGGAATTGTCACTATTTACAATTCAGTCGTACCAGTATCGGAGTGTCACGCCGTGACAACACTAAACCAGCCAGCTCCTATAAAGGAAGGATCACCAACCCCTAATTGGAAAGTGGTAATCCACCCTGAATATCCAGAACAAGAGGTGGCTATCGAGGGAACCCTCTCCGAGAAAGGGAAGAAGGCCATGTGCTCTCTCCTAAAAGCAAACCTTGATATATTGGCATGGGAACCAAAGCATATGACGGGCGTACCACGTTCGATCGCATAACATAAGCTTCAAATCCACCCTGGATATCCCCTTGTTAAACAAGAGAAGCGCGGTCAAGCACCAGAACGCAGCCAGGTAATACTAGAGGAGGTACGGAAACTGGTAGACGCAAGAATCATGCGTGAGGTCTATTACCATGAGTGGCTCTCCAATCCGGTCTTGGTCAAGAAGCATGATGGAAGCTCGCGCATGTGTGTAGACTTCACATATTTGAACAAAGCGTGCCCACAAGATTGCTATCAGTTACCAGAAATCGATTGGAAGGTGGAATCCTTATGCGGGTACTCTTTTAAATGTTTCTTGGAGGCATATAAAGGATACCATCAGATCCATATGGCGGAGGAAGACGAGGAGAAGATGGCGTTCCATACCAGTCAGGGCGTGTATTATTACACAAAAATGTCGTTCGGACTCAAGAACGCTGGCGCGACATACCAACGACTTGTTGATAAATCCTTCGACTCACAGATAGGCCGTAACTGTAACACGCCATTTTGATAATGGAATGTCACGCGTAATTATGGTGTGTCATCAAAGCATACAAGGATAAATGTATAAAACATTACATGACCATAGGGATAACCGGAATCAAACATCGGTTCCTAAACATAAGCCCAAAACATAATAAAGCAAAAGAAATGAATGAAGACTAAACAAGCATAAGTATATGAAGGCAAAAAGGAAAAGAAGTCTCTGGCAGCTTCCGTCCTATGTACGTCCTCCAAATGCTCGAGTCTTTCCTAGGGTACCTGCCGTTTTGGGACATGGAAAGGAAAGTAACGGCTGAGCAAAACACTCAGTGCACGGATATAGACATAGTATAAGTGACTACAACATAATAAAGACTTAATAGCATCGGAAATGTATAAGTCCTGGAAAACCTGAAACATGTTCATAAAACTGGTTTTATAGTATGAAAGCCTTATGTTTATCTTATGAAAACTGTTTAACATATTTTACCATTAACCAATATAGGTCATGAAAATCCACCGTGCATGAATACTTGGAGGGGTGACCTCATCATGCAAATTAGAGGGGCTGCCTCTAATTTAATATACTGGTTTTTAGGTAGGAGGGATCAGCTCCTTGTGAATGATGCAAGGCACACACCACATTCACCATGAAATCCTGACTGAAAACATGTAACTAGGATGCACCCATACGCCCCACATGATAAATATAAATAAATGGCCAAAAGCTGAAGGGACGCCACGAGCAATCACTCCGTCGTGGTGAAGTCATAACATCAGTGCCTCTAATGTTATGGTTATAGGTGAAACTGGTCATGCATGTATATGGCTATAGGTAATCTTAATTTAAACATAAGTAATAAAACACATAACTTATACTACAGGAAAACAGTTGGCTGCACACGGGGAATCTTAATAAGGAAAGAATGTCCATACTGAAAGGAAGGGAATCCGTACCTTATGTCCAGTGAACGAAGAAGATGAACTGAGAGGAATCCTACTTCCGAATCACTAGTGCTACATAAATATATACATGAATAAGTATCTGCTTACTAAATACGTAGCTAGTTTTACGTCATGTCTTAGCTTATTTTATGTGTTCTTACCATATTTTACTGTTTTAAAGCCTTAAACTGTGTTTATCTTATATTCTGTTTAATCTGATTAAGTATTTCTGGTATTTCATGTGTTATTATACTTACTGTGTAATAATAAGTAACTTTCCAAAAATAGCAAGTTTCCTAAAATAGAAAGTTTCCAAAAATAGAAAGTTACCAAAAATAGAAAGTTTCCAAAAATAGAAAGTTTCCAAAAATAGAAAGTTTCCAAAAATAGAAAGTTTCTAAAAATAGAATTACTGCTTAAAATAGATAAGTTTCTAAAAATAGAAAGTTTCCATAAATAGATTAGCTGCCTTAATTAAATAAGTTTCCATAAATAGATTAGCTGCCTAAAATAAATAAGTTTCTAAAAATAGAAGGTTTTCATAAATAAATTAGTTGCCTTATTTAATTAAGTTTCTAAAAATAGAAAGTTTCCATAATTAGAAATAAGCTGGTTAAATAAGCTAAGTATATAAGTGAAAGTCCCAAAATACAACAATTGTTGAAACTAAGACACGAAAACAATAACACACAATAGATATACTTTTCAAACGAGTAATCCTTTATTAACTATTATCAACAAAGTATTACAAAGTGTTATGAATACACCTGTTGAATAACAACAAGAAATGAACCCTAGAACAAGTAAACTTGATTCGAGACTCAAGTTTACAAGTGAACCAACGAGTCGCTGATGGACAGCTGAGGCCTCAGTGGTTCAAGTGGGAGAAAGAACTTAGATAAAGATTCCAAGCACAAGGGTTGAATCTTAACTTCTTTCTCATCCCCTATTTATAGTGGTACGAGGTTGTATCCTTAGTGGGGGTAGTTGATACGTGTCATCTTCTGAATGGAAGAGTACAACGTATTAAATGCATGTCCAAATCGAGACATGCCTTTAACTACTTTAGGTAAACAGTTCTGCCAACTGTTCACCTTTGTCCCACTAGGTCGTACTAGGCATTGACTTTGAATCTTTTGTTTTGTCCCGCTCAAAACACTTGTAAGATTCTCCCGCCTAAACTATAAGGGGTTGGATAAGCTTTGCTTGATCCAAGTCTCTAGGGTTCTTAAGTGATCTCTGAGTGTTGTCAACTCAGAGATCCTTGAACACCAGTGCATTCCTTTGACATCCCAGCTATCCATAATCGCTGGTGAGTCTGACTTCAGATTGTCTTCGACTTCTCTGACGTTGTCTTTGACTTGAATGATCCTGGTGTGCCAGCTGAGGCTTTGCCTTCCACTGGTCTAGTCTCTGTCGCTGGTCCTCTCAGCGACCTTTCAACACTTAGTCTAATTTAAACAAATCTAGACAGGGCCATAGTTAAAACTTTCATTGGCCCAACAATCTCCCCCTATTTGTTTATAAATTATACTAAGTCTAAAATTATTGTAAGTGAGTACACAGCTTCTTCTTACACATAATTTAACAAACATACCTCAAAGTTTTATTAAACAAAATGAACCTAGTCTATTACAATAGCACCCTAAGGTGAAAACATAAACAAAAATAAATAGGTTCTTCAGCGATCAAGACCTTGATCACAGATTCTCTGGGCTTCGACTTTGTCACTCCTAGAGTTAATGACAAGTTCAATTTCAAAATCGAACTCATCAGCTTCTTTGCAATTTCTAAGGATGCCCTGCTTGAGTCTGATTAGCTGAATGGTTGATGCCAGAGGTAGCTCATTCAAACGCTGAAAAGCATAATCACAGTTACCATTCATAAATACCATACCTACCTCTGGCTCAGTGTAAACTTGGCCTTCTATGGGTTTGGTGATTTCCTTGGGAAGGACCAAGTTTCTGAGCATCCCATCGACCACTACATCTTCAGTGACCAACCTTTCAGTCAGAGGCCCCATTGGTGTTTTCCTTTTTCTCTGCACCTGAGAAGATGATTGAGAGGAAAGCTGTGGAGGTAGGGGTACCTTCAGCTTCTTTGCAGTATCTCTTACCCAATTGAGTTTTGCTTGAATGTTTTTCATCATTTGGGCAGGACCAGGCCCAGTCTTCTTTTGGGCAAGAGATAGTATTTCCAACCACTCAGAGAGGCTCAGATCTCTGAGTTTGAAGTCGCTGGAGACTTTATAATTCTGCATGTCATTCTCCCTATAAATAGTCATTACCACCTTTTTGTCTTTGTTGGTGAAGCATGTGTACTTGGTGATACGACCGGGTTCAGATCTCTGGTTGACCAGTCTTTGATATTCTGTTAAGAGGTTGTTCCTCTTAACCTCCAGTTCCTTGAGTTTACCCAGTTGAGCTTTCTTAGCAGAGGGAGAGAGCTTGTCCAGAGCTTCTTTGCTCCTTAGTTCAGCAGCCCTGATATTTGCTAACCTTTGATGTTTAAGGATTTGGGCTTTGGCTTGCTCTGGGGTGAGTGGTGGTTCATCAGCGCTTTTGAATTTGTTGAGGTCAGAGTTTTTGGAGGGTTTGGATCCACCTTCAGCTTGAAGGGAGTGTAGGGTAATTTCAGGTTGCTCAACTGCAATCCCTTTACCTTTATCTTTCGCAGAATCAGCAGCAGGCTTGAAGGATCTCAGTGGAGTGGGTGTTGGTATTTCAGGTGTAGGCTTTTTCTTCTGCTGCTCCCCCGTAGATACAGCATCATCAGCTTCTTCTTCAGAAGAAGAGGAGGCAGACTTCTCCCCCTCAGGCATAGCCCCAGCAGGTGCTCTGCCTGAACCTGCCTTATTGAAACGAAGGAACTCCTGGTGAACAAATATGCAAATTTCCTTGAGTTCACCTTGGAGAAGTTCCTGAAGAAGAAGTCTTGAGGGTTCAGCAGCCTGAGCTATGGCTGCAACATTTGCCTTTACCGCTGAGGTTAGAACAGATGGTATGTACGTCTGAAGACTCTGGCTAATTAGGTCAGGTAGTTGTGCCTTCAGAGCGTTGTTCAGCAGTTGCGGAAGCATTGCGGTTATGGAAGACTCTACTGATGAAGTGAGTGATGTTTCTAAGTTAGTATTAAGCTCCTCAGCAGCATGAGTCAGGGTCTGGATTTCAGAGCGAAGAGCTTCGTTTGTGACCTTGGGTTTCGTGATGCTGATATCCCCTCTCTTTTCCCATAACGCCTCAGCAGCCAGTTCTTGTACATCTTTCATTCGTGGGACTTGTGCTGACTTGCGTGAGAGTAGGTATTCCAGGTGTTGCTTAGCCCCCAGCTCCATGACACTTGGCAAGGTGGGAAATGGAACAGGTGCAGGGGAGCTAAGTCTCTGTTCCCATAGCCTTTTGGCAGCTAGTTCTTGAACATTAGGAAGGGAGGGGACAGAGACCGGTGTCAGCTCAATGGAGGACAGGTTGTAGTCATCAGTGCTCATTTCCTCAAAGTCAGAGGTGAAGGGGCCTTCCTCTATAATAAGAACTTCATCATCAGGCAGAGATTCGAAGTCTGAGAGGGCATCAAGATCAATTGTGGCACCTTCAGCGGAATTGTCATCAGCAATCAAGTAATCATCATTGTTAAGTTGTTCCTGATGAAGATTGTGAGCCTGTGATAAGAGTTATTAGTAACCAGTTGTGAAAAATAATGCAGTTATAGATCGCCAGTCGCTGCCCCTAGGAAAGCTGGGTGTGATTATCCAGCCCCCCCTAAGGATTTCTCCTTGGGACTCTTTTAAGTGTGAAATAGGTATGTTGAGGATCGCCATTCGCTGCCCCTAGGATAGCTGGGTGTGATTATCCAGCTCCCCCTGAAGGATTGCTCCTTGGGACTCTTTTAATGTGAAATAAAAGTGTTGAAGGATCGCCATTCGCTGCCCCTAGGATAGCTGGGTGTGATTATCCAGCTCCCCCTGAAGGATTTCTCCTTGGGACTCTTTTATTTGTGAAACATGATATGGGAATGGTCGCCTTTCTCTGCCCCTGGGATAGCTGGGTGTGATTATCCAGCTCCCCCTGAGGGATTACTCCCTGGGACTCTTTTGATTGTGAATTAATATGAGGGTGATGGACGCCTTTTATCGCTGCCCCTAGAAAGACTGAGGGTGATGATTCAGCCTTTCCAAAAGAATAAATTCTTTTTCACAACTAAGTTAGTAGTAAGCTCCTCAGCAGCATGAGTCAGGGTCTGGATTTCAGAGCGAAGAGCTTCGTTTGTGACCTTGGGTTTCGTGATGCTGATATCCCCTCTCTTTTCCCATAACGCCTCAGCAGCCAGTTCCTGTACATCTTTCATTCGTGGGACTTGTGCTGACTTGCGTGAGAGTAGGTATTCCAGGTGTTGCTTAGCCCCCAGCTCCATGACACTTGGCAAGGTGGGAAATGGAACAGGTGCAGGGGAGCTAAGTCTCTGTTCCCATAGCCTTTTGGCAGCTAGTTCTTGAACATTAGGAAGGGAGGGGACAGAGACCGGTGTCAGCTCAATGGAGGACAGGTTGTAGTCATCAGTGCCAATTTCCTCAAAGTCAGAGGTGAAGGGGCCTTCCTCTATAATAAGAACTTCATCATCAGGCATAGATTCGAAGTCTGAGAGGGCATCAAGATCAATTGTGGCACCTTCAGCGGAATTGTCATCAGCAATCAAGTAATCATCATTGTTAAGTTGTTCCTGATGAAGATTGTGAGCCTGTGATAAGAGTTATTAGTAACCAGTTGTGAAAAATAATGCAGTTATAGATCGCCAGTCGCTGCCCCTAGGAAAGCTGGGTGTGATTATCCAGCCCCCCCTAAGGATTTCTCCTTGGGACTCTTTTAAGTGTGAAATAGGTATGTTGAGGATCGCCATTCGCTGCCCCTAGGATAGCTGGGTGTGATTATCCAGCTCCCCCTAAAGGATTGCTCTTTGGGACTCTTTTATTAATGATGGGGACCCAGAGTCAGTGAGAAGTGCAGAGACTCTGGGTCGGGACTTATATGTGCTTAGGTTGTTGTTTGCCAAGAGCACAGTCCAGAGGTTGAAGGATCATCGGGGTGCGTTAGAAGCACAAGTGATTCATTTCCTAGTGAAGACAAGAGTGTACAGAGAGTCCTAAAGGTCTAGGTGCTGACACAGACACGCTAAGAGTTGAGGCAAACTCTAAAGTACATCACTCTCTCCTACAGATAATGAGAGTGATTTTATGTGGACCTCTGAGAGGAAAAATAAAGGTCAGACTAATACCTGAGTGATATCAGCATGAGGAGGGATCTTAGTCGTCTTCGCTGACATGGAGACACTAGACACTGGTTGTTTGTCAGCAATGGGCTCTTCTACCACATCCACCAGAGAAGGGGATGGGTTCTTCTTTGTCTTTGTCTTCTTGGAAGGATTAACAGAAGGGGTTTCAGAGGAAAGGGGGATGTCTTTCCTCTTCTTCTTCTTTTCCTTAAGCACCTTGGGCTGAGAAGTAGATTGCACAGAGGTCTTGGACAGAGACTTATCAGCCATACTTTCAGCATTCACCTCAAGTTGAGGGATCAAGGGCTCGTCATCCTCAGCAAGTAACCCAGCGATTTTCATCATATGCCTGGTAAGAGGCACTTCATCTTCAGTTGGAGCTTTCAGTGATGCAGCGGTGATATGATGAGAGGGAAAGGAGTGTAGAGAGTCATCAGTATATAAGTCACCAAGAATATTTTCTAAGACAAGAGAAAGATATCTGGTGTAGCAGATGGTGGCCCCACGGTTCTTCTTCCCTTTGTTTTCCAACTTAGCAATGAGATCGGTGTAAAGAATGTGAGCGATCCCTATGTCCAAACCCCAGATTAAGCTGTAGGCAATGGCCAGTTGGGAGCCATTCAGTTGGTCGTGAGAGCCAGTGTTCCCTCCCAGACATTTGACAATGTACAGCATCAGCGTTCTCCATGTGGGAGAGAAGTAATTGACCTTAATGAGGGATTTGCTTTGGAAGCCAGCAGCAGTGAAAGGTTTTTCCTGATCATCATGAGGCTGAAGGGTGGCCAGAGCTTTTCTCACTGTGGCACTGGTGGGTAAAGCTGATATATTGTTGTTGTAAGGGAGTCCAATGGCTGTGGCAAAGGTTGTGAAATCAAAGGTGAGAGGTTGAGGATGGGTGGAAAGGTTGAAGGTGATTTGGGAAGAGGATGGATCGACTTCAGCGCTGTACCAGAACTCTCGAAGGTATTGAGAGTAACAAGTGGAGGTTTCCTTGGTGATAGCTTCGCCAATGGTGGAGTTCTTGAGGAATTGGAACAACGGATGGTAGAGTGGGTTGTTGTGTTCGAGAAGGGCCACACAGTTATTTAAAGCAATCTTGCCATCTGAGATCTCGAAATCAACGTTTGTGGCGGCTTGTACAACGAAGGTTTGGTTTGGTGAAGAAGACGCCATTGTTGTGAGTTTGAAGGTGGTGAGAGAATGGAGAGGATGAGAAGAAATGTGTGAGAGAAGATTTTCAAAGTGACAAAAAATAATTTTGGGTCAAGGGTTTTGAAAGGTTTAGCCGTTTTCCAATAAGAGCATTAAATGCAAAGATTAACCTTTTTCAGAAACTTGTGGGTCCCCTTGACCTTTCATGGTATACTTGTCCCCTTGGAAAGCGGGAAAGTTGGTGGCATAAAGAGATAATCATTTGAATTTAATATCTGATTAAAAACATTCCCATTGAAATGTAACTACCTCGTTACATTCAATTCCCTTAAATGCCCAGAGACAGCGGTCATCATTAGATTTATTTGCCAATATTGAGCATTCCTAGCTCAGCGACAAGCCTAGTAAAACTTGGCTCAGCCAGCGGCTTAGTGAAAATGTCAGCGAGCTGGTACTCAGTGGGTATGAAATGTAGCTCAATATCACCTTTTAGAATATGGTCTCTGATAAAGTGATACCTGATGTCAATATGCTTGGTTCTGGAATGAAGTACTGGATTATTGGAGATGGCTATGGCACTGGTATTGTCACAGAATATGGGAACCTGCTCATAATTAATTCCATAGTCAGCCAGCTGACTTTTCATCCAGAGAACTTGAGCACAGCAACCAGCGGCCGCAACATATTCAGCCTCAGCTGATGACATAGCCACAGAGTTTTGCTTCTAAGCACTCCAGCATACCAACTTTCCTCCAAGGATTTGACAGCTACCAGAGGTGCTCTTTCTGTCAAGGCAGCACCCTGCGTAATCTGAGTCGGAGTAGGCTTTGAGGTCGAAGCCTGAACCATTTGGGTACCAGAGACCCAATGAGGGAGATCCTTTCAAGTACCTGAAAATTCTTTTGACAGCTACAAGGTGGGATTCCTTGGGGTTAGCTTGGTACCTAGCACAGAGACAAGTGGAGAATTGTATGTCTGGTCTGCTTGCTGTGAGATACATCAGTGACCCAATCATGCCTCTATATAAGGTCTCATTAACAGAGACCCCTGAGTCATCAGCTCCCAAGTTGTTGCGAGGAAGCATGGGGCATTTCACTGATGCACAATCAGACAGATCATACTTCTTGAGCAAATCTCTAACATACTTTTCTTGACAAATAGAAATTCCTTTTGAATTTTGTTTGATTTGAAAACCCAAGAAAAAGGTTAGTTCCCCCATCATGCTCATTTCATATTTTTTGGTCATAAGTTTGGCAAATTGTTTGCTCAAGTTAACATTGGTTGAACCAAAAATTATGTCATCCACATAAATCTGTACTAATATGACGTCACCCTTGGACCTATAGGTGAACAAGGTTTGGTCAATGGTACCTCTGACAAATTTATTTTCAAGAAGGAATTTTGAGAGAGTTTCATACCAGGCTCTGGGCGCTTGTTTCAGCCCATAGAGTGCTTTGTGAAGTCTGCAGACATGATTTGGGTAGTCACTGTTTTCAAACCCTGGGGGTTGACTGACATATACTTCCTCTGCAAGTTTCCCATTAAGAAAGGCACTCTTCACATCCATCTGATAAACCATGAAACCCATATAAGCTGCAAAGGCTAGGAAGATTCTAATGGCTTCCAACCTGGCCACTGGTGCGAAGGTTTCATCATAATCAATTCCTTCAGATTGGTTATATCCCAGCACCACAAGCCTAGCCTTGTTTTTTACAATCATACCAGCTTCATCCCTTTTATTTCTGTAGACCCATTTTGTTCCAACCACTTGCTTATCAGCTGGAGCTTTAACCAGAGTCCACACCTTGTTTCTCTTGATCTGATTGAGTTCATCTTGCATGGCAACAACCCAGCCTTCATCAAGCAGAGCAGCAGCCACGTTCTTAGGTTCATCCTCAGAGAGAAAATTTGCAAACAGGCATTCATTTGCAGAGGCGGTTTCCAGAGATTTTAATTTTCCTCTGGTGGTGACTCCCTCAGAGGGTTCTCCAAGAATATTAACTAGAAGAATATCTTGGTTCCTACTCCATTTGGATTGTGGAGCAGGAGTCTCTGTGGGATCAGGAGTCACTTCAAGTTCAGGGAGTGATGGAGGTTCATCACATGTAATCTCTTCGTCCATGATCTCTTCATCTGATTGAATATCCAAAGTGACAGGATCAGCATTTTCTTCAGAGATTTGAGTAAGAGATTCAACACCAACAGTCTCTGGAGTGATGTCAGAGATGGAGTGAGGATCAAAAGCTTGAACATATGGGAGATCCTTGTGACGACTTTGAGATGATTCCTTAGGATTTGAGAAATCATCTTTGGGATAAGATTTAACTTCGTTGAAGTCAATGTCACAGTCCTCTGAGTTGGTGTGTGTTATGACAGCGTCAGCTTCATTAAAGGTGACATGAATGGACTCTTCTAGTTCTTGCCTGCGAATATTGAATACTCTGAAGGATCTGGAGGTGGGAGAGTATCCAAGGAAGAATCCATCATCTGCTTTTTCATCAAATTTACCCAGGTGATCTTTGTAATTGTGAATGAAAACAGGGCAACCAAAGACATGGAAGTAGCTTACATCAGGGGCTTTCTTCCTATACACTTCATAAGCGGTCTTGCCATGTCTCTTCACAATAATGGATCTGTTTTGTGTGTAGCATGCTGTGTACACAGCCTCACCCCAGAACTGTTTAGGAAGTCTGGATTCACTGAGCATCGTTCTGGCAGCTTCAATGAGTGTTCTGTTTCTTCTTTCAGCGACACCGTTTTGTTCAGGGGTTCCTGGGTTTGAGAAGTTCTGTGATATACCCTTTTCATCACAAAAGGCTTCCATGGCATAGTTTTTGAATTCTGTGCCATTGTCACTTCTGATAGCCTTTACTCTGCAGTCATTGAGGTTTTCTATTTCTCTGATGAAGGACATGATTCTTTCAGCAGCATCACTCTTTCTCTTAAGAAAGAATACCCATGTGTATCTGGAGAATTCATCTACAATGACCAAGGTATATTTGTTGTGATTGAGGGATTGAGGTTTAACTGGTCCAAACAAGTCCATGTGAAGAAGATGAAGGCACTTGTTAATGGAGAATGATTGTTTTGTTTTGAATGAAGCCCTGTGATGCTTCCCTTTCTCGCAGGCTGAGCAGGGTCTGTCCTTGCTGAAGGTCAGAGAGGGAAGTCCAGCTACCAAGTCATTCTTTGCCAGTTTGTTGATGTTTTTGAAGTTGAGATGGGAGAGTCTCTTATGCCAGAGCCAATTTTCGCTATCAGATGCTTTGGCAAAGAGACAGGTGTTCTCTCCTTCAGGGGATGACGTCATGTCAATGACATAGACATCCCTTCTTCTGGGTGCAATTAGAACGACATCATCGTTCTGATTGAAGATAGTTCCTTGGGTCTTTGTGAACAGAACCTTAAACCCAGCATCGCAGAGTTGACTGATGCTAATAAGGTTGTGCTTCAAACCATTTACATAGGCGACCCTTGTGAAGGTAATTCCATTGCAATCCACTGAGCCATATCCTTCAGTGGCCCCTGAGGAGTCATCCCCAAAGACTACTTTAGGACCAGGCTCCTTCTTATATCTATGCAGATATTGTTTAATTCCTGTCATGTGTTTGGAGCACCCGCTATCCAAATACCAAACAGATTTCTTTAGGTATGCCTGCATAGATATAACAAACCAGATTAGTTTCTATGATGAACCCACTTTCCAGTGGGTCCCATGCTGTCGCTGACTGGCGACATTGGGTCTTCTGGGCCTTTCTCCCCCTCTTTGGTTGCATTCCCTGGTTTCATGTCGCATGCTGCCACAGATGTCACAACCAGGGTAATGTTCACACTCATCAGAGTGGTGGTCATAAAAGCCACAATATTTGCAGGGAGGATTAGGCCTGTATCCCTGAGAACTTTCTCTGGATTTTGGTTGCTCAGGTCTTCTAGAGGGCCTGTGAGGGGTTTTAGATCTAAGCTGTGTTCGAGTTCTCTGAACAGCGATGATCTCCTCATGCTCTCTAGAAGAGTGTTCAGTGGACTCACATGTGATACACTTGGGTCTCTTGGAACAATCATCTGAGGAATGATTTTTGAACCCACAGTGTTTGCAAGGCCTGAAAAACGTTCTCCCCTTTGAGCTGCTGGAGCTTTCACCAAGGGAGTTAACAGAAGGACTGTTATCCTTGGGGTTGATTTTTTCTTTCAACCCTTTTACCTCTTCCATCAGGGTGAGGAGAAGTTTCTTGGTGGGAGATAACTCTTCGGGGGAAGAAATGGGTATGTCAGTGTTTTTGACCACATAAACCTTCTTGTGTGCTTTATCAGCAACTTTGGAAGTGAGGTTCCCAGAGGTTTTGAGAACAGGTTTTGGGCCAAGCAAGGAATCTGATGGGTTAGCACCAGCAAGTTTGGGAGTAGCTGATGCGTCAGATTCTTTGTCAGAGTCCTTCTCAACCATAGAGGTGGAGTGAGGAGAAGTGACTTCTGATGGGACAAATTTAACACTGGGCACAGGAATGTGGTTTTTGAACCTACCCTTACCCCCTATGGCTTGAACCACATTTCCTGGAATGGTTTCAGCAACTATTTCTTCCACAGTGGACTGGCCAAGGTTCCATTTTTTAATGGGTTATCTCAAATCAGCGTTTTCATCAGTCAAAGATTCATTTTCAATGGACAACTTGCTGACCTCATTTTGAAGTTGATTAGCCATGTTCACAAAAGGTTTAAGATTAGCTAGTTCAGATTGACAAAGATTCAGTTCTGTTTTAAGATTTAGAAACTTATTTAACAGATTTTTTCTTTGTTCTTCAACAAAATGGATGTCAACAAAGGTATAGTCACTGACATGGTCTCTGTCAGGACCTTCAGGCATAGAAAGTAATCTTTGTACCTTTTCCATGGTGATGTCCACCCATTGGCCTGATCTTGCCTCACTTTTACCGACTGCGGGTTCTTCATCAGCAACAGCCATGAAGGCTCTGACGGTAGTGGTTCCTTCATCCTCAGAGGTGAGGGGTTCATCATCCCAGTCAAAAGAAGCAGCTATCAGACCTTTTTCAGTCTTTTTGTTATCTTTCTTCTTGGCTGCATCATCAGCTTTCTGGTTGAGTTTAATCAGCTCAGCTTTCAAGGCCTTGTATTTTACCTTGTAGTCCTTTTTACCCTCAGAGTCACTGAGAGAGGATTGCTTGAAAGGTGAGGAAGAGAACTTCTTTTTGCTGTTGGTTTTGCTGGATGATGGAAAGCTGGGAGAAGATGTCTTGTTTGACCAGCAGTCCTTTTGGAAATGACCAGTCTTTCCACAAGTGTAACATGACACTTTAGATTTGTCAATCTTGGCAGCACCAACTCTACCAGATCTTTTGTAGTATCTCTTCTGGTCAGCTAAGAGGGCTCTGTCATGGAATTCAGCATGTAATTCATCAAGGAATTCTTGACTACTTCTTGTGTCTTCTTCCACGTCAGAGTCACTATCCTGAAAAGAGTGGTTAGCAACAAGAGCTTTTGACCCAGATATAGGAGAAGTAAACCTATCAGTCTCTGATTTGTAAATAGAGTCAATCAGTCCTTCTTCGTAATTGTATCTACCAAATAGTTGAGCAAGAGTATCATTCTTTATGGCATTATTTGCTCTCAGGGTTTGGTTAAGGCTAAGCCATTTCCTAGGCAGACTATTGACAAAAGTGGCATTAACCTCAGCCTTGGGTAGAACAACACCATTGTTACCTAAATCATTCAGCAAGATCTTAAGTCTAGTGTAAGTTTGAGAAACAGTCTCAGTTTCTAGGGCTTTAAAAGCGTTAAACTTAAGTCTTAATGCTTGGATTTTGGTCTCTTTGGTCTCTTCTGGTCCTTCATACCCTAGAACCAACTCAGTCCACATTTCTTGTGCAGTATTGCATTTGATAATGGACTTCATGATGTTCTTGGGTAGGCAAGAGACTATGATACTCTTAAGTCTCTTGTCCTGGTTGGCCAAACGTCTATCAGCTGGAGACCATTGCTTAACAGGTTTCTTAATGGGTCTTTCTGGTGTAGAGGTAATAGCCAGTGGTACGTAAGGACCATTTTCTAAGATTTCAAACAAGAAGGGTTCTAAGCCATCTAAGTATATAAGAAATTCACTTTTCCAACTTGAGAAATCTTCTTCATCAAACGCTGGCACATTAGACACATGTGACCCTCCACGATTATCAAGAAGTTGTGGAAGATCATCCTCATTCACACCAGTGCTTACAACAGGTGTAGGCATGGTAGTGGATGTGGTGGCTGGCGCGTTTGTGGAAGTATTTGCTTGGTTTGATTGACCAAATGGTGGTGGGATGGGTGGCATAGTTTCAGTCATATTTGGATCTTGATTTTAAAAACAAGAACGGTTTTTAGAAAAGTTTTATAAATCAAACCGCTCTGATACCAATTGAAAGTCCCAAAATACAACAATTGTTGAAACTAAGACACGAAAACAATAACACACAATATATATACTTTTCAAACGAGTAATCCTTTATTAACTATTATCAACAAAGTATTACAAAGTGTTATGAATACACCTGTTGAATAACAACAAGAAATGAACCCTAGAACAAGTAAACTTGATTCGAGACTCAAGTTTACAAGTGAACCAACGAGTCGCTGATGGACAGCTGAGGCCTCAGTGGTTCAAGTGGGAGAAAGAACTTAGATAAAGATTCCAAGCACAAGGGTTGAATCTTAACTTCTTTCTCATCCCCTATTTATAGTGGTACGAGGTTGTATCCTTAGTGGGGGTAGTTGATACGTGTCATCTTCTGAATGGAAGAGTACAACGTATTAAATGCATGTCCAAATCGAGACATGCCTTTAACTACTTTAGGTAAACAGTTCTGCCAACTGTTCACCTTTGTCCCACTAGGTCGTACTAGGCATTGACTTTGAATCTCTTGTTTTGTCCCGCTCAAAACACTTGTAAGATTCTCCCGCCTAAACTATAAGGGGTTGGATAAGCTTTGCTTGATCCAAGTCTCTAGGGTTCTTAAGTGATCTCTGAGTGTTGTCAACTCAGAGATCCTTGAACACCAGTGCATTCCTTTGACATCCCAGCTATCCATAATCGCTGGTGAGTCTGACTTCAGATTGTCTTCGACTTCTCTGACGTTGTCTTTGACTTGAATGATCCTGGTGTGCCAGCTGAGGCTTTGCCTTCCACTGGTCTAGTCTCTGTCGCTGGTCCTCTCAGCGACCTTTCAACACTTAGTCTAATTTAAACAAATCTAGACAGGGCCATAGTTAAAACTTTCATTGGCCCAACAATAAGCCTAAGTGTTTTCATGATTACTTTCTAAGCCATATGATATAATATATAGTTTATTAATTATTTCATGTAATTAAAATAAACTATAGGTTAAAATATTTAATTAAAGTATATCATGTTTTAAATTAAATAAGGTTAAATACTTAGGTTAAAACATATATTATTATGTATTAATAATATAACCTAAGTCATGCTAATTAATTAATTATAACTATGGTTTTTAATAATTAATTAATTATAAAGTCCATAAAATATAAAAAAAATACTTAGGTTAAATATTTCATGATATTAATAATTAAATTATAACCTAAGTCATGTTTATTACATTAATCATGTCATATACATTAATTTAATTATAACATATGATCATATAATAATAATAATAATCTTAGCATAAACCGTGAACCGGATCTTGACTAGGAACCATGAATCGGACATGAAATCAACACCATACCCCGAACCACTTCGGGGTTCCCCTTGGTTTGTTGCTGCCGTGGGACCCACACCACCAAACCGGGACCATATGGTCTCGGTGGTGGTTTCTAGGCCAAGCCGTGACCCCCTTGGGGCACGGTCTAGGTGTCGGCTAAACCAAACACCCATAAAACACCCTTTTTATTTTACATCTTAACCAAATACATGTTTATTTTATGTTTTTAGTTAGGTTTTAAAAACATCTTGTTCTTAATTAATTTTACCAAATCAAATCAAAAGAAGGAATTAAAAAGAAAGGTTAAAAGATATACCGAATGCGTGGATCAATAGAGGATGAACAAACACGAACACTTGTACAATATTCAAGATCAAAATCAACAAGAACACCCCCTTTTGGTGTGTTATAGGTGGCGGCCACAAAAGGAGAGGAAGAACAAAATTAGGGTTTTAATTGTTTTCAATAAAATGTGATAAATGAATGACTTTTTCCCATAACCCCTTGTTTAGTAAAAATGATGGGCTAGGCCCTTTTCTTGTCCCTAATTTCATGGTTCATGGGGCCCACATAGGGTAACCCAAATGTTTTCCATGTCTAATTAATAAGTGTGCTCTCGTGTTCGTGTTTTACGTGTTTTGAATTAGTTAAGTGTTCATTCGTGTTTATTGGTGTTCGTGTTTAGTGTGTTCTCGTTAAATATTTACCATGCCTAATATATTTATACGTGCTCGTAATAATTTTATATATACGTAATTAATATTAGTTCGTGTTTTAATTACGCTCGTGATTAATTATTGTTAAATAATTATTGCGTGTTCGTGTGTAGTAAATACTTATCGTGTTCTAACACGTACGTAATACGTAAAATCCTAACACGTAATTGATGAGTTGTAGAATCACACTTGTTTAGGAAAACAAGGCAATAAAATAGGGTAAGTGAGCACGACGGTTTAGGAAAACCGTGTGTAAATGACCCTAAAGGTGAGTTCGTTCTCTCGAGGAGGCACGTGTGTTGTGTAATGAATGATTGATTATGTTTTTGATTATTAATGAGAAGAAAAGAAGAGAAAATGACGAAGACGAAAAAAAATAGAAAAATAAGGCGAAAACACTACTAGAAAGTTACGACGTATAACGTAAAAAAGTGCAAAATTTAAAATTTAACCCTAAAAATTCCTAAAAATTACTAAAAATCCACAATAATATTCTAAGAGTTTAGAAAAATCCAAACTTGCCAAAACCTTTTAATTAATTTAATAATGACTTTTTAATGCTAATTAAAGCCCTAAAAATCACTTTTAAATATTAAAAAGCCCTAAACAATATTTAATAGTTTGTAAACCTCAAAAATGACCTAATTAAGCTAAAAACTATTTTTAAAAATTTTAAAACCAATTTAAACTATTTTTAAACTCCTAAAAACTATTAAAATCTATTAAATCTTAAATTAATTCTAAAAATTAATTGAAAAGCCTAAAATTATTTGGAAAGTGACAAAGGTCCTATTTTAATGTCTAGTATCTAGGAAAAATGAAAAAAAGTTAAAAATAAAACTTTTAATTTTAATGAATAAAATAATATTAAAATATTCAAAAAAATAAAAAGTTCTCAAATAAATTCTAAAAAATTCTCAAAAATCCTAAATATTCTAACTAAGAAGAAAATGTAAATTAAAGTTTCTGAAACCTTTTAGTTAATTTTATATTAATTTTCA
Organism: Glebionis coronaria; assembly: GCA_025667525.1. NCBI lineage: Eukaryota > Viridiplantae > Streptophyta > Magnoliopsida > Asterales > Asteraceae > Glebionis > Glebionis coronaria. Next base: position 413,887,612 of record CM046876.1, read on the forward strand.
AAGTTTAATAAAAAACCTAAAATCAAATAAAATTAAAAATTAAAGTTTTAGAAAACTTTTTTATATGTAAACCTCAAAAATACAAATTAAAACCTAAAAACTATTTTTTTGTATTTTTTAATTACTGTTTACTATTTTTAAATGACTTTCTAAATCAAAAACTAGAAATAATCCTAAAAATTAATTTAATAAAAGGAAAAATAAAATTTTTAAACAGAAAAATCCTAAACTCTATTATAATCCTAGGAAAAATGAAAGACACCAAAAACGCTTAACCAATAAGCTATAATAAGCTGAAAAGGTCACGGCTTATTTTACAAAAGCCAAAACACAAACACCTTATATATAAGACTTTGCAAGAGTATACCAGTCAAAGACCCTAGGGCAGATGGTTAGAGCGTATGTGTGTGAGAGGAGTGGCGCAGGTTCGAGTCCTGGCCACGTCCTTTTTGGCAAATTAATTTTTTTTTTAGCTTTTAAAAACTTGATCCAGTAACCTTTCTAAGCACAAAAACACCAACCAAATCAAAAACAAACAAAGATTAAGTGATTTATGAGCTAAAATGTGCCCAGATCTGCATATGTTTCTGATTAACAAGTGTATGCTCACTTGTGAGTGTAAGACCAAGAGGACTTGGTTTTGTGATGATCTTGTGGATATTTGGATGACAAAGGCACCCCTACACTCTTTCTGAGTGTAGGGAGTCACAATAAACAGAAAACCAACAATAAGCAAGCAAATCAAAACACCAAAACACAAAACAGGTTGCTGAGGTCCTATGAGAGGTCTAGTGGTCTGATTAGCAGATTACAAGCATCCAAATGAGTTTCAAAGGTCAAGAATTAGCATACAACTTCACAAACAGATGCACAAACTAACTCAAACTCTAAATCACCCTAACTCTAACAAGCAATCAAGATTCAATCACCAAGAATCTCATGAAATCAAGCAGAATATCCTAAACAGATTTAGTTATGCTATTTTCCTTTTTCAACATACAAACTAGCTCAAAACTTGTTCTATTCTATTCTTATACTAACATGCAAACTACCTCAATCCTTTTTAACTTCTCTAACACGTTTTTAAAAGCACAATCTAATTTCTACCCTGCTAAAACAAGGATCCAAACACCCTATTAAAACTTGAAAACAAGATTTTTCAAATCAAACTCTTGCAAAACCTAACAAAACTGTTTCATAAAGCATCCAACATGCATACTAACTCAAAATAACACAATTCAAAGCAGATTTTCACACTTTAAACACCTTACACACAAAGATCACATAAACTTCCTATTTTCTGAAATTTCAAAAGGTAAAAGAGTTTACCTTAGGACCCTTACATCCAAGGGTCCTTGTGGATGATAAATCCACCTCCCTACCAACTGGGGTTGGTGCTGAACTAAATCAACAACTCAGCAATCAAACCTGCACAAATCAAACAAACACAAGAAAATACCACTTTTCTGAATTTTCTGAAAACTCAAACCTTGAAAACTTTTCCAACAACTTCCAAACCTTTTCAAACACGTTTTAAAAACTCTTTCAATATCAACCTTCCAAAAAGTTAATCCACTTTCACTTCAAAACTTTTTTGGATTTTTGAAGATTAAAAGAACTTTCAAAAACCTTGATGAAAAACTTGAACACTCAAAGTGTTCACACAATTTTAAAAATGGAACTCAGAACTTAGCATAAACACAACACACAAACTTTTTAAAAACATAAAAGGAATTACTTTTTATATCAAAAATACCAAACTTTATTTCTTAAAAAAGGAATTACAAGTGATTAGCTAAAATTCTGGAACAAGGGACATCCACAGGTTGGAGTCTCCTTTTATAGTAGTCTAATGAACATTCTAGGCTGCTTAAACACAAAACCCTAATCTAAGAAAATCTCAAAAATGCCCCTTGGGTCTTCTAGACGATTTTGAGGTATGAGTTGTCACATTTTGATCCTGGACGTTCATTCATGCGTTGGAAGTAAGCAATGAACCTCAGTTGTTGATTTGGGACACGTCACAGTACTTGGGGATCAAGGTGTTCTCTGATTGGTGGAATGGGGAATTGGGGGTAGGGTCCACAATGAGTGGGTTGAGGGTTTTAGGTGTGGGAAAGGTTTGTGTGTGTAGGAATTAAGCGTGTGCAAGTTTAATTGGTTTTTACCCAGGTTTAAGTTGATGTGAAAACTGGAGGTGTAAAAGGAGCACAGTAACTCCTTTGATCCGTTTTTAGGGGAAAAAGAGTTGTTTGGCGCGAGTTTAGTTTAAATGTTTCAACTTGGCACAATTGGTCCTTATCTTTTGGAAATTTTGGCATTCAAAGGTTTTCAGCCCTAAAACTCGTTTTCCCTTGTTAATAACTTTCACCCTTTTACATTTTTGGCACAAAACTTTGGAATAAGGTTTCAAAGGATTGTTTTTGCCATTTTGAGTAATTTCAAGGGCTGAACTTGGACAATCTTGATCTTCAAAGGTCTTCAATGCCTCTTTCACTTCATGAGGGACCATAATTGACAAATTGATTTTGTTGAGGGACCAATCTTGCCATTTCTTCAAAGTTGAAGGACCTTTTTGTAATTTTGACAAACTTAAGGGACCAAACTTGTAATTATTAATATACAAGGGTTTTAAGTGTCATTTCTTCATTCTTGGAGGATCAATCTTGTATGTCTTCAAATCTTCAAGGGTTTTTGTTGAAAATTCCATGATTAGGGCCCGGTTCTTTGTACGGCTTCGTTTCTCGTGTTCGTTTTTCCTTGTAACTTGTGATCTTTTGTCTTTTTCACGATATCCATACCTAAAATATACAAGTAAAAAAACACAAGCATATATATGGTATTTTATGACATTTTTATGTATTTAAAGCCCGAAAAGAACGATGAGATCATGTATTAATGCCATCTCATCACTCCCCCATACTAAGCCATTGCCGTGCCCTCACGCAATGCTAGAATAAAGTATCTAAGCATCACCAAAGTTCAATTTTATTAACCTTTATTGAAAAGTAAAAGACTTGCAACATACTACGATGATGTGTAAAGACATAATGTATGATTTTCATCACCAAAAGGTGACTTTTAGGGTCAAAGAATAGAAACAAGTTAATGTCCCTTAGAGTAAACTTCGTCATCCTCGATTGTCATACATTCCATGCTAAGTGCAAAAACAAGATCATTGTTGGTACAAGTCACAATGCTAACACTACTCATACGTCCAAATTGTGTAATACTTTTTCTCCCCGCAATCCTAGTTATTATAAAAGGAAATGGGTTACTAGCATTTTTTATCTATTTTGTCATGGATCACAAGTGATACATATTGACTTATTTGAGTAGTTATTAGTCCGAAAGCAAAGTAGCACGATTTGATCAATAGTTAGCCGAAGGACAAAATCTTTTAAAACGGCTTCTCGTGTATCTCCTTAAGTTCATATCTTGGCATAACTTGTTTCACGATTTGAGACCTTTCTCGGACCGATATTTGGCATGTACTTCATACTTCAAATCTTGGGAAGACGTTCTTGAAATTATGGTCTTCTCTTCATATTTTTGGAATTTCTTCACTTGATGTTTTTGAGAGATTCTTCATATAGGACCACGACTTCATCATTTTTCTTCAATCTTTACTTTGGATTTTGATATACAACGATCCGCCTCCTTTTCGGACTTGGATATATTTATCCTCATACCTTGTTAGGGTCTTTTTGGATAGACTTTCTCCATTCTTTAGGGGAGTAATTGCTTCTCGTCGTGTGTCTTGATCCTTCATATTGATTTTGGAATAATGATACTTCACATCATCTTTGGATCTTTAGCAAAAATAGAGCTCCTCATGCCTTGTTAGGGCCTTTTTGGATGATCGCCAATCTTCGCGTCCCGCTTCAATAAGTTATGCCTTGGCTATGAACTCTATTCAACCCCGAGCAACTTTTAAACGATCTTGCGCTAGAGGCTAAGTAACTTTTCAAATCGTACGACCTTACTTATTGCAATTATGTTTTATTCCTAATGCATTGATCTTATGGGAAGAAAAAGCCACAATTAAAAACATATGAGTTTTTGAAAGAACACTTTCATGTTCTACGTTTAGCATGATCACTTGTCTAACTCTATCATTTCTCGTTCTTCACTATATAAAGACCTCTAATTAAAGAGACTCGTGAATACTTAGCCATGCAAGTCAAAATTAAGCCAAATTTGGATTAGCTTTCATTAAGACTATATCAAATCAAAGTTTTGGGTTTTCAAGCCACCTATAGGATCTTGCACTTTCTTGGACTTTTTCAAGTTTAGAGAATGCGTTTTATAGTTCCCTTGATAAGTGACTTTCTAGAATCAATTATAGGAACTTGCGAAAAGTTCTTGTTCTTAACCCGAATGAATTAAGACTTTCGCGTTTTAAAGCTCCCTATATAAAAGTCTAGCAAAACTTGAATTGAGCGGGTTAAGGAATGTAAATGGCTCCAAATGCCCATCAAGTCAAAAATTAATTCTTATTCTACCCATCGGAAAATATACATTCGTGTCTTAAAAACACTTATGAAAACTAAGAAAAATTTTAAAATTTGGCCATTTTTAGCCTTATTAGCAAAACAAAACATTGAAAGTTGGAAAACGTGAGGGCGTAGCAAAGCAAGTACCTATTCACCCCCCCCATACTAAAAGTAAACATTGTCCTCAATGTTTCGAGTCTAAAGGTGGAGCACCCCCATACTAGAGACGAAGAATCGAATGCTTAGGATCTAGCATGGAAAGGGTGATCAACAATATATCTAAAGCCGTTTATTAATTATGCTAAAAGATAATTGTTAGAACAATAAAGGATATGTCATGGATTCGTGAAAAACTTCTTCAAACGAACGATGGAGGCTCACGTAAACGAACACGAGAGTCTTCAATCGTAGATGATGATGATGATCTAGATAACACAATCACAAACAATCACGAGACAACGAGTTGGAAGGGTACAAGTCCCCTTATTAGTGAATATAAAAGATAAGCATGGGCTCTCCCCCATGAGGCACCTCGTTTTTGATTACCGAGTCATGAGCTCGACTCGATCCCCTCAAAATGTGAGCATTTAGGGAAATTCATGGTGTGGTCAATTTTTGGTGGGGCTTACATGATAAACAAGGCCCAAAAAGCAACCGGTAAAAAGGACTAAGTCCTTAGATGATGCAAAATACCGGGGTCGAAGATGGCGTTCTCGTTTCCGTTGGAAAAACAATTCAACGCCACTTCAACATGTGCCATAAACTCAAAGAGTTTGAAGAAAATAGATGAGAAGTAGAAGGGTGAGACAATTGGTAAGACAAACGTTTGAGCTACTCGAGGTAGACTCTCACCAAGCAAATAGATATAGTTTCCATTTATTGCATCGGTGGAAGACCGAGATTTCCCTTTACATGAAATTCCGGGATCGAATATCTCGTCCTCGGTGGACAAGGATGAGGGAACATAAGGGGCTTCCCCCATACTAGAACCACACAAAGCATCGTCAAAAGGAGTAGACGAGTTTGTAGCACTCAAAACACGTGGTGATGACGGAGTTAGATTTGTAGAAAAATCAATTAAATCACATTTAAGATCTTTTTCTTTGTTATCTTTTAAACTCTCCTTATGAAAACCCTTTTTGATTATGTCGAAAATATTCGGTGTTTCTAAGACGATGTTAGTTACACTAAAAATTCTCACATTTTGAAACCGTTTTGGTTTTGGTGGTGGCAAGTTCTCAAAACGTTTATTGACGAAGAAAACCTCCCCATTGGGGTCAACATATTCATCATCCAAAAGATCTTCCGTAGAAACCGGCAACTTATCAATACTTTTCAAGAATGAATGTTCGAGATGAGGCGAAGGATTTTTTGATTCAAGTATTGATGGTTTCTTCTTTGTAGGCTTTACACTCATAACCTCCACCGGCGGAGGAAATGGTAAATTGTTTTTGGCGACATTCCCTAAAACTCTTGGTGAAAATTCTTTGCAAATGACATTGGTCGAGTCACCATGGTTTAAAGTAGCAATAGAATATACATGAGAAAGATTGGAGTTTTGTGTTGCATTGATGACAAGTTCTTCTTCATTGAAACGAAGGGTGATTTTTCGAGCATGAACATCGATAAGTGCTCTTGATGTATCCAAAAATGAACGACCCAAAATGAGAGGAACTTTTCGATCGATGGGAATGTCCACAACGATAAAGTCAATGGGATAGTAAAACTTTCCGACTTTAACGAAAACGTCCTCGGCTACTCCACATGCCATGATCGTAGAATGATCGGCCATTTCGATTGACATTTTTGAAGGAGTAAGAGCCGGAAGCGAAAGCGATTTGAAAATCTCGAGAGGCATTAAATTAATACTAGCGCCAAGATCGGCCAAGGCGTAGCATTCCTCCATATCTTGAATAGCACACGGAATCAAAAATTTACCGGGATCACCGACTTTTTGTGGTATGCGGCTTAGAAAAACCGATGAACAACTAGACGATTGTTGTAACTTCTCTTTGTTGTTTAGCATACTTTTGAAGTTTGCGGCGAATCGAGGCATCATGATTAGAGCGTCGGCAAAACTTATGTTAAAATGCAAATCACGAAACATTTTCATAAATAGCTCAAATTGATAATTGTTCCTTTCTTGTGCTTTCTCTTTGTTACGTCTCGAAGGGTAGGGTAAAGGTGGTGTGGGTTGTTCATTAGGCAACGGCCTTGGAAACTCGGGTTCCATTAAAGGTATTGGTTCAACCGTAGGTGTGGTTTGAGCGGTACTTCGTGGGATTGTAATGTGCTCCTTTTCGACCATCACCTCGGGTTCTTTCTCGATTTCCTTCTCTGTAGAAGTACTTGGACGAGAGATTGGTTCCTTGAAAGTTTTACCACTTCGTGTAGCAACAACCTTCAATTCTCCCCTCGGGTTGTTAATGGTATCACTAGGAAGACCACCCGAGGAAGAGGGCTTACACATGATTGCTTCAAACATCTTAGCCATTCGGTCCTCAAATTTTGATTGCCTAGCATCCGCTTTCAATAATTCTTGCTTAATCTCATGTTGTCCTAATTCCATCTTTTGTTGGTTTTGTTGAAGATGTTGGACATTTCCTTCCATTTTATTTGCATGAGTTTTAAGTTCATTAGCAAGTTCATTTTTAAGCTCGTTTTTCAACTCGGATCTTAAGCTAATCATCTCACGTTGCATGTTATCAAATTTAGCATCATTTGCTTTTGCATAATCCAAAAATTCTCCTTGCAAATTTTTCGTGTGAGCATTTTGAAAACCTTGTGTAGTGTTTTGAAAATCACGGTTTTGGTTTTGATTAGAGATTTGTCCATTCCCACTTTGGTAATTACCTTTGTTATAATTTCTTTGATTTCCTTGGTAATTTACACCTTGGTTGTTGTTGTTGCGATAATTATTAGCATTTTGATTGGGTGGAGCTTGATTTGAACGTGAACCTTGACCGATTTGGTTATAAGTTCCCGTGGCTACAAAAGCATTCGAAGTGTTACCATCCACGGTAATGCACTCGGAAAGATCATGAGCTCCTCCACAAGATAAACAACTCTTAGCAACCGCTTTAACCGAAGCGGAATTGGAAGCTTCTTGAGCCTTCCAATGGGACATTAGATTAGCAAATCTATCAAAAAACCGATTTTCCTCATTAGCTTCATCATGTAAGGCGTTAATGCTACGAGACGATTGTGAGGAAGATGACGAACCCATATTGGCAACACTCGGTGTGTTACGAGGGCTATAAACCTTAGATCGATTTTCAATGATTTGTAAAGCCTCATTTGTCGTCTTGCACAAAAAATTACCACCCGCGGTGGCGTTCAAATAATCTCGTTCATGATCATTAAGCCCATTATAAAAGGTATCAATTTGATGCAATTCTGAAAAATCATGGTGAGGACATTCATGTAACATCTCTTTAAATCGTTCCCATGCCATTGAAAAACTTTCATTATTACGTTGCACAAATCGTGAAATCTCATTTTTTAAGTGTGTTGTTTTAGATGGTGGAAAAAACTTGTTCACAAACTTAGAAACGAGATCGGCCCATGTCAAAATCGAATTTGGCGGTTCTTTCTCGAGCCAAATTTTTGCGGGTCCATCCAACGAGTATGGAAACAACATCATCTTAATGGCGTCATGTGGAACATCTTTGAATTTGCTAGTGGCGGTGAGACGGTTGAAATTCCTAATGTGGTAATGCGGGTTGTCTTTCTCGTGACCTCTAAACTTGTTTGCTTGCAACATCGACATTAAACCCGTCTTAATCTCGAAATTCTCCGCAAGGATGGCGGGAATAACAATAGCCTCTCCAAAACCCTCGGTGGGTGCTTGTAGCAACTCCATCATAGTACGATTAGCCATGACGACTTCTTGTTCTACAATAGGTTCAACAATTGGAGGTTCTTCAACAATCAACGATCCTTGATTTGCTTGCTTTTGAAGACGTTTACGAGCTCGTTTAGCTTGATTACGAGTGATCATAAACTACACGAAGAATGGGAGGTGAGCAAAGAAGATTCTTTTTGGTTGTTTTGTGAATTTTCAATTTTTTTTGTGTTTTTGATGATATTTAATTTTTTTGGATTTTGGTGTATCTTCGTAGACAACAATCTACAAAATCTCTCCTCGAATCAAACTCTTGATTAAAGAAGCCTCAAAGGAATGAAAACGATCACGTGGAGTGAACGCCTTCGAATGACTTTAGAACTTTGGTGAAAACCAAATTGTTCAAGAGGGTTTAATCACAAAGAAAACCAAGCAAATATAGTATACGTAATAATACTTTGGGCGGCAAAACCCTCGATTAGCTTTCAATCTTAAAATACTCACAAGCAAGCGGGGAAACGAGGCGGCGCGAAGCACTTAAGAGCCTTTTTCCTTAGGGTATATTTTATAATACCCGCCTTATACCCACCTTATAGTTTGTATTTTTCAAAATCGAGCTTCACGAAAGTATTTATCTATTTTTGCCTTTTCTTTTTGTTTGAGATTCGAATACAATAATTAGGAGATCAAATCCCAATTAAGGTTGTGTTTTCACACGTTTGGAGATATTGTATATTGATTGTGATACTTAATACAATATAGTAATATTTATACAAGAAAAAAAACCAAGAAAACCGATAATACGTGTTAAGGGAGTTCCACTTAACACAAATACTTATTATGGATAATATCAAAAACAAAAGCTTCCAAATTAAAGCACAACACACCTCCCCGGCAGCGGCGCCATTTTTGATGAGTTGTAGAATCACACTTGTTTAGGAAAACAAGGCAATAAAATAGGGTAAGTGAGCACGACGGTTTAGGAAAACCGTGTGTAAATGACCCTAAAGGTGAGTTCGTTCTCTCGAGGAGGCACGTGTGTTGTGTAATGAATGATTGATTATGTTTTTGATTATTAATGAGAAGAAAAGAAGAGAAAATGACGAAGACGAAAAAAAATAGAAAAATAAGGCGAAAACACTACTAGAAAGTTACGACGTAGAACGTAAAAAAGTGCAAAATTTAAAATTTAACCCTAAAAATTCCTAAAAATTACTAAAAATCCACAATAATATTCTAAGAGTTTACAAAAAATCCAAACTTGCCAAAACCTTTTAATTAATTTAATAATGACTTTTTAATGCTAATTAAAGCCCTAAAAATCACTTTTAAATATTAAAAAGCCCTAAACAATATTTAATAGTTTGTAAACCTCAAAAATGACCTAATTAAGCTAAAAACTATTTTTAAAAATTTTAAAACCAATTTAAACTATTTTTAAACTCCTAAAAACTATTAAAATCTATTAAATCTTAAATTAATTCTAAAAATTAATTGAAAAGCCTAAAAATTATTTGGAAAGTGACAAAGGTCCTATTTTAATGTCTAGTATCTAGGAAAAATGAAAAAAAGTTAAAAATAAAACTTTTAATTTTAATGAATAAAATAATATTAAAATATTCAAAAAAATAAAAAGTTCTCAAATAAATTCTAAAAAATTCTCAAAAATCCTAAATATTCTAACTAAGAAGAAAATGTAAATTAAAGTTTCTGAAACCTTTTAGTTAATTTTATATTAATTTTCAAAGTTTAATAAAAAACCTAAAATCAAATAAAATTAAAAATTAAAGTTTTAGAAAACTTTTTTATATGTAAACCTCAAAAATACAAATTAAAACCTAAAAACTATTTTTTTGTATTTTTTAATTACTGTTTACTATTTTTAAATGACTTTCTAAATTAAAAACTAGAAATAATCCTAAAAATTAATTTAATAAAAGGAAAAATAAAATTTTTAAACAGAAAAATCCTAAACTCTATTATAATCCTAGGAAAAATGAAAGACACCAAAAACGCTTAACCAATAAGCTATAATAAGCTGAAAAGGTCATGGCTTATTTTACAAAAGCCAAAACACAAACACCTTATATATAAGACTTTGCAAGAGTATACCAGTCAAAGACCCTAGGGCAGATGGTTAGAGCGTATGTGTGTGAGAGGAGTGGCGCAGGTTCGAGTCCTGGCCACGTCCTTTTTGGCAAATTAATTTTTTTTTTTAGCTTTTAAAAACTTGATCCAGTAACCTTTCTAAGCACAAAAACACCAACCAAATCAAAAACAAACAAAGATTAAGTGATTTATGAGCTAAAATGTGCCCAGATCTGCATATGTTTCTGATTAACAAGTGTATGCTCACTTGTGAGTGTAAGACCAAGAGGACTTGGTTTTGTGATGATCTTGTGGATATTTTGGATGACAAAGGCACCCCTACACTCTTTCTGAGTGTAGGGAGTCACAATAAACAGAAAACCAACAATAAGCAAGCAAATCAAAACACCAAAACACAAAACAGGTTGCTGAGGTCCTATGAGAGGTCTAGTGGTCTGATTAGCAGATTACAAGCATCCAAATGAGTTTCAAAGGTCAAGAATTAGCATACAACTTCACAAACAGATGCACAAACTAACTCAAACTCTAAATCACCCTAACTCTAACAAGCAATCAAGATTCAATCACCAAGAATCTCATGAAATCAAGCAGAATAGCCTAAACAGATTTAGTTATGCTATTTTCCTTTTTCAACATACAAACTAGCTCAAAACTTGTTCTATTCTATTCTTATACTAACATGCAAACTACCTCAATCCTTTTTAACTTCTCTAACACGTTTTTAAAAGCACAATCTAATTTCTACCCTGCTAAAACAAGGATCCAAACACCCTATTAAAACTTGAAAACAAGATTTTTCAAATCAAACTCTTGCAAAACCTAACAAAACTGTTTCATAAAGCATCCAACATGCATACTAACTCAAAATAACACAATTCAAAGCAGATTTTCACACTTTAAACACCTTACACACAAAGATCACATAAACTTCCTATTTTCTGAAATTTCAAAAGGTAAAAGAGTTTACCTTAGGACCCTTACATCCAAGGGTCCTTGTGGATGATAAATCCACCTCCCTACCAACTGGGGTTGGTGCTGAACTAAATCAACAACTCAGCAATCAAACCTGCACAAATCAAACAAACACAAGAAAATACCACTTTTCTGAATTTTCTGAAAACTCAAACCTTGAAAACTTTTCCAACAACTTCCAAACCTTTTCAAACACGTTTTAAAAACTCTTTCAATATCAACCTTCCAAAAAGTTAATCCACTTTCACTTCACAACTTTTTTGGATTTTTGAAGATTAAAAGAACTTTCAAAAACCTTGATGAAAAACTTGAACACTCAAAGTGTTCACACAATTTTAAAAATGGAACTCAGAACTTAGCATAAACACAACACACAAACTTTTTAAAAACATAAAAGGAATTACTTTTTATATCAAAAATACCAAACTTTATTTCTTAAAAAAGGAATTACAAGTGATTAGCTAAAATTCTGGAACAAGGGACATCCACAGGTTGGAGTCTCCTTTTATAGTAGTCTAATGAACATTCTAGGCTGCTTAAACACAAAACCCTAATCTAAGAAAATCTCAAAAATGCCCCTTGGGTCTTCTAGACGATTTTGAGGTATGAGTTGTCACATTTTGATCCTGGACGTTCATTCATGCGTTGGAAGTAAGCAATGAACCTCAGTTGTTGATTTGGGACACGTCACAGTACTTGGGGATCAAGGTGTTCTCTGATTGGTGGAATGGGGAATTGGGGGTAGGGTCCACAATGAGTGGGTTGAGGGTTTTAGGTGTGGGAAAGGTTTGTGTGTGTGGGAATTAAGCGTGTGCAAGTTTAATTGGTTTTTACCCAGGTTTAAGTTGATGTGAAAACTGGAGGTGTAAAAGGAGCACAGTAACTCCTTTGATCCGTTTTTAGGGGAAAAAGAGTGCGCGAGTTTAGTTTAAATGTTTCAACTTGGCACAATTGGTCCTTATCTTTTGGAAATTTTGGCATTCAAAGGTTTTCAGCCCTAAAACTCGTTTTCCCTTGTTAATAACTTTCACCCTTTTACATTTTTGGCACAAAACTTTGGAATAAGGTTTCAAAGGATTGTTTTTGCCATTTTGAGTAATTTCAAGGGCTGAACTTGGACAATCTTGATCTTCAAAGGTCTTCAATGTCTCTTTCACTTCATGAGGGACCATAATTGACAAATTGATTTTGTTGAGGGACCAATCTTGCCATTTCTTCAAAGTTGAAGGACCTTTTTGTAATTTTGACAAACTTAAGGGACCAAACTTGTAATTATTAATATACAAGGGTTTTAAGTGTCATTTCTTCATTCTTGGAGGATCAATCTTGTATGTCTTCAAATCTTCAAGGGTTTTTGTTGAAAATTCCATGATTAGGGCCCGGTTCTTTGTACGGCTTCGTTTCTCGTGTTCGTTTTTCCTTGTAACTTGTGATCTTTTGTCTTTTTCACGATATCCATACCTAAAATACACAAGTAAACAAACACAAGCATATATATGGTATTTTATGACATTTTTATGTATTTAAAGCCCGAAAAGAACGATGAGATCATGTATAAATGCCATCTCATCACTAATCGTAATCATGCTATAATAAGAAAGTTTAAATCTAGTACGTACGATCTTAAGGGTACTATTCATGATAAAATCATGCGGGTTTTACAACTCTTCCCCCCTAAAAAGAATAATTCGTCCCCGAATTATAGGTAACCTAACTGAAAGAGAAACATACCCGAATCAAACTGAGAGGGTATGTAAGATAATTGAACGTGCGGGTGACATGGTAGAAGGAACGTGGAACGTGACATGTCTTGAAAGGACATGGAACGTGACGTGACTGAAAGGACATATCTAAGAGAAAACGGATAAAAGTCCGGATGAACTTGTCCGTTTCAAAGTGGCCTCCCTCTTGGAACGGTTCCTTCAGAAGATCCCGACACTAATGATAAGTCTTGGTCCTCCTGACCTTGACTTGGAATACGAAGAAATTCTTGGTTATCAACGGAAGGTAAATCCCCTAAATTAGATCGAGGAAAATAAGAGTTAACGTGCTAGGGTAACTGAAACGTTACGATGCAAGACAATCTGACTTAACTGATAATTAGAAACGACGCGCGAGACATAAAGAAACGTAGTACGTGAAAAATTTTGAACATGATACGTGAAAAATTTGAACGTGCTACGTGGAGATATGGCGTGTGTAGAATGAGTAAACATATCGTGATCCATGTGTAACATATCTTGATCATGATATGGGGAACGTGGAATGAACATGACATGTGAAACATATCGTGATCATAGAATATAATGGCGGTAACGCCAAACGCTACAATGTGAGACATAGAATATGACGAGAAACGTCTATCTGAGGATAGGGAGTTATACTAAACTTGGGTCTGGTCTCTCAAGTTCTTACTTCATAGAATGAGAAAAATGAACGAAAAATCGTAAGCCTAGATACGATCATGAACGTGAATAGTGTCATGAACGCGAGCGCGAACGCAAGTCGTGGAATCCGAATAAAGACGTGAAGTAATTTAGGAGTACAATTACGAATCTTTGTCTGACCCGATAGCTGAGGGATTACCAAGTGGTCGGATGAGCCTTGGATGAAACATGTCTGATCAATCTGTTGGTTCTGCAATCCTTGCGGATGTAAGGATTCTGCAGACTTGATCAAACTGTTTGCAATAACCCAGATAGCATCATGCTTCTTCTGAGTTTGCATTAATCTGGTAACCAAAATTTATGGAGATCTTGTCCCATTTTAGTTCAAAAATTCAGATGATAAAACATCCCAGTTTGTTGGTGTCCTATCTTAGCCTGTTGGTATGTCAGGTACATAGATATGGACGTAGCTGTATCCTGCTTCGTAGAAACTTGATACATACACGGTTGCGAAATTCTGAATCTTTGAATCTAGACTTCTCCTAGCGTAGAATTTCCTAGAACACCTAATGTAGTGTAGGGTTCTCTCCTTTACGCATAGGCTGAGTCATGGTAAGATTAACCATGCAAATCCATGTGATCCAGCGTGTCACTGTAATCAAACAGAATTGATAGTGGAAAATTTTCCAGGGTAAAATTTCTCTTGTCATAGAATTTGCAATATAGTGCAGATATGGTCTTCCTTATCTTCTCTAGGCTTAGAGGAAAATAGGTTATCCTTAATGAAAACGCTGATGAATTTGCTTATGATTTCATGGAAACTCAATTTATTAAGTCCATAATGCTGTTGGAGCATTGATGAGACTAATTCAAAATCATAAATCTAGCATGACCGAGTCGTGCACGAATAGCAGTCATGGACATGTCCTGCTCTTTCACTCGTCACTGTTGGCAGCATGATCATGAGTTCGATCTTGGAAAAGTGATTAACACTATATGGTTGATTGGACATGTCGTCGATACGTGGAGGAGAATAACGGTCATGAATGGTGATTTGTTTAAAAATCGACAGTAGTCGACACATAATCTTATGTTACCGTCCTTCTCCTTGGAGGTTCTTCTGGAGTGTAAGGAACAATTTTGGAATAATCCGTTGGTTATGCGTAAAAGGACTTTAGTAGTCGTGTCTTACTGACCACTAGAAAATTTTAGCAACCATGGCTAACAAAGCACATGCTTGGGAAGCATAGTTAATTTGTACAGATTTTCCTGATGGAAAATCAAGCTGAATGTATTCAGGAGCCTGAACATTACTGTACATAATTATGAATCGTAGCATGGTGTGCTGTTCGTAGTCCATAATTAGGATAAAATTCATCTCGTGTCTGTCCGAGGAAATGCGTTAGCAGCTTGGATCTCATCATTAAACTGAAGGAAAACCTTCGTATGCTTAGGAATACGAAAGGCGTCCTTCATGGTCATGAATATATGAACTATGGTGGAAGAATTGAAAGTGACATCGGCGACGTGACAGTTCTCACTGATGCGCCGATAATGGTATTGAAATTCTTGTGGCCTGATTAATACATGGCACAACAAAATAGATATACCCTTGGAGGGTACCCTGAATTTCTTAGAAATGTTCCATAGTTGGACGTGAGTCATGTGTCTTGACTCGTTTCTTGGAACTATAAGCATGACATATGTCTTGACTGGTGCCTTGACATGTGTCTTCAGGAGGTATACGTGAGACATGTGTCTTGACTGATGTCTTGACATGTGTCTCGAGATGTGAAACAAATATAACCACAATATAAGGTTATTATGCCAGAATTGGCGGATCGGTTGGACTACTAATCCTTGTATTTCTGATCACGTCCGTGGCCAGAGTTTCGGTTGCGATTTCTAGGATAGTTGTTGTCATAGTAGTGGTTACTATCGTCCTGTCTGTCAGTTCCATGATGGTCATTCTCATGACCGTGATTCATGTAACTATTCAGCTGAGTGGCCGGCTGGTACCGGTTTGCACTCATATTGATGAAATGACAGCTGAATGACGTGTGACATGCAACTAAGAATTAGGGACAATGATTGATGGAAATCGTCTGATGGTGAAGCATCTTCTCGTCCAATTGCTTTGCTCCGACGCCTTTGTCTTCGTCTTGTAGGATCTCCAGGTTGTGAACAGCATCTGCATCTCGTAGCGTCTCCGAACGTCAGCAACAGCAACCTTTAGTAACATCTCCAAGCTATGAGCGGCATCAACAATATTGTAGAATATCAGCAATTGAAAATACGCCTGAGTTGATTCAGAATCGACTAGCGAATACTCGTGAAGTATTGCAAGTGAAATACACATGGATTAAGGTACGTGTAATACACATGAAATACAGTACGTGGAGTACACGTGGAATGCACATGAAATGATCGGTATGGGGTCGATCATTTGTCATGATTCAAGGAAAGTATATCGGTTAAACGGTTAGGAAAACCATCATGATAACCTGGCAATGCCAGTATATGCCTCATTCTGGTTGCAATGGAAACGTTAAAGTGTGGTTACACATAATTCAACGATGATTTGCCTGACATCATGATCAATGAAAACCAACCATGACTATCATGAAAGCATGATTCAATGAAATCTAACAATGTCTTGCAGGACAACGTAAATAGCAAAAGAGGCGTAAAATATAATTAACAGGAAGACGAAATTATCATGAAGAAACATGAAACCATCTATCACGAAGAAGTGTATAACATAATCAGCATGAAACTGAAGTTAACCATGACAGTATGAAAACATACTTGACATAAAAACATAATAACTTATGAGGGGACATGAAAAAAAAAAATTTATGCCAATTTAAATCATGAGAAAAATTTTATGCATGAAAAACAGTGCATGAATGCGTAATGTAGTTTATAAAACCTTTATATGTGCGACGAAACGCCTATGGGTCGGTTCCAAAACAAAAGACATGGCAAGGGGACGCCTATGGGTCGGTCCCAAAGTTAAAAGTTTCGATAAAAGCACATGCGACTAAAGAGGGCCAGTCCTGTACCAACCATTACTTAGTCATAATCCCTTCAACAATGATACATGAAACATAAATAAATGAAACTCATCTGTCAAAACTTATCAGAAAAAATTTTTATGTGACTAATTATGAACTACTGGGGTTCAGTCCACATAGCCACAGTTCATGAGGAACATTATGCATGAAACAATGACACATAACTAAATATGAATGGCGGTTGTCCCTCCATATTAGTAAAACAATATCGATGAAACATCAAGGTTAAAACCTCAAGGTGCTGAAAACATCATGGTTAAAACAACAATGCGCTGAAAACATCAATACATGGAATAACAAACGTTGGCTTAGGAAGCTCCTGGTGACTACCCACTAGTCACAGGTCAAGTTTAGAGCCTACAGGTCGAAGCCTTGGCTCTGATACCATAGTTGTAACACCCCATTTTAATAATGGAATGTCACGCGTAATTATGGCGTGTCATCAAAGCATACAAGGATAAATGTATAAAACATTACATGACCATAGGGATAACCGGAATCAAACATCGGTTCCCAAACATAAGCCCAAAACATAATAAAGCAAAAGAAATGAATGAAGACTAAACAAGCATAAGTATATGAAGGCAAAAAGGAAAAGAAGTCTCTGGCAGCTTCCGTCCTATGCACGTCCTCCAAATGCTCGAGTCTTTCCTAGGGTACCTGCCGTTTTGGGACATGGAAAGGAAAGTAACGGCTGAGCAAAACGCCCAGTGCACGGATATAGACATAATATAAGTGACTACAACATAATAGAGACTTAATAGCAGCGGAAATGTATAAGTACTGGAAAACCTGAAACATGTTCATAAAACTGGTTTTATAGTTTGAAAAGCCTTATGTTTATCTTATGAAAACTGTTTAACATATTTTACCATTAGCCAATATAGGTCATGAAAATCCACCGTGCATGAATACTTGGAGGGGTGACCTCATCATGCAAATTAGAGGGGCTGCCTCTAATTTAATATACTGGTTTTTGGGTAGGAGCGATCAACTCCTTGTGAAGGATGCAAGGCACACACCACATTCACCATGAAATCCTGACTGAAAACATGTAACTAGGATGCACCCAAACGCCCCACATGATAAATATAAATAAATGGCCAAAAGCTGAAGGGACGCCACGAGCAATCACTCCGTCGTGGTGAAGTCATAACATCAGTGCCTCTAATGTTATGGTTATGGTACCTCCATAACTAGGTGAAACTGGTCATGCATGTATATGGCTATAGGTAATCTTAATTTAAACATAAGTAATCAAACACATAACTTATACTACGGAAAACAGTTGGCTGCACACGGGGAATCTTAATAAGGAAAGAATGTCCATACTGAAAGGACGGGAATCCGTACCTTATGTCCAGTGAACGAAGAAGATGAACTGAGAGGAATCCTACTTCCGAATCACTAGTGATACATAAATATATACATAAATAAGTATCTGCTTACTAAATACGTAGCTGGTTTTACGTCATGTCTTAGCTTATTTTATGTGTTCTTACCATGTTTTACTGTTTTAAAGCCTTAAACTGTGTTTATCTTATAGTCTGTTTAATCTGATTAAGTATTTCTGGTATTTCATGTGTTATTATACTTACTGTGTAATAATAAGTAACTTTCCAAAAATAGCAAGTTTCCTAAAATAGAAAGTTTCCAAAAATAGAAATTTACCAAAAATAGAAAGTTTCCAAAAATAGAAAGTTTTCAAAAATAGAAAGTTTCCAAAAATAGAATTACTGCTTAAACTAGATAAGTTTCTAAAAATAGAAAGTTTCCATAAATAGATTAGCTGCCTTAATTAAATAAGTTTCCATAAATAGATTAGTTGCCTGAAATAAATAAGTTTCTAAAAATAGAAGGTTTCCATAAATAAATTAGTTGCCTTATTTAATTAAGTTTCTAAAAAAAGAAAGTTTCCATAATTAGAAATAAGCTGGTTAAATAAGATAAGTATATAATCCTAAGTGTTTTCATGATTACTTTCTAAGCCATATGATATAATATATAGTTTATTAATTATTTCATGTAATTAAAATAAACTATAGGTTAAAATATTTAATTAAAGTATATCATGTTTTTAATTAAATAAGGTTAAATACTTAGGTTAAAACATATATTATTATGTATTAATCATATAACCTAAGTCATGCTAATTAATTAATTATAACTATGGTTTTTAATAATTAATTAATTATAAAGTCCATAAAATATAAAAAAAATACTTAGGTTAAAATTTCATGATATTAATAATTAAATTATAACCTAAGTCATGTTTATTACATTAATCATGTCATATACATTAATTTAATTATAACATATGATCATATAATAATAATAATCTTAGCATAAACCGTGAACCGGATCTTGACTAGGAACCATGAACCGGACATGAAATCAACACCATACCCCGAACCACTTCGGGGTTCCCCTTGGTTTGTTGCTACCGTGGGACCCACACCACCAAACCGGGACCATATGGTCTCGGTGGTGGTTTCTAGGCCAAGCCATGACCCCCTTGGGGCACGGTCTAGGCGTCGGCTAAACCAAACACCCGTAAAACACCCTTTTTATTTTACCTCTTAACCAAATACATGTTTATTTTATGTTTTTAATTAGGTTTTAAAAACATCTTGTTCTTAATTAATTTTACCAAATCAAATCAAAAGAAGGAATTAAAAAGAAAGGTTAAAAGATATACCGAATGTGTGGATCAATAGAGGATGAACAAACACGAACACTTGTACAATATTCAAGATAAAAATCAACAAGAACACCCCCTTTTAGTGTGCTATAGGTGGCGGCCACAAAAGGAGAGGAAGAACAAAATTAGGGTTTTAATTGTTTTCAATAAAATGTGATAAATGAATGACTTTTTCCCTTAACCCCTTGTTTAGTAAAAATGATGGGCTAGGCCCTTTTCTTGTCCCTAATTTTGTGGTTCATGGGGCCCACATGGGGTAACCCAAATGTTTTCCGTGTCTAATTAATAAGTGTGCTCTCGTGTTCGTGTTTTACGTGTTTTAATTAGTTAAGTGTTCATTCGTGTTTATTGGTGTTCGTGTTTAGTGTTTTCTCGTTAAATATTTACCGTGCCTAATATATTTATACGTGCTCGTAATAATTTTATATATACGTAATTAATATTAGTTCGTGTTTTAATTACGCTCGTGATTAATTATTGCGTGTTCGTGCGTAGTAAATACTTATCGTGTTCTGACACGTACGTAATACGTAAAATCCTAACACGTAATCGTAATCATGCTATAATAGGAAAGTTTAAATCTAGTACGTACGATCTTAAGGGTACTATTCATGATAAAAGCATGCGGGTTTTACAGTAACCATCAATTCTACGTTTACGACTTGGTTATCAATAGCTATAGGACGGACTCCTCCGTGATATCCAGGAGACATTCGACACATTGAGGAAAATCAACATGAAATTAAATCCCAAAAAGTGCACATTTGGAGAAACCGAAGGAATGTTCCTTTGGTATATGACTAATCCAAACGACATAAAGCCTTGTCAGGAGAAGACGGATGCTCTAATACAGCTTCCATCCCCCCGGACACTTAAAGAGGTAAGATCACTTAATGGAAAGCTGGCCGGGCTTAATAGGTTCTTATCAAAATCCGTAGAAAAGTCACTTCCTTTGTTCAAAACACTCAAGAAGTGCTTGAAGAAAGGAGACTTTCGCTGGACAAGAGAGGCGGAGGAAGCGTTTGGACAGCTCAAGCAACATATAGCGGCTCTTCCCATGCTAGCTGCCCCACGACCTAAGGAGGAGCTAATTATGTACTTATCCGCTACGTATGGAGCAATAAGCGCAGTCCTTATGACTGGTCGAGATTCAATCCAGACCCTGGTCCACTTCATAAGCAGAGCGTTGCAAGGGCCAGAGCTGATTATTCACCAATGGAGAAGTTAGTCTTATCATTGGTCTACGCCGCGAAAAGGTTACGCCAGTACTTCCAGGAGCACCCAATTGTGTTTTTCACGGATCAGCCAATAAAACAGATTTTCTCTAAACCGGACGTGGCAGGGAGATTACAGAAGTGGAGCGTCCTACTCGGGGAACACAACATATCCTATAGACCAAGGACAACCATCAAAGGCCAAATCTTGGAAGATTTCATAATTAAGAAACATGAGGAGGACGGGCAAATGACGCTAAAGGAAGAAATTCCAACGGAACCATGGGTCTTGTTTACTGATGGATCCTCTTGCACGGACGGATCAGGAGCAGGCCTCATACTCACAAACCCGGAAGGCATGGAGTTCACCTATGCCTTGTGCTTTCAGTTCACGGCTACGAATAATGAGGCAGAATTCGAAGCATTGATTGCAGGCTTAAAATCGGCTAGGATGGGGGTACACAACCTTGAAGCCTACGTGGACTCATGACTTGTCACAAATCACATCCTAGGAGGGTACGAAGTCAAGGAGGAAAATAGGGTCCAATATCTGGAGAAAGTCAAGTCACTTATCGTTGGTTTTGCTAAGTTCTCTATCAAGCATGTACCACGAGGCGAGAATAAAAAGGCGGATGCCCTTAGCAAAATCGCATCTACAAGCTTCGCCCATTTTTCCAAACAAGTGTTGGTAGAAATACTCAAGGATAAATCCATTGCAGGAGAGGAGGTCGCAACAATAGTTGATGAGGAGGGACCTACGTGGATGACCCCGATCATAAGCTATTTGACAAACAAAATCCTAATTGAGGATGAAATAGAGGCTCTTCGCATTAAAAGGAAGTCACATCTGTTCGAACTCCGCGATGGTGTCTTATACAAACGTTCATTCTTACAGCCGTGGTTGCGTTGTGTTGGACCACGCCTGTGATTAGTGAAATTCATGAAGGGTCGTGCGGCATGCACACCGGCCCCAGATCGGTAGTAGCACGGGCTCGACGCACAGGATACTATTGGCTGACTAGGCATCGAGACGTACGAGATATGGTTCTTAAATGTAATGATTGCCAAGTGCATAGGATAGTACCGCGTCATCCACAACAAGAGTTGACACCCATAACATCCCCATGGCCATTCTACAAATGGGGAATTGACATAGCATGTCCTTTTCCTGTTGGAGCCCGAGGCGTTAAGTTCTTGATCGTGGCTATAGACTACTTCACTGCTGGATAGAGGCTAAGGCGGTCGCGACAATTACGGACAAGCAGGTAAAAACGTTTGTTTAGGAAAATATTTTATGCCGTTTTGGATTACCAAGGGAGATCATCTCAGATAACGGAAAACAGTTTGCGAAAAATACGTTCAAAGATTGGTGCGCAGTGCTGAACATCAAACGGCGCTTTGCATAAGTGAAACACCCACAGACTAATGGTCTAGTGGAGAGAGCGAATAGAAGCCTAGGTGAAGGAATAAAGGCGCGCCTAGATGAGCGAAGCGCCAAATGGGTGGAGGAACTACCACATGTCTTATGGGCGCATAGGACAATGTCAAGACGGCTAACGGGGATACTCCATTTGCCTTAGCCTATGGGACCGAAGCAGTCATTCCAGCAGAGATTGGGATGCCAACAATCCGTACGACGAAGGTTAATGTTGTCACAAACGATGAGGAACTCCGTGTAAATTTAGACCTACTCGAGGAGAAAAGGGAGATAGCAGCTATCAATGAAGCTAAATCTAAGGCACGGATGAAAGCTTATTACAACTCCAAAGTCAAGGGTGTTTCCTTCCGACCGGGGGATTTTGCTTATCGTGCTAATGAGGCAAGTCGCGCGGAGAACATGGCAAAACTTGGACCAAAGTAGGAAGGGCCGTATGAGGTCACAGAAGCTTTGGGGCTAGGTGCGTACAAGTTAAGTGATACGGAGGGCCGTGACTTGGATCGCACATAACATCAAAATATGTTATCTCTAAAAGGCTACGGCCTCCGCATGGAAACTTCGTTGTAGACAGCTTCAATAAAGATCCATGTATTTTTGATTTCACATTTTCTAGGTTCTATTTGTCTTAGGATTTTATCATTCTGTCAAAAAATCATAACCGTTATAATAAAACGCCGTGGTGTCTAGCTAGCTCCACGACTTTTTCTTGTGCAAATTATTGTCTTTTGTGTCCTTAGAATTATTTTTAGTTTATAATCTTCAGTGTGATTTCTTATTCATATGTATTCATTCAGCCGTACATGTACTATTCACTCCCAGGTGGAGTAAGAGGATTAAGTGAACCTAATAATTCAACTTGTCGCATAAGAGGGATGCAAACCCTGCGACACAGATCATGTATCCTTACTAGACACCTTATTCACAAGACATTGTAATAAGTTTCCACACGCCGTACTTATATAGTGCCAGACATGGTAAAGACACACAGTGCACGTCTATTAAATTATAGACTTAGTATTTTCTTAAACAGCCGTGACAGGTCATGCAAAAGATACACGATATCTAAGAATAAATACAAGTTTCAAATATACAAAACAAAATCCGCCGTGATCATCACGGACACATATATTAATTAATATTCTAAGTGTTCGAATTTGAATTACAGAATAAAGACGTGGACATCCACGGACGAATATACATTACAAAGAGAGCAGTACAAGTGCTAAAAATTTACGACTACATATATTACAAAGGAGGAAGGAATTAACCTACTTCTTTCCTCCCTTCGGCTATCAAAGAAAGGAGTGCCTCACCACGGGCCTCTTTCTTGCTACGAGCCCGGGCTAGGTTTGCTTTAAGCGCCTCACCCAACGCCTTCTCGCCCTTCACGACCTTCGAGCTATCATCATAAGTTGGAAGGGTGAGCTGGTTGGGGTGCGGTAGAAGATGTGCTCGGGGGTCCACTCCACTTTCTGGCCATGCATCTGGGCGAAACTTCGCCATGATATCTTCGTTCGGCGCGTCCTTCATAGCTTCAAGTTCGGAAAGGAAATGATACTCTAAGTCTCCCAGGACACCCATAGAAGAAGTCATTTTTTCCTCGGCCCCCGGGTTGAAATAGGCGTGCCTAGTGATGTCTTCTTTCTTGCTTATTAGCTCGGAAACCTTGGTCATACCTTCATGTCGGTCGCGGTCAATACCGCCTGACACGACATCAGCAAAAGTCTGTACGAACTGAGGTGACTCCATCACTCTTATCACTGCTAGACGCGTCCCATGGCCCACCATCCACCTACGACCAACGATGGCCGTAAGAAGTTGGGGGCACATCACTTCATCACAGTTCGTAGCTAGCACGTCTAGTTCAGCGTTCACCTTCTCCAAGGTCACAAACATTCGCCTTTCCATTTCAGTCCTCTCCTTGGCAAAATCTTCCTTCAAAGCTTCTTCGCCCTTAACCAACATCCACATCTTCTCTAGTTCCTCTGTGAGGGCGGATGCTTGGTCAGCCACGGTCTTAGCAGAGGCCTTGGCTGCGGCTACCTATGAATGAAAGGTTAATGTTAGAAAGGAATGGAAAGACAAGTATGGTTTTAGACAAAGAATAATAATAATATATATAAGGATACATACCTTACCGTTAGAAGCCTCAAGAAGACCTTCCAGTTCAGTAATACGCTCGTCACGGGCATTGGCGTGGCCTGCCTGCTCCTTTATTGTTGCTTCAGCCGTCGACAGAGTTGCCTGCAATGAAGATATTGTTTCCTCATGCTTCACTACCAGCTCCTCCCTAAAGGCAACTCTGTTATCGGCGCGACGTACGTGGCCCAAGGCCTCCTCAAAACGACGTCGCTGGGCTCCACTAATAGTCATCTGGTGCACCGTGGAAACATAGAACTACTCAAGGAGGGTCCCATGGTTGAGCTCATCAAGATCTTGCGCCTGGGTTGGAGGAGTCAAGTGATCCACAAATTCTTTGCATTCCTCCTTTGACTCTAGCCTTGTCAGCTCGGACAAGTTCCATG
Organism: Glebionis coronaria; assembly: GCA_025667525.1. Taxonomy (NCBI): domain Eukaryota; kingdom Viridiplantae; phylum Streptophyta; class Magnoliopsida; order Asterales; family Asteraceae; genus Glebionis; species Glebionis coronaria. The sequence goes on from CM046876.1 coordinate 413,912,375, forward strand.
CTGGGCGGAGGCAGGGGGCCGGACCTTCAGACTGGGTAGGGAGAGGAGTTTGTGGGACGTCTTGCATCACGGGCGACGATTTCCTGATAGTATCCTCCTCATGCGGCACGGTCGTATGATCCACCCTGTTATTTCGATAAACTTATAAGTCTTTTGAAGTTTGTACTTAACAAATACAAATCACAATGAAAATGGATGATAAAGGATAGGGAGGGACACTTACATTATGGCTATCGTGGGCTCCGTGATGGTAGGGGCCACGGTGGTATCAGAAGTAGCTTTCCATACGATCTTCTCTGCCTGGCTACTATTCATGGTGGGGGAGGAAGTGGGTTGATTTCTAGCGCGGTGGCGCTGATGCTTTCCTTGTATTGCGGATGGTCTTTGCGTAACCTCTTCATAGGCGCATTAGACGTGCCCACTTCTTCCTCCATTGGATTCACAATTCTCCTCTTGGACGTACGCCTTTTTCTGGTGGGTTTTGGTTGTGTGGTGGAGTCGGGTTGGTCTTCTACTTCTTCCTCCTCGGATTCAAGCATCTAGTCGACTTCCTCAGACAATTGATCGTGATTGACCCCTTGGTTCTCTGGGTGAGGGGTCGTGGTGTTTGTCGCCTTGCCCTCACCACCTTCTAGCAAGAGGTTGTCACCGTCTTCGTTCAGGAAATCCAACAGCGACTTCTCTGTTCCTTCCCACATATCTGAGTGGGGCTCCGACACGTCTTCCAAGGGCAGGGTCATGTGTTGAGTAGTGATATGAGCTTAAATACTCATATCATTTGTATCTTAAAACAAGCTTAAAATGCATGAAATGTATTAAATAGACCTTGTATATGCATATTTTGTTTGTTTCGTGTGTGTAGGTACCAAGTTCGCGAAAACCGGCGAAAACCGACACGAACTTGAAGATTTCACCACAAGCCAAAATCAAGTTCATTTTTTAGGATTAAAGTTTAATAAAGGTTAATGGGTTTTTGTGGGTCCCACTTATGCTTAATGGGCCCAAAAGCCCATTTGTGAAATTATTAAGTTTGTATGGGTCAAAGGCCCATATCAAGCCCAATACAATAGACATAGGGACGGATGGTAGTATGTTTAAAGTTTTGGGTCCAGACAAAAGCCCAATTCTGTACAAGAAATTGCAACAAATGAAGACTTTGTGTCCAAGATTGGGTCAAGCCCAATGTTAAGCAAGAATTAAGTCAATTGGTCAATTGGGTCCAAGATTGCAACAACTTAATAACTATGACGTTATTTATACTCCTTGTGGTCAATTGGTAAAAACAAAAGTAAACAAAGAAGGAAAATAAAAATAAAGTCGAGAGGAAATAATTGGGGAAAATACGTAGTAAAGGATGAACCCTAGAATTTAGGGGTTTTCATTCCATTAAGCAATTGATGCCACGCGCCTGTTCATCAGACTATTCAGGGCAAGCAAGAGCGTGAATAGCACACAGATTCCAAGAGCAAGGCATCCACGTGGCTCAAGGACGTGTCACATCTCTTCTCTTATTGGTCCAATTCCTGTCATTCAACCAAGGGACCAATAAGATTCATCCAGGTCAGCAGCAATTAACTCACATCTTTCACACGTTGGCGATCTGTGTGAGTTTGGACGTTTTACAACCCTTGGATGATTAACTGACAAGAGAGAGAGTGGAGATACCTCATCCAAAGGCTCATAATCAATCATCACCAACAACCTACACATCTCTCGTTCGCTATAAAAACCCCCTTTTCCCTGTATTTTCATCTATCCCTTTTTCTTTCCTAGTTATAATGTTAGTTTTTAGCTCTTAGTTAGATAATTGTATTTCCTTTTCCGTAAAATTGTAATATCTGCTTTGATTTTAATAAAACTTCGAGTTCAGTGATATATCTTAATTCTTGCAATTTATTTTTGTTATAATTAATATTATTTTTGAAATAATATGTTTGCAATCAAATCTATGAACTGATATTATAAATGATAAAGTAGTCATATTAGCTTCTTTATAGCTTATATGATTATTGAGATTGAATGAGGGATAAAAAGCTCATTCCCACTGAATGAGTTAAAACAGGTATAAGTTGCTGATTTTTGAGATTAGATGAAGGATTTAAGGCGAGGGTTTAGTGACGACGGTCGGCGTTAGGTTTAGATAGGTTATTGGTGTGTAGCTCGTGGCTCGTCAGCTACGAGCAGAAAGAAAAGCTCTATTAAGCAGTTTTGTAACCCTCTGTTTGGCTGAGGGTTGAGGTATTCCGAATAAACTCCTTGTTCAACTTTATTATTGTAGTTTACTTTATAGTTGTTGTTTTGGAATGTTTATATTGCTTAGATGTCATTCATTGAATTTGTGTTTTTAAACTGTTAAGTTTTCGATCTTTGCTGCGAGATTCATGTGTTTACTGTAGTTGTTGTGGATTTGCCCTTCATGATTTTGATTTGCTAGGATTTTTAGTTTAAAATGCCATTAGAGTAAGCACGAATCTGTGGATCATCTTACGTTTGTTTTGTGAAGTTTATGATAGTCACAAGTTAGCATAAATTAACGTTTCGTTCAATCTGTTGAACAATTTTAATCTAACTGAGTAGTCGATTTTTAAATATTATTGTTTCTGATTTTCTCATGAATGATTACTATTGTTCTAATGATTTGCTACAGTAATATAGCTGCTGATCTTGGTTATTTTATTCGTCGAATGAAGTGATTTAGAATATGCAATCCGAGATAATGCTTGCTTATGATATATTATCATTGTTTAGATCTGCCGTAACGCTTAGTTTCCTAAATTGTTAAGGTTGTATGCGACTGTGGTAACTAGTCCATGTAGGTGAATTCTCATTAGATTATAACTGTTATATTATTGTTTGCGTTAGCTTTAATTTGAATATAGTTATAAACTCTTAGAATGAATCTGCTGAGTTATGGGTTTGATAAAATGTTTGATCATTATGGGAATCATGTTACTGTGTAAATTCCTCTGCTGAATTTGGGTTACTGTTCGTGTTATTCATTTGCTGATTTTTGGTTTCATTACTGAATATATTCAATTGCGTAGTTGAGTTTGTTTTCTTGATAGTTTCCTGTTCTGATGATAGATTTCAGTTAGATTTGTTAGAGATAATACTGAAATAATGGACTTAATGTAAATTCTGGCATTTCCTGCTTATATCAGAATTTAGATTTTAGTTAATCTGATTGTTCTTTTGATCTGTGTTGATTGCATGAAGTTACTGATACTGCTAGCTAGTACTGGGGGTGTTTGGATATTCTAACTGTTGTTATTGAGAACTTTGTGAACTGTAGATTTCCAATTTAGATAACTGAATTGTTGTTTTACTTTAATTTCTTTATTGCTGTTTAGTTTTGTGGTTATGATTTATATTTTAAGAAGATTCATATAATTTCGTTTTTAGCTTACTGTTTACATAATCTGATTCCAAAAAAAAAATAATACCACAATTATGCCATTACTGGGGATCGAACTCGAGACCTACCTGTTATTTGGCCAACGCCTCAACCAGTGAGCAACAGGCTTATTTTGTTTTAATTTTACCTTGCGTGATTAATATACTTTATTTTGATTGTCAGATTTTCTTTATAAATCGTTTTTTAGTCTTAAAGTTAAATAAAAATAAATAATTACTTTTTATATTCGTAGTTTTTTAAATTTGGTAAAAATAATTAGTCTAAATTAGATAAAAAGTTTTAAATGAGAAAATATAAATAAATAAATAACAATATTGTATAACTTTTTAGAAATTTTCAATTGTTCTAAATTTATCTTTAAATAATTTAGTTTTATTTTAAATAAATTTAGATTTAAATATTTTAGTTTAATTAAAAGTAATTTGTAATAGATTAAATTAGTTTATAATTTTTAATAGTTTTAAAAGTGTCATTCTAATTAAATAGATAAGTTTAAAATAGATTTTTAAATAGTCTAAATTTTAAATGGTTTTGTAAATAGTTAGTCTTTTAAATTTAATTCGGGTTTACGATTCATGCACTTTAGGATTAAAATAAGTTTTAAATTTGTAGACTTTAATTTTAATTTAAAAACCGAAAACCAATTCAAATCGATTGTCCAAATCAAAGCTAAAACGTCTCAAATTCATAAGATCTTCGTGTACAACGAACTTGGTTCATTCACGTGTTTAATTGAATTCGTCATTGGTAATATTAGTCTATTACTTTTTCCTAAAGGTAATTTTCTAATTTACCCTATAACGTATCTTAATTATCACTATACATATCTCGACACATAAAAAATTTTGGCGCCGCTGCCGGGGATCTTGTGTACGATTCGCTTTGTGGAGATTTGTTGATCGTTGATTTGAAGACCCTTTCCGTCCTCGGAAAGTTTTGTTATTTTCTTATTATATAGTATGTATCGTTTTTATGAAAAATACCAAAAATAATCTTCTTAATCCTCTATCATGTTTAATTCTTTTTCTCCTCACCCTCTAAATTTTATTTCTTCCATGAATTCCTTCGTCGATTGTTTTGGGTGTGGAGAACCGTTATATGGTTTTTTACCATGTCGGTGGTGCACGTGTGAGCGTTGTGGAAATGACTTACGAAACGATGTACGAGTTGGATTTTGTCCTTGTTGTGATGATATTACTTCATTTGTAAATCCGAATTTTTCGAATAATTCTCTCGATTTCGATCCACCTCCACACCCCACATACGAGACACCCTCGTGTGAGTTTTGTGGAAACGATTCTCATTTTGGTGATGATTGTTCGCATCGATTCTCGCTTAATTACGAGCAAGAACCGAGCTACAATCAAAACTTTAATGATAATTGTTATCCACAAGATTTACCGAGTTTATCACAACAATATCTTTGTTGTGAGTATTGTGGAGGTCCTCACGAGAGTTTTTTTTGTCAACCAATGGATCAAAATTTTTATGAGCCTAATCCTTGCTATAATCCGATTCTTTCCGGTTTTGACCAATCTCCACAATATTCTTTCGATATTGAACGACTTGAAACAATTTCCCAACAAATAATTCAAGAGAAAGAACGAGCTCAAGCAAAATCTCTTGCTAATCGTGAACTCGAGCGTTCTCTTCTTTTGGAAGATGATGAGGATAGTACTCTTTCTTTGCGAGATCTTATGGCTCTTCATCCTTCGTCTAGTGCTATCGTATTTCCTTTTCGTATCTTGCCGGCTATTGAGCCCAAGGATTCTCCCATCCTAGATGATGAGGAAATCTCTCATGACATCACCAATCCTATTCATGATTCTTCCATCGTGGAACCCGAAAATTCTCTAAGCAAGGAGGACGAGCTTATTAGCACTATTCCGGACACGGAATTAGACGAAGTAATAAAGTCTAGTGTTGAGATTCTTGTCCAAAACCCAAGAGAGTTTGACGGTATTTCCAATGAGATGTGTGATTTGCCACATTGTGATGACTCGACTTCTTCCATTCACTTTGATATTTTTTCCAATTCTAATGATGAAAATTGTGTTATAAATGAAGATTTTGAGGATGATTTTACTTCTAGTGAATTTTCTAATGAGGAGCTCTCCGATGAACTTTCTTATAAAGATGATATTCACGACTCGGATTATGATGGGTTTACCGATGAACCTACTCTTCTACACCCATTTCCACCGGGAAATGAGGATGATAGTGATCCGGTTTTTGAGAGGTTCACTTTTGGACTTATTCCTTTAGACCCATTTCCACCGGGAAATGAGGTTGATTTGACTATTCCGATCCTTGAGAAGTTCACCGATGAACTTACTCATTTAGATGTGGAGGACGTGGTTCTTCGTGAGAAGTTATCCAACGTCTATCTTCTCATTTCTAGGATCGAGGCTTTGAATTCTAAGCCTATTAGAAAGTCTTTCTCTCCATCTCCTATTCCCGTTGAGGATAGTGATCCGCTTATGGAGGAGATTGACACTTTTCTTGCTTCTAATGATTAGATACCACCGGGTGTTGACGAAATCGACCCGGAGGGGGACGCTCTCTTTTTAGAGAATTTACTTGATGATGATTTCGTCCCAAGTCCTCCTCCCACCCACTTTGACCTTAATGTGCGGGTTTTTCATGTGTCTCATATTGAGTACCATGACCCTATTGATCACATTTCTAAGGGTGAAATGGTCGTTAAAGCAAAGAATGTTGATTTCACTATGGATGAGATTTTTATCCCACCATTATCATGTGCTTTATATGATTTTGGATTAGCATGGGGGGATGACACCGTGTTGTCTATTCCTTTCTCCACCGAGGATGAGGTATTCGACCCCGGAATCGTTGATTTAGGGAAGTCTCGGCCTTTCACCGATGCAATAAATGAAAGATTTTTCTATCATCTTGGTGCGAGTTTATCTTGGGGAGCATGCTACATCCATACCATTATTTGTGACTACTATCTCTTGTTAGAGATTTGTGTTGGAGTTTCATCCTTTCGTTTGTCATCGGATAACGAGGATGAGATCTTTGACCCCGGCATCGTGTTTTATTATGGATTTTATTCCATTATGTCGGTTTTTACCATTTTCCCTAAGGACCAATGAATGCGGGGATCGAGTCGAGCTCATGACTCGGTTAACAAAAACGAGGTGCCTTGTGGGGGAGTCCCATACATTCTATCTTCTTTCTATTTTCTAACACTAATAAGGCTTGATCTTTCAAGCTCGTGCTCGTGTTTTGTTGTGTTGTGATCTTAGGTATGACCCTTAGCATTAAAGACTCTCGTGTTTGGTTTTTGCCGGTCCACTTGATCTTCCATTCTTTGAATGCCAAAAAGGGGCACACTCTTTATCCCTTGATTTTTATTGACTAACGTTTTATCTTGAGGCATAATTAATAAACGGCTTATAGATTTGCGTGCTCTTTCCATGCTAGGAGTTTGCATTAGACTCTTCGTGTCTTAGCAAGGGGGTGTTACTCTTGAGCTAAGAAACATTGAGGACAATGTTTGGTTTTAGCATAGGGGAGTCTATCGATATAATCGCTTGCAATTGCTTTTGTCGTGTCCAAATGTAGTAGTTTTCTCATTTTTCAATAAAAGTTTAAAATTTTAGTGTTATTTTGAAGTTTTAATAAATAAAATAAGTGCTTTTGACACGAATGTAGGCTTTCCGTTGGTGAAAATAAGAATAGTTTTTGACTCGACTCGGTTTTTAACCTTAGCTTTTCCTTAACGTATTTGAATTAAGTTTTGCTAGGCTATTATATAGGGAGCTTTAAAACGCGAAAGTCTTAATTCATACGAGTTAAGAACAAGAACTTTTCGCAAGTTCCTATAATTGATCCTAGAAAGTCGTTTATCAAGGGAACTTTAAAACGCAAATTCAAAAACTTGAAAGACTATAAGAAGATGCAAGATCCTATAGATGACTTGAAAACCCAAAACTTTGATTTAATAGGCTAAGTATCCATTGATTTCACATTTTTGAAATTTTTCGATATGGAGAACAAGAGATGATAGAGTTCACTCATAAGTTTCTAAGGTTAAATTCTTCTTTGTGCAAGTATTTTTGTGTTTGATTTAATCTCCTCGTACTTACTTTCCTCGCTTGAATAATAATTGCTTAATAAATGAAGTTTTTAGCGGTTTAGGCTTGATATCTTAACTCGTAACTCCTTCTTTTTCTTCCCTTGTAATTAAAGTGAGAACACATTAAGGGTGTCAGCGTCATGGACTTGTGATCATGGGATTGCGGAAATTTGGCTTACTATAAATATCATATTAATAAAAAAGAATAAATAAAAACATGTTCTCTAGGAGCCTTCGGGTGGGAGTCATGTAGCACTAACCTTGTCATTAGAGCCTTAGGGTGTATGTCAAGGGGCGTGTTGAATAAAAATTGCTTCATCATTATGATCCGTAAGGTGGGATGGTGAAGTCAATTCCCTTATTTTTTTCCAAGGAGCCTTAGGGTGTGGATTTTAAATAAGGAGCACAATTGCATCTTAAAGAGCCAAAAGGTGTTATGATGTAGTTGTTGCTAACTCCATTAATAAGGTCATAATTGACTTTGGAGGTTTTATTGTTGCTTTTAAGTAGCCATATTATCCAAATTTCGGGTCCGGGATTTATCCCTAAATCGTGTTAAGTTATCCTTGATGTGGGCTTTCTTTAGTGACAACGGTTTTTGAAGTCGAGGTTAGGTTTTGAGTGTTGAGTTTACACCGTTCTTGCCTTCATTTTTGGACTAATAAATATCAAAATAAAGTCAAATGAGCCTTTGGGTGAATGACAAATAAAATCTAGAGATACAATTAGGAATAATAGGATATTGAGTTTAACACAAATTACTTGTATGAGTTGGTTTAATTTTGGGGCTTATGATTGACAATGATCTTGTTTTTGCACTTGGCATGGAAAAGTGAAAAGTCAGGGACGATGAATCTATTTGAGTTTTATGATCATAAAAGTTATTTTTCAAATAATGAAAGCAATACATTATGTCTTTGCAAAATAAAAAGTGTAAAAAGTTGAATAATGTTGTAGTTAATGTTTTATTTTATCATTGCGTGAGGACACGGCAATTGCTTAGCAAGGGGGAATTTGATATGAGCTTAAATACTCATATCATTTGTATCTTAAAACAAGCTTAAAATGCATGAAATGTATTAAATAGACCTTGTATATGCATATTTGTTTGTTTCGTGTGTGTAGGTACCAAGTTCGCGAAAACCGGCGAAAACCGACACGAACTTGAAGATTTCACCACAAGCCAAAATCAAGTTCGTTTTTGAGGATTAAATTTTAATAAAGGTTAATGGGTTTTTGTGGGTCCCACTTATGCTTAATGGGCCTAAAAGCCCATTTGTGAAATTATTAAGTTTGTATGGGTCAAAGGCCCATATCAAGCCCAATACAATAGACATAGGGACGGATGGTAGTATGTTTAAAGTTTTGGGTCCAGTCAAAAGCCCAATTTTGTACAAGAAATTGCAACAAATGAAGACTTTGGGTCCAAGATTGGGTCAAGCCCAATGTTAAGCAAGAATTAAGTCAATTGGTCAATTGGGTCCAAGATTGCAACAGCTTAATAACTATGACGTTATTTATACTCCTTGTGGTCAATTGGTCAAAACAAAAGTAAACAAAGAAGGAAAATAAAAATAAAGTCGAGAAGAAATAACTGGGGAAAATACGCAGTAAAGGATGAACCCTAGAATTTAGGGGTTTTCATTCCATTAAGCAATTGATGCCACGCGCCTGTTCATCAGACTATTCAGGGCAAGCAAGAGCGTGAATAGCACACAGATTCCAAGAGCGAGGCATCCACGTGGCTCAAGGACGTGTCGCATCTCGTCTCTTATTGGTCCAATTCCTGTCATTCAACCAAGGGACCAATAAGATTCGTCCAGGTTAGCAGCAATTAACTCACATCTTTCACACGTTGGCGATCTGTGTGAGTTTGGACGTTTTACAACCCTTGGATGATTAACTGACAAGAGAGAGAGTGGAGATACCTCATCCAAAGGCTCATAATCAATCATCACCAACAACCTACACATCTCTCGTTCGTTATAAAAACCCCCTTTTCCCTGTATTTTCATCTATCCCTTTTTCTTTCCTAGTTATAATGTTAGTTTTTAGCTCTTAGTTAGATAATTGTATTTCCTTTTCAGTAAAATTGTAATATCTGCTTTGATTTTAATAAACCTTCGAGTTCAGTGATATATCTTAATTCTTGCAATTTATTTTTGTTATGATTAATATTATTTTTGAAATAATATGTTTGCAATCAAATCTATGAACTGATATTATAAATGATAAAGTAGTCATATTAGCTTCTTTATAGCTTATATGATTATTGAGATTGAATGAGGGATAAAAAGCTCATTCCCACTGAATGAGTTAAAACAGGTATAAGTTGCTGATTTTTGAGATTAGATGAAGGATTTAAGGCGAGGGTTTAGTGCCGTCGGTCGGCGTTAGGTTTAGATAGGTTATTGGTGTGTAGCCCGTGGCTCGTCAGCTACGAGCAGAAAGAAAAGCTCTATTGAGCAGTTTTGTAACCCTCTGTTTGGCTGAGGGTTGAGGTATTCCGAATAAACTCCTTGTTCAACTTTATTATTGTAGTTTACTTTATAGTTGTTGTTTTGGAAAGTTTATATTGCTTAGATGTCATTCATTGAATTTGTGTTTTTAAACTGTTAAGTTTCTGATCTTTGCTGCGAGATTCATGTGTTTACTGTAGTAATTGTGGATTTGCCCTTCATGATTTTGATTTGCTAGGATTTTTAGTTTAAAATGCCATTAGAGTAAGCACGAATCTGTGGATCATCTTACGTTTGTTTGTGAAGTTTATGATAGTCACAAGTTAGCATAAATTAACGTTTCGTTCAATCGGTTGAACAATTTTAATCTAACTGAGTAGTCGATTTTTAAATATTATTGTTTCTGATTTTCTCATGAATGATTACTATTGTTCTAATGATTTGCTACAGTAATATAGCTGCTGATCTTAGTTATTTTATTCGTCGAATGAAGTGATTTAGAATATGAAATCCGAGATAATGCTTGCTTATGCTATATTATCATTGTTTAGATCTGCCGTAACGCTTAGTTTCCTGATTTGTTAAGGTTGTATGCGACTGTGGTGACTAGTCCATGTAGGTGAATTCTCATTAGATTATAACTGTCATATTATTGTTTGCGTTAGCTTTAATTTGAATATAGTTATAAACTCTTAGAATGAATATGCTGAGTTATGGGTTTGATAAAATGTTTGATCATTATGGGAATCATGTTTGTAAAACCTTTAAGTTTCAGGTTTTGACTCTTTCAACATTATGTACGTCACCCCATGATATCTATATATTTTATTATATTTCCTTTGCATGAAATCCTTTGAACAATCATATGCATCACATGAGCATACATCATTCTAATTATCTGAACAGGAAAAACAACTATATCACAATTTTTATTGTGACTATGAGTATTTTTAATCATAAAAGCATGACCACATTTGTATGGCTATATTTCAATAGCATACTGGACAACAAATGATCTATTGTAAAGGACTTTAAGTCATCTGAACATAAGATCACTTGCATACATCCCATTGATTTTCTAAAAATCCAACATCATGATCACAATTAATAACTGGCTATTTATATATATAAATATTTTTGAATTGGATAGTTTTATATATATTTTCACACTATAAATGGCTTTAAACTACGATGACAATTACTTATACACATGTACACTAAATCATTTTATATTTCTTTTATATATTTTGTAATAATAAAATCACCTAAGGACCATACTTTCACCAAAAGGCTCTAAACGTAACCAAAATTACTTAAACTCAAACGTACTCACACGTTATTATAACCTTAACTTATTTAACACTCACTTAGACATAAAAATTAAACACAAGCCGAACCTAGACTTATACTAAACCGTATATATTTATATATATACTTAACCATAACCCTTTTATACCAAAACTCTTACCCTCCTTACCAATTGTCTAAATATACACTAATATATATACACAATACATAAATTTCATTTTTCCTTTTTACTTGAACCCATAAAACCGCCGGTTTCCCCTTTGTAAACCATGGGAAAACTTGTACATACTTGGACAATTAAGGATAGTACTAGGAACACTATTTAAGGAGCTAAGTCACACATCACTCTTGTTTGTTGCCTTAGCCGTGTATACCCACACCACCACACATCAAACCTTGTACAAACATGACAATAAATGGAAGCACTCAAAAGTTACCACTTGCCTTTTGAATCTTACATGCGACGGCTACAAAGAACACCCCTAGCAACCTTGTACAACTTTATCATTTATGGAAGTGTACTCACCTAGTACAATGCAAAATTCACTCAATCTCCTTTTCCTCTCTCTTGCCGTGTCTCACCCCTAAGCCACAACTCATCTTCACTCTTGGATATTTATGAGCTAAGCTACACATTCACTCACCCTCACACCACAAATTTGGATCAAAGAAACACTCCCACATATCACCTAGAGTTAACCGAATATACTCCATCTCATTTACTACAAAATCTATGAACTCCAAGCATTGAAGTCTAAGCCTTCAAAGCTCCTAGGACTCGTGTAATAACAAGCCGACGCCATCACTACTCTCTTTGTCACCATCTTGATCAAACAAGTAAGTAAAGACTACACTAGACCTATTTCCATATTTCTTTTACTTTCCATCTCATATCATGCATGTATGAGCTTAGGGAATGAACCTAGGTTGCCATGCATACGTAAAACCTCCATGAAATGCCACCCATGTGATATATAAGCCACGGTTTATACAATGAGTGAGCATTTCGTGCCCTAGAATCCTTATTCACGTACTAGCATGTTGGACACCTTGCTTAAAAACCCTAGGAAAGAACTAGTTATAGATGTGTACCATAAAAATGTGTGTATTGTAAAATAAGCCGAACCACTTAACATATATAAGCCCATATTGTTATATAAGCCGCGTCATAAAATCCTTAAAAATCAATATAAGCCAAAGTACTACTAAAATAAGCTAGCTTGACAATAAAATTATATAAGCCGAGACATAGATAAGCTTATTTAAAAACTCTTAGGAATTTAAGCCTAAAAATATAAGCTATGCATATATATAAGCCGAATATTATAAGCCTTAATATAAGCCCAAAAGCCTTCAAAATATAAGCTTATGACTTACTAGTAGGAAAATATAAGCCTTATTAAAAAATGATAAACTTATATAAGCCACATATATAAGCCGAAATAATATAAGCTTAAAAATTAAACTAGTGTTTGTAAATAAAACTTAATACAAGCCAACTACTTAAAGCCCAATAGTAAAAACTACCATTTACTAATTACCTTAAACTTTAACTAAGTCCAATAACCTTTTTACCCTAACCGGACCTTAATGGGCCGCATAGCCCAATATTAAAAATCGACTAGATACTTTTTGTGCCAAAAGTGTTATATGGTGAAAGTTGGGCCCGAAAGTGAAACTAGTAAAACTATGAAATAATTTTCGTGACTATTGTATAGTCCAAGGGGCATTCTTGTCGTTTTTGAAAGTATAGGGTAAACTAAAGTCAACCGTGAGACCCAAATAAATCACAAGGACCTTTTATGCCATTTTTGAAACTTAAAGCAAGCCCTAATCCTACTTATATATATGTCGTGGGATTGGAGGGGGGCATTTTTGCCATTTCCCGAAAGTTTATCAAGCCCTAGGGGGCATTTTCATAAAATGGGATAACCGACAAGGACTAACGGTGTAATGAATTTAACGGATGAAAACTTAAGGATAATTTTTTCTAAACAATTATATTTACAAAGAACTATCATAGTTTTATTTAATTAAAAGAAATAATGAAACTTGTCATTTGTAAAATGAATTATTTTAGTTATTTACAAACTGTACGATATTGACAAAACTCGTTAAACCATTTCCCTTTGAAACCTTAAAACTTAATAAGGTATAATTTACTTCTTTATAATAAATTAAATAAGATATAGGTACTTATTTAATTTACGACCCCTTTTTCTTAAAACACAAATTTATATACACTTATATATATATATTTCTTGAACAAAAATATATATACATACCTTTAATTCACTATTAGAACAAACACTTAAGCCAACGTAACAATCCATAAATTGTGATCATGCATTTTTCATATGTACCATTCATCATGCATAATTATTGTTTCATTCACTGAGACATTTAAAATTACTTAGGTAATTTCTCCAGTTCGTGACTATACTGTGACATCATCCTCACTACCTCATTATCACTAAGGTGAGTTCATGGCCCCATCTTTACTGTTTTATAACTGGGGGAGAAAACATACAAAACTATTTATATGCAAGCATGCACAGACAACAACAATTTATTTGCCAACTGTTTGCCCCATTCCCGTGGACTGTATTAGTTAATAGTGTAGCGCGAAATGTATGGATAGATCTATTCGGGTATTGACAAACACCCGGCCTGTCGTGATCAGCTGTCACGTATTGGCTTAGGCCGAGCAGCAGGTTTATGTCATTGTCGGATTAAGGGGAAACCTCATCAGGATAGTACCCAAATGGGCGTACTGAGAATCATGTCTAGCTTCTATTACAGGGCAGTAGGAACTACTGTAGTATTGGGCTGTGATGTCCTGCTACCTTCGTGGTGCTTTGCATATTGATACTTTATTTAATTAAACCTGTGAATTCACCAACCTCGTGTTGACCCCCACATTTTTACTTTTATGTTTTCTCAGGAAAGTAAGCAGGTTCATGCATTGGATTCCAGCATTATAGGAAAGCATCATGTTGACCATTAGGCTGGGATATTTATTTCTGTTTTATAATAAATGTGGTTTACTTTTGGACAAGATACTAATGTTTACGATTAATTCATGTAATATGTTTTCAAATGATATTATGATCATTGCTCTATATGCTATGTGCTATCGGTCCACCCAAGTAACACCCCAACTACTATTCCGCTGCATTTGACCAACTTGGGGGTGTTACAGAGAATGATATCAGAGCGCATAGTTCAGATCAAAAACTTAAAATTTTTTAAAATAATAAAAATTTTAAACTGGACTATAACTGAACATAAAAATCAGTCTAAAAAGAAAAATTGATTTTTGGGGAACCTATAAGTTAGGCATATGGCATTTTAGAGCATGCATATTATGTGAACTAACTTCACATTGATTTATTCCCTCATGGCAAATAAATCACATAAGTATCTACTTATACTTTTTACCTCATAGTTAAAAGCTTTTAAAACCACATCGCATATGCATCATGAAAAACCTTTTAAATTGTGTAAGTTGAGAACTTTCTCAAACTATAAAATATTACTTTCAGATATCATGACGACGCCCACTATTGTTACTACCTTCGAGGAGCTTATGGTTCCTACCATCACACTTTGTCACCGACGTCAGTACTAGCTGGACCTGCATCTGATACAGAGTCCAGAGATGACCAGCAGGACGGGGTCATCGTACTCACAGATTCACCTACTCCTTCACCACCCACTGCATCTCCTACTACACCACTTCTTGTAGTACCTGCATCCCCTCCTAGGGAGGTGGACCAGGTCGTACCTTCCCTACCACCCTTGCCACCACCTTCTGTATCTCGCACTCACCCCACCAGTGTCTTGCCACCTCGTAAGAGGAGACATGACACTATCACTGACTCGACTTATGAGGTTGGAGAGGGATCAAGAGTCAGGCAGGCTAGACTTAGTGCCCTTCAGGCACAGGTCGATGCACTCACGGCCCGACATGCACATGACACCACCCTTATCCACTCTCTGCTACAGACGGACCAGCAGGGTCTCGTCATGCTCCAGGGAGAGACTTGACTCTCTCTATTGGGCCATGGCCGGGGAGTCATATACCACCAGAGAGACCATATACTGGCTATTGGATGAGGTAGCTTACCTCCGTTGCCGTTTAGCTACACTGGAGAGTCATTCCTACGAGACTCGAGCCGCCATCTACACACAGGAGGACACCTTCAGGACCTTCGTGACTTGGCAGATCTCCGTCATCAGGGGATCACTACAGAGACAGAGCAGTTACGGAGTGCCGACACTACACGTCAGCAGCAGCTACTAGAGGCTTTGAGATACACCAGAGAGACCCGGAGTGCCGTGATCCGTATGCAGGACAGGCATGCACCACCAGCTGGACCATCTGAACCTGCAGGTAGCCACACTAGTGTAGGGTAGATTTTTAGTTGTACATCATGACAAGCACTGAGTTGCATCTCAGCTCTCATGATTTATCTCTTTTGTACTTGTATTCCTTTCAGTTGTATTCGTAGTACCTAACCTTAGTAGGTAGGATATCTTTTGGTTGTATTACAAACATATGTACCACTATTTCGGACAGGTTGCTATGACCCTGTCTTAGATCGGTTGTACTTGTACTATATTGTTGTTTGCCAAAAATAACATGCTACCGTCCACTTGTTTGTTTACATTTATATTATTATGAACTCTTAACAGATTATCAAATTTGTTGTGAATTCTATGCATAAACATTACCCATGTAGTTTAATATAACCATCTTTTATCAACTAACGAATCTCAAATTTTCTATAGAGAAATGCCACCAAGACGCGTACGCCCAAATCCCGCAGAAACACCTGCGACGACTATATCCGATGCACAACTCAGAGTACTTATTGAGCAAGGCATTACTGACGCCTTAGCTGCCAGGGAAAACCGCCCCAGCGGAACCCATGGAGACAGTGAAAAATCTAATAACCGAAACCGTGAAGCTCGAGGATGTACTTACCCTGACTTCCTAAAGTGCAAACCCAGCTATTACAAGGGCAAAGAAGGGGTAGTCGAGCTTATGCAATGGTTTGAGAGGACTGAGACCGTGTTTCGTATTAGTGACTGTACTGAAGAGAACAAGGTGAAATTCGCCACTTGTACACTTTTGGAACATGCACTCACGTGGTGGAACTCACAAGTTGCTACCCTCGGACACGATGGAGCCTATGGGATGACATGGACTGCGTTGAAGGAAAAGCTTACCATGAAATACTGTCCACGTAGTGAAATCAAATAGCTGGAGATTGAATTATGGAATCTCAAATGCACCAACTTCAATATCACGAGCTACAACCAGAAATTCTAGGAACTAACCTTGATGTGTACCCGTATGTACCTGAAAGTGTCAGATAAGATAGAGAAGTACGTTAGTGGACTTCCAGACTCTGTTCATGACAATGTGCTTGCATCTCGACCTACTACCATCGAGAGTGCCATTGAGTTTTGCCACAGAACTAGTGGAAAAACGTGGTCATGATCATATGATTAGACAAGCAGAACACAAGAAGAAAGTCGATGATAACTACCGTCATCATCCCCAGACTCAAAAGCCCAAGAGGCAGGGCTTAGGTCAAATCTGCAGTGCTGTTTCCTCAGGACCACCACCATACGTGGGAAACAAACCAAAATGCTCAAAGTGTAACTTCCATCACTACCCCATTGTTGGATGCCAAAGACCAGAGAGCAGGGCAGTTGCATATGTTTCGACCAACAGGAACAACTTCAGTGCCAACAACAAGCCCCACAACGGCAACAGGCAGAATTTCCGTGGAAGTGGATACCAAGGAAACCGCCAGCTCACTGGCAGTGGAAACATGGCTCGTAAGGAGATCCGTTGCTTTGGTTGTGGAGAGATTGGACACATCAGACCTAACTGTCCAAAGCGTAAGAATGAAAGCCAAAGCGGAGCACCCGCCAGAGTTTATGTCATAGGAGAGAACAGGACCAACCCCGACTCCGATGTAGTTACTGGTACGTTCCTTCTAAATATTCGCTATGCAAATATTTTATTCGATACGGGAGCCGATAGGAGTTTCGTATCCACTGAATTTGGTAGCTTACTAGGCATTTTACAACCCCATTAGATAACTGTTACAGAGTCGAATTAGCAGACGGAAAGATCATTGAAACTAATACCATCCTAAGAGGCTGTACTCTAAACCTTCAGAATCACCCATTTGATATTCAATTAATACCCATACCTAAGTAGTTTTGATGTCATCATTGGTATGGACTAGTTAGCCAAGTATCATGTAACTATTGTGTGTGACGAGAAACTAGTCCGTATACCATGGGGAGGCACAGATCTAATTATCCGAGGAGACGGAAATTCGGATAAAACAGACACTAGGTTAAGTGTGATCTCGTGCACCCAAGCCCAGAAATATCTACTAAAAGGATGCCCTATCTTTTTAGCGCATATTTCTAAAACAGATCAAGAAGAAGAACCCAAGGAGAAACAGATCAAGGATGTACCCATCGTCCGTGATTATCCTGAAGTCTTTCCAGACGACTTGCCAGGATTACCTCCGACCCGTCAAGTTGAATTTCAAATAGACTTGGTGCCAGGAGCTGCACCTGTAGCTAAAGCACCCTACCGTTTAGTACCTACCGAGATGAAAGAACTCGCGGAACAACTCAAAGAACTGTCAGATAAAGGCTTGTATCAGGCCCAGTTCCTCGCCTTGGGGAGCCCCAGTATTGTTTGTCAAAAAGAAAGACGGTTCATTCCGAATGTGTATCGATTACAGAGAACTGAATAAGTTAACTATGAAAAACCGCTACCTGTTACCACGAATCGACGACCTATTTGATCAGCTACAAGGATCAAGTGTGTACTCCAAGATCGACTTACGATCCGGGTATCACCAATTGAAGGTCAGAGAAGAGGACATACCAAAGACAGCTTTCAGAACACGATACGGTCATTATGAGTTCCAAGTCATGCCATTTGGACTAACTAATGCACCAGCTATATTCATGGATCTCATGAATCGAGTATGCCGACCCTATCTGGATAAGTTCGTGATAGTGTTTATTGACGACATCCTCATCTATTCCAAGAATGAGCAAGAACACGGAGAACATCTGGCTCAAGTACTAAAACTGCTTAAGGAAGAAAAGCTGTACGCAAAATTCTCAAAGTGTGATTTTTGGATCCCTAAAGTACACTTTCTCGGTCATGTGATTGACGACAAGGGAATCCAAGTTGACCCTACGAAAGTCGAATCCGTGAAAGATTGGACATCTCCCACATCGCCGAAGGAAATTCGTCAATTCTTAGGTCTTGCCGGTTACTACCGACGATTTATCGAAGGTTTCTCTAAGATTGCCAAACCAATGACCAAGCTCACCCAGAAAGGTATAAAGTTCGTGTGGGAAGAAAACGAAGAAGCTGCATTCCAGACCATCAAACAAAAGTTATGCAGTGCACCTATTTTAGCCTTACTAGAAGGTAACGAAGACTTCGTTGTCTACTGTGACGCCACGCACAAAGGGTTGGGAGCTGTGTTGATGCAGAGACAGAAAGTGATTGCTTATGCTTCAAGACAACTGAAGAAGCACAAGCAGAATTACTCCACCCATGATCTAGAACTTGGATCCGTAGTTTTTGCCTTAAAAATCTGGAGGCACTACCTGTACGGGACCAAATGCACAGTTCATACTGATCACAAGAGCTTACAACACATTCTAGATCAGAAAGAATTAAACATGAGACAACGTCGTTGGATAGAATTACTCAGCGACTACGACTGTGACATCAAATACTACCCAGGAAAAGCAAACGTAGTTGCAGATGCTTTAAGCCGAAAGGGAACTGATCCTCCCATGAGAGTTCGAGCCTTAGTCATGACCATTAATTTGGACCTACCCAAACAGATATTAGAGGCCCAACTCCAAGCATAGAAGCCTGAGAATATCGGGAAGGAAGACATAGAAGGAATGCTTAGGACGGACCTAAGCAAGGAGAAGTTAGAAGCTAGAACGGATGGAACGTTTGTGTCTACACGGAAGAAGCTTGCTACCATGTTACGGAGACTTGAGGAACGTGATCATGCACGAATCCCATAAATCCAAGTACTCCATACATCCCGGATCCGAAAAGATGTATCAAGACGTGAAGAAATTATACTGGTGGCCGAACATGAAAGCAGACATTGCCACCTACGTGAAGAAATGTTTGACTTGTGCTAGAGTTAAAATAGAACATCAGCGACCATCAGGTTTGTTGGTTCAACCCGAAATACCAAAATGGAAATGGGACAATATCACCATGGATTTCATCACCAAACTCCCTACATCGTCCCACGGTTACGATACAATTTGGGTAATCGTAGACCGCCTCACAAAATCAGCTCACTTACTACCAATCAAGGTAAACGATTCTCTGAGCAAATTAGCCAAAACATACATAAAGGAAGTTGTGACGAGACATGGGATACCAGTCTCAATCATCTGCGATAGAGATGGCAGATTTACATCAAACTTTTGGAAAGCTTTTCAAAAAGCTTTAGGGACAAACCTAGATATGAGTACCGCATACCATCCACGAACAAACGGTCAGAGTGAACGAACAATCCAAACGCTAAAAGATATGCTGAGGGCATGTGTGATCGACTTTGGAAAGGGATGGGTCGAACACATTCCATTAGTGGAGTTCTCCTACAATAACAGCTACCATGCCAGTATTAAGGCAGCACCATTTGAGGCTCTCTATGGCCGCAAATGTCGTTTGCCTGTATGCTGGGCAGAAGTGGGAGAATTTCAACTGACAGGACCCGAACTGATCCAAGAGACTACTGAGAAGATCACCCTCATCAAGCAAGGAATTCAAGCTGCCCAGGATAGACAGAAGAGTTATGCCGACATGAAACGTAAACCTATGGAGTTTGCTGTAGGTGATCGTGTCATGCTAAAGGTATCACCTTGGAAGGGTGTTGTACGGTTTGGGAAACGGGGAAAGCTAAATCCACGTTACGTGGGACCTTTCAAAGTGATTGCCAGAATTGGAGAGGTCGCCTATCGCTTAGAGTTGCCCCAGCAGTTGAGCCGAGTACACCCTACATTCCACGTCTCAAACTTGAAGAAGTGCTACGCAGATGAACCTTTAGCAATGCCATTGGAGGGAGTCCATTTTGACGACAAACTTCAATTTATAGAAGAACCAGTGGAAGTCGTGGAGAGAGAAGTTAAGAAGTTGAAACGAAGCCAAATCCCGTTAGTTAAAATACGATGGAACTCTAGGAAAGGTCCCGAATTTACTTGGGAACGCGAAGACTCGTTTAGAGCCAAGTACCCGCACCTTTTTACCTAAGCAGTGACGTCATCTTAAGCTTTGAGGACAAAGCTAAAATAACGGGTTTATGCTGTAAAACCTGTAAATTTCAGGTTTTGACTCTGTCAACATTGTGTACGTCACCCCATGATATCTATATATTTTATTATATTTCCTTTGCATGAAATCCTTTGAACAATCATATGCATCACATGAGCATACATCATTCTAATTATCTGAACAGGAAAACAACTATATCACAATTTTTATTGTGACTATGAGTATTTTTAATCATAAAAGCATGACCACATTTGTATGGCTATATTTCAATAGCATACTGGACAACAAATGATCTATTGTAAAGGAATTTAAGTCATCTGAACATAAGATCACTTGCATACATCCCATTGATTTTTCTAAAAATCCAACGTCATGATCACAATTAATAACTGGCTATTTATATATATAAATATTTTTGAATTGGATAGTTTATATATATTTTCACACTATAAATGGCTTTAAACTACGATGACAATTCCTTATACACATGAACACTAAATCATTTTATATTTCTTTTATATATTTTGTAATAATAAAATCACCTAAGGACCATACTTTCACCAAAAGGCTCTAAACGTAACCAAAATTACTTAAGCTAAAACGTACTCACACGTTATTATAACCTTAACTTATTTAACACTCACTTAGACACAAAAATTAAACACAAGCCGAACCTAGACTTATACTAAACCGTATATATTTATATATATACTTAACCATAACCCTTTTATACCAAAACTCTTACCCTCCTTACCAATTGTCTAAATATACACTAATATATATACATAATACACAAATTTCATTTTTCCTTTTTACTTGAACCCATAAAACCGCCGGTTTCCCTTTGTAAACCATGGGAAAACTTGTACATACTTGGACAATTAAGGATAGTACTAGGAACACTATTTGAGGAGCTAAGTCACACATCACTCTTGTTTGTTGCCTTAGCCGTGTATACCCACACCACCACACATCAAACCTTGTACAAACATGACAATAAATGGAAGCACTCAAAAGTTACCACTTGCCTTTTGAATCTTACATGCGACGGCTACAAAGAACACACCTAGCAACCTTGTACAACTTGATCATTTATGGAAGTGTACTCACCTAGTACAATGCAAAATTCACTCAATCTCCTTTTCCTCTCTCTTGCCGTGTCTCACCCCTAAGCCACAACTCATCTTCACTCTTGGATATTTATGAGCTAAGCTACACATTCACTCACCCTCACAACATAAATTCGGATCAAAGAAACACTCCCACATATCACCTAGAATTAACTGAATATACTCCATCTCATTTACTACAAAATCTATGAACTCCAAGCATTGAAGTCTAAGCATTCAAAGCTCCTAGGACTCGTGTAATAACAAGCCGACGCCATCACTACTCTCTTTGTCACCATCTTGATCAAACAAGTAAGTAAAGACTACGCTAGACCTATTTCCATATTTCTTTTACTTTCCATCTCATATCATGCATGTATGAGCTTAGGGAATGAACCTAGGTTGCCATGCATACGTAAAACCTCCATGAAATTCCACCCATGTGATATATAAGCCACGGCTTATACAATGAGTGAGCATTTCGTGCCCTAGAATCCTTATTCACGTACTAGCATGTTGGGCACCTTGCTTAAAAACCCTAGGAAAGAACTAGTTATAGATGTGTACCATAAAAATGTGTGTATTGTAAAATAAGCCGAACCACTTAACATATATAAGCCCATATTGTCATATAAGCCGCGTCATAAAAGCCTTAAAAATCCATATAAGCCGAAGTACTACTAAAATAAGCTAGCTTGACAATAAAATTATATAAGCCGAGACATAGATAAGCTTATTTAAAAACTCTTAGGAATTTAAGCCTAAAAATATAAGCTATGCATATATATAAGCCGAATATTATAAGCCTTAATATAAGCCCAAAAGCCTTCAAAATATAAGCTTATGACTTACTAGTAGGAAAATATAAGCCTTAGTAAAAAATGATAAACTTATATAAGCCACATATATAAGCCGAAATAATATAAGCTTAAAAATTAAACTAGTGTTTGTAAATAAAACTTAATACAAGCCCACTAGTTAAAGCCCAATAGTAAAAACTACCATTTACTAATTACCTTAAACTTTAACTAAGTCCAATAACCTTTTTACCCTAACCGGACCTTAATGGGCCGCATAGCCCAATATTAAAAATCGACTAGATACGTTTGTGCCAAAAGTGTTATATGGTGAAAGTTGGGCCCGAAAGTGAAACTAGTAAAACTATGAAATAATTTTCGTGACTATTGTATAGTCCAAGGGGCATTCGTGTCGTTTTTGAAAGTATAGGGTAAACTAAAGTCAACCGTGAGACCCAAATAAAGCAGAAGGACCTTTTATGCCATTTTTGAAACTTAAAGCAAGCCCTAATCCCACTTATATATATGCCGTGGGATTGGAGGGGGGCATTTTTCCATTTCCCGAAAGTTTATCAAGCCCTAGGGGGCATCTTCATAAAATGGGATAACCGACAAGGACTAACGGTGTAATGAATTTAACGGATGAAAACTTAAGGATAATTTTTCTAAACAATTATATTTACAAAGAATTATCATAGTTTTATTTAATTAAAAGAAATAATGAAACTTGTCATTTGTAAAATGAATTATTTTAGTTATTTACAAACTGTACGATATTGACAAAACTCGTTAACCATTTCCCTTTGAAACCTTAAAACTTAATAAGGTATAATTTACTTCTTTATAATAAATTAAATAAGATATAGGTACTTATTTAATTTACGACCCCTTTTTCTTAAAACAAATTTATATACACTTATATATATATATATTTCTTGAACAAAAATATATATACATACCTTTAATTCACTATTAGAACAAACACTTAAGCCAACGTAACAATCTATAAATTGTGATCATGCATTTTTCATATGTACCATTCATCATGCATAATTATTGTTGCATTCACTGAGACATTTAAATTACTTAGGCAATTTCTCCAGTTCGTGACTATACTGTGACATCATCCTCACTACCTCATTATCACTAAGGTGAGTTCATGGCCCCATCTTTACTGTTTTATAACTGGGGGAGAAAACATACAAAACTATTTATATGCAAGCATGCACAGACAACAACAATTTATTTGCCTACTGTTTGCCCCATTCCCGTGGACTGTATTAGTTAATAGTATAGCGCGAAATGTATGGATAGATCTATTCGGGTATTGACAACACCCGGCCTGTCGTGCTCAGCTGTCACGTATTGCTTAGGCCGAGCAGCAGGTTTATGTCATTGTCGGATTAAGGGAAACCTCATCAGGATAGACCCAATGGGCGTACTGAGAATCATGTCTAGCTTCTATTACAGGGCAGTAGGAACTACTGTAGTATTGGGCTGTGATGTCCTGCTACCTTCGTGGTGCTTTGCATATTGATACTTTATTTTATTAAACCTGTGAATTCACCAACCTCGTGTTGACCCCCACATTTTTACTTTTATGTTTTCTCAGGAAAGTAAGCAGGTTCATGCATTGGATTCCAGCATTATAGGAAAGCATCATGTTGACCATTGGGCTGGGATATTTATTTCTGTTTTATAATAAATGTGGTTTACTTTTGGACAAGATACTAAATGTGTACGATTAATTCATGTAATATGTTTTCAAATGATATTATGATCATTGCTCTATATGCTATGTGCTATCGATCCACCCAAGTAACACCCCAACTACTATTCCGCTGCATTTGACCAACTTGGGGGTGTTACAATGTTACTGTGTAAATTCCTCTGCTGAATTTGGGTTACTGTTCGTGTTATTCATTTGCTGATTTTTGGTTTCATTACTGAATATATTCAATTGCGTAGTTGTGTTTGTTTTCTTGATAGTTTCCTGTTCTGATGATAGATTTCAGTCAGATTTGTAAGAGATAATAGTGAAATAATGGACTTAATGTAAATTCTGGCATTTCCTGCTTATATCAGAATTTAGATTTTAGTTAATCTGAGTGTTCTTTTAATCTGTGTTGATTGCATGAAGTCACTGATACTGCTAGCTAGTACTGGGGGTGTTTGGATATTCTAACTGTTGTTATTGAGAACTTTGTGAACTGTAGATTTCCAATTTAGATAACTGAATTGTTGTTTTACTTTAATTTCTTTATTTCTGTTTAGTTTTGTGGTTATGATTTATATTTTGAGAAGATTCATATAATTTCGTTTTTAGCTTACTGTTTACATAATCTGATTCCAAAAAAAAATACCACAATTATGCCATTACTGGGGATCAAACTCGAGACCTACCTGTTATTTGGCCAACGCCTCAACCAGTGAGGAACAGGCTCATTTTGTTTTAATTTTACCTTGCGTGATTAATATACTTTATTTTGATTGTCAGATTTTCTTTATAAATCGTTTTTTTAGTTTTAAAGTTAAATAAAAATAAATAATTACTTTTTATATTTGTAGTTTTTTAAATTTGGTAAAAATAATTAGTCTAAATAAGATAAAATTTTTAAATGAGAAAATATAAATAAACAAAATAACAATATTGTATAACTTTTTAGAAATTTTCAATTGTTCTAAATTTAGCTTTAAATAATTTAGTTTTATTTTAAATAAATTTAGATTTAAATATTTTAGTTTAATCAAAAGTAAATTTGTAATAGATTAAATTAGTATATAATTTTTAATAGTTTTAAAAGTGTCATTTTAATTAAATAGATAAGTTTAAAATAGATTTTTAAATAGTCTAAATTTTAAATGGTTTTGTAAATAATTAGTCTTTTAAATTTAATTCGGGTTTACGATTCATGCACTTTAGGATTAAAATAAGTTTTAAATTTGTAGACTTTAATTTTAATTTAAAAATCGAAAACCAATTCAAATCGATTGTCCAAATCAAAGCTAAAACGTCTCAAATTCATAAGATCTTCGTGTACAACGAACTTGGTTCATTCACGTGTTTAATTGAATTCGTCATTGGTAATATTAGTCTATTACTTTTTCCTAAAGGTAATTTTCTAATTTATCCTATAATGTATCTTAATTATCACTATACATATCTCGACACATCAAGTAGCAGCAAGAAGTGGTAGCTTGTCCTGACGCAGTGGTCGTGAACCTTCGGCAACCTTCTTTGGGTCTCCTTGGCGTAGGAATCCGAATAGCCTCATCTCTGTGGATACATGAATACAAAGGCGTTAGTTACATACAAAGCTTATTCAAATATGCATACAACTGTGTTTGTTAAGTATACCCACCCTGTCTACGGTCGTTCAAGAAGCACGGATATCTGTCCTCCCTACCAAAGTAGTTACGGCTAATCCCTACTATGCATACGAAATTCTCTGGCCGATCCTTATGAAAGTCAGCACGGTTGGTGTCTAACGTTCTAACATCCCGACTGCTATATTCACTGGTTGGGGGTGGATAATCGTGTCGTACCCTGGTTTTAAGGACAAAAGGTGTAGGGAAGACTTTGGCATCTACAAAGAAATAATGGTCATACCAATTCTTGAGTGAGTCTAGAGCTTTCCTATAACACATGGGGGCATTCGTGGATCTTTTTTTGAATGACAGCCACCCATTTACTATGGAAACCTAAGTTTCCTCGATCTTTTAGCAACAAGGAATGATCATTGTTCATATGATTAAACAATCACAGCGAAACAGAACAACAACCATTAAACAAAAGGTGTTTAGGCACAAGAACACATGAATTACTCAAAAGGATTGCTCATTATATTAATAATAAACAACTACTAGGTGTGTATACATTTAATACCACACCTAGTCGACACACGCTTTAGGTCTACATTGTATATGAAAGTTATGAATAGACCTATAACCCTTGGTTCCTTTTATAGTGTAAGGATTATGGTTTTACAAGAGATAAGAATGAATAAACATCTAAATATTCTATTTAGATAAACTATATTCAAAATATCGTCCTACAATATCTTGAATATATCCTCTAAATATAATTCCATCAGCGTCTTGATATTTGTCAGCGTCTAGATTACACGTGTCAGCGTCTAGCTTTCATGTGTCAGCGTGTCTGAACAAACGTCTTGATATTTCTTCATTTTGAGTTTCTGCCACATCAACTTTTAGACCCAACAATCTTCCCCTAGTTGATGTCGGCAAAACTCTTTGTGTATCTCTTGTAAGTGGTACATCATCTTTAAATTGCTTCCCCTCAAGTCAAGCATGTATATCTTCCCCTTTTTGTCATATCAAATAGGGAAGGAAACAATGTATGCAATCGAAGATTCTCCAAATGTAGGCTCTATGTAATGATCTTCGAAGAAAAATAACTATAATACTTTTGATGTATAAGTAGAATAATCCAAACCTGTGTTCCATGTCTTGCACTATCTAAGTGACGTCAAACTTATATTGATAAAGGAAAATATAAGCAGACCTCGATCTCTTTGTCAAAATCCTCATCCTTTGTGAGACACTAAGCACGATAACGTAACTCCTTCAAGTGATAACAATGTTAATGGCAATGCTAGATATGACAAGTCTTCGTCACCAACAATGTAAGTACGAACAAGTTATCTTTAAGGTGTGAGTGGAAAATAACACCACAACTTTACGATATGATAGAACACATACCCGCGAAAATCTACTTCAGGTATCAAATTTACCATAAGAGTTCTTCCCCTTGAGCCAACACCTCTTTATAACGAGTCTTAATGAAACAATATCTTCATATGCAAAAGTGGTCTATGGATAACTCTTTCACAAGGCTACCCCGATTACATAATAAATATTACTCTAACAAAATACTTCACGAATTGTTGCTAACTCACATAAAAATCATTGATCCCCTTTTAAAAGTATCCGAGCCATTAATATCAAAACGATATTCTGAATAAAATAGAGAATCCAGGTACCTTCGTGTGTAATGACTCTCCTCGTTTTGTGCGCCAAAACCTAACCAATTTTCCAAACATCAGCATTTCCTTTGTCATCCAAGATCCTTCACTGTCCAATAACTTCACCATATGTATTGTCCAATATCGTACAACACTTGTCAACGCTTTAGACAAAATATCTCGGACAACACATGTCAGCGCTTCTGTCAGCGCCTGACTTATTACTTGTCAGAGTCTAGGGAACACATGTCAGTGGATGAATAATAGAGGATACTGATTATCCCAATAATCAAGCGCAAAAGTAGTTAATATATTTGTGAGATAACTACAAAGAATTACGTTTCTAAATAAATAGAAAATAACTTTTGAAGTAAATCCCAAACATATTAGCGCTACCCCACGTTTTCATAGAGGGAATAATTCATACCATATTTATCTCCTGAAATCACTCATGAAATAACCAACAGATTTACCACTTGCGTTTCCATTTGCACTGAATAACGAAACACAATATTAAATCCTAATTGTATATCCTGAAAATCAGCAACCCATTCCATGGCTTCTCTTGATTCATGTAGAATAAGAATATGCAC
This sequence comes from Glebionis coronaria, assembly GCA_025667525.1. Classification (NCBI taxonomy): domain Eukaryota; kingdom Viridiplantae; phylum Streptophyta; class Magnoliopsida; order Asterales; family Asteraceae; genus Glebionis; species Glebionis coronaria. The sequence goes on from CM046876.1 coordinate 413,940,510, forward strand.
TATATTCATACGCAAACAAATATCCAAAGATCAGCAAAGATTCTATTTTTATGTGAACATCACTTTCTGGTTTCTTTTAAACGTCTAAAAACAAGTAATGACACATCAAAACATGTAACAATTTCAACACCTGCTGTATCCTTGAACATATTTTCTGACCATGATCTGCTGAACCACTTATATCATTCTAACGAACAAGCCATATGAACAGATTCAAGGTTTATTTAGAAACCCTAACAAATCTGCCACGTTTTAATAACGACGAATCTAGGGTTTACATAAACCCTAAAATGAAGCTCTTCATAAGGAACATCACAGATCTCATCTCCACGATCTCCACAGAAACAAATAACATCTAGGGTTTAGAACTTATGCTGCTGCTAGCACGGATCTAGGGTTTTATAAAAACCCTAGTATAAAGAATGAAACCCTAACCTTTTTCTGTTGTAATTTTTGACGCCTAATAACTTTTTCTTGAGGATAGATCTTGACAATCCATCCGGTGGAATCTAGATATATGTGTGTATAACACACACAAAAATTTCCTTGGCGATCCAACGGTTCAATAAAAACTTATGTTCTTCTAAATACTGCAGTGCACACAAAACCGCCTAGAAAAACCCTAGACGGATTTTTCTTCCTTCTCACGAATACGAACACCTTTTTGGTCCTAGCATCACGAGCCACGAGCCTCTGATACTAACTGTGGAAACCTAAGTTTCCTCGATCTTTTAGCTAATAGGAATGATCATTGTTCATATGATTAAAAAATCACAGCGGAACAGAACAACAACCATTAAACAAGGTGTTTAGGCACAAGAACACATGAATTACTCAAAAGGATTGCTCATTATATTAATAATAAACAACCACTAGGTGTGTATACATTTAATCCCACACCTAGTCAACACACACTTTAGGTTTACATTGTATATGAATAAACCTATAACCCTTGGTTCTTTTTATAGTGTAAGGATTAGGGTTTTACAAGAGATAAGAATGAATAAACATCTAAATATTCTATTTAGATAAACTATATTCTAACTATCGTCCTACAATATCTTGAATATATCCTCTAAATATAATTCCATCAGCGTCTTAATATTTGTAAGCGTCTAGAATACACGTGTCAGCGTCTAGCTTTCACGTGTCAGCGTGTTTGAACAAACGTCTGGATATTTCTTCATTTTGAGTTTCTGCCACATCAACTTTTAGACCCAACATTTACCATTTAGGGGGCGTAAAAGACCCTAAATAAACTCACAGTAGGGGCTAGCTCACAGGTGTGACATGTGATCTCAAACTGATTAATCTTACACGCCCCTATGCAGTGTAGTTGGGTTATGTGAAAATCAAAATAGTTTAGAACGTCTATAAGGAACCTAGATAATGGGATACGGTAGTTGGCTAAGTCAAATAGGCGTGTATACACACCTATCTTCCAAACCGGAGCATCCGTGATCGCTTCACCATCACCCGAATAGCTGGGTGTACGCTTTCAGGTATATAATTGTCAGACAGGAAATCCATAAATTTCTCTGCCGACATCACATTGAGTATGGTTGTGATTGTGGGGTTGTATTTCACCATGATTTATAAATATGTGAAGAAGGACGCGGTAATCTAACCTGGTACAACGGATTTCCATGGAAAGAAAGAAGAAGGAATGAAGGAAGGTGCAACAATGGGGGTAGAAGGTATGAACTGTGTGTGTGCACAGTCACACACATAGGCCTTTTATAGGGTTGCCTCGGTTTACGAGTTAGACTGGATGATTGCCATTTGTAATCCACTACGCCCATCTAACGGATGGGGTTACTGACACGGTTGATACGTCAAAGGGGCCCACAGGTCACTTCTTACACAGTTTTGCGTTGCTCGAGGGTGGGGCCATGAGGTGAACTTTTGCAGAGATATATCTGAACCATCCTATCGACCTCGTCTACAATTAATGCGTTCATTAATATTTTCCCGGTCAAAAAGTATTGTGTGTGCGGCCATTTTTTGTAACGAAAGAATAAGGGACATTGGTTAGTCTAGAGGTTACGCCTACGACTGTAACAACTAGACTGGGAGACATGATGACGTATAGTCCCCAACCGGGTCATGGACCCGGCCCACGGGTACTACCCGCATCCGGCCCATCACAGATAGGTTGGATTAATGTCATTTAAGCTTATGGCCTTCGAATGAATAGTGGCCAAATAGATGTGTGTGGCCCACGGCCCGGCACGACCGATACAAGGTTAGACATAATCACAACCCAATTAGGATTGTGATTTATCCTAAAGTATATGATATACACTAACCATAATTAGAAGATAACAATCAAGCTAATTATGGTGATTATCTTATACTTGGGGCCGAAGTATCGGTAGGAGCCCACTAGGGTTTACCGCCTATATAAGGAACCCCCAAGGGTTCCACAAAGGTATCATATTCTTCATATTCTCAATTTACAACCGATTCCAAACCTCAAATCGATTACTTAAATTCACGTTGGAGTCTAATCGTGGGATACGTTCCCACGGTAAGCCTAACAGCGTGTTGTTTTAGTGTGCAGGATCCCAACCAGAAGTTCACTTGGTGTAGGAGCCGGAGCCCAAGCACCCAAATTAAGCCTAATTTGGGTCAAGCTAGGATCATCCAACTTTTGTATCAACAACACCCCTCCCATCGCCTGCAAAAGAACAGTCTATTATTGAAAAAAGGAAGACAAAAACATTTCCACATGTCTGAGCACAACCTATCCCCCCTTATACCTTCAATTCTAACCAGAATCCATTGTAAAAACCAAGTCAAAAGGCAAGAACTACTTAGACAGCTAGAGAAACAAAACGCAACTCTAAACCAGTGAATCCTAAGTAGCTTACACTTTTTCCAAGGTAGCAAAGTGTACCATAACTCTACCAAATACCCATAGAAACCACCACCCTTTATAACTCCCAAACCTATACGTCAAGACCATAACACTTGACCTTACTACCCTGCACTCTCTTATAAAACTAAACCAAAATTGTAGCCCCAACCCATCCCATCCTACCTCACTATAGCTACACACAGTATAAACATAGGCATAAAATGATACCTATATTCATACTTTTTTCCGGTCCCCCCATGATGAAACCCCTCCCAAACACTCATTGTGACCACCACGGGGTAGTCACATTAATGAGGATGGTTGACAAACGAAGACGTCATCCTCATGAAAGTCAAAACAATGACCAAATACCAAGAGCTCCTCCATATACCTGCAATAAAACAGTCAGCAATAAAATTCCTATTCTCACCCAATCTACACACAATATGACTGTAACACCCCATTTTGGAAATGGAAATATCACAACAATTATGGCGTGTCATCAAAGCATACAAGGAAAAATGTCTAAACATTACTTGACCATAAAAAGGAAAATACCGGAATCAAACATCGGTAGTCCAAAAGTAAAGCTCATCACACACAAACATAGTATAGTAAAGGAAAGGACTAAACAATGTCCAAAGCATAAGTATCATAAGAAAGGAAATGCATAATGTAAAGAAGGCTAGACAACTTCCAGTCCATATGCACGTACTCTTAGTGTCTACGAGCGTCCTTGAGTACCTGCTGTTTTGGGAACATAGAAAAGGAAAACGGCTGAGCAAATATGCTCAGTGCACGGATGTACAATAAAGCATGAATAGGATAAACATATAACATAATAACAGCCGAAGAAACTAAGTCCCGAGTAACCTGGTTAAGTCTTAATAAAACTGGTTTAATAGTTTGAAAGTCTTATGTTTATCTTATAAAAACTGTTTGTCATATTTTACCATTAGCCAATATAGGTCATGAAAATCCACCGTGCATGAATACTTAGAGGGGTGACCTCATCATGCAAATTAGAGGGGCTACCTCTAATTTAATATACTGGTTTTTGGGTAGGAGGGATCAGCTCCTTGTGAAGGATGCAAGGCACACACCACATTCACCATGAAATCCTGAATAAAAACATGTAACTAGGATGCACCCATACGCCCCACATGATAAATATAAATAAATGGCCAATAGCTGAAGGGACGCCACGAGCAATCACTCCGCCGTGGTGAAGTCATAACATCAGTGCCTCTAATGTTATGGTTATGGTACCTCCATAACTAGGTGAAACTGGTCATGCATGTATATGGCTATAGGTAATCTTAATTAAACATAAGCAATCAAACACATAACTTATACTACGGGAAAACAGTTGGCTGCATACGGGGAATCCTAAAAAGGAAAGAATGTCCATACTGAAAGGACGGGAATCCGTACCTTATGTCCAGTGCTACATAAATACGTACATGAATAAGTATCTGCTTACTAAATACATAGCTGGTTTTATGTCATGTCTTAGCTTATTTTATGTGTTCTTACCATGTTTTACTGTTTTAAAGCCTTAAACTGTGTTTTATCTTATATTCTGTTTAATCTGATTAAGTATTTCTGGTATTTCATGTGTTATTATACTTACTATGTAATAATAAGTAACTTTCCAAAAATAGCAGGTTTCCTAAAATAGAAAGTTTCCAAAAATAGAAAGTTACCAAAAATAGAAAGTTTCCAAAAATAGAAAGTTTCCAAAATAGAAAGTTTCCAAAAATAGATTTACTGCTTAAAATAGATAAGTTTCTAAAAATAGAAAGTTTCCATAAATAGATTAGCTGCCTTAATTAAATAAGTTTCCATAAATAGATTAGCTGCCTAAATAAATAAGTTTCTAAAAATAGAAGGTTTCCATAAATAGATTAGCTGCCTTATTTAATTAAGTTTCTAAAAATAGAAAGTTTTCATAATTAGAATAAGCTGGTTAAATAAGCTAAGTATATAAGCCTAAGTGTTTTCATGATTATTTCCTAAGTCATATGATATAGTGTATAGTTTAATAATTATTTCATGTAATTAAATTAAACTATAGGTTAAAATATTTAATTAAAGTATAACATGTTTTTAATTAAATAAGTTAAATACTTTGGTTAAAATATGTATTATTATATATTAATAATATAACCTAAGTCATGTTAATTAATTAATTATATCCATGGTTTTAAAATAATTAATTAATTATAAGTCTTAAATATATAAATACTTAGGTTAAAATAATTTCATGATCATTAATAATTAAATAACCTAAGTCATGTTATTAAATTAATCACATCATTTATTAATTTAATTTTAACATAAGATCATAAACATAAAAAAACTAACATACACCATGAACCGGATCTAGACTAAAAACAATGAACCGGACATGAAATCGACACCGTACCCCGAACCAACTCGGGGTACCCCGTGTTTCACTGCTGCCGTGGGACCCACACGCACCAACCAAGACCATATGGTCTCGGTGGTGGTCGGCTTGGCAAGCCGAGACCCATTCGGGTTCGGTGCAGCCTACGGCCAAAACAAACACCCCTTAAAAACACTCTTTTGATTTTATTTAACACCAAAACATGTTAGATCCATGATTAATTATTATGTTTTATAAAAACAACACATGTTCTTGATTTATAAAAATATTAAATCAAAAGAAAAGGTTCAAAAAGGTTTTACCGAATTCGTGGATCAAGAGGACGAAGAACCAACACGATCAATCACTAAAACTTCAAGATCCAAGATCAAAAAATCACCTCTTATGGTGGTTGTAGGGTGGCGGCACAATGGAGAAAGGAGGAAGGAGGTTTTTAGGTTTTCTTAAAAAATTTTTGTAAAGTTTAATTGAGTAGTAAAAAAAATAATAACCCCCTTTAGTAAATTTGACAAATGGGCTTGGCCCATTTGTCCTTGTTGGCCGCGGGTAGGGACCCCACTTGGGGTACCCGTACCTTTTTCCGTGTCTCGTTATTAAGTTAAACGTTTGTGATTATTTGTGTTCGTGTTTTAAATGTTCTCGTTACGTAAATACCGTGATCTAATATATTTAATTACGCTCGTAATAAATATATATACGTAATTAATAATAGTTCGTGTTTTAATTACGTTCATGATTTCATGATCGCATGTTCGTGATTAGTTATCGTCAAATAATTATTACATGATCGTACGTAGCAAATACTTATCGTGTTCTAACACGTACGTAATACGTAAACTCCTAACACGTAATCGTAATCATGCTATATTAGGAAAGTTTTAATCTAGTACGTACGATTCTAAGGGTACTATGCATGGTAAAAGCATGTGGGTTTTACAACTCTTCCCCCCTAAAAAGAATAATTCGTCCCCGAATTATAAATAAAGTAAATGGAAAAGAAGAACATACCCGAATTCAAAATATGAAATGAGGGTAAGAAGCCCGGATAGACTCCTCCGTTTCCCAAGTGGCTTCCCGCTCGGTATGATCCCTCCATAGAATTTTGACGAATGGAATCGTCTTCTTTCTCATGACTCGTTCTTGTCTGTCAAGAACTCGTTCGGGTTCTTCTATAAAACTGAGATCTTCACGTATCTGTTCCAGTGGATACTGAACCATGTGAAGGGGATGATACTGGTAACCTCTGAGTAAGGACACATGAAACACATTGTGCACATGCGAAAGCTGCGGAGGTAACGCCAATCGGTAAGATACTTCACCGACTCGTTCAATGATATCAAACGGTCCGATGAAACGAGGACTGAGCTTCCCTTTAATCCCGTAGCGTCTAACACCACGTGTCGGTGAAACCTTAAGGAAGACGTGATCTCCTACATTAAAGTGTATATCCCTACGATGCTTATCGGCGTAACTCTTCTAACGTGACCGTGCCTCCTGAATTTTCTGCTTAGCTACTGCGATCTTCTCATTGGTCATCTCTATGATTTCCGGTCCTTCGAGTGTTCGCTCGCCAACCTGATCCCAGCAGATTAGGGCGCGACACTTTCTGCCATACAACATCTCAAATGGAGCACACTTGATGCTTGCGTGCCAACTGTTGTTGTATGCAAACTCCACCAAACAGATGTATTCGTCCCAATCACCCGTCCATTCCAACGCACATGACCTCAACATATCCTCCAATGTCTGAATGGTTCACTCCGACTGTCCGTCCGTTTGAGGATGAAAAGCCGTGCTAAGCTTAAGTTGTGTACCCCAAGCTTTCTACAGACTTTTCCAAAAGCGCGAAGTGAATCGAGGATCTCTGTCTGAGACGATGCTGGATGGTGCGCCGTGGAGTCTCATGATCTCTCGTCTGTACGTATCTGCGAGTTTACTTACCGAATCTTCCTTGCGGATCGGTAAGAAATGAGCTGATTTGGTAAGTCGATCAACGATAACCCAAATTGCATCGTGCTTCCTTTTGGTAGGCGGAAGACCGGTAAAAAAATCCATGGTGATTTTGTCCCACTTCCACTCTGGAATATCTAACGGTTGAAGGAGACGCCAGATCGCTGATGCTCGATCTTAACCTGCTGGCAGGTAAGACATTTGGAGACGTAAGTGGCCACATCCTGTTTCATACCACTCCACCAAAAGTACTGCTTGATGTCATGGTACATCTGTAACACCCCATTTTGGAAATGGAATATTACGCATATCATGGCGTGTCATCAAAGCATACAAGGATAAATGTCTAAGCATTATTCAACCATAAAAGGAAATACCGGAATCAAACATCGGTATCCCAAAGTAAAGCTCATCACACACAAACATAAATACTGTAAAAGGAAGGACGAAACAATGTCCAAAGCAACTGTATCAAAGTAAAGGAAATGCATAAAGTAAAGAAAGACAGTAACGCTTCCAGTCCATATGCACCTACGTTTGAGATCTACGAGCGTCCCTGAGTACCTTCCGTTTTGGGAACATGAAAAGGAAAACGGCTGAGCAAGACGCTCAGTGCACGGATGTACAATAAAGCATGAAATAAGATAAGCATGTAACATATAACAGCGGAAGACTAAGTACTGAGTAAACTGGTTAAGTATCATGAAAACTGGTTTTATAGTTTGAAAAGCCTTATGTTTATCCTGTGAAAACTGTTTTAACATATATATACCATAGCCCATATAGGTCATGAAAAGGTCACATGCATGAATACTTGGAGGGGTGACCTCATCATGCTGATTAGAGGGGATGCCTCTAATCAATATACTGATTTGGGTAGGAGGGATCAGCTCCTTGTGAAGGGTGCAAGGCACACACCACATTCACCATGATAAACTGAATAAAACATGTAACTAGGATGCACCCATACGCCCCGACTGATATAATAATATGGCCAAACTGAAAAGGGACGCCACGAGCAATCACTCCGCCGTGGGGAAGTCATAACATCGGTGCCTCCAATGCTATGGTTATGGTACCTCCATAACTAGGTGAAACTGGTCATGCTTGTATATGGCTATAGTTTATGCTAAATTAACATAAGCAGTTCAAAACAATAAAACAAATGCTGGGGAAAACAGTTGGTTGCATACGGGGAAATCCTAATAAGGAAGGAATGTCCATACTGAAAGGACGGGAATCCGTACCTCAAGTCCAGTGAAATGAACGGAAGAAAGACTCCTACTTCTGGATCACTAACGCTACATGAATACACACGTGTATAAGTATCGATTCACTGATTACGTACTGGGTTCTGTGTCTCGTTATAGCTGATTTGGTATGTTTTAGGTCATGGTTCACTGTTTAAAGCCTTAAACTGTGTTTATCTTGTATTTCTGGTTTATCTGATTAAGTATTACTGGTGTTTCATGTATTATTATACTTACTGTGTAATAATAAGTAACTTTCCAAAAATAGCAGGTTTCCAAAAATAGAAAGTTTCCAAAAATAGAAAGTTTCCAAAAATAGAAAGTTTCCAAAAATAGAAAGTTTCCAAAAATAGAAAGTTTCCAAAAATAGAAAGTTTCCAAAAATAGAAAGTTTCCAAAAATAGAATTTACTGCCTAAAATAGATTAGTTTCTAAAAATAGAAAGTTTCCAAAAATAGATCAGCTGCCTTAATTAAATAAGTTTCCATATATAGAAGGTTTCCATAATTAGATTAGCTGCCTGAAATAGATTGATTTCCATATATAGAAGGTTTCCATAATTAGATTAGTTGCCTTATTTAATTAAGTTTCTATAAATAGAAGTTTCCATAATTAGAATTAAGCTGATTTCATAAGCTAACATATAAGTCTAAGTGTTATAAGCTTATTCTTAAGTCATATGATATAGTGTATAGTTTAATTATTATTTCATGTATTTTAATTAAACTATAGGTTAAGCATTTTAATTAAAGTGTAACATGTTTTAATTAAAATGAAATGAAAATACTTAGGTTAAAATGTGTATTATTATTAATAATAATATAACCTAAGTCATGTCTAAATTAATTAATTATAGGCATGTTTTAATAATTAATTAATTATAACTTATAACATAAAATACTTAGGTTAAAATAATGTCATGATAAACTAATAATTAAAATAACCTAAGTCATGATTTAATTAATATTTCATGTTATTAATTAATTATATCCTAAGTTCATGATTCATAAAAATTACATGTAACATAGATCATGATTTTAACCAACGAACCATGAATCGGGTATGAATTCGACACCGTACCCCGGGCCAAACCCGGGGCACACGTGTCCCCTTGCTGCCGTGGGTCCCACATGAGCCAACCAAGACCAATTGTGGTCTTGGTGGTGGCGGCAATAGCAAACCAAACCCCCCTCGGGTTTGTTTTGCTAGGCGGCTAGAAACAAACACCCCTTTAAATCATTCCTTGATTTTATTTAATACCAAAACATGTTAGATCAATGATTAATTATCTTGTTTTCATAAGAAAATAATAACATGTTCATGAAAATAATCAAAGATTAAAAGAATTAAAAAGAATTAAAAAGAAGGGTTAGAAAGGTATACCACTATGTAGCTTGGAAAAAGGATGAACAAACACGCATTCTAACACTTGTTTTTAAGATCAAAATCAATCAAACACCCTCTTATGGTGGTGTAAGGGTGGCGGCACAATGAGGAGAAAAAGGAGAGGAGAAAACTATTTTTAGGGTTTTTGTTTATTTCCTTGAAAATGAAAAGTAAAAACATGTTTAACACTTACCCCCCTTAACTTGTAAAGTCCATGGGCCAAGCCCATTTTGTCTATGTGTGCCGTGGGTATGGGGGCCCCACATGGGGTACCCGTACCTTTCTCGTGTCCCGATGTTTCGTGTTCGTTCGTGGTTAAACGTGCTCGTGTTTAACGTGTTTCTGTTTAATCTAACGTGTCGTTTATCGTAAACTTAACGCTCGTAAATATATTATAAGTATTTACGTAATTATTTTAGTTAGTATTTTAAATGGTGTTCATGATTTAATTATGTTCACGTGATATATTATTAACTGTTTATCATGGGTTCGTACGTAATCGATACTTGTCATGACATACACGTATGCACTTGCTTGATTATTAGCACATGAATGTGATCAATACTACATGAGGTAAGTTTTAATCTAGAACGTACGATCTTAAGGGCACTATTCATGGTAAAAGCATGCGGGTTTTACAATTCTTCCCCCCTAAAAAGAATAATTCGTCCCCGAATTATAGATAAAGTAAGCTGAATAGAAGTGACATACCCGAACTCAAAATATGAAGTGAGGGTAAGAAGCCCGGATAGACTCCTCTGTTTCCCAAGTGGCTTCCCGCTCGGTATGGTCCCTCCAAAGGATTTTGACGAAAGGAATCGTCTTCCTTCTCATGACTCGTTCTTGTCTGTCGAGTACTCGTTCGGGTTCTTCTATAAACGTGAGATCTTCACGTATCTGTTCCAGTGGATACTGAACCATGTGAAGGGGATGATAATTGTACCCTCTGAGTAAGGACACATGGAACACATTATGCACGTGCGAAAGCTGAGGAGGTAACGCCAATCGGTAAGATACTTCGCCGATTCGTTCAACGATATCAAATGGTCCGATGAACCGAGGACTGAGTTTTCCTTTGATCCCGAAGCGTTTAACACCACGTGCCGGCGAAACCTTGAGGAAGACGTGATCTCCCACATTAAACTGTATGTCCCTACGATGCTTATCGGCGTAACTCTTCTGGCGTGAACGCGCTTCCTGCAGTTTCTGTTTAGCTACCTCAATCTTCTCGTTGGTCATTTCTATAATCTCTGGTCCTTCGAGTGTTCGCTCTCCCACTTGATCCCAGCAAGTTGGAGCGCGACACTTTCTGCCATACAACATTTCGAAAGGAGCACATTTGATACTTGCGTGCCAGCTGTTGTTGTATGCAAACTCAACTAAACAGATGTAATCGTCCCAATCACCTGTCCATTCCAACGCACACGACCTTAACATATCTTCCAATGTCTGAATTGTTCGCTCCGACTGTCCGTCCGTTTGAGGATGAAAGGCTGTGCTCAGCTTAAGTTGTGTACCCCAAGCTTTTTGCAGACCTTTCCAGAATCGCGACGTGAAACGAGGATCTCTGTCTGAGACGATGCTGGAGGGAGTGCCGTGGAGTCTCATGATCTCCCTTCTGTACGTATCTGCGAGTTTACTTACCGGATCTTCCTTGCGTATCGGTAAGAAATGAGCTGATTTGGTGAGTCGATCAACGATGACCCAAATAGCATCGTGCTTCTTCTTGGTAGGCGGAAGACCGGTAACAAAATCCATGGTGATTTTGTCCCACTTCCACTCTGGAATATCCAACGGTTGAAGGAGACCGCCAGATCGCTGATGTTCAATCTTAACCTGCTGACAGGTAAGACATTTGGAGACATACGTGGCTACATCCTGTTTCATACCACTCCACCAAAAGTGCTGTCTGATGTCATGGTACATTTTTGTCGACCCAGGATGTATAGAAAATGGGGAGCTGTGAGCTTCAGCTAACAATGCTTCCCGGAGTTCTTGATTGTCAGGAACACAAAGTCTCGTGCCCTGCCAAACGATACCGTCTGCGTCCATTCTGAATTCTGTCTGCTTCTCCAAATTCTGAATTATCGCCCAAATCTCTCCATCATCCTTCTGCGCTTCCTTAATCCTAGTCAGTAACTCAGGTTCTACTGTAAGATTCGCCCAGTATCCGTGCTGCCCACGTACCATGATTTCAATGTCAAGCCGCTCCAAGTCCCTTATGTTTTGTTCCTTGATCTCAATGCCGTTTATCATTTCGGACTTTCTGCTGAGTGCATCTGCTACTACATTAGCTTTCCCGGGATGATACTGTAGGTTAATATCATAATCCTTCAACAATTCCAACCATCTCCTTTGTCTCATGTTCAATTCTCGCTGTGTGAAGATATACTTCAAACTCTTGTGATCCGTGAAAATGTCGCATGATTCTCCGTATAAGTAATGTCTCCATATCTTCAATGCGAACACCACTGCAGCAAGTTCCAGGTCATGCGTAGGGTAGTTTTCTTCATAGGGCTTAAGCTGCCGTGAAGCATACGCGATCACTTTCCCATGTTGCATGAGAACACAGCCCAGTCCCTTCCCCGATGCATCGCTATAGATCTGAAATCCACCTGTACCAGATGGGAGAGTAAGAATAGGTGCAGATACTAACTTCTGCTTTAGGTCTTCGAAGCTCTTCTCTCGATCTTCCGTCCAGACGAATTTCTCTCCTTTTCGCATCAGTTTGGTGAGAGGCAATGCCAGCCGAGAAAAGTTCTCCACGAATCTTCGATAATATCCAGCTAAGCCTAAGAAACTGCGGACTTCTGTCGCTGATGTTGGTCTTGGCCATTTAGTGATAGCCTCAACCTTCGCTGGGTCCATAGTGATCCCTTCTGCTGATACAATGTGACCTAAGAATGCCACCTTGTTTAACCAGAACTCACACTTGGAGAATTTCGCATACAGCTGCTTCTGACGAAGAATCTGTAATACAGTACGGAGATGATCTTCGTGTTCCTCCGTGGACTTCGAGAATATCAAGATGTCATCGATGAATACAATGACAAATTTATCAAGGAATTCATGGAAGATTCTGTTCATCAGATCCATGAATACTGCTGGAGCGTTAGTCAGGCCGAATGGCATGACTACAAACTCATAATGGCCATAACGGGTACGAAAAGCAGTCTTGGCAATATCCTGCTCTTTAACCCTTAGCTGATGGTAGCCTGACCTTAGATCGATCTTTGAGAAGTGTTTGGCTCCTTGAAGTTGGTCAAACAGATCGTCTATACGTGGCAGTGGATATCTGTTGCGGATGGTAATCTTATTAAGTTCATGGTAGTCAATGCAAAGTCGCATGCTGCCGTCCTTCTTCTTAACGAACAAGACCGGTGCGCCCCATGGAGATGCGCTTGGTCTAATGAACCCTCGTTCAAGAAGTTCCTGCAATTGGTCCTTCAGTTCTTTTAGCTCTATGGGAACCATACGATACGGAGCCTTAGAGATTGGCTCAGCTCCTGGAACAAGGTCGATGTTGAACTCCACTTCTCTTGCAGGTGGTATGCCTGGAAGTTCATCTGGGAAGACGTCTTGAAATTCTGAAACTACTGGTTGATCCTGAATCGATGGGGATTCAGCATCCATGTCATGAACCGTAGCGAGATAACCTTCGCAGCCATGTGACAGTAATGCACGTGCTTGCAAGGTAGATATGACTTGTATAGACCGTCCGGGTATGAACCCGTTATGGATGTACTCTGGTGCATTAATGTCGCCGAAGATCACTCGATATGAGTGGCAGTCTATGGTAGCATGGTGCTTGGATAGCCAATCCATGCCGAGGATCATATCAAACTCAATCATGTCTAGAGGAAGTGCATCTACTGCACGAACTTTATCGTCAAACTCTAGAGGAAGACTCTTGTATACATGAGTTATTAATACAGAGTCCCTCAGAGGCGTGGAAATGGTAAGCTTAGTTTCTAATGGCAAGGGAACTGTCCTGATGTTCTTAGCATAAGTAGTGGAAACAACTGAATGAGTGGCACCCGTGTCGAAAAGAACACATGCAGCCTGGCCGTACATATACAAAATTCCAGTAATGGTACCTGTAGATTTGTTTGCCTGATCGCGCGATGTCGTGTAGACACGCCCAGTGGTAGGAGGCGGTTTAGTATCAGCATGACCCGAAGTACCCTCCATTTCACCCTTACGGCAATCTCTCATACGATGGCCAGGGAGGCCGCACTTGTAGCATGCGTCGGAGTTACGACGACATGGGCCAGGGTGTCTGCGATGGCAGGTGCTGCAAAGAGGATGAGTGAATCCTCCAGCAGGAGTCCTTGCTTGCTGAGGGCCTGCTGATGACAGAACGTGTTAAGAATAAGGTATATGCACGAGTATAGGACGTAAACGTCGTAAGATGCTTACCAGTGTTAGCTGAACGGTTGGGCTGAGAACCCCTGTGGTTCTGGTCCCTTCCGTTACCGTGGTTCCTGGTAGAGATTAACATAGTGTCAGCATGAGAGATATAACATGAAATCATAAGAAGATGCGTAAATAGTAGGACCTGCTGTTGTTGGACTGTCCCGCATTGTTACGGTAATTGTCATTACCGCTGCGCCTTTCCACAACAGAACGGTCGTTAGAGTGACCGTTTCCTTTGGGCTGTTTGGGCTGCTGCTGAGTAGCCGGCTGAGACCGGTCCCCAGTTTTCTGCCTGGAAGATACAGTTTAAGAGATGATTATAGAACATATAACGATAGGATGCGGTCTGGTTAACGCTAGAACATGAAATGTTTTACCTCTTGTCGGGTCTTTCTGCTTCCCCGAACTCATCACGTTCCTGCAACATCTCAAGCTTTCTTGCTGCGTCAGCCACTTGTGCTACCGTATTGAACGTAGCACATACTAGATTGTTCGCAACCGAGGTGCGAAGTGCCCACCTAAAATGGTGTGCCTGCTCCTCAGGAGTACCAGCCGCTGCTCCTAGAAAACCAGCAAGGCGAAGAAAGCGCTGCATGAATTCGTTGCTATTCTCGCCCTGTCTCTGACGTATCCCGTGGTATTCACGCTTGAGTTTGTCCTGCTCTGCCTTAGGAAAGAACTGTTCCATCACTCTCTCCTTGAATTGGGCCCATGTCAAACCAGCGACCCATTCATCACCTCCTTCTGACTGTGTCAAAACTAGCCACCAATTGAGTACATCGCCTTCAAACCTGTAGCACGCCAATCTTGCCTTGAAGGCGGGGTCACATCCCATAGCATTGAAGATTTTCTCAATGTGAGTCAGCCAGCTTTCAGCATCGCTGGGGCTATCAGTCTTTTCAAAAGCTCTAGGACGGAGCTTGTTAAATCGTTCCAACCATACCGCTAGAGTCACTGGGGGAGGAGGAGGAGGAGGTGCCTGATTCTGCGGCTGCTGATTATTCACAGCTTGGACTTCAGCACGAATGTCATTCCTCAGTTGAGGAAGTAAGGCTTGCATGGCAGCCTGAATCGCAGCATTGAGCTGCTCTTGCTCGCGTGTGAGAACCATCTGACAGTATAACATAAACATATGATTAACAGTTCAAACATAAAATATATAAAAGAAAAAAAAATTTATGCCAAAATTTCACGAGAAAAATTTTATGCAAGAAAATCTTTGTATGAATGCATGATGCAGTTTTATGAAAACTTTTGATGCTCGAGAGTGAACGCCTTCGGTCAGTTCACTCAAAATAAAAGACATATCGAGGGGACGCCTATGGGTCGGTCCCAAATCTAAAAGTTTCGATAAAACACATGCGACTAAATAGGGCCAGTCCTGTACCAACCATTACTTAGTCAAAAACCCTGTAACAATGACATGTATATGTATGCTTAAAAATGATGAATGCATGAAAACAACTGTCAGTTCTAGGAAGACCGTAGTGACTACCCACTAATCATAGGTCATATTTGAGAGCCTACAGGTCGAAGCCTTGGCTCTGATACCATAATTGTAACACCCCATTTTGGAAATGGAATATTACGCATATCATGGCGTGTCATCAAAGCATACAAGGATAAATGTCTAAGCATTATTCAACCATAAAAGGAAATACCGGAATCAAACATCGGTATCCCAAAGTAAAGCTCATCACACACAAACATAAATACTGTAAAAGGAAGGACGAAACAATGTCCAAAGCAACTGTATCAAAGTAAAGGAAATGCATAAAGTAAAGAAAGACAGTAACGCTTCCAGTCCATATGCACCTACGTGTGAGATCTACGAGCGTCCCTGAGTACCTGCCGTTTTGGGAACATGAAAAGGAAAACGGCTGAGCAAGACGCTCAGTGCACGGATGTACAATAAAGCATGAAATAAGATAAGCATGTAACATATAACAGCGGAAGACTAAGTACTGAGTAAACTGGTTAAGTATCATGAAAACTGGTTTTATAGTTTGAAAAGCCTTATGTTTATCCTGTGAAAACTGTTTTAACATATATATATACCATAGCCCATATAGGTCATGAAAAGGTCACATGCATGAATACTTGGAGGGGTGACCTCATCATGCTGATTAGAGGGGATGCCTCTAATCAATATACTGATTTGGGTAGGAGGGATCAGCTCCTTGTGAAGGGTGCAAGGCACACACCACATTCACCATGATAAACTGAATAAAACATGTAACTAGGATGCACCCATACGCCCCGACTGATATAATAATATGGCCAAACTGAAAAGGGACGCCACGAGCAATCACTCCGCCGTGGGGAAGTCATAACATCGGTGCCTCCAATGCTATGGTTATGGTACCTCCATAACTAGGTGAAACTGGTCATGCTTGTATATGGCTATAGTTTATGCTAAATTAACATAAGCAGTTCAAAACAATAAAACAAATGCTGGGGAAAACAGTTGGCTGCATACGGGGAAATCCTAATAAGGAAGGAATGTCCATACTGAAAGGACGGGAATCCGTACCTCAAGTCCAGTGAAATGAACGGAAGAAAGACTCCTACTTCTGGATCACTAACGCTACATGAATACACACGTGTATAAGTATCGATTCACTGATTACGTACTGGGTTCTGTGTCTCGTTATAGCTGATTTGGTATGTTTTAGGTCATGGTTCACTGTTTAAAGCCTTAAACTGTGTTTATCTTGTATTTCTGGTTTATCTGATTAAGTATTACTGGTGTTTCATGTATTATTATACTTACTGTGTAATAATAAGTAACTTTCCAAAAATAGCAGGTTTCCAAAAATAGAAAGTTTCCAAAAATAGAAAGTTTCCAAAAATAGAAAGTTACCAAAAATAGAAAGTTTCCAAAAATAGAAAGTTTCCAAAAATAGAAAGTTTCCAAAAATAGAAAGTTTCCAAAAATAGAATTTACTGCCTAAAATAGATTAGTTTCTAAAAATAGAAAGTTTCCAAAAATAGATCAGCTGCCTTAATTAAATAAGTTTCCATATATAGAAGGTTTCCATAATTAGATTAGCTGCCTGAAATAGATTGATTTCCATATATAGAAGGTTTCCATAATTAGATTAGTTGCCTTATTTAATTAAGTTTCTATAAATAGAAGTTTCCATAATTAGAATTAAGCTGATTTCATAAGCTAACATATAAGTCTAAGTGTTATAAGCTTATTCTTAAGTCATATGATATAGTGTATAGTTTAATTATTATTTCATGTATTTTAATTAAACTATAGGTTAAGCATTTTAATTAAAGTGTAACATGTTTTAATTAAAATGAAATGAAAATACTTAGGTTAAAATGTGTATTATTATTAATAATAATATAACCTAAGTCATGTCTAAATTAATTAATTATAGGCATGTTTTAATAATTAATTAATTATAACTTATAACATAAAATACTTAGGTTAAAATAATGTCATGATAAACTAATAATTAAAATAACCTAAGTCATGATTTAATTAATATTTCATGTTATTAATTAATTATATCCTAAGTTCATGATTCATAAAAATTACATGTAACATAGATCATGATTTTAACCAACGAACCATGAATCGGGTATGAATTCGACACCGTACCCCGGGCCAAACCCGGGGCACACGTGTCCCCTTGCTGCCGTGGGTCCCACATGAGCCAACCAAGACCAATTGTGGTCTTGGTGGTGGCGGCAATAGCAAACCAAACCCCCCTCGGGTTTGTTTTGCTAGGCGGCTAGAAACAAACACCCCTTTAAATCATTCCTTGATTTTATTTAATACCAAAACATGTTAGATCAATGATTAATTATCTTGTTTTCATAAGAAAATAATAACATGTTCATGAAAATAATCAAAGATTAAAAGAATTAAAAAGAATTAAAAAGAAGGGTTAGAAAGGTATACCACTATGTAGCTTGGAAAAAGGATGAACAAACACGTATTCTAACACTTGTTTTTAAGATCAAAATCAATCAAACACCCTCTTATGGTGGTGTAAGGGTGGCGGCACAATGAGGAGAAAAAGGAGAGGAGAAAACTATTTTTAGGGTTTTTGTTTATTTCCTTGAAAATGAAAAGTAAAAACATGTTTAACACTTACCCCCCTTAACTTGTAAAGTCCATGGGCCAAGCCCATTTTGTCTATGTGTGCCGTGGGTATGGGGGCCCCACATGGGGTACCCGTACCTTTCTCGTGTCCCGATGTTTCGTGTTCGTTCGTGGTTAAACGTGCTCGTGTTTAACGTGTTTCTGTTTAATCTAACGTGTCGTTTATCGTAAACTTAACGCTCGTAAATATATTATAAGTATTTACGTATTTATTTTAGTTAGTATTTGAAATGGTGTTCATGATTTAATTATGTTCACGTGATATATTATTAACTGTTTATCATGGGTTCGTACGTAATCGATACTTGTCATGACATACACGTATGCACTTGCTTGATTATTAGCACATGAATGTGATCAATACTACATGAGGTAAGTTTTAATCTAGAACGTACGATCTTAAGGGCACTATTCATGGTAAAAGCATGCGGGTTTTACAACATCTTAGTCGAACCAGGATGTATCGAGAATGGGGAACTATGAGCTTCGGCTAACAAAGCTTCCCGGAGTTCTTGGTCATCAGGAACACAAAGTCTCGTGCCCTTGCATACGATACCATCTGCATCTACTCTGAATTCTGTTTGCTTCTCCAAATTCTGTACTATCGCCCAGATTTCTCCGTCATCCTTCTGAGGTTCCTTGATCTTAGATAGCAACTTGGGTTCTACTCTAAGATTAGCCCAGTAACCGTGCTGTCCACGTACCATGTACTCGATGTCTAGTCGCTCCAAGTCTCTTATGATTTCCTCTTCGATTCTAATGCCGTTGATCAATTCGGACTTCCTGCTAAGAGCATCTGCTACTACATTTGCCTTTCCGGGATGATACTGTAGATTAATGTCATAATCCTTCAACAGCTCTAACCATCTCCTCTGCCTCATGTTCAATTCACGCTGAGTGAAGATATACTTCAAGCTCTTGTGGTCCGTGAAAATGTCACATGATTCTCCATATAAGTAGCGCCTCCATATCTTCAATGCAAACGCGACTGCAGCAAGTTCCAGGTCGTGCGTGGGGTAATTTTCTTCATAAGGCTTAAGCTGCCGTGAAGCGTACACGATCACTTTCCCATGTTGCATGAGAACATAGCCAAGTCCCTTCCCCGATGCATCGCTGTAGATTTGAAATCCCCCCGTACCAGATGGTAGAGTAAGAATAGGTGCAGATACTAGCTTCTGCTACAGGTCTTCAAAGCTCTTCTCTCGATCTTCAGTCCAGACGAATTTCTCCCCTTTCCGCATCAGTTTGGTCAATGGTAGTGCTAGGCGGGAAAAGTTCTCCCCGAACCTACGGTAATAGCCAGCTAAGCCTAAGAAACTGCGGACTTCCGTCGCTGATGTCGGCCTTGGCTACTTAGTAATGGCCTCAACCTTCGCTGGATCCATAGTGATTCCTTTTGCTGATTCAGTGTGACCTAAGAATGCTACCTTGTCTAACCAGAACTCACACTTGGAGAATTTAGCATACAGCTGCTTCTGGCGAAGAATCTGTAGTACTGTACGAAGATGGTCTTCGTGTTCCTCCTTGGACTTTGAGAAAATCAGGATGTCATCGATGAAGACAATGACGAACTTGTCCAGAAATTCATGGAAGATTCTGTTCATCAGATCCATGAACACTACTGGATCATTTGTCAGGCCAAATGGCATAACTACAAACTCGTAGTGGCTATAGCGGGTGATAGGTGTGTAAACACCCATCCTCTTACCACTTAATACTGGCTAAAACAAGACCAAAACACGTATTAAATATCATTTGTTTGGAATTATGCATGGTTTTTGTGTTTATTGTGTTTTCAGAGCTAACCGGATGAATATTAAAGAAAACATGGGATTGCACGGGATTTATCAAGGAAAAAGACTCAAGATAAAGTCTATTGTCCAAGAGATGAAAAAAGATTTGAAGTCACTGGGCCTATTCGAAGATTTATCGAAGAAAAGGACTAAAGACGGAAGATTTTCATAAGTCGAAGAAACTCAAGTCTATTTAACGAAGAAATTAAAAGACAAGTTGAATTTAATCGACAACAAATCCCGAATCAGAATCGAAAACGTCAACTTTTCTGAAAGGACGAGAAGACAAGAAGAAAGGGAGAAAGCCCACTCACCAACCAACCACTAGGAGTATAAATAGATACTCCCTTCACACAATTAGGGAGTTAGTTCATTTTTCTTTTTCCCAGTATCTTAGGTTCGTTCCTTAACCAACTCCATTAGGGAGTTTGGTGATTTTTCTTCTTTCTTTCAATCTTGTAAGCTTGATTCAATACTCTTGTTACTTTTCCATTAATTAATCCATTTCAATCTTTTCATTCATCTTGTTCATCTCCATTTTTATTACAAGTTTTTAAGTTCTTGTTTGATTCAAGTTTGATTTTAAGAAGTTGTTGATCTAGTGTTTTTGTTGTTGGGATTTGTTACTTATGGTATTTAAATGATTTGTGTTAAATTTGGTAAAACCTTTTTACTTATTTAGTTTAATTTTGAATTGATTCGAGTCCCTTGTTTTGCTGTTACTGCTACTGTTCGTGGTTCCCAGGACTTTCCGAATTGAGCCTATATTCCGAATAGGGATTCTCATTTTTCTTTTACTCGGAATATTTTCAATATTCCGCATGATAGCTTCTTCATTTCCTTATTCGGAATATTTTTCCGAATAGAACCTATTTTCCGCATAGCCTTAACTTTCCGCATAAGCTAAGTTTTCCTTTTCCCCTGTTCGGAATATCTATATATTCCGAATAGCCCAGTTTTTCCGAATAGCCATATTTTTCCGCATAGAACCTATTTTCCGCATAGACTTGATTTTTCCGAATAGAGATACTTTCCGCATAAGGCAAGTTTTCCGAATTGAAGCACTTTATTCCGCATAGCAATCTTTCCGAATAGAGCAGATTTTTCCGCTTAATCATTACTTTCCGAATGTCCAAAGTTTTCCGCATAGGAGATCTTTCCGCATAAGACTTACATTCAGCATAGGGCATTTTTCAGTAAGAGTATTTTTCTGCTTTATCATTTAATTGTTTTTATCTACTGTTTCCAGTTTTAATCTTTATTCACTTCAATTATTTAGAATAGAAAACCAAATCCACTTTTTGTCACCAAGAACAAATCATTCCAATTTTAACTGAGATCAATTCGAGAGGATATCGAGAGAAATCTGAACCCTAGCAAAACCTGTGTATCAAATGGCGCCGCTGCCGGCTCTTCTCGTTAAGATCAAAAGTTTTTTGTGAGAACTTGGATTTTGGGATCCGTTCCCCGTGAACGTTACTTTTTCATAAAAATTTTCAAAAACAACTAAAAAAAATAAATATAAAAATTTTCAAAAATCCAAAAAGAAATTAAAAAACAATAAAAACCAAAAATATTTGTGCTTTGCTTTTCTTTGTTCGTTCTTTTGCAGGTGTATGCGCACTCGATCCACGTCTTATCAAGAGCCCGAGCCTCTCGATAACTTAGACATGGCTGGTGTACAAAACAACAATAACATACCACCTCCGAACAACAATAATAACAACAACAACCCGCCTTTCAACAACATGAACAATAACAACAACAATGAGCACCTTCCGGATAATCGCCCAATGATTGAATTGCTGCAAGCTCATGTCGATGGCAATACGGATCCAATTGTTATACCACCAATTGCCGCCAACAATTTCGAGCTAAAGTCAGGCTTTATCCAGATGGTCTCAGCTCAACCATTCTTGGGACGAACCATTGATGACCCACACGACCATATCAAGAGATTTCTACAACTCACCAACACGGTCAAGTTCAATGGAGTTCCACAAGAAGTGATAAGGTTACAACTTTTTCCCTTTTCTTTAGAGGGACAAGCCCGGCATTGGCTTGCTAAGGAACCGCCACAGAGTATTCTCTCGTGGACGGATTTGGAAACAAAGTTTATCAACTACTTTTTTCCACCCTCTCGTACTACCGCTTTGCGGAATGAGATTATAAACTTTGAACAAAAGTACGATGAGTCATTCAGTGAATCTTGGGATCGTTTCAAAGATCTTTTAAGAAAATGCCCACAACATGGTTTTACCAAAGTACATCAAATCAATACTTTTTACAATGGTTTAAGCATGAGTGACCAAGATTCACTGAATAGTGCCTCGGGGGGTAATCTATTGGCTAAGACCTCCAATGCTGCTTGGGATATCATTGAGAACAAATCTCGTGTGCAAACCAAGAGTGTTAGGACCAATGTTGCTAGTGCTAGCACTAATGACAACGACAAGCGACTTGACAAAATTACCACGCTTCTTGAATCGCTTGTCACCCACACCGTCAGCAACAACAATAGCAACAACGCCAAAAACGCACAAGTAAACGCTGTCAGCCAACCTTGTGAGATATGCGGTGGTCCCCACTCTTACACAACTTGTACCGCCACCCAAGATTACCCTGCTGAGAATGTGAATGCGGCATATGGCACCTACCAACAACCTGCTTATCAAGCTAAACCTCAAGGTGACCGTAACTTGCTTAGCTACCGCAGCAACAACTATCTTTCACCACCTGGTTTCCCTCCTACCAACCCAAACCAACAACAAAACCTTAACCGCCCTCCTCAACAACAACAACAACCTCGACAACCATACATTCCACCTCACAAGCAACAACAACCACCTCCACGTAACAATCAAGTCTACCAACAACCAGCTTACCAACCACCTGCATACAATGCTCCTCCCAACCAAGCCACCACTGCATTACACCAAGAGGTTGCAACCTATATGAGGACCAATGATGTGATAGTGGGAAATCTCCAAGAGGAAGTGCGCAATTTGAAGGCAGACTTGGTCAAGCAAGGAAATGATTTGAGAGCTGACATGAGAAACACGTTGGATAGCCAGACTAATGATCTGAGGAACATGATGGCTAGTTTTTTCCAAAGTAGTCAACCCTCTTCTTCGGGTACTCTTCCGAGTAACACCGTTGCGAACCCAAGAGGGGAGATGAAAGCAATCACTACTCGAAGTGGTAAAGGTACCAAGGAACCCGAGCTTACTATACCCCCACCGGTGGTTGTGACTAAGGAGAACGAGTCGCCTGCTCCTATTCCTCCTCCTTCTCCTTCCCAAATTTCTCCACCTCTTCTTTCTACCCCTCCTCCACCCGTGGTTGTGAGTGATCCTATACTCCCAAAGCCTTTCTCTTCTTCCAATATACCTTATCCTTCTAGGTTGAGGAAAGAGAAGCAAAAGAGCAAGGATGATATTCAGGTTTCTAACTTTCTTAAAATGTTTAAACAACTGAATTTCAATATCTCCTTCGCTGAGGCTCTCGCTCACATGCCCAAATACGCCAAAATGTTTAAAGACCTTCTGAGCGACAAGGAAAAGCTCCTCGATATTGCCAACACCCAACTTAATGAGAATTGCTCTACAGTCCTCTTAAGGAAATTGCCAACCAAGCTTGGTGATCCGGGTCGTTTTCTTATCCCTTGCAATTTCCCGGGAGTAGAGAATTGCATGGCCCTAGCCGATCTAGGTGCCAGTATTAATCTCATGCCTCTAAGTGTTTGGAAGCAATTATCTCTCCCAGAGCTAGTCCCCACCAAAATGACTTTGGAATTGGCCAACCGTACGGTTGCTTATCCAGTGGGGATAGCCGAAGACGTTATTGTAGGAGTCGACAAATTCACCTTTCCTGCTGATTTTGTTGTCGTCGACTACGAGATGGACCCCCGTGTGCCACTTATTGTTGGTCGTCCATTCTTAAGGACCGGTCGCACTCTTATTGATGTTGAAGCCGGTGAGCTTATCATGAGAGTGGGTGACGATAAAGTAGTCTTCAACATGGGAAAGTTGTCCAAACAACCTTATTCATATGAGAGTGTTAATTGTATTGACGTTCTCGATGAGGCTTGTGAAGAACACTTTAATGATGCTTGCAAAAGTATTCCTACCTCTCTTCCCAATGTTGAGACCGTGTCCTCTATTGATTCATCGTTGTCTCTAGTTGGAGATAGTGATTTATTCTGGAACAATCTTGAAGCTACCATGGGAGATGCGAATTTAGCTACTAATGATTCTCCCACCGAGGGGGATGAAGACATGAATTTCTTTGACAATCTTCTCACCGAAGACACTCCTTCGCCTCCATCTCCCACGGTCATTGCTATCGATGCCACGACTTTGCAAACGCCTCCCGTCGAAAATCCTCCGGATTTGGAACTTAAGGAGTTGCCGCCACATCTCGAGTACGTGTTCCTTGACGACAACAAAAAGTCGCCCGTCATTATTGCGAAGGATTTGAAAGATGAAGAGAAGACTCGCCTCGTCGCTGTGTTGAAAGATCATAAGAAGGCTATTGCTTAGAAGATTTCCGATATTCGTGGAATTGATCCTCACTTCTGCACACACAAAATTCTCATGGAGGACGACTTTAAGCCCACTATTCAAAGCCAACGAAGGGTGAATCCAAAAATTCATGAAGTCATCAAAACAGAGGTTCTTAAACTTCTTGATGCGGGTATGATTTACCCTATTTCGGATTCACCATGGGTTAGTCCAATCCACTGTGTGCCCAAGAAGGGCGGAATAACCGTTGTTCCCAATGAACACAACGAGTTGATTCCCACTCGTCTCGTTACTGGGTGGAGAGTTTGTATAGACTACCGCAAACTCAATGATGCCACGAGAAAGGATCATTTCCCTCTACCTTTCATGGACCAAATGCTTGAACGATTAGCCGGTAATGAATATTACTGCTTTCTTGATGGTTTCTCGGGTTATTTCCAAATACCCATCGATCCCCAAGATCAAGAGAAGACTACATTCACTTGTCCCTATGGCACTTTCGCTTACAAAAGAATGCCTTTTGGCTTATGTAATGCGCCCGAGACTTTCCAAAGGTGTATGTTAGCTATCTTCCATGACATGGTTGAACAAACCATGGAAGTCTTCATGGATGATTTCTCGGTCTTCGGGGATTCATTCTCTTCTTGCCTTGCCAATTTGGAACGTATGCTCATGCGGTGCGAAGACACTCGCCTAGTTCTGAATTGGGAAAAATGCCATTTTATGGTAAAAGAAGGCGTCGTGCTTGGACATAAGATCTCGAAAGCCGGTCTTGAAGTTGACCGTGCTAAAGTCGATGTTATCGCAAAGTTGCCTCCACCTTCCACCGTGAAAGGTGTGAGAAGTTTCCTGGGTCATGCGGGCTTCTACCGTCGATTCATCAAAGATTTCTCTCAAATCGCTCGCCCGATGACCCACCTCTTGGAAAAAGATACTCCTTTTATCTTTTCCAAAGAGTGCCTTGAAGCCTTCAACTCGCTGAAGGATAAGCTAACTAAGGCACCCGTCTTGGTTACCCCTAATTGGGAGCTTCCCTTTGAGTTGATGTGCGATGCTAGTGATTTTGCTATTGGAGCGGTTCTTGGACAAAGAGTGAACAAACACTTCCAACCAATCCTTTACGCTAGCAAGACAATGACGGGGGCACAATTGCATTATACGACAACCGAAAAAGAGCTTTTAGCTGTTGTCTATGCTTTTGAAAAATTCCGCCCCTATCTTGTCCTTTCCACCACCATCGTGTATACCGATCATTCCGCGCTGAAGTACTTGTTGACAAAGCAAGATTCCAAACCAAGACTTCTTCGCTGGGTTTTGCTGCTCCAGGAATTTAAAATCGAAATCCGCGATAAAAAAGGAGCAGAAAACCTAGCCGCGGACCATCTTAGCAGACTTGAGGATCCTTACCAAGGGGATCATCCGACCAAAGAAATCAATGATTCTTTTCCCTTGGAGACCTTAATGTCTATAAACTCGAAACCGAATGAAACCCCGTGGTTTACGGACTTTGCAAACTACTTGGCGGGTGGAATTCTCAAGGAAGGGTTGACGTCTCAACAAAAGAAGAAGTTCTTCCCCGACATTAAGACTTACTTTTGGGACGACCCTTACCTATTCAAACAATGTGCCGACCTGATTATCCGTCGATGTGTTGATGGACCGGAAGCGTCTGAAATCCTTGATGCTTGCCACAAAGGACCAACCGGTGGTCACTTTGGTCCCAACTACACCGCAAAGAAAGTGTTTGATTCGGGATTTTATTGGCCCTCCATATATCGTGATGCTCACAATATGGTTAAGCGATGTGATGTTTGCCAAAAGCAAGGCAAAATCACACATAAAGACGAGATGCCTCAGAATTTCATTCAAGAGTGTGAAATCTTTGATGTTTGGGGTATCGACTTTATGGGGCCATTCCCATCTTCTAAAGGAAACAAATACATCCTTGTAGCCGTTGACTACGTTTCTAAGTGGGTTGAGGCCAAAGCTTTACCTACTAATGACGCAAGGGTGGTTTGTCACTTTTTGAAAGCTCTTTTCACTAGATTCGGTGTGCCTCGCGCCATTATTAGTGATCGTGGGACTCATTTCTGCAATGACCAATTTGCTAGAGTCATGGCTAAGTACGGTGTAAATCATCGTCTTTCCACAGCCTACCACCCACAAACTAATGGCCAGGCTGAAATATCCAACCGAGGACTAAAGCGAATTTTGGAAAGAACCGTGGGAGAGCATCGTGCCGCATGGGCTGATAAACTCGATGATGCTTTGTGGGCTTTCCGTACTGCTTACAAGACCCCGATCGGCTGTACGCCTTATCGTCTTGTGTACGGGAAAGCGTGCCACCTCCCCATTGAGTTGGAGCACAAGGCTTATTGGGCCTGGAAGTGGGCTAATTTTGATATAAACAAAGCCGGTGACCTACGCAAGATCCAACTCAATGAGCTCAATGAACTTCGGAATGAGGCTTATGAAAATTCTTTGATCTATAAGGAACGAACTAAGCTCATTCACGACTCCAAGATCAAAAACCGAGAGTTCCATGTTGGAGACAAAGTCTTACTTTTTAACTCTCGGTTGAAAATCTTTTCGGGCAAGCTCAAATCTCGTTGGTCCGGCCCATTCACCATCGCCCAAATTTTTCCATATGGTACTCTCGAGCTCGCTCAACCTAATGGACCAAATTTTAAGGTGAATGGCCAACGAGTGAAGTTGTACTTTGGTGAGGACACCTCTCACGAGGTGATTCCATCCCTCACCACGTTCCCCATGAACTGAATTTGGGTCGAGTCAGGCTCGTGACTCGGTTATCAAAAACAAGCGCTCCTCGGGAGGCAGCCCGAGTATCTATCCCTTTAACCCCCTAAGTGTAGGGGAGGACCTATTTTGGTCATTTGTGTTTGTATGGTGATGTGATTACAGGGATTACTGCAATCTTGGAATCTTTGAAGAACCGTGCTCCCGTGTTATCCGAAATCCGGTTTTATCTCTCAACTATCGTGATTCAATTTTCTTCATACTCACATTTGAAATTGATCACTTTAGTCGTCTCTTCCTTAACTCGAGTTAACCAACATGCACAATGTCATAAGTGTAGGGGAGACTTTTCCCACATGCTTAAACATTGAGGACAATGTTTATCTTAAGTGTAGGGGAGACTTCTATCGAAGTTTTAAGTGGACTTTTCCATGAAAATGCCTTCAATTAACCAGAAAATCATATTTTTCAACATTTTTCAATTTTTTTTATTAACTTTGGCCATTTAGTCGTAATTTTTAAATTTGTTATCGTTGCTTTCATATGTATATATCCCGCAATAAAGTCAAAAATATTAATAAAGTGGTGTAGCTAGTTTAGGAATCTTTGACATATTAGGCCCGTTGCGTTTATTTTGACTCAACCCGAATAGACTTATCCAAGTTATTCTAGCTAGTATCCTTAACCATGTAGACCTTAATCAGTTTATTAGGCTAAGTGTCCACGAGTCTCATTATTTGAGATTTTAAATTGTGGAGGACGAGAAATGATAGAGTCAATTATAAGTCGGTATTCTTGCACAAGCTCACTTGGTGTAATTATTTGCCTATTCTCCCATCACTTGCTAATAATTTATCTGCAATAAGTAAGGTCGTACGATTTGAAAAGTTACTTAGCTTCTAGCCCAAGATCGTTTAAAAGTTGCTCGGTAATGATAAGAGTTCATAGCCAAGGCATAACTTATGAAGCGGGGCGCGAAGATTGGCGAGTCCGAAAAGGCCCTAACAAGGCATGAGGATTAAATTTTATTGCTGAAGATCCGAAGTGATGTGAAACGCATTATTCCTAAAGTCAATATGAAGGATCAAGACTCACGACGAAAAGCAATCAACTCCCATAAAGATCATGGAGAAGTCTATCCGAAAAGACCCTAACAAGGTATGAGGATAAATAGATCCAAGTCCGAAAAGGAGGGTGATCGTTGTATCTCAAAATCCCAATTAGAGATTGAAGAAATAATCATGAAGTCGTGGTCAACAAAGTTGGAGTACCCCTCAAAAGTCTCCAAGCGAAGAAATTCTATTATGATGAGAAGACCATTATCTCAAGAACGTCTCTCGAAGATATGAAGTATGAAGTACATGCCAAATATCGGCCCGAGAAAGGTCTCAAATCGTGAACCAAGTTATGCCAAGATATGAACTTTTTGATATCCCGAGAAGCAGTTTTAAGAGATTTTGTCCTTTAGCTAACTATTGATCAAATCGTCCTACTTTGCTTTCAGCCTTAATAAACTATCGAAATAAGTCCAAAAATGCATCTTCATGATCATTCTAAGACAAAAATAAAATATAAGAGATACACCTAGGAATTAGGGAATTTAAGCATTTAATTAAGCCATGTGTGTAAGTGTCTGAATTGCTAACTTATAATAACAATGATCTCGTTTTTAAGCTTAGTTTGGGGAACGTGAAACTTGAGGGTGATAAATCTTCGCAACACCAAAGCCCTAATGTAAGTCCTTGATTTCTTTACAAGTTATTTCCATTCTTTTTGCTTATCTTAAAGTTTTTATTTCTCTTAGTAATTTGATTCTTATTTAGTAGAATTTAAATAAGGCCAAGGTTGATTGATTATGAGGAAAATGTAAAAATTGCTTTATCACTAAGCATTGCATGAGGGCATGGCAATGGTTAAGTGTAGGGGATTTGATAGGTGTGTAAACACCCATCCTTTTACCACTTAATACTGGCTAAAACAAGACCAAAACACGTATTAAATATCATTTGTTTGGAATTATGCGTGGTTTTTGTGTTTATTGTGTTTTCAGAGCTAACCGGATGAATATTAAAGAAAACATGGGATTGCACGGGATTTATCAAGGAAAAAGACTCAAGATAAAGTCTATTGTCCAAGAGATGCAAAAAGATTTGAAGTCACTGGGCCTATTCGAAGATTTATCGAAGAAAAGGACTAAAGACGGAAGATTTTCATAAGTCGAAGAAACTCAAGTCTATTTAACGAAGAAATTAAAAGACAAGTTGAATTTAATCGACAACAAATCCCGAATCAGAATCGAAAACGTCAACTTTTCTGAAAGGACGAGAAGACAAGAAGAAAGGGAGAAAGCCCACTCACCAACCAACCACTAGGAGTATAAATAGATACTCCCTTCACACAATTAGGGAGTTAGTTCATTTTTCTTTTTCCCAGTATCTTAGGTTCGATCCTTAACCAACTCCATTAGGGAGTTTGGTGATTTTTCTTCTTTCTTTCAATCTTGTAAGCTTGATTCAATACTCTTGTTACTTTTCCATTAATTAATCCATTTCAATCTTTTCATTCATCTTGTTCATCTCCATTTTTATTACAAGTTTTTAAGTTCTTGTTTGATTCAAGTTTGATTTTAAGAAGTTGTTGATCTAGTGTTTTTGTTGTTGGGATTTGTTACTTATGGTATTTAAATGATTTGTGTTAAATTTGGTAAAACCTTTTTACTTATTTAGTTTAATTTTGAATTGATTCGAGTCCCTTGTTTTGCTGTTACTGCTACTGTTCGTGGTTCCCAGGACTTTCCGAATTGAGCCTATATTCCGAATAGGGATTCTCATTTTTCTTTTACTCGGAATATTTTCAATATTCCGCATGATAGCTTCTTCATTTCCTTATTCGGAATATTTTTCCGAATAGAACCTATTTTCCGCATAGCCTTAACTTTCCGCATAAGCTAAGTTTTCCTTTTCCCCTGTTCGGAATATCTATATATTCCGAATAGCCCAGTTTTTCCGAATAGCCATATTTTTCCGCATAGAACCTATTTTCCGCATAGACTTGATTTTTCCGAATAGAGATACTTTCGGCATAAGGCAAGTTTTCCGAATTGAAGCACTTTATTCCGCATAGCAATCTTTCCGAATAGAGCAGATTTTTCCGCTTAATCATTACTTTCCGAATGTCCAAAGTTTTCCGCATAGGAGATCTTTCCGCATAAGACTTACATTCAGCATAGGGCATTTTTCAGTAAGAGTATTTTTCTGCTTTATCATTTAAGTGTTTTTATCTACTGTTTCCAGTTTTAATCTTTATTCACTTCAATTATTTAGAATAGAAAACCAAATCCACTTTTTGTCACCAAGAACAAATCATTCCACTTTTAACTGAGATCAATTCGAGAGGATATCGAGAGAAATATAAACCCTAGCAAAACCTGTGTATCAGCGGGTACGAAAAGCAGTCTTAGCGATGTCTGCTCCTTGACCCGTAGCTGATGATAGCCTGACCTAAGATCGATCTTGGATAAGTGTTTGGCCCCTTGGAGTTGGTCAAACAGATCGTCAATGCGTGGCAGCGGATACCTATTCCGAATGGTAATCTTGTTGAGCTTGCGATAGTCTATGCAAAGACGCATACTGCCATCCTTCTTCTCAACAAACAAGACCGGTGCGCCCCATGGAGATGCGCTCGGTCGAATGTAACCTCGTTCAAGAAGTTCTTGCAGTTAATCCTTCAGCTCCTTCAGCTCTATGGGAGCCATGCGATAAGGAGCCTTGGAGATTGGTTCAGCTCCTGGAACCAACTCGATACTGAATTCCACTTCTCGTGCAGGTGGTATGCCCGGAAGTTCTGCTGGAAACACATCTTGGAATTCTGACACTATAGGTTGATCCTGAGTCGATGGAGATTCAGCATCCATGTCGTGAACCGTAGCTAGATAACCCTCGCAGCCATGTGACAGTAGTGCACGCGCTTGCAGGGTGGATATTACTTGTACAGACCGTCCGGGTATGAACCCATTATGAATGTACTCTGGTGCGTTGACATCACCGAAGATAACTCGATATGAATGGCAGTCTATGGTAGCATGATACTTGGATAGCCAATCCATGCCCAAAATCATGTCGAAGTCGTTCATGTCCAGCGGAAGTGCGTCGACAGGTCGAACCTTATCATCAAATTCTAGGGGAAGAGTCTTGTATACGTGGGTGATTAATACAGAGTCCCTCAAAGGCGTGGAAATAGTAAGCCTATTTTCTAGTGGCAAGGGAGGCATCCTAATGTTCTTAGCATAAGCAGTAGAAATAACTGAGTGAGTAGCACCCGTATCGAAAAGAACACATGCAGCTTGACCATACATATAAAAGATTCCAGTGATGGTACCTGTAGACTTGTTGGCCTGGTCTCGAGATGTTGTGTAGACACGCCCGGCAGTAGGAGGCGGCTTGGTATCAGCATGTCCCGATGTACCCTCCATCTCGCCCTTACGGCAATCCTTCATAATATGGCCAGGAAGACCACACTTGAAGCACGCATCAGTATTACAGCGACATGGTCCTGGGTGCCTACGGTGGCAAGTAGAGCAAAGAGGATGAGTGTATCCTACAGAAGGTGTTCTAGCTGGCTGAGGACCTGATAAAACATTTTACATAAGACCTGGTAATTGGGTACAAAGGACAAAACGGATAATCGTAAGATTGAATACCAGTGATAGCTGGACGGCTAGGCTACGAACCTCTCTGGTTCTGGTCCCTACCGTTTCCCTGGTTCCTGGTAGAAGTTTTTCTAAGTGTTAGAATATGAGTTATAACATGAAGTCATAAGGAAATGGGTAAGTATTAGGACATGCTGCTGTTGGAGTGCCCAGTGTTGTTACGGTAATTGTCATTACCGCCACGCCTATCCGTAGCAGAACGGTCGTTAGTCTGACCGTTTCCCTTGGGCTGATGAGGCTGCTGCTGAGTAGCCGGCTGAGATCGGTCCCCAGTTTTCTGCCTGGAAGATACATTTAAGAGATGAATAATTGACATATGGAAAATATACGGATTGGTCACCGCTTGAATACGAATGTTTACCTCTTGTCGGGTCTTTCAGCTTCCCCGAACTCATCTCTCTCCTGCAGCATCTCCAGCTTTCGTGCTGCATCGGCCACTTGTGCTACAGTGTTGAACGTAACACACACCAGATTGTTTGCGACCGATGTGCGAAGAGCCCATCTAAAGTGATGTGCCTGCTCTTCAGGAGTACCTGCTGCCGCACCAAGGAAACCAGCTAAGCGAAGAAAGCGCTGCATAAACTCGTTGCTATTCTCCCCAGCTCTCTGTCGGATCCCATGGTACTCTCTCTTGAGCTTGTCCTGCTCAGCCTTGGGAAAGAACTGCTCCATCACCCTGTCTTTTAACTGAGCCCAAGTCAAACCAGCAACCCACTCATCACCACCTTCAGATTGCATCAATGCTAACCACCAGTTGAGTACATCGCCTTCGAACCGATAGCATGCCAACCTCGCCTTGTATGCGGGGTCACAGCCCATAGCGTTGAAAATCTTCTCGTTGTGAGCCAACCAGCTTTCAGCATCGCTGGGGCTATCTATCTTCTCAAAAGCTCGAGGGCGGAGCTTGTTTAATCTCTCCATCCATACTGCTAATGTCACTGGAGGAGGAGGAGGTGGCTGATTATGCTGCTGATTGTTGGCAGCTTGAACTTCAGCCCTGATGTCATTCCTCAGTTGAGGAAGCAAGGCTTGCATGGGAGCCTGAATTGCAGCATTGAGCTGCTCCTGTTCGCGTGTGAGAACCATCTGACAGTATAACATAAAACATATGATTAAACAGATCAAAACATAAAATCTATATATACATGAAAAAATTTATACTAAAATTTCACGAGAAAAATTTTATGCAAGAAAATTTTGTGTATGAATGCATGATGCAGTTTTATGAAAACTTTTGTATGCTCGAGAGTGAACTCCTCTGGTCAGTTCACCCAAAACAAAAGACATAGCGAGGGGACGCCTATGGGTCGGTCCCAAATCTAAAAGTTTCGATAAAACACATGCGACTAAATAGGGCCAGTCCTGTACCAACCATTACTTAGTCAAAAACCCTGCAACAATGACATGTATATGTATGCTTAAAAATGATGAATGCATGAAAACAACTGTCAGTTCTAGGAAGACCGTAGTGACTACCCACTAATCACAGGTCATATTTGAGAGCCTACAGGTCGAAACCTTGGCTCTGATACCATAATTGTAACACCCCATTTTGGAAATGGAAATATCACAACAATTATGGCGTGTCATCAAAGCATACAAGGAAAAATGTCTAAACATTACTTGACCATAAAAAGGAAAATACCTGTATCAAACATCGGTAGTCCAAAAGTAAAGCTCATCACACACAAACATAGTATAGTAAAGGAAAGGACTAAACAATGTCCAAAGCATAAGTATCATAAGAAAGGAAATGCATAATGTAAAGAAGGCTAGACAGCTTCCAGTCCATATGCACGTACTCTTAGTGTCTACGAGCGTCCCTGAGTACCTGCCGTTTTGGGAACATAGAAAAGGAAAACGGCTGAGCAAATACGCTCAGTGCACGGATGTACAATAAAGCATGAATAGGATAAACATATAACATAATAACAGCGGAAGAAACTAAGTCCCGAGTAACCTGGTTAAGTCTTAATAAAACTGGTTTAATAGTTTGAAAGTCTTATGTTTATCTTATAAAAACTGTTTGTCATATTTTACCATTAGCCAATATAGGTCATGAAAATCCATCGTGCATGAATACTTGGAGGGGTGACCTCATCATGCAAATTAGAGGGGTTGCCTCTAATTTAATATACTGGTTTTTGGGTTGGAGGGATCAGCTCCTTGTGAAGGATGCAAGGCACACACCACATTCACCATGAAATCCTGAATAAAAACATGTAACTAGGATGCACCCATACGCCCCACATGATAAATATAAATAAATGGCCAATAGCTGAAAGGACGCTACGAGTAATCACTCCGCCGTGGTGAAGTCATAACATCAGTGCCTCTAATGTTATGGTTATGGTACCTCCATAACTAGGTGAAACTGGTCATGCATGTATATGGCTATAGGTAATCTTAATTAAACATAAGCAATCAAACACATAACTTATACTACGGGACAACAGTTGGCTGCATACGGGGAATCCTAATAAGGAAAGAATGTCCATACTGAAAGGACGGGAATCCGTACCTTATGTCCAGTGAACGAGAAAGATGAACTGCGAGGAATCCTACTTCCGAATCACTAGTGCCACGTAAATACGTACATGAATAAGTATCTGCTTACTAAATACATAGCTGGTTTTATGTCATGTCTTAGCTTATTTTATGTGTTCTTACCATGTTTTACTGTTTTAAAGCCTTAAACTGTGTTTTATCTTATATTCTGTTTAATCTGATTAAGTATTTATGGTATTTCATGTGTTATTATACTTACTGTGTATTAATAAGTAACTTTCCAAAAATAGCAGGTTTCCTAAAATAGAAAGTTTCCAAAAATAGAAAGTTACCAAAAATAGAAAGTTTCCAAACATAGAAAATTTCCAAAAATAGATTTACTGCTTAAAATAGATAAGTTTCTAAAAATAGAAAGTTTCCATAAATAGATTAGCTTCCTTAATTAAATAAGTTTCCATAAATAGATTAGCTGCCTGAAATAAATAAGTTTCTAAAAATAGAAGGTTTCCATAAATAGATTAGCTGCCTTATTTAATTAAGTTTCTAAAAATAGAAAGTTTCCATAACTAGAATAAGCTGGTTAAATAAGCTAAGTATATAAGCCTAAGTGTTTTCATGATTATTTCCTAAGTCATATGATATAGTGTATAGTTTAATAATTATTTCATGTAATTAAATTAAACTATAGGTTAAAATATTTAATTAAAGTATAACATGTTTTTAATTAAATAAGTTAAATACTTAGGTTAAAATATGTATTATTATATATTAATAATATAACCTAAGTCATGTTAATTAATTAATTATATATATGGTTTTAAAATAATTAATTAATTATAAGTCTTAAATATATAAATACTTAGGTTAAAATAATTTCATTATCATTAATAATTAAATAACCTAAGTCATTTATTAAATTAATCACATCATTTATTAATTTAATTTTAACATAAGATCATAAACATAAAAAAACTAACATACACCATGAACCGGATCTAGACTAAAAACAATGAACCGGACATGAAATCGACACCGTACCCCGAACCAACTCGGGGTACCCCGTGTTTCACTGTTGCCGTGGGACCTGATGCATGTGATTTGCTATGGGTTCAGAATTTAATCTCGGAATCTTCTCGAATTGATCACAGCTCAAAGTGGAATGGTTGTTCTTGGTTACAAATAGGGGGTTTGGTTTCGTTTATCTAAATTTTAAACAAAATGCAAGTAATTAAGATTGTCGTTGAGAAAAATAGAAGTCTTAAATTTAAACTACAAATAAGAGCGTGCAACCTTGGAAATTAAAACTTGACAATTCAAAAACTTAAAAAAAAGTTTAAAATATACTAAGTAAAAGAGCGGGAAAAACTAGATTTGAAAAATTAAGCAAAAACAAAACACAGATCTGAGTCCGATCGTAACGCGATCGTACTCAAACAATAGTCCAGATCGCAACGCGATCGTATCCAAAATAACACGATGGATCGTGTTTACCAGATCGCACTCGATGCGATCGCAAGAAGTAATCAGATCACACTCAATGCGATAATAACCAAGGAGATGGATCGTACTCTCCAGTACGATGGGGGGGGGGGGGGAAACAATCGTACTAACAGATCGCAACCACGATCGCAGCTAGTGATCGTGGTCTTGATCGTGGTTCCGGATCGTAACAACCGATCACACTCGATGCGATCGAAGCAGGGACAAGAGACCCGATCGCACCCTAGATCGAAGTAAGTGATCGTGGGCGTGGATCGTACCAGGGAAAGAACAAACCGATCGCACTGTATGCAATCGTATCAAGTAAAACCTACTGAGATGGCAAAGGCGTCCAAAAGGAAATAAGCTTAAGCTAATAAGCAGTAACCAATAAGCATTTTTCAAACTGTTAAAACAGTAAATAAGCACAAATCACAAAACTTCTGAAATTTAAACATTCAAACTTCCACAAAACGAACTTAAGAGTAATGAATCTTTAGGAAAACTTAAAAGGTAGATAAGCCAAAATCAACGAATAAGCCAATAAGCATCGAGAGCTTATAGGCTCAAACGTCTTAAAGCTTATGCTGGAACGAAAGAAATGAACTTTTTTAACACAAATCCTCAAATTCAATCACGAATCATGAAGGATTCGGATCAAGATTAAGGATTCGGATCGAAAATTAAGAAAAATTTAGAAATGTAGAAGGAGAATAAAGAACTTAAAAGCTTAACTTGAATTAGATTAATGAAATCCAAAATACAAAAAGCTTAAAACTTGAAAGATAAAAATGGAGAAAAGAAAAATCTTAGTGAGAGAAAGTTGAGAACTTTCTCTCTCTAAAACTAGAGAAATTGAAAAAATGAAAAACTAAACTAGCTAAGTTGTGAAGTGTAGGCCTATTTATAGGCGTTTGATTTGTGGGCTTGTGAATGGGCTTTGTTCATGGGCTTCTCTTCTTCTTTCTTCTTTAGTCTTTATGTTTCTTTAATTAAACGTTTCCGACTTCGGATTTTGAGAAGTGTCGGTGAATGATTCCAACTCGTCCTATAATCATTTGTTTAATAGACTCGAGTTCTTCGACATATATGAATCTTCCATCTTTGGCCCTATTCTTCGATAAATCTTCAAATAGGCACAATGACTTTAAATCTTTTGCATCTCTTGGACAATAGACTTCGTCTTGAATCTTTTTCTTCGATAAAACCCGTGGAATCCCATGTTTTCTTCAATATTCATCCAGTTGACTCTGAAAACACAATAAACACAAAAACCACGCATAATTCCAAACAAATGATATTAAATACGTGTTTTGGTCTCGTTTTAGCCAGAAATAAGTGGTAAAAGGATGGGTGTTTTCACACCTATCAAATCCCCTACAGTTAACCATTGCCATGCCCTCATGCAATGCTTAGTGACAAAGCAAATTTACACTTTTCTCATAATCAATCAACCTTGGCCTTATTAACGTACTAAACAAAAATTAAAGTACTACAAGAGATTAAAACTTTAAAGTAAACAAATGGATAGAAAATAGCTACGTGGAAATAACTTGCAAAGAGATCTAAGACTTACATTAGGGCTTCGGTGCTGCGACGATTCATCACCCTCAAGTTTCATGTTTCTCAAACTAAGCTTAAAAACGAGATCATTGTTATTATAAGTTAGCAAATCAAACACTTACACACATGGCTTAATTATATGCTTAAACTCTCTTATTCCTAGGTGTATCTCTTATATTTTATTTTTGTCTTAGAATGATCATGAAGATACATTTTTGGACTTATTTCGATAGTTTATTTAGGCTGAAAGCAAAGTAGGACGATTTGATCAATAGTTAGCTAAAGGACAAAATCTCTTAAAACTGCTTCTCGGGATATCAAAAAGTTCATATCTTGGCATAACTCGGTTCACGATTTGAGACCTTTCTCGGGCCGATATTTGGCATGTACTTCATACTTCATATATTGAGAGACGTGCTTGAGATAATGGTCTTCTCATAGTTAATAGAGTTTCTTCACTTGGAGAGTTTTGAGGGGTACTCCAACTTTGTTGACCACGACTTCATGATTATTTCTTCAATCTCTAATTGGGATTTTGAGATACAACGATCCGCCTCCTTTTCGGACTTGGATCTATTTATCCTCATACCTTGTTAGGGTCTTTTCGGATAAACTTCTCCATGATCTTTATGGGAGTTGATTGCTTTTCGTCGTGAGTCTTGATCCTTCATATTGATTTTGGGAATAATGCTTTTCACATCACCTTGGATCTTTAGCAATAAATTGAATCCTCATGCCTTGTTAGGGCCTTTTCGGACTCGCCAATCTTCGCGCCCCGCTTCATAAGTTATGCCTTGGCTATGAACTCTTATCATTACCGAGCAACTTTTAAACGATCTTGGGCTAGAGGCTAAGTAACTTTTCAAATCGTAAGACCTTACTTATTGCAAATAAATTATTAGCAAGTGATGGGAGAATAGGCAGATAATTACACCAAGTGGGTTTGTGCAAGAAAACCGACTTATAATTGACTCTATCATTTCTCGTCCTCCACAATTTAAAATCTCAAGTAATGAGACTCGTGGATGCTTAGCTTAATAAACCAATTAAGGTCTACATGGTTAAGGATACTAGCTAGAATAAACTTGGATAAGTCTATTCGGGTTGAGTCAAAATAATCGCAACAGGCCTAATATGTCAAAGATTTCAAAACTAGCTACACCACTTTATTAATATTTTTGACTATATTGCGGGATATATACATATGAAAGCAACGACAAAAATTTAAAAATTACGACTAAATGGCCAAAGTTAATAAGAAATTTGAAAAATGTTGGAAAAGATGATTTTCCGGTTAAATGAAAGCATTTTCATGGAAAAGTCCACTTAAAACTTCAATAGAAGTCCCCCCTACACTTAAGATAAACATTGTCCTCAATGTTTAAGCATGTGGGAGAAGTCTTCCCTACACTTATGACATTGTGCACTTTGGTTAAATCAAGTTAAGGAAGAGACGACTAACGTGATCAATTTAAAATGTGAGTATGAAGAAAATTGAATCACGATAGTTGAGAGATAGAACCGGATTTCGGATAACACGGGAGCACGGTTCTTCAAAGATTTCAAAAGTGCATTCATCCCTGTAATCACATCACCACACAAACAAAAACAACCTATAGAGGCCCCCTACACTTAGGAGCTTAAAACAGAAAAGGATAGATACTCGGGCTGCCTCCCGAGGAGCGCTTGTTTTTGATAACCGAGTCACGAGCCTGACTCGACCCAAAATTAGTTCATGGGGAACGTGGTGAGGGATGGAATCATCTCATGAGAGATGTCCTCACCAAAGTAGAACTTCACTCGTTGGCCATTCACCTTAAAATTGGGTCCATTAGGTTGAGCGAGCTCGAGAGTACCATATGGAAAAATTTGGGCAATGGTGAATGGGCCGGACCAACGAGATTTCAGCTTGCCCGAAAAGATTTTCAACCGAGAGTTAAAGAGTAAAACTTTGTCTCCAACTTGGAACTCTTGGTTTTTAATCTTAGAGTCATGAATGAGCTTAGTCTTTTCCTTATAGATCAAAAAATTTTCATAAGCCTCATTACGGAGTTCATTCAGCTCATTGAGTTGGATCTTGCGTAGGTCACCGACTTTGTTGATATCAAAATTATCCCACTTCAAGGCCCAGTAAGCCTTGTGCTCCAACTCAATGGGGAGTTGGCATGCTTTCCCGTACACGAGACGATATGGTGTACAACCAATCGGAGTCTTCTATGCGGTACGAAAAGCCCACAGAGCATCATCAAGTTTATCAGCCCATGAGGCACGATGCTCTCCCACGGTTCTTTCAAGAATTCGCTTTAATCCTCGGTTAGAGATTTCAGCCTGGCCATTAGTTTGTGGGTGGTAGGCGGTGGAAAGACGATGATTTACACCATACTTAGCCATGACTCTTGCGAATTGATCATTGCAAAAATGAGTCCCGCGATCACTAATAATGGCACGAGGCACACCGAATCTATCGAATAGCGATTTCAAAAAGTTACAAACCACCCTTGCGTCATTAGTGGGTAAAGCTTTGGCTTCAACCCATTTAGAAACGTAGTCAACGGCTACAAGGATGTATTTGTTTCCTTTAGATGAAGGGAATGGCCCCATAAAGTCGATACCCCAAACATCAAAGACTTCACACTCTTGTATGAAATTCTGAGGCATCTCGTCTTTATGTGTGATCTTGGCTTGTTTTTGGCAAGCATCACAATGTTTAACCATCTCGTGAGCATCAAGATAAATGGTGGGCCAATAAAATCCCGAGTCAAACACTTTTTTGGCGGTTTAGTTGGGACCAAAGTGACCACTGGTGGGTCCTTGTGGCAGGCTTCGAGAATGTCTAAAGCGGCCGGTCCATCAACACATCGGCGAATAATCAAGTCGGCACATTGTTTGAATAGATACTGGTCATCCCAAAAGTAAGTCTTAATGTCTTTGAAGAACTTTTTCTTTTGCTGGGATGTTAACCCGTCAATGAGAATTCCACCCGCCAAGTAGTTTGCAATGTCTGCAAATCACGGGGTTTCATCCTGATTCAAATTGATAGACATTAAGGTCTCCAGGGGAAAAGAGTCATTGATCTCTTTGGTCGGATGTTCCCCTTGGTAAGGATCCTCAAGTCTACTGAGATGATCCGCGGCTAGGTTTTCAGCGCCCTTCTTATCACGAATTTCGATTTTAAATTCTTGAAGTAGCAAAACCCAGCGAAGAAGTCTTGGTTTGGAATATTGTTTAGTTAACAAGTACTTCAACGCGGAATGATCGGTATAAACGATTGTGGTAGAAAGGACAAGATAGGGGCGGAACTTTTCAAAGGCATAGACAACAGCTAAAAGCTCTTTTTCGGTTGTCGTGTAATGCAATTGAGCCCCCGTCATTGTCTTGCTAGCGTAATTGATTGGTTGGAAGTGTTTGTTCACTCTTTGGCCCAAAACTGCTCCAATAGCAAAATCGCTAGCATCGCACATCAACTCAAAGGGAAGCTCCCAATTCGAAGTAACCGAGACCGGTGCCTTAGTAAGCTTATCCTTAAGCAAGTTGAAGGCTTCGATACACTCTTTGCAAAAGATAAAAGGAGTATCTTTTTCCAAGAGGTGGGTCATCGGGCGAGCGATTTTAGAAAAATCTTTGATAAAGCGACGGTAGAATCCCGCATGACCCAGGAAACTTCTCACACCCTTCACGGTTGAAGGTGGGGGCAACTTAGAAATAACATCGACTTTAGCACGGTCCACTTCAAGACCGGCTTTGGAGATCTTGTGTCCTAGCACGATGCCCTCTTTTACCATGAAATGGCATTTTTCTCAATTAAGAACAAGGCGAGTGTCTTCACACCGCTTAAGCATACGTTCTAAATTGGCAAGGCAAGCAGAGAAAGAATCGCCATAAACCGAGAAATCATCCATGAATACTTCCATAGTGTCTTCCACCATGTCATGGAAGATAGCCATCATACACCTTTGGAACGTCCTAGGAGCATTACATAAACCAAAAGGCATGCGTTTGTAAGCAAATGTTACGTAGGGACAAGTGAATGTGGTCTTTTCTTGGTCTTTGGCATCGATGGGAATTTGAAAATACACAGAGAAACAGTCTAAGAAGCAGTAATAGTCATTACCAGCTAGACGCTCGAGCATTTGATCCATGAAAGGAAGAGGAAAGTGGTCTTTTCTCATGGAATCATTGAGCTTCCGATAGTCGATACAAACTCTCCACCCAGTAACGAGACGAGTGGGAATCAACTCGTTGTGTTCATTGGGAACAACGGTTATTTCGCCCTTCTTGGGCACACAATGGATGGGACTTACCCAAGGCGAATCCGAAATAGGGTAAATCAAGCCGGCATCAAGAAGTTTGATAACCTCTTGTTTGATGACGTCATGAATGCGAGGATTAACCCTTCTTTGGCTCTGGATTGCGGGTTTAAAGTCATCTTCCATGAGAATCTTGTGAGTACAAAAGTTCAGATCAATTCCGCGGATGTCAGAAATTTTCCAAGCAATTGCCTTCTTATGATCTTTAAGCACGACGATGAGGCGAGATTTTTCTTCTTCTTTCAAGTCCTTCGCGATGATGACGGGCGACTTCTTCTTATCTTCAAGGAACACATACTCGAGATGGGGCGGCAACTCCTTAAGTTCTAAATCCGGAGGATTTTCGATGGGAGGCGTATTCAAAGTCGGTTCATCGATAGCAGTAGCCTTGGGAGATGGTGGAGAAATAAGGTCTTCTTTAAGAAGGTTCTCAATGAGGCGAAGATCTTCATCCCAATCGGTGGGAGAATCGTCATGTTCTAAGTTCACATCTCCCATGGTGGCTTCCAAATCTTTCCAAAGGAAATCACTTTCTCCAAATAGAGATAGTGATGAATCAATAGAGGAAACGGTCTCAACATTGGGAAGAGAGGTAGGAATACTTTTACAAGCATCTTTGAAGTGTTCTTCACAAGCCTCATCAAGAACGTCAATACAATTAACACTTTCGTAT
The DNA here is from genome assembly GCA_025667525.1 of Glebionis coronaria. Taxonomy (NCBI): domain Eukaryota; kingdom Viridiplantae; phylum Streptophyta; class Magnoliopsida; order Asterales; family Asteraceae; genus Glebionis; species Glebionis coronaria. Next base: position 413,983,216 of record CM046876.1, read on the forward strand.
GAATAAGGCTGTTTAGAAAGCTTTCCCATGTTGAAGACGATTTTATCGTCACCAACTCTCATGATAAGCTCACCCGCTTCAACATCGATGAGAGTGCAACCGGTCCTCAAGAATGGACGACCAACGATCAATGGCACACGAGGGTCCATATCGTAGTCGACGACGACGAAATCGGCAGGAAAGGTGAATTTGTCGACTCCTACAAAGACGTCTTCGGCTATCCCCACTGGATAAGCAACCGTACGGTTAGCTAATTCCAAAGTCATTTTGGTGGGGACTAGCTCAGGGAGAGATAATTGCTTCCAAACGCTTAAGGGCATTAAGTTAATACTGGCACCTAGATCGGCTAGGGCCATGCAATTCTCTACTCCCGGGAAGTTGCAAGTGATTAAGAAGTGACCCGGATCATCAAGCTTGGTTGGCAATTTCCTTAAGAGTATTGCAGAGCAATTCTCATTAAGTTGGGTGTTAGCGATATCAAGAAGCTTCTCCTTGTCGCTAAGAAGATCTTTGAACATTTTCGCATACTTAGGCATGTGAGCGAGAGCCTCAGCGAAGGAGATGTTGAAATTCAATTGTTTAAACATTTTGAGGAAGTTCGAAACCTGAATATCGTCCTTGCTTTTGAGCTTCTCTTTCCTCAACCTTGAGGGATAAGGTATATCGGAAGAAGAGGAAGGCTTTTGGATGAAGGATCACTCACATCCTTGGGTGGAGAAGGGGTGGAAGTAAGAGGTGGAGAAATTGGGGAAGTAGAAGGATGAGGAATAGGAGCAGGTGACTCGTTGTCTTTAGTCACAATCATCGGTGGAGGTATAGGAAGCTCGGGTTCCTTGGTACCTTTGCCACTGCGAGTGGTGATTGCTTTCATCTCCCCTCTTGGATTCGCAACGGTGTTACTCGGAAGAGTACCCGAAGAAGAGGGTTGATTACCTTGGAAGAAACTAGCCATCATGTTCCTTAAGTCATTCGTTTGACTTGCCAAAGTGTTTCTCATATCAGCTCGCAGATCGTTCCCTTGTTTCACCATGTCTTCTTTCAAGTTGAGCACTTCCCGTTGGAGATTGTCCACGGTCACATCATTAGTCCTCGTGTAGGTTCCAATATCTTGGTGTAATGCGGTGGGTTGGTTGGGAGGAGCATTGTAGGCGGGTGGTTGATAAGCAGGTTGTTGGTAAACTTGGTTGTTTCTTTGAGGTATACATGGTTGTTTGTGAGGTGGTATGTATGGTGCACGAGGTTGTTGTTGTTGAGGAGGGTGATTGATGTTTTGTTGTTGGTTTGGGTTGTTAGGAGGAAAATCGAGCGGGGAAAGAAAGTTTTTTGAGCGGTAGCTAAGCAAGTTGCGGTCACCTTGAGGGCAAGCTTGATAAGCGGCTGGAGGATAGGTACCGTATGCTGCATTCACATTCTCAGAAGGATAGTCTTGGGTGGCGGTACAAGTGGTGTAAGAGTGAGGACCCCCGCATATCTCACATGGTTGGCTAACAGCATTGACTTGAGCGTCGTGAGCGTTTTTAGCGTTGATGCTGTTGGTGTTGCTAGCGGTTTGGGGGGCAAGCGATTCAAGAAGCGTAGTAATTTTGTCAAATCGCTTATCGTTGTCACTAGTACTAGCACTAGCGGCATTGGTGCGAACACTCTTGGTTTGCACACGAGACTTATTCTCAATGATATCCCAAGCGGCATTAGAAGTCTTAACGAAAATATTACCCCCGAGGCACTGTTTAGTGAATCTTGGTCATTCATGCTTAAACCATTATAAAAAGTGTTAATTTGGTGCACTTTGGTAAAACCATGTTGTGGGCACTTTCTTAAAAGATCTTTAAAACGGTCCCAAGATTTACTAAAAGACTCATCGTACTTTTGTTCAAAATTAATGATTTCATTCCGCAAAGTGGTAGTACGAGAGGGTGGGAAAAAGTAGTTGATAAATTTGGTCTCCAAATCCGTCCACGTCAGAATACTTTGTGGCGGTTCCTTTGCAAGCCAATGTCGGGCTTGTCCCTCTAGGGAGAAAGGAAAAAGTTGCAAACGGATTACCTCTTGTGGAACACCATTGAATTTGACCGTATTTGTGAGTTGTAAGAACATTTTGATATGGTCATGCAGATCATCAATGGTACGCCCCAAGAATGGTTAAGCAGAGACCATCTGGATAAAACCGGATTTGAGCTCAAAGTTGTTGGCTGCAATCGCGGGTATGACAATTGGATCATTGTTGCCGTCTACATGTGCTTGCAGAAGTTCAATCATCGGGCGATTGTCTGGTAGAGGCTCATTGTTGTTGTTATTATTGTTGTTGAGAGGTGGATTGTTATTGTTGTTATTGTTTTAAGGTGGGTTATTGTTGTTGTTTTGTACACCGGCCATGTCTAAGTCTTCAAGAGGCTCGGGCTCTTGATAAGACTTTGATCGTGTACGCATGCACCTGCAAAAGAACTAACAAAGCAAACAAGAAATATTTTTGGTTTTTTATGATTTTTTACTTTTTAGGATTTTTGAAAATTTTATATTTTTTAGGGTTTTTGAAAAAATTTTTTATGAAAAAGAAACGTTCACGGTGAACGGATCCCAAAATCCAAGTTCTCACAAAGAACTGTTAATCTTAACGAGAAGAGCCGACAGCGGCGCCATTTGATGCATGGGATTTGCTATGGGTTCAGAATTTAATCTCGGAATCTTCTCGAATTGATCACAGCTCAAAGTGGAATGGTTGTTCTTGGTTACAAATAGGGGGTTTGGTTTCGTTTATCTAAATTTTAAACTAAATGCAAGTAATTAAAATTGTCGTTGAGAAAAATAGAAGTCTTAAAATTAAACTACAAATAAGAGCGTGCAACCTTGGAAATTAAAACTTGACAATTCAAAAACTTAAAAACAAGTTTGAAATAAACTAAGTAAAAGAGCGGGAAAAACTAGATTTGAAAAATTAAGCAAAAACAAAACACAGATCTGAGTCCGATCGTCACGCGACCGTACTCAAACAATAGTCCAGATCGCAACGCGATCGTATCCAAAATAACACGATGGATCGTGTTCACCAGATCGCACTCGATGCGATCGCAAGAAGTAATCAGATCGCACTCAATGCGATAATAACCAACGAGATGGATCGTACTCTCCAGTACGATGGGGGGGAAACGATCGTACTAACAGATCGCAACCACGATCGCAGCTAGTGATCGTGGTCTTGATCGTGGTTCCGGATCGTAACAACCGATCGCACTCAATGCGATCGAAGCAGGGACAAGAGACCCGATCGCACCCCAGATCGAAGTAATTGATCGTGGGCGTGGATCGTACCAGGGAAAGAACAAACCGATCGCACTCTATGCAATCGTATCAAGTAAAACCTACTGAGATGGCAAAGGCGTCCAAAAGGAAATAAGCTTAAGCTAATAAGCAGTAACCAATAAGCATTTTTCAAACTGTTAAAAGAGTAAATAAGCACAAATCACAAAACTTTTGAAATTTAAACATTCAAATTTCCACAAACGAACTTAAGAGTAATGAATCTTTAGGAAAACTTAAAAGGTAGATAAGCCAAAATCAACGAATAAGCCAATAAGCATCGAGAGCTTATAGGCTCAAACGTCTTAAAGCTTATGTTGGAACGAAAGAAATGAACTTTCTTAACACAAATCCTCAAATTCAATCACGAATCATGAAGGATTCGGATCAAGATTAAGGATTCGGATCGAAAATTAAGCAAAATTTAGAAATGTAGAAGGAGAATAAAGAACTTAAAAGCTTAACTTGAATTAGATTAATGAAATCCAAAATACAAAAAGCTTAAAACTTGAAAGATAAAAATGGAGAAAAGAAAATCTTAGTGAGAGAAAGTTGAGAACTTTCTCTCTCTAAAACTAGAGAAATTGAAAAAATGAAAAACTAAACTAGCTAAGTTGTGAAGTGTAGGCCTATTTATAGGCGTTTGCTTTGTGGGCTTGTGAATGGGCTTTGTTCATGGGCTTCTCTTCTTCTTTCTTCTTTAGTCTTTATGTTTCTTTAATTAAACGTTTCCGACTTCGGATTTTGAGAAGTGTCGGTGAATGATTCGAACTCGTCCTATAATCATTTGTTTAATAGACTCGAGTTCTTCGACATATATGAATCTTCCATCTTTGGCCCTATTCTTCGATAAATCTTCAAATAGGCACAATGACTTCAAATCTTTTGCATCTCTTGGACAATAGACTTCGTCTTGAGTCTTTTTCTTCGATAAAACCCGTGCAATCCCATGTTTTCTTCAATATTCATCCGGGTGACTCTGAAAACACAATAAACACAAAAACCACGCATAATTCCAAACAAATGATATTAAATACGTGTTTTGGTCTCGTTTTAGCCAGAAATAAGTGGTAAAAGGATGGGTGTTTTCACACCTATCAGGACCCACACGCACCAACCAAGACCATATGGTCTTGGTGGTGGTCGGCTTGGCAAGCCGAGACCCATTCGGGTTCGGTGCAGCCTGCGGCCAAAACAAACACCCCTTAAAAACAATCTTTTGATTTTATTTAACACCAAAACATGTTAGATCCATGATTAATTATTATGTTTTTATAAAAACAACACATGTTCTTGATTTATAAAAAGATTAAATGAAAAGAAAAGGTTCAAAAAGGTTTTACCGTATTCGTGGATCAAGAGGACGAAGAACCAACATGATCAATCACTAAAACTTCAAGATCCAAGATCAAAAAATCACCTCTTATGGTGGTTGTAGGGTGGCGGCACAAAGGAGAAAGAAGGAAGGAGGTTTTTAGGTTTTCTTGAAAATCTTCTATAAAGTTTAATTGAGTAGTAAAAAAAATAATAACCCCCTTTAGTAAATTTGACAAATGGGCTTGGCCCATTTGTCCTTGTTGGCCGCGGGTAGGGACCCCACTTGGGGTACCCGTACCTTTTTCCGGGTCTCGTTATTAAGTTAAACGTTTGTGATTATTTGTGTTCGTGTTTTAAATGTTCTCGTAACGTAAATACCGTGATCTAATATATTTAATTACGCTCGTAATAAATATATATACGTAATTAATAATAGTTCGTGTTTTAATTACGTTCATGATTTCATGATCGCATGTTCGTGATTAATTATCGTCAAATAATTATTACATGATCGTACGTAGCAAATACTTATCGTGTTCTAACGCGTACGTAATACGTAAACTCCTAACACGTAATCGTAATCATGCTATATTAGGAAAGTTTTAATCTAGTACGTACGATCCTAAGGGTACTATGCATGGTAAAAGCATGCGGGTTTTACAATGACTGTAACCATAAAAGTGATGGTCACAGTCATATTTATTTCTGGTCCCCCCATGATGAACCCCACCTAGTCACTCATAGTGAACACCACGGGGTGATCACAAACTCAGGAGTGGTTGACAAACGAAGACGTCACAACCGAGTAATCCTCCATAAAAACATACCATAGAAACCACCAAATACCTGCAATAAAATAGTTAGCAATAAAACCCCTATACATCACTCCTCCCAGCCAAATCAACATCCAATCATGCCAAAAACTCATTGTGAGCTTTTGCAACCAAATATCCGAACCATACTTAAGTGATTCCTCCATGATAATCATCACCATTATTTGTATCATCCACCAGATTAATACCATTCATATGCAACTTCCACATTTTAGCCACTATATAAACATCACATGACTTCTTTATCTTTAACCCCATCAGTTTATGTCGAATATCATCAATAATGATTTTAATAACCACCTCTTCAGGCCTAGACTTTTTCTGAAATAACCTAAAATTTCGCTCTTTCCATACACAACACACCACAACACCAAACACCAGTCTTTGTAGGACACTCCAAATGGAATTCTTAGCAGTTCTATTAGACATTTCGGAAATAACCTCAGCCCATATATACGATAAGTCCCCCAGTCTATACATTCCCTTTAGTCTAGTCCAAACATTTTTAGGAAAATCACAACTAAAGAAAAGGTGAGAATAGGAGTCCATACAACTTTGACAAAATGGACATAACAAATTATTTGGCTCAAATCATCTATAAATCCTATCTTGTGTTTTTAATATACCTTTAAAAGCCATCTAGAGCACAAAATCATGACGAGGAATACATTGAGAGAACCAAACGTGTTTGTACCATATAACTTTCTGACTATCCTCCCTCAACACATTCCACGCCTCTTTAACGCTAAAATCAACAATATTCTTTTCCTTATTAAACCATACGGCTTCATCCTGAATATCATTATTAAAGACAGGAACTGGAACATTAATAACTTCCTCAAAACCCTCAAATTCTCTAGCCCAGTTCCACTCACCGTTAACAATATAATCACTAATCTTGGCCTTAACATCAATACCATGCTTAGTAAGAAAATTATAACTAATCAATCTACTTAACGGGCCATTAAAATGCCATTTATCAAACCATATAAAACAACTCCTGTGACAAATCTAACATTTTCAGGTAGTGAAATATTTTCTCGTATAATATTTTGAAACTTATTTTTGTGTTGGTTGACGAACTCACAATTTACGAATTTAAATTTGGGCTTACGTGCATAATTTGGCGTCTTTTACGACTAAACCGGAAACCTTAGGATTACGTATTTACGTTTTTGAACTCCGTTTTTGATGAGACAATTTTTGTTGGATTCGTTTTGTGACGGTGATTCATAATTTATAAAAACATTTTTCGTAAAACGACCCGAGGGCACGCAAATCGAGAAAACTAGAATCGAGAAATACCCGTAAACTAGTGAGATGGGACAAAACACTTTACCCCACCCCACTAGCAATATGGGACGGCCAACATGACACCACACCATCAAGGTGGCATCATGTTAGCTAACACATACCATGTGTAAGCCTTAGCTTAACCTTTAAGCTAACTTTTCCCACTAACCTCCCAAACTAGCTACTTGTTTTCATTCCTACCATTTCTTCCATGCAAACCACTCTCAAAACTCTCTCAAACATCCTCTCTTGCCGTCCCAAATAAGCTAACAAACACCATCATTGATCTTTTCTAGCCATAAACCACATGTTTACTAGTCCTATTAAGGTGTTCTCTTGAAGCCTTGATCATTTGGTGGCCATATTAACAACTTTGGAGGTGATTTGCTTGTGTCCTAGGGCTGATTTTCCAACCTATGTTCTTGATATTTGATGGTCTTGGAGATACTTTTTGTGTTCATCAAGTTCTTGCCTTCCTAAAACAAGAAATCCACTTGGATTGGTAAAGAAGATCATCCTCTACATTTTTCTCTTATTATTTTGTAAAGAACAAATGTATTTTATTTCATTTTGTATATTTATATGATGTATATATGATGATAAAAATGTTGTGTGGGTATCAAGTGTTGATAAACATGCTTAAAAATGATGATAACTATAAGAAATGAAGCTAAAAATCTTGACTATTTAGTTGGCTGTATAAAAACAGTAGATAACTAAACGATGAACTGATAAAATTGCATGGTTTGATCCATTTACAGTAAGTAGATGATGTTATACATATGTGAGAGTTGGCCATGCAATGGAATCAAAATAATGAGTGAGATATGATAAAAACAAGTTAGGTGGTGTAATCTGAATAAGCAGTTTTGTAGGGACTGTTAAGGCAACTTAAACTCAAAATGGGCAGTAGCTATAACTAAGTTATATGTAGCACATATTATGAAGAATTTGTCATCCAAAAATGAGCTTCTAAGTCATTGTAGAACTCTAGATATGATAAAAATGGTGAATATGAAGTTAAAAATCAGATTTTGAAAATAATGTTTATTATTATTATATAAGCACTCACATTATAATGTATAAAATGTAAAAATATAAACCCACTAACTTATAAAACTTATTTATATAAATGTATAAAAGGTTAATTAAATGGGTAAATTATATAAATGGTGGTAAAAATAATATTTATAAGTAATAAAAACTATAAACTTGATTTTTACGACTTTTTCGGCTATCGCCGTAAAATTAACGTTTTTCGCCAAATAAAAATTAGACGACCAAACCCGTCTAATGTAAAGTTTATAAAAGTTGTATACTGATGTATAAGTAACTACTACAAGTAAAAACCAATAAAACCCGAACTATAAGAATTACGGACATTTACGAGCTAACTAAACATATTGGACTAATAATTGGACTTAATAAGATAAAAACTTGTAAAAAGAATTATTTGGGCTTAACCCATTTGGGCCCAACATGAAAAATATATATACTGATCATATAGGTATAAAATGGGTAAAAACAAGTAAAAGAACTTATAAAAGAATTAATGGACTTACAATAGGTAAAATCGATAAAACTAGTGAACTAGTAAGACGTTACCAAAACGTAAACACTAAAATGAGTAAACGAGGATTTATAAACCCACTTGATCATCATCATATGTACAAAATCATCATATGTATATTGTTATTTTGATAAAAGTCATTGGACCGAGTCTAAGACCGATTATTATTTATATAGGTTTCCGTGACCGAAGCACGCCCGTAGCCGATAATCCGCCTTTCATTAACAACGTGAGTTCATAGCCTCGCACTCTTTTAAATGTTTTATAAAATGATTTGTAAACCCGCGAGGGAGATAACATGCTAGATTTTTATAAAAATAGAACACAAGTAGTCCCGATTGTATGCTAAATGATATGGACCCAAATGATGCTATGACCCTATATTCGAGACTAAAAGGATTATTAGTAGTTAGGTTATGTCACTTAAAGTCCCATTAGCATGAATTGTGAACTACCGAGATTTGGTAGACGCTTATGCATTTGATAGTACTATTTGGGGACGATCACCCCAGTTCGCGCCTTGACGGTTGATCCCCGTCGTACCACATTGATTGGTAAGCGAATTTATGTATGAGAAGATTCTATAGCGTGATTTTTGTGACGACACGCTAACTTAGATGGGCAAATTGTTTGTCGGGTTCGCGGCCCGCTGTTTTCACAGTAAGGTAACAATGTCATGCGACTAATAATAATCCTAATACAATATAAGACATAAATAATACAAGATAACGACGCTATTACGATGAATATATTACCTATCATGGTAATATAGAGACTACGGTCTCATGGACGGTTTCAGATGTATGCTTGATTTATATATTGCCTGACTAGCAATATGTGGACTTACTTCCGATATTATACTTGTGTTCTGATTTTAAATGAATATAAATGATTGTTTTATATAACGGTTTTCATTAAACTCTATGAATTCACTCGGCATTCGCTGATATGATTTTTGCATGTTTTCTATCTCAGGTGCTTGAAGGTAATCCGGATGGAGATCGACTCTGATGGCCCACACTTAATATTAAAAATGTTCATTCGATCTGTGTTTTATAAACTTAATGACCTGTATAATTTGGGACCTGTTGTACACTTTTAAACCTTTTTATCGAATGAATGTTTGTTAAACCTTGTACAACCATTTTTATGTGTTGTCTATGATTGGAGTTATTGTGCCATCCTGTAACACTCTAAAAGACCCTTCCGCTGTACCGATACGAAAAATGAGAGTGTTACAACTCCTTCCATTACCTATCTTATAACCAACAAATTCCTTAATTTTATCCCTAATTTTTAAGATCTGCTTCCAACACCATGAATCAGATTCAAACAACTTAATATTCCAAAAACTATAGTCTCTAAGCCTAAAACTATGGATCCATTTAACCTAAATAGAATCTTTCTTACTAACGATATTCTACACATGCTTGACCATCAGGGCATCGTTCATAATTCTCAAACATTTAAGACCAAACCCCCCTTGTGACTTAGGTTTACAGACATCCTTCCAAGCAACACTAGTAATACCCCTACTAACATCCCCTTTTGACCAAATAAAATTCTTCAAAATTCTATTAATGCTATCACAAATAGAGACCGGAAGACTAAACATAGATGCCCAATATACTTGGAGCGAAGAAAGGACAGAGGAAACTAACTGTAACTTACCCGCAAGAGACAATGACTTATTCCTCCAATCATTAATTCTATTTCTCACTTTTTCAATAAGAACCAAACAATCAATATTTCTAAGCTTCCTAAAGGTCAAAGGAATCCCTAAGTATCTAATAGGAAACTCACCAACAGAAAAAGGCATAGCCAAAAGAATAAGTTCACGAATATTACTAGGGACACTACCAAAAAACACCGTACTCTTAGCCATACTAGGATAAAGGCCCGAAGCAAGCGTAAATTCATCTAAAGCACATCTAAGAATACAAGCATATGTTAATTCACCATGACATAATAACAACAAGTCTTCCACAAAGCAAAGACGAGTCATATTAATACCCTCATAACCCCAACGGTAAACAAATCTACTGTCACACCCCACCATGGCGGAATATGGGGCGCGACGTATGGATATCATCACAACATGGCGTGTCTATAGAGATAACTATATGAAATAAGAAATGTCATAAAATGGAGACACAAAGTCATGACAATATCTCATCAAATGCAGGAGTCTAGGTAAGTAGGTAACAGTCCTACCTCTTACCCAAGACAAACAAGTAACATAATCAAAACAAACATATGTGTGCCACAGTATCACTTATTAAATGAACAAATAAAAAAAACTAAGAAGGAAACGGGGATATCCTTCTATATGTATTCCTACGCTCTCCAAATCCTAGCCACTTAAGTTCTCATGCTTAACCATAGTATCACCTGAAAGAGACACTAAAACACGTCAACATAAAGTTGGTGAGAGTCATAGGTTTAGACTCCAACGCTAAATCAATTAAAATCTGTGAATAACAACCATCAACACAATAACATATGGACAATGTGCTACAATTATGTATTAACAACTAGCATTCAAGATCAATCATTCCAAACCAAAATCCAAGGCTCCTACCTTGCCAAACAACATGGTACCATAGATGATCACACTATGTACCTATCCCAAGGCCACTACCTTGTCAAACCACAAGGCCACCACCTTGTCAAACCACAATAACTGAGACGGCACGTGTCCCCCGATCCAAATCATACACAATCAAAAATCACATAGCAGTTAATCACATAATGTACACACAAGTCCATCTCAAATCACAAACACATTCACAGCATCAATTTAGAAAATAACTCAACACAGTGTCTCTTCCATCCCATATGGAAGTCAAAATCAATATTAAACATGGGACTATGAAACTCACCTGATAGCTTCTTCACAAGTCCTCGCACTAGCAACAAGCTAACAAACCAAAAACACGAAATCAATACACGAACCAATCACTAAGATGGCTCATCAACCTATGATGGACATCTACTCTATTCCCGTATAATTACCTCATTGTTAAGCTCTAATCACCCAATTACCCTTCCTTAACAAGTCCCTAACTTGGTTAAGTTTAATAGCAATCCCGTTCATAATTTTACACAAAACAGTCCCAGTTTTAGGTCTCAAAACTTTAAGTCAAACGTTCACTTAAACATACCCATGGTTTCTGTAAAAGGAATATTCACACTTTTATACATGTTAGCTAAAACCTCCCACTTGCCCTAACCATGAAGCTACTGTTAAGGCCTAGATATATGTGTATATATTGCTACCTATCCAGAATTCACTGATTTTAAACGTATGAAAAGTTCATTACCATTAGAGGGTCTTACCCTAAACCACAATCTTAGCCCAAGTGCAGATCCTTACTAAAATATATAAACCATCTCTCATGTTCGTGAGAAGATCCCAATGCAACCCTAAGTACCCCAAACAACCCAAAACTTAAAAAGAAAACAGGTTGAATTCAAAACTGTTTTGACCTCCGACTGTTGTAACCTGTTTTTGACCCACTTCCCACCTCCAATTTAGTTCTCGTTTCTTGATTTAGAAAGCCAACTCAATTACCTATCTAGGGCTAGTTTGATCGCATCTTGAATGTTCCTAGAACTCGAGATATGATCAAAACAATAGACTCAAAATTCTGCCCAATTTTTAAAAACGGGTTTTAAACAAATTGATCTAATTAATCACCTATAACCCTTCTAATACAAGCCCTAGATTATATGATCATCATATAATATCATTAAAATACAGATTCTTATTAAAACCCTAACCTAAATCCATCATAAGATGATTATGTAAACATTAAAAACAATTAAATTAAAAAGGGATTACGAAAGTTTACCTTTAATTTATGAAAACCCTAAATTTTGATGAAGAACCTTAAAAAATCTCCATAAACCGTCGATCATTCTATTTCTCCAGGGATTTTATGTTTTTTTTCTCTTTAAAATCCTTATATAATTTAACAAGAATCCTAGTCCAAATATAAAACCCAACTTTCCTTTTTCCTCTTTTTTTCCTTTTTTCCTTCTTTTCTTTTTTCCAAACCGACCTAAACCCCCTTTAAATTCGTTTTTTTTTTCTATTTATTATTAATATATGTATTGATAACATTACCTTAATTTTCCTTAATTTATTTCAGCTCCTAAAGCATCCAAAGCCTCAAAACCGTAAAACTAGTCAGTTTTTACGCGTTTTACCGTAAAAGACGTAAAATATACACTTTTAATAAAAATCTCAAATTTTGAAATAAACTTTATAACTAAGTCCTAAATGACTTAAAACCATCCCGAAAAATATTCATATGGATAATTACCTCACCCGAGACCTCCAAATGCTAAACCGTAAATCCTAAAAAAATACTATTACTATAATACTTATACGTATACGTAAACACCACAATATCACCATTTTCATTTCATAGTCACCACTTGTGAGCTCATGAACAAGAAATAACCGTTCCTCGATTTACTTATGAGTACTCTATACTCATAAACGATAACCACACCAACCTCGTTCACACAAAATAAACACGTAAACACACAATTCAATTAAGCACACATAAAATAATCTAAAAGTAAGACCAAGTGACAAACCTAAAACCACGGTTGTCACATCACTCCCTCCTAATATAAATCTCGACCGAGATTCACTCCCAAACTCAAACTTATTCTCTGCAAACAAACGAGGATGCATATCCCTGATAAAACCTTCACGTTCAAACGTGAACTTAGTTTACACGAAAATAATCTCAACCAACAACACATGAGCGTTAACCGTCCGCGAGGAAACTTATCAAAACCATAAAGTTATGTAACCAACCTAACTAAATCTCGCAACTCATCAAACAAGAACTGTCTTGAAACCAAGTTAGGAGCCGTCACATAACTCAACGGGTTTAAAACTGTCACCCCGATTTCAGTCTTACTCATAAATACCATAAATCAAAACTCATCAAAATATAACCACGTATAATAAGGTCTAAAGAACTCTCAAATTCCTTCCCAACTCATCTCTATGTTAACCCTCCAAGTGTTCATTACCAAAAATTACCCAAAACACGAGTTTAAACCATGTTGTCCGAAAATTAACCGTGAACTCAACACTTGTACAATTAATTCGACCAAGCTACTGACTTCTAATTGCGAAACTTTCTGAATATTTGAAAATTATGTTCCGAGTACATAATTTTAGGCTTTTGAATCACCCAAAAACCTTTAAAAACGAATAAGTTATGACCAAAACGATTTTTCTCAAAATCTGCCTAGGCATTAGCGACAGTTTCTGACAGTTAGCGACATATTTTGACAGATTAGCGACAGTTTCTGCCTACTCCGATTTATACCAAAAAAAAAGATTTTTGAACCCTAAAACCCCCCATTAATTACCAAAACTAGAACCTAATTTATTTTAATTCCAGAAAATTAAAACTCTATTAATTACATGATTTTAACATATTTCACTAAATAAGAACAAAATTTTTAACTTAAGAACAATAACTTTAGGTGATCAAAACCAAAATATTTTAAAATAACCGAGTCATGCTTATATGTTAAAAAATTTATATTCCACCTTTTTTGAAACATGATCCCGACACTTCCTTATTTCATCGACTACCAACAACTATTTTTTTTTTCAATTTGCAAGTTCTATTTTTTTTACCATGTATAACTCGAAACAAAAGACATCGTTACCCCAAAAAGAAATCTCCACCATCTCAAAATCCTTCATGCCAAAAGTACCGTACAAACAAACACGTGAAATGAGGACCCGAGAAATGCGCTACTACAGAAGTTGAACATCTCAAAGAGAAACGAGATAGCAACAATCCCAAGAATACAACCGGTAAGTAGAAAATAATTTTACATACATAGGCATAAGCGTACATACACTCAAATCCATCCAACATATACTATACAAGCATGTATTAACTCTCTTTCATGCAATCATACTTGAAAGTCCAGTGGTGTTGTGGCACATATATAATTATGTAGGCCTCCATAATTATACATGTTCCCTTTCACCAATGTACTCCCTCCTATGATAACACTTATAAGAAATTAATACTACACATAACACATAATCCAACAACTCACAAGCACATAATTACACAAGATAAGATCCAAAACCCCATGTATTAAAATAACATAGCCAATGCACGAAACACATAAACTCGTAGTCCAGCTGAACCAGCGTAGACAAAATTTAAAATGTATAAAGAAAATGAAAACATAATTAAGCGAAATCCAACAATGACTAGCGTATACGACCATGGTTCCACCCGCACTAATCAAAACTCGTAAAGAAAATAACATGTAGTTAAGTATGAACCATAGTAGTTCATAACCTAACAAATACTGTGAAAATAATATTCAAAAACATCAATTACTATAAAATGCACACATACTCCTATGACGCCTATATGCAGGGACCCTTAAGCTATAGACTAGGCTACACGACTAGGCAACCTAATTCTCTATAACCATTTTCTCTGATACCATTCTGTCACACCCTACCATGGCGGAATATGGGGCGCGACGTATGGATATCATCACAACATGGCGTGTCTATAGAGATAACTATATGAAATAAGAAATGTCATAAAATGGAGACACAAAGTCATGACAATATCTCATCAAATGCAGGAGTCTAGGTAAGTAGGCAACAGTCCTACCTCTTACCCAAGACAAACAAGTAACATAATCAAAACAAACATATGTGTGCCACAGTATCACTTATTAAATGAACAAATAAAAAAAACTAAGAAGGAAACAGGGATATCCTTCTATATGCATTCCTACGCTCTCCAAATCCTAACCACTTAAGTTCTCATGCTTAACCATAGTATCACCTGAAAGAGATACTAAAACACGTCAACATAAAGTTGGCGAGAGTCATAGGTTTATACTCCAACGCTAAATCAATTACAAGCTGTGAATAACAACCATCAACACAATAACATATGGACAATGTTCTACAATTATGTATTAACAACTAGCATTCAAGATCAATCATTCCAAACCAAAATCCAAGGCTCCTACCTTGCCAAACAACATGGTACCATAGATGATCACACTATGTACCTATCCCAAGGCCACTACCTTGTCAAACCACAAGGCCACTACCTTGTCAAACCACAAGGCCACTACCTTGTCAAACCACAATAACTGAGACGACACGTGTCCCCCGATCTAAATCATACACAATCAAAAATCACATAGAAGTTAATCACATAATGTACACACAAGTCCATCTCAAATCACAAACACATTCACAACATCAATTTAGAAAATAACTCGACACAGTGTCTCTTCCATCCCATATGGAAGTCAAAATCAATATTAAACATGGGACTATGAAACTCACCTGATAGCTTCTTCACAAGTCCTCGCACTAGCAACAAGCTAACAAACCAAAAACACGAAATCAATACACGAACCAATCACTAAGATGGCTCATCAACCTATGATGGACATCTAGTCTATTCCCGTATAATTACCTCATTGTTAAGCTCTAATCACCCAATTACCCTTCCTTAACAAGTCCCTAATTTGGTTAAGTTTAATAGCAATCCCTTTCATAATTTTACACAAAACAGTCCCAGTTATAGGTCTCAAAACTTTAAGTCAAACGTCCACTTAAACATACCCATGTTTTCTGTAAAAGGAATATTCACACTTTTATACATGTTAGCTAAGACCTCCCACTTGTCCGAACCTTAAAGTTACTGTTAAGGCCCAGATATATGTGTATATATTGCTACCTATCCAGAATTCACTGATTTTAAACGTATGAAAAGTTCATTACCATTAGAGGGTCTTACCCTAAACCACAATCTTAGCCCAAGTTCAGATCCTTACTACAATATATAAACCATCTCTCATGTTCGTGATAAGATCCCAATGCAACCCTAAGTACCCCAAACAACCCAAAACTTAAAAAGAAAACAGGCTGAATTCAAAACTGTTTTGACCTCCGACTGTTGTAACCTGTTTTTGACCCACTTCCCACCTCCAATTTAGTTCTCGTTTCTTGATTTAGAAAGCCAACTCAATTACCTATCCAGGGCTAGTTTGATCGCATTTTGAATGTTCCTAGAACTCGAGATATGATCAAAACAATAGACTCAAAATTCTGCCCAATTTTTAAAAACGAGTTTTAAACAAATTGATCTAATTAATCACCTATAACCCTTCTAATACAAGCCCTAGATTATATGATCATCATATAATATCATTAAAATACAGATTCTTATTAAAACCCTAACCTAAATCCAGCATAAGATGATTATGTAAACATTAAAAACAATTAAATTAAAAAGGGATTACGAAAGTTTACCTTTGATTTATGGAAACCCTAAATTTTGATGAAGAACCTTAAAAAATCTCCATAAACCGTCGATCATTCTATTTCTCCTGGGATTTTATGTTTTTTTTCTCTTTAAAATCCTTATATAATTTAACAAGAATCCTAGTCCAAATATAAAACCCAACTTTCCTTTTTCCTCTTTTTTTCCTTTTTTCCTTCTTTTCTTTTTTCCAAACCGACCTAAACCCCCTTTAAATTCTTTTTTATTTATTTATTATTAATATATGTATTGATAATTTACCTTAATTTTCCTTAATTTATTTCAGCTCCTAAAGCCTCCAAAGCCTCAAAACCGTAAAACTAGTCAGTTTTTACGCGTTTTACCGTAAAAGACGTAAAATATACACTTTTAATAAAAATCTCAAATTTTGAAATAAACTTTATAACTAAGTCCTAAATGACTTAAAACCATCCCGAAAAATATTCATATGCATAATTACCTCACCCGAGACCTCCAAATGCTAAACCGTAAATCCTAAAAAAATACTATTACTATAATACTTATACGTATACGCAAACACCACAATATCACCATTTTCATTTCATAGTCACCACTTGTGAGCTCATGAACATGAAATAACCGTTCCTCGATTTACTTATGAGTACTCTATACTCATAAACGATAACCACACCAACCTCGTTCACACAAAATAAACACGTAAACACACAATTCAAGTAAGCACACATAAAATAATCTAAAAGTAAGACCAAGTGACAAACCCAAAACCACGGTTGTCACATCACTCCCTCCTAATATAAATCTCGTCCCGAGATTCACTCCCAAACTCAAACTTATTCTCTGCAAACAAACGAGTATGCATATCCCTGATAAAACCTTCACGTTCAAACGTGAACTTAGTTTACACGAAAATAATCTCAACCAACAACACATGAGCGTTAACCGTCCGCGAGGAAACTTATCAAAACCATAAAGTTATGTAACCAACCTAACTAAATCTCGCAACTCATCAAACAAGAACTGTCTTGAAACCAAGTTAGGAGCCGTCACATAACTCAACGGGTTTAAAATTGTCACCCCGATTTCAGTCTTACTCATAAATACCATAAATCAAAACTCATCAAAATATAACCACGTATAATAAGGTCTAAAGAACTCTCAAATTCCTTCCCAACTCATCTCTATGTTAACCCTCCAAGTGTTCATTACCAAAAATTACCCAAAACACGAGTTTAAACCATGTTGTCCGAAAATTAACCTTGAACTCAACACTTGTACAATTAATTCGACCAAGCTACTGACTTCCAATTGCGAAACTTTCTGAATATTTGA
The DNA here is from genome assembly GCA_025667525.1 of Glebionis coronaria. Taxonomy (NCBI): domain Eukaryota; kingdom Viridiplantae; phylum Streptophyta; class Magnoliopsida; order Asterales; family Asteraceae; genus Glebionis; species Glebionis coronaria. Next base: position 414,001,194 of record CM046876.1, read on the forward strand.
AAATTATGTTCCGAGTACATAATTTTAGGCTTTTGAATCACCCAAAAACCTTTAAAAACGAATAAGTTATGACCAAAACGATTTTTCTCAAAATCTGCCTAGGCATTAGCGACAGTTTCTGACAGTTAGGGACATATATTGACAGTTTAGCGACAGTTTCTGCCTACTCCGATTTATACCAAAAAAAACGATTTTTGAACCCTAAAACCCCCCCATTAATTACCAAAACTAGAACCTAATTTATTTTAATTCCAGAAAATTAAAACTCTATTAATTACATGATTTTAACATATTTCACTAAATAAGAACAAAATTTTTAACTTAAGAACAATAACTTTAGGTGATCAAAACCAAAATATTTTAAAATAACCGAGTCATGCTTATATGTTAAAGAATTTATATTCCACCTTATTTGAAACATGATCCCGACACTTCCTTATTTCATCGACTACCAACAACTATTTTTTTTTTCAATTTGCAAGTTCTATTTTTTTTACCATGTATAACTCGAAACAAAAGACATCGTTACCCCAAAAAGAAATCTCCACCATCTCAAAATCCTTCATGCCAAAAGTACCGTACAAACAAACACGTGAAATGAGGACCCGAGAAATGCGCTACTACAGAAGTTGAACATCTAAAGAGAAACGAGATAGCAACCATCCCAAGAATACAACCGGTAAGTAGAAAATAATTTTACATACATAGGCATAAGCGTACATACACTCAAATCCATCCAACATATACTATAAAAGCATGTATTAACTCTCTTTCATGCAATCATACTTGAAAGTCCAGTGGTGTTGTGGCACATATATAATTATGTAGGCCTCCATAATTATACATGTTCCCTTTCACCAATGTACTCCCTCCTATGATGACACTTATAAGAAATTAATACTACACATAACACATAATCCAACAACTCACAAGCACATAACCACACAAGATAAGATCCAAAACCCCATGTATTAAAATAACATAGCCAATGCACGAAACACATAAACTCGTAGTCCAGCTGAACCAGCGTAGACAAAATTTAAAATGTATAAAGAAAATGAAAACATAATTAAGCGAAATCCAACAATGACTAGCGTATACGACCATGGTTCCACCCGCACTAATCAAAACTCGTAAAGAAAATAACATGTAGTTAAGTATGAACCATAGTAGTTCATAACCTAACAAATACTGCGAAAATAATATTCAAACACATCAGTTACTATAAAATGCACACATACTCCTATGACGCCTATATGCAGGGACCCTTAAGCTATAGACTAGGCTACACGACTAGGCAACCTAATTCTCTATAACCATTTTCTCTGATACCATTCTGTCACACCCTACCATGGCGGAATATGGGGCGCGACGTATGGATATCATCACAACATGGCGTGTCCATAGAGATAACTATATGAAATAAGAAATGTCATAAAATGGAGACACAAAGTCATGACAATATCTCATCAAATGCAGGAGTCTAGGTAAGTAGGTAACAGTCCTACCTCTTACCCAAGACAAACAAGTAACATAATCAAAACAAACATATGTATGCCACAGTATCACTTATTAAATGAACAAATAAAAAAAACTAAGAAGGAAACAGGGATATCCTTCTATATGCATTCCTACGCTCTCGAAATCCTAACCACTTAAGTTCTCATGCTTAACCATAGTATCACCTGAAAGAGATACTAAAACACGTCAACATAAAGTTGGTGAGAGTCATAGCTTTATACTCCAACGCTAAATCAATTACAAGCTGTGAATAACAACCATCAACACAATAACATATGGACAATGTTCTACAATTATGTATTAACAACTAGCATTCAAGATCAATCATTCCAAACCAAAATCCAAGGCTCCTACCTTGCCAAACAACATGGTACCATAGATGATCACACTATGTACCTATCCCAAGGCCACTACCTTGTCAAACCACAAGGCCACTACCTTGTCAAACCACAAGGCCACTACCTTGTCAAACCACAATAAATGAGACGGCACGTGTCCCCCGATCCAAATCATACACAATCAAAAATCACATAGCAGTTAATCACATAATGTACACACAAGTCCATCTCAAATCACAAACACATTCACAACATCAATTTAGAAAATAACTCAACACAGTGTCTCTTCCATCCCATATGGAAGTCAAAATCAATATTAAACATGGGACTATGAAACTCACCTGATAGCTTCTTCACAAGTCCTCGCACTAGCAACAAGCTAACAAACCAAAAACACGAAATCAATACACGAACGAATAACTAAGATGGCTCATCAACCTATGATGGACATCTAGTCTATTCCCGTATAATTACCTCATTGTTAAGCTCTAATCACCCAATTACCCTTCCTTAACAAGTCCCTAACTTGGTTAAGTTTAATAGCAATCCCGTTCATAATTTTACACAAAACAGTCCCAGTTTTAGGTCTCAAAACTTTAAGTCAAACGTCCACTTAAACATACCCATGGTTTCTGTAAAATGAATATTCATACTTTTATACATGTTAGCTAAAACCTCCCACTTGTCCGAACCTTAAAGCTACTGTTAAGGCCCAGATATATGTGTATATATTGCTACATATCCAGAATTCACTGATTTTAAACGTATGAAAAGTTCATTACCATTAGAGGGTCTTACCCTAAACCACAATCTTAGCCCAAGTGCAGATCCTTACTACAATATATAAACCATCTCTCATGTTCGTGATAAGATCCCAATGCAACCCTAAGTACCCCAAACAACCCAAAACTTAAAAAGAAAACAGGCTGAATTCAAAACTGTTTTGACCTCCGACTGTTGTAACCTGTTTTTGACCCACTTCCCTACCTCCAATTTAGTTCTCGTTTCTTAATTTAGAAAGCCAACTCAATTACCTATCCAGGGCTAGTTTGATCGCATCTTGAATGTTCCTAGAACGAGATATGATCAAAACAATAGACTCAAAATTCTGCCCAGTTTTTAAAAACGGGTTTTAAACAAATTGATCTAATTAATCACCTATAACCCTTCTAATACAAGGCCTAGATTATATGATCATCATATAATATCATTAAAGTACATATTCTTATTAAAACCCTAACCTAAATCCATCATAAGATGATTATGTAAACATTAAAAACAATTAAATTAAAAAGGGATTACGAAAGTTTACCTTTGATTTATGAAAACCCTAAATTTTGATGAAGAACCCTAAAAATTCTCCATAAACCGTCGACCATTCTTTTTCTCCAGGGATTTTATGTTTTTTTTCTCTTTAAAATCCTTATATAATTTAACAAGAATCCTAGTCCAGATATAAAACCTAACTTTCCTTTTTCCTCTTTTTTTCCTTTTTTCCTTCTTTTCTTTTTTCCAAACCGACCTAAACCCCCTTTAAATTCGTTTTTTTTTTCTATTTATTATTAATATATGTATTGATAACATTACCTTAATTTTCCTTAATTTATTTATGCTCCTAAAGCCTCCAAAGCCTCAAAACCGTAAAACTAGTCAGTTTTTACGCGTTTTACCGTAAAAGACGTAAAATATACACTTTTAATAAAAATCTCAAATTTTGAAATAAACTTTATAACTAAGTCCTAAATGACTTAAAACCATCCCGAAAAATATTCATATGGATAATTACCTCACCCGAGACCTCCAAATGCTAAACCGTAAATCCTAAAAAAATACTATTACTATAATACTTATACGTATACGTAAACACCACAATATCACCATTTTCATTTCATAGTCACCACTTGTGAGCTCATGAACATGAAATAAATGTTCCACGATTTACTTATGAGTACTCTATACTCATAAACGATAACCACACCAATCTCGTTCACACAAAATAAACACGTAAACACACAATTCAAGTAAGCACACATAAAATAACCTAAAATTAAGACCAAGTGACAAACCCAAAACCACGGTTATCACATCTACTATCAAGCCTAATATGCCTTTTAACCATTAAATTAAAAACCTCCATAACAATGGTTAAAAGATTAGGCGACATTGGATCCCCCTGCCTAAGACCCCGTTCACTTTTGAAAAACCAATGAATATCCCCATTAATACAGATAGAAAAAGAGGCAGTAGTAAGACATACCATGATCCACTCCACCATTGTACTATGGAAACCAAAACAAATCAGTATCTCTTTCAAGAAATCCCAATCCACTGTATCGTAAGTCTTCTGGATATCAACTTTGAAAGAACATGTCCTCACTCCACTACTCCTAGTATACCCCCTCATAAATTCCTGGGCCAACAAAATATTATCGCTAATTTGCCTCCCTGGAATGAATGCACTCTGATTAACATCTACGATCGTAACAAGACCAGATTTCAGAAGATTAGAAATAATCTTGCTAATACATTTATATACCACATTGCAACAAGCAATAGGTTTGACATCAGTAACCCTCAACTGAGTATTAGACTTAGGGATAAGAGAAATAAAATTAGCATTTACTTCCCCAAGCAGTTTACCAGAATAAAAAACTCCCTAACCGCAACACATACATCATTACCAACCACAATCCAAGCAACCTTAAAAAACTTAGAAGTAAATCCATCTGGACCGATAGCTTTATCATCATCAAGGCCAAACATAGCTTGTTTTATTTTTATATCTGACACTTTCCTAACCATATCATTAGAAATATCTGGATCAAGTTTCTTAATAACCAAGCTCTCAATATCCCCAAGCAGCTTTCTCTCATATTTATCTCTCTACTTTCTCTCACTAGAAACATCAACCCCACTTGTTAGATCATAGATTACAAATATTCTACACATCATTCGCTAGTAGTTATGAGGAATAAAACTATGCCTCGTGATTCTTCATCTTTTGCCAACTCGTGATCTTTGACTTCCCAACTCTGTTCTTCGTCAGCTTTAATCGTTGCCACCACACAGATGCCCTACCACGTAAATTGGTAGCGATCCAAATGTCCTAGGAATATCCTTTGAGGGTTTAAACTACCCCTGTGACACCCTAGGAAAATCCCGCATAGGCTGTGGCCAGGAGAGATCTTGGTTCATAAGATAACATTCGTCTTACCATGACACAACGCGTTTCGTGGTCTATTGCAAGTGGGGTTTTTAGGAACTGGCAGTTAAGCGTGCACATGTGAGAGTAGTACTGGCTTGGGTGACCTAGCGAGAAGTACTCACATCAGAGCCACAAAACAAATCCGTGAGGCTATGTGCAAAGCGGACAATATTGTGGTCTGAGTTAGGCGGGGTGTTACAGGTGGTATCAGAGCCACTCCTGAGCCGTTCGGGATGGTAGGTCAAACCTCATCGAGGACGATGAATCCCTAAGGGGGTGATTGTGACACCCTAGGTAATTCCACATCAGCTGTACCCATAAGATATCTTGGTTCATAAGATAACATTTGCCTTACCATGACACAACGCGTTTTATGGTCTATTGCAAGTGGGCTTCTTAGGAACTGGAAGTTAAGTGTGCTCATGTGAGAGTAGTACTGGCTTGCGTGACATGGCGGGAAGTACTCACATGAGGGCCACAAAGCAAAGCCGTGAGCCTGCGGGCAAAGCAGACAATATTGTGGTCTGAGTAGGCGGGATGTTACAGGTGGTATAAGAGCCACTTCTGAGCCGTTTGGGATGGTGGGGGAAACCTCATCGAGGATGATGAGTGCTTAGAGGGGGGGGGGGGGTGATTGTGACACCCTAGGCAAATCCCACATCGGCTGTGGTAGGAGAGATCTTGGTTCATAAGATAACATTCGCCTTACCATGACACAACGCGTTTCGTGGTCTAGTGCAAGTGGGGTTCTTAGAAACTGGCAGTTAAGCGTTCTCATGTGAGAGTAGTACTGGCTTAGGTGACCTGATGGGAAGTACTCACATGAGGGACACAAAGCAAAGCCGTGAGCCTGCGGGCAAAGCGAACAATATTGTGGTCTGCGTAGGCGAGATGTTATAGGTAAAAATAAAAACTATAGACAGCTTAGCACATAATACTATTTTTTAGAGTGGTCAACCAAAAACATTTTCATTCTTTAACCCGTACATAGGATTTAAAGTTAACAGGGTTCTTATAAAAAATAGTTGTTGTCTCAAAAATGCATGCTACTAAAATAAACTAAACCATTTTCATTAATTTTGAAAATTTGTTATTCGTTCATGTAAAAGTCAATACCAAGTTTTTCTGCTTGGAAGCAAAAAAAAGTCCAAATTGGCTTTTTAGGAATTTAACATACCTACTTAAAAATCGTATATTTCCCACTTTATTAATAGCTCTCTAGCGCTAACAAGCTAGTTTTCTTCGCAGTACGATGTGGGATGCTCATAAGTTAGACATATACTCGTATGAGTTATATAAGGTGTGTTTAACTAATTTGCTGGTGTTAGAGCGAATAGATTAATATGAAGTTTTCATGATGTTTATGTTTGTGATTTTGTTTATGACTTAGACTAACGATGAGATTGATCTCGTACATACTTAATCCTTTCCGCAACTGGTTTAGGAACCAATTAATTGATTTCTTACTTATATCAGGTTGTTGTATGTTTTGAACATTTTCATGTTCATTTTTTGGAATACTCAGTTCAATCTAGTACGAATTGGTTTGAGAGGATTTCAGGCAACTGATCTTGAAAAATGGGAATTCGCTAATGAAGAATTTTAAAAACATAAAAAACTCCTCTAAAGAACATTCATTGTAGAAAACCACTTCACAGTTACAATACTCCTCAAATCTCGACAATTTATCCCGCAAGAGAAATTGCCAAACTTGTACGCGAAAAAACTTCAAGTCATGTAAGTTGCACGTCAAACATCCGTAGGAAACTGTTATAAAACACAAAAAAGAACGCCACACTAAGGGCCCGTCCTTGTTCAACCCCCTACAGACTCAACCATGTATAGTTAGTAAAACGCCCAAGATTTTTTTATTTTTTTAACTAATATTCCCAATTATATTGAATATCAAAACATAAACTTCTGAATACTCATTTCATTAATAATATTTATATTCTGTGAATTCTGTATATATTAACAACATAAGCGGAATCTTAAGCTTTAAGTGTTAACGGGCTTATACCAAACATCCCTTTTATAATCACAACTATGAGAAGTAACATGAAATGACTTGATTTGGGGCATTTCAAACTGATAACAAATGATGGATGTGAGAAGCTTGTTACCTATCCCCGCGAGCTATACCATTTTAACCCATTAACTCATAGGTGGTCTGATCTTGCATACCTATCCCCGTGAGCTATACCATTTTAACCCATTAACACATACGTGGTCTCATCCTGCATACCTTGATTGGCTTAGACATTCCTCAGACATTCCTGGACTTCTGAGATTCCTTGAATTTGGGGAAGAACCCATAAACCCTTTTGAAGCATCATGATTCTTGATACTATTGAATATTTTATTACTCTTTATTGATCTTCCCTGATTCATGATATGGATTAATGATTTGTGTAGAATTCTTCATAGTGAAGCAAAATCACACCTCCTGCTTCTTTTTTGTTCATACGTATCCGATAAAATTGGAATGACACAGAGGGATTAGGATGGCCCTGCACAAGGATGACACGCACAAATCAAGAAATGGTCCACAATTTTTTATTGTGACACCCTAGGCAAATCCCACGTCGGCTGTGGTCAGGAAAGATCTTGGTTCATAAGATAACATTCGTCTTACCATGAGACAACGCGTTTTATGGTCTACTGCAAGTGGGGTTTTTAGTAATTTTCAGTTAAGCGTGATCGTATGAGAGTAGTACTGGCTTTGGTGACCTGGCGGGAAGTACTCACATTAGGGCCACAAAGCAAAGCCGTGAGCCTGCGGGCAAAGCGGATAATATTGTGGTATGAGTAGGCGGGATGTTAAAGGTGGTGTCAGAGACACTCTTATGTCGTTCAGGATTGTGGGGCAAGCCTCATCGAGGACGATGAGTCCCTGAGGGGGGGGGGTGATTGTGAGACCCTAGGCAAATCTCAAATCGACTATGGCCAGGAGAGATCTTGGTTCATAAGATAACATTCGTATTACCATGACACAATGAGTTTTGTGATCTACTACTACAAGTGGGGTTCTTAGGAACTGGCAGTTAAGCGTGCTCGTGTGAGAGTAGTACTGGCTTGGGTGACCTCGCGAGAAGTACTCACATTAGGGCCACAAAGCAAAGCCTTAAGCCTACGGGCAAAATGGACAATATTGTGCTCTGAGTAGGCGGGATGTTACAGGGTACTACTCTCATCCAAGCACGCTTAACTACGGAGTTCTGATGGGATCCGGTGCATTAGTGCTGGTATGATCGCACCCTGCACATACAGAGAAGATTTTAGTTCAACAAAGTGGCATTTCTGGGTCACAATGTTTCAGCAGAAGGGATTACTATGGATCCGACGAAGGTTGAGGCTATCACCAAATGGCTGAGATCGACGTCTGTGACTGAAGTACGTAGTTTTCTGGGGTTAGCTGGTTACTACCACAAGCTTGTAGAAGGTTTCTTACGGTTAGCCTTACCCTTGACTAAGCTTATGCGTAAGGGTGAGAAGTTTGTATGAAACGATGAGCGAGAGAAGAGCTTCGAAGAGCTTAAGAAGCGTTTGGTTTCCACGCCAATCCTTACTCTCCCATCTGGTACAGGTGGTATCAAAGCCACTTTTGAGCCGTTGGGGATGGTGGGGCAAACCTCATCGAGGACGAAGAGTCCCTAAGGGGGTGGGGGGTGATTGTGACACCCATGGAAAATCCCACATCGGTTGTGGCTAGGAGAGATCTTGGTTAATAAGATAACATTCGCCTTACTATGACACAACGCGTTTTGTGGTCTACTGCAAGTGTGGTTCTTAAGAACTGGCAGTTAAACTTGCTCATGTGAGAGTAGTACTGGCTTGGGTAACCTGGCGAGAAGTACTCACATTAGGGCCACAAAGAAAAGCCGTAAGCCCGCGGCGGAAAATATTGTGGTATGAGTAGGCGGGATGTTACAGGTGACACCCTAGGCAAATCCCACATCGGCTGTGGCCAGGAGAGATCTAGGTTCTTAAGAGAAAATTTGTCTTACCATGACACAACGCGTTTTGTGGTCTACTACAAGTGGGGTTCTTAACTACTGTGCAGTTAAGCGTGCTCATGTTAGAGTAGTACTGGCTTGGGTGACAAGCCGGGAAGTAATCACATGAGGGCCACAAAGCAAATCCGTGAGCCTGCGGGGAAAGCGGACAATATTGTGGTCTGAGTAGTCGGAGTGTTAAAAGTGGTATCAGAGCCACTCCTGAGCCGTTCGGGATGGTGGGCCAAACCTCATCGAGGATGATGAGTCCCTAAGGGGGGGGGGTGATTATGACACGCTAGGCAAATCCCACGTCGGCTGTGGTCAGGAAAGATCTTGGTTCATAAGATAACATTCGTCTTACCATGAGACAACGCGTTTTGTGGTCTACTGCAAGTGGGGTTTTTAGTAATTTTCAGTTAAGCGTGATCGTATGAGAGTAGTACTGGCTTGGGTGACCTGGCGGGAAGTACTCACATTAGGGCCATAAAGCAAAGCCGAGAGCCTGAGGGCAAAGCGGATAATATTGTGGTATGAGTAGGCGGGATGTTACAGGTGGTATCAGAGACACTCTTGAGCCGTTCAGGATTGTGGGGCAAACCTCATCGAGGACGATGAGTCCCTGGGGGGGGGGGGGGGGTTGATTGTGAGACCCTAGGCAAATCTTAAATCGACTGCGGCCAGGAGAGATCTTGGTTCATAAGATAACATTCGTCTTACCATGACACAATGAGTTTGTGATCTACTACTACAAATGGGGTTCTTAGGAACTGGCAGTTAAGCGTGCTCGTGTGAGAGTAGTACTGGCTCGGGTGACCTCGCGGAAAGTACTCACATTAGGGCCAAAAAGCAAAGCCTTGACCTTACGTGCAAAATGGACAATATTGTGCTATGAGTAGGCGGGATGTTATAGGGTACTAATCTCATCCAAGCACGCTTAACTACGGAGTTCTGATGGGATCCGGTGCATTAGTGCTGGTATGATCGCACCCTACGCATACAGAGAAGATTTTAGTTCAGCAAAGTGGCATTTCTGGGTCACAATGTTTCAGCAGAAGGGATTACTATGGATCCGAAGAAGGTTGAGGCTATCACCAAATGGCTGAGATCAAAGTCTGTGACTGAAGTACGTAGTTTTCTGGGGTTAGCTGGTTACTACCACAAGCTTGTAGAAGGTTTCTCACGGTTAGCCTTACCCTTGACTAAGCTTATGCGTAAGGGTGAGAAGTTTGTATGGAACGATGAGCGAGAGAAGAGCTTCGAAGAGCTTAAGAAGCGTTGATTTCCGCGCCTATCCTTACTCTCCCATCTGGTATAGGTTGTATCAGAGCCACTTTTGAGTCGTTGGGGATGGTGGGGCAAACCTCATCGAGGACGAAGAGTCCCTAAGGGGTGGGGGGTGGGGGGTGATTGTGACACCCATGGAAAATCCCACATCGGTTGTAGCCAGGAGAGATCTTGGTTAATAAGATAACATTCGCCTTACCATGACACAACACGTTTTGTGGTCTACTGCAAGTGGGGTTCTTAAGAACTGGCAGTTAAACGTGCTCATGTGAGAGTAGTATTGGCTTGGGTGACCTGGCGAGAAGTACTCACATGAGGGACACAAAGAAAATCCGTAAGCCTGCGGGCAAAGCGGACAATATTGTGGTCTAAGTAGGCGGGATGTTACAGGTGACACCCTAGGCAAATCCCACATCGGCTGTGGCCACGAGAGATCTTGGTTCTTAAGAGAAAATTTGTCTTACCATGACACAACGCGTTTCGTGGTCTACTACAAGTGGGGTTCTTAACTACTGTGCAGTTAAGCGTGCTCATGTGAGAGTAGTACTGGCTTGGGTGACAAGCCGGGAAGTACTCACATGAGGGCCACAAATCAAATCCGTGAGCCTGCGGGGAAAGCGGACAATATTGTGGTCTGAGTAGTCGGGGTGTTACAAGTGGTACCAGAGCCACTCCTGAGCCGTTCGGGATGGTGGAGCAAACCTCATTGAGGATGATGAGTCCCTAAGGGGGGGGGGGGTGATTATGACGCACTAGGCAAATCTAACATAGGTTGTGGCCAAGAGAGATCTTGGTTCATAAGATAACATTCGTCTCACCATGACACAACATGTTTTGTGGTCTACTGCAAGTGGGGTTCTTATAAACTTTGCACTTAAGCGTGCTCATGTGAGCGTAGTATTGGCTTGGTTGACCAGCCGGGAAGTACTCACATGAGGGACACAAAGCAAAGGCGTGAGCGTGCGGGCAAAGCGGACAATATTATGGTCTGGCGGGTGCAAAAACCTTTGCTTGATTTTTTTTATGTGTTTATGTTATGTGTGATTTAGTCATGTGATTGTAGTTTATGCGAGTTCAAGGCTGCATTGTGAATTGAAGTCTGATCGTGGATCACGTGTAGCATGTAATATCTTTTAGACTTTCAACGGTGGTGCTTATTGGGATTTTGACTGTGCTTGGTTCGGAAGTGAGATAGTGTTCTTGTAATATATTTTAGGAATGGATCCGTGTGTGAGCACCCTCCGGTGATATATATATTTATTTTATTTTTGTTTGATATGCAACCATGGCTAGCAGGCCCGTGAACATCTTTAACACCCCCATTTTTACCTTGGCACAGTGGAATAATATTTTTGGGGTATTACTTCATGATATGAAAGCACAATAATAGAAAAACAGCTCAAAATAGTGTTTAAATAAACTTTATTAAATTTTTATAACTTATCATTCAAAATTAGAGATTTTTAATAAAACAACTTGTACATAGTTTGTACAATCACTGGTTCCTAAAATCTAGTAAATAGGTTTGAATGACAAAAATTCACAAGTCTATATCTCTCCACGCATTATTATACTCAGAAGCCATTCTATAAACGTTTGAGGAGCGAGGACACTTTAAATCTTAAACCCAACCACTCAGTCAAAACGTAATATCGAGATGGAACATCTTTGTACATAGTTCCCTACTAACATGATACATAGTAATATATTTTTAGAAATTTCTTCAAAAGTTGGTATGTTTCTCTTTATATTTATATATTTTATCCTTTAGTTTCATAATTGGCAAAAATAGTCCTATACTTTATAATAATTTTAGAGAGTATGTTTTATCATATAGATTTTATTCATATAGTTTTATAAGTTACTAAAATGATCCATTAAGTTTATAATATAAGAATAATTACCTTTTTAACACTTAATTTCATAAGTTTAGCATATTTACACTTTTAACCCCTTAAGTATATAGTTTTAATATTTACAATTTCAACCCTCAATATTTAACCTTAGGGCCTCAAACTTTCCAGCATTTATTATTATATCTTTAAATTTCATAAAATGACATTTTTGGCCCAAAATGTTAAATAATTTCAAAAATGACAGTTTTAGTCCCTATACTTGTAAAAATCACATAACAACCTCAAAAATAGACCAAATGATCTAGGATTTTATAACAAAGTTTCAAAACATGTTTATAATCATAATAACAAAATTTATTCAGAATTATAACTTTTTAAATGGGTTTTTGCTTATTATATCATGTAAATTATAAAACTAGGGTTTTAAGACATCTTTAACTTATAACTTTCATTTAAATTGAAGAAATGACTTTGTTTCTTTTAGGTTATCTTTCTAACATAATTTTGGCATTATAAAAGGTCTAAGAATTCATTATAAAAATATCAAAGCATAGCTAACATAGAAATTACCTAGGTAGCTCCAAAATGGCTCCTTATCACTTCTTATGAAAACTACTTGCTATCAAAGCTTCAATGGATTCCTTATAGACCTGGTTTACGGTCTTGGGGGATGTCCTAGGACTTATATAGAGGTGAATATGAAGAATGGGTAGGAGATACTAAGAAAACGGGGTGCGAGTTTCAAATGGAGTCCATACAGCTCTATTTATAGTTTTCCAACACTTAGGCTCCAAGTTCTGGTCTTGTACGTGTAAAATAGATAGGATAGTGACTAAGGTATGCTAGTAAATATCTACACAATTTTATAGGTCCTAGCTTTGATCTAATCTTCACTTTTGGCTAATATAAGGTCACGACAACATTAGGATAGGAATGGTGATGTGTAGCAAGCAAGGAGGTGATGCACCTACTTGTAGACACTTCTAAAGTATCTTAGGACTCATATATATCTGGTTTTAAAACTTGGAATGGAGGAAAATAGTTTAAAAATGATTTTTGGAGGGAAAATACAAAATCGGGTTTAAAAACTAGGGCTTGTAACTTATGGTTTGTATTTTTGGTGATTAGGGACTTAGGAAAGTGATTAGTGAATTATTAAGGCTTAATTAGGGTTTAGAAATTCTATTTAAGATATTTGGGTCCTTGGTTTGAAGTTTAAAAAAGGTTTGATGTGAAAATAGGAAGTATACTTTTGTAGATTAGGGTTTTCTAATAATATAGGGTTTAATATTATTATATATGATTATCCTCCTCTTAGCTACTAATGTAAACTTAATTTAGGTCCTATAAATTGTGTCTTAAGTGTCCAAAGAGTTCTCACATTTGGTTTAATGGTTTAGGTCCTATTTTGACCTAATTTACAAGTCATGCATTGAAATCTTGTACCTTGTGCATTAGGGTACTTGTACATTGTCTTAACATAATTTTATAATTTTAATGAAGTCCTATGAGTGTTTTTAGACTTTTCCTAAAAGACTAGGTTATGATTCCATGTAGATTTCTTAATATAAGGGTTTATATATCATTAAGCCTAATGACTTTCTATTTTAGGTAATTAGGGTTTATATATTAATGTAAGCTTATTCTAAGCCTTATATAGTATGTTTATTATTTCTATGGGTTCTACATTCTTTGTTTAAGGGTTTATATAGGTTGATCATATTCTAGGGTTATTTATGGGAGCTTAAGATCCTATGCTTTGAAAACATGTACTTTAGGCTTTAATAATTTATAACTTAGTCTAAAATAAATGTATTACCTTAATATGATACTTAGTTAAGTTTTATAATTAGTTTCAAAAGATTAGACTTTACTTCATTATAGAATGGATTTTATATGCTAATCTTAATTTAGGTCATTTTCTTGTAATTAGCTTGAGATTAGTGAATATTAGTACTTTGTGATTGCTTAACTTCTCTTTGCATAGTAGATTAGAATTAGTATATTGTATTGATTATAGATTCATAGTTCTTGTATAATTACATTGCTTAAAATATTGTTTATAAAGGTTTTTAGGTGATGATCTAGACTATTATGTACATTTATTTGTACTTTAGCTTTGTATAGCTTATTCTTACTTATTTTTTTTATATAATTTTATACCTTCTATATGATAGTATAATCCTTGTTCTTATTCCTTGTTTATGTATTCATACTTTTGTTATATTTGAGTTCATTATTTATTTATAGGAATTCTAGGGTTTCTAAGGTAATTTAGGGTATCATTGTACTTCTTGAAATGTTCTTATTTATAAGTATACTTGTTAAATCACTTATACTTGTTATGTTTACAACATATAGGAATATGTTGATATTGTAGTTTAGGTTGGGAAAAGTAGTTCATCTTACCAAGTAATGCATAAAAGCAAAAACTTCTAATAGATTTTCCATTTCCATTAAACATAATATATAACATACTTGTGAAATTTATGGGTTGTCATAGCCTCTTTCTCTTAAAAAAATCTCGTCACGAGATTACAACAATAAGGCAGTGTATTAAAGGCAGATATAGTTCTTGCATTATTAAATTCCTTCTAACATTTCATTCATACCACTAGTACAAAAAATGGTATCCGTCACACTCAAAAAGAGTGGTCGTAGGCCTACAGTCACACGCGGTTTTTTTAGCCTTTGTGACTAAAGGACTCGCGACCGTAGGTACCATACGGTCACAATATGATCTAAGTGACGATAACCAGCAAGAAAATGTAACCAATACTCCAAAATATGTGATGAACTAGGAACAATATTTGGTGTTTTAGTGAATATGTATGATGGTAAACACTCTATAGTTACACGAGTTTTGTTATAGAGTGACTATTGATTAAAAGTTTTTCACATGAATATACAATATGTGTGAAATTTACTATGTATTTATTGATTTTTGTGTGACTATATGCATCCAATGGTCACATGAATTGTATGTTTGTGTGACCTTTTATGACATGTAGTCACACAAATCATGCTAATAGTACTGAGTTAGCGACATATAATTAACCAAAGACTTACTAATAGTAGAAATAAGTGTAACTGCATGCTTTGTCAAGTCAAGCAAATTGTATTTTGTGTCACAATATTCATCCAATAGTCAAATGAACTGTATGTTTGTGTGACCTTTTATGACATGTAGTCACACAAATCATGATAATGGTACTGAGTTTGTCACATACAATTAACCAAAGAGTTACCAATAATAGAAATAAGTGTGACTGTATGCTTTGTCAAGTCAAACAAATTGTATTTTGTGTGACTATATGCATCCAATAGTCACATGAATTGTATGTTTGTGTGACTTTTTATGACATGTAGTCACACAAATCATGCTATTGGTACTGAGTTATTCACATACAATTAACTAAAGAGTTACCAATAGTAGTAATAAGTGTGACTGTATGCTTTGTCAAGTCAAGCAAATTTTATTTTGTGTGACTATATGCATCCAATAGTCACATGAATTGTATATTTGTGTGACCTTTTATTACATGTAGTCACACAAATCATGCTAATAGTACTGAGTTAGTCACATACAATTAACCAAAGAGTTACCAATAGTATAAATAAGTGTGACTGTATGCTTTGTCAAGTCAAGCAAATTATATTTTGTGTGACTATATGCATCCAATGGTCACATGAATTGTATGTTTGTGTGACCTTTTATGACATGTAGTCACACAAATCATGCTAATAGTACTGAGTTAGTGACATACAATTAACCAAAGACTTACTAATAGTAGAAATAAGTGTGACTGCATGCTTTTTCAAGTCAAGCAAATTGTATTTTGTGTCACAATATTCATCCAATAGTCAAATGAACTGTATGTTTGTGTGACCTTTTATGACATGTAGTCACACAAATCATGATAATGGTACTGAGTTTGTCACATACAATTAACCAAAGAGTTACCAATATAGAAATAAGTGTGACTGTATGCTTTGTGAAGTCAAACAAATTGTATTTTGTGTGACTATATGCATCCAATAGTCACATGAATTGTATGTTTGTGTGACTTTTTATGACATGTAGTCACACAAATCATGCTAATGGTACTGAGTTATTCACATACAATTAACTAAAGAGTTACCAATAGTAGTAATAAGTGTGACTGTATGCTTTGTCAAGTCAAGCCAATTCTATTTTGTATGATTATATGCATCCAATAGTCACATGAATTGTGTGTTTGTGTAACTTTTTATGATATGTAGTCACACATTGGAATGTGACTAACAATGAAAATAAGTGTGACTATGTTTCATCTTCTAGTAACCTTTCAGAATTCAATAAAAACAAAAAACAAAATTTTGGAAATCAAATTTCAATTGCATTTATATATAAAACTGAATGTACTAAAGCAAATCAACAATTTTAATATCGTATTATTCTCAATTTATATACTTTTCACAAAGAATCACACTTGTAAAGACTTTGAATCACCATATTGTAAAGTCTTTTGAGCCTTGTTATTCCTTGCTTGTTTCTTCATATAAGGAATAGTCATATATGTACTGCCTGCTGGAACGTTCATCGAGCGCTTAGATCCTATCTTAGGTGCAATTTCAACAATAGCTTTTATGGTATTTGGTGGTGTTGTTTCCTATAAGGAAACAAAAGCCGTGTATTAAACATTGAACTAAATATTAAAAGCTATGTATATGTAGGATGATAAATCAAGTGTATGTACCTTTTGATCAAAAATAGCCTTTTCCTTTGGCTATGCCACAAAACTACCTATTACATCCTTAACAGTTTTTAAACCATTATTTCCGTCATCAGGTATGAATGCTACATCCACTAGGGATTCATCAACTGAAACTTTGTAGTAATTTTTTAGTAGTGGTTGGTTATGAATCATTACATTGTCTCCATCCTTAGACTTGTATACCGTACCGTTATCAATGAAAATTATCCTCGAGATGTTCCATAGTTTGCACCTAAATGTCTGAAGAAAGTATGTTTACATGAATTAATGAGAAATAAATTAAGCAAGCAATTATATGAATAATGATGTAATACCTACATGTGATAGTGATTCTGGAGACTGATTTAACTCCGATTTAGAAGGTATATGCTTCATTCGTAATGATGAAATAGGTACGTCTTGTTGTGTCGAGGGAGACATATTTTGTTGTGATCCAGAAGCTGGAGAAATATCTTCTTGAGATTGGGAATTTTGAAGTGAAGACTTATTTTCTAATGATCTAGTCTTATTTTTTGCTCCCCTAGTTCTAACAGGTCCCTGCATATATACATAACACAATAAATAAGTCATGTATAGTACAATTTAGAAACCAAACATTGTTTTTTTATAACTTACCTTGTTCGTAGTTACAGTTGTAGTTGTAGTGTCCAAATCCTTGTTTGAAGTTGCAGTCGACTTAGACATTGGAATTAACACACCCTTCTGAAGTCCACCACCACTGATCGACGTCCTTTGCTCTTCACTAGGTATTGTATTAATGTATTATTTTCTAGTTGTAATACCTGCAATATATAAGTATGTTAATTATTATTGGTATTACAGAGTGAAAATCATCGAATCAAAATTAGAAAACTAGTCTTACATTTGACTAACTTGGCGTTAACTCTTCTATATTAACCCCATGTGCAAACATAACTTTCAACATTTTATTAAGAGTTTCCTGTGTTTGTAACATC
Organism: Glebionis coronaria; assembly: GCA_025667525.1. Taxonomy (NCBI): domain Eukaryota; kingdom Viridiplantae; phylum Streptophyta; class Magnoliopsida; order Asterales; family Asteraceae; genus Glebionis; species Glebionis coronaria. The sequence goes on from CM046876.1 coordinate 414,019,109, forward strand.
TAGGTGGGTAATTGAGTGACTGCAATCTCTTTATCTTTACACGCCTGTCTCTCCTTATCAAGTTCAGTTTCAAGCATCACAATCCTTACATCAGTTCCTTGTTTCCTTCTAGGAAGCTCAAAGAACTTCCTGCACGTAACTCTTCCTCCCACTCCTCTTGCATACCCATCCTTGTCCTTTCCTAATACATGTGATAATGAATCTGTGCCACTATCAACCATCAAGGTACCTTCTCTGATCTGGTCCTTTGCTTCTAGCTGCACACAAAAAATGGTAAATAATTTATTATACGAATATAAACATAATATACAAAAATTTGCAATAACACATACAATCTTAGTGCCAACTTTGATTGTTTCATCATCTGTCTCTTTTCCGTCTTTTCTGACCCTTCCATTAAACCACAATACACCACGGGGGGGGGGGGGGGGGGGGGGGTTCTTGATCTGGTTTAATTTCTTGTTTTATGATCTTCCAAACATCAAATACAAACAGATGAAAAGGTAAACCAACATACACAACAGTGTTAGGATATTGCACCAATATAACCTTACCATTTGCTCTTTTACATATACATAACCACCACGTCCCGTTGTATGCTGATGAAGAGACTTGGAACGCGCCAATTTATTTGCAGCTGATTTCACCTAACAAAAGATATTACTAGATGAGAAGTTGCTAGTATGTAACAGAGTGTGTTTGTCATACAGAGTTTCCAAACAATGCATACATACGATGTTTATAAATGTAAAACGAAATAGAAATGAACAACCTTAAATTATTCTGTGGCCGTGTGTTTACAAAAGCAACCCGTTGTTCGGCATTGACGATTGCTTTGTAATTCTTTGGAACTTCATTTAGTTTTTCAGGTTTATCTAGGTTGGGAACTATGTGCTTTTCTGCCATTTTACTTCTGAAATTTCTTAGAAGTTCACTTAGCTTATTCATAACCAATTTTTTTAAGGACACATCAAATTCAAAGTATTGCTGCAAATATTAACATAATGTTAAAGTAAATGCAGGAATAAAACTAATAGTTGGGTAAAATCTTTTGTATGTGTACCGTGGTTTCAACCCAAAGTTTTTCTCTTGCTTCCTCCTTCACATCTTTCCACGATAGAATCTTCAATCCTATCTGCTCCCGAACCATGTCTCCTAAAAAACTGATAAACAATGATCTGTTTGGCCCTGATATTCTATTTAGTGTATCAAAGTTTACGTTTATCTTCATGACACCTGCTTTTCCATATTTCGTCTGAAACTTAGATAACCTAGTTATACCCATCCTATTAACAACCTTCTGTTTACTAATGTCTTCATCCTCATCTAATTGATCACCATAATCCTCTGATTTATAATCTCCTTGATTATGGTGATTAATAAGTGTGAAAACACTTATCCTTTCACTAGTTAAAACAATTAAAAACAAGACCAAAACGTGTATTTAATGTCATAAAAGTCGGAATTATGCGTGATTTGTGATTTTATTGTGTTTTAGGACCAAAATATGAAAAAGGAAGAAAACACGGGCTTTCACTGGCTTTTATCGAAGAAAAATACAAAAGACGGAGTCAAAAGATCAAGAGTGCAAAAAGAACGGAAGTCAAAGGCTTATTCTGAAGAATTATCAAAGAAAAAGACTAAAGACGGAAGTTTAATGAAGTCGAAGAACCAAGTCTAATAAAAGAAGAAAATTAGAAGACAAGTTCATTTTATATCGACAAATCCCGAGACAAAGTTGAGAAAGGCGAATTAATTAAAAGACGACAAGACAAAGTGAAGAAGGAAGCAACCAACACCATCTTTCCTTCCTCCTATAAATAGTCTCCTTAAGCCTTCATTTGTAACGAGTAGATTTTAGTTTTATTTTGTAAGGTAATTAGAAGTAGATTAATTACTTTCTCTCTCTAACTTTTCTTTAATGTTTTCAAGCTTTTCATCTTAATCTTGTAATTTGAATCTTAATCTTCATCTTAATTTCAAGGTTTTTATAATCATTCCCATTATTTCTTTCTTGTTTTTTAATCTATTGTTTGGTTTGATTAATCATGTAGTTTGGTTAGACCTTGTTACTTGTTTGATTGATGTGCTTATTCTATTGTTCTTATGGTTTTGATGTGGTTTATGTTATAGCTTATTGTGCTTATCGATTATTTTTGTGTTTAGCTTATTTTTATATAATTGGATTTGGTAGATTAATATTTTTAAAATTTGATTTTTATATATTTGGTTGATTTGGTGTTTGTTAGATTTTAATTTGTGTTTAGTTTGGCTTATTTTTTATATTAATTTTGCTTATTTTTTGCTTATTTTTGGTTCCTTTCTTTTAGATCTATATTCGTACTGTTTAATGTCATTTTCGGAAAAGGGTTTTAATTATCCGAAGTTAGTCAGTTTATCCGAAAACATTATATTCATTTTATCCGAAAATAGTATTTTTATCCGAAGATTTAATTTTATCCGAAGATTTTATTTTATCCGAGGATTTAATTTTATCTGAAGATTTCTATTTATCCGAAAATAATTCAGTGTCTTGTCTGAAATGTTCTAAGTTATTTTATCCGAAGATATTTCTTGTTATTTTATCCGAAAATAGTAACAAACAATTTTATCCGAAGACATAAAAAGAATTTTTATCCGAAGAATTCAAAAACATATATTCCGAAGAAGTAAAAAAGTTTTATCCGAAGATGTACAAAAAATTATCCGAAGATGGTGGTTGCTTGTTTCCCGCCAAAAACATAATATACCCAAAAATAAAATAGCTCTTTTTTATCCGAATTTGATGATAGGCTTGTTTTCATTCAGAAAGTGCATATTGCACTATTTTTGTTTCCCTCCATTGTGTGTTTCCCCGTCTCTAACATGTTTCCCTTCTTCCAACAATTTTGTTATTTAGTCCGTAAGTCAATTTAGTTTTATTTGAAAGTAGTTTTAATTTTTAATTCCGAAAGTCAGATATTTTTTGTTTTATTTTTCCGCAAATTTTAGTTTTAGTATTTTATCCGAAAGTTTTAGTTTTAAGTTTTATTAAGTGCATGTTTTAATATTTGTTTCGTTTCTTTTTAAAGTAGCTTTATAATCCAATTTCCTTTATTTTTATTAAGTAAGTTTTATTTTTAATTCAATAGTTTATTTTTATTTTTAGCTTTATTTTTATTAATTGTATCTTTTTAATATTTGTTTTAATATTTGTTTTTATAGTTTTTTTAAAATAAGTTCGTTTTAACATTTGTTTCTTTATTATTTGTCATTTATCTTTAGTTTACTTTTAATATTTTTCGCATTTACTTTTTAGTAGAAATAGATAACCATATTTTATTTTATCCACCAAAAGCAACTGAGTCACACGTTAAACCCTTTTTCAATTCGAATCGAACCGAGAGAAACGAACTTTAATAAAATCTCTATATTAAAATGGCGCCGCTGCTGGCTCTTTTGTGAAGATTAACGGTTTTTTTGTGAGAGACGCGTTGGATTTTGTGATCCGTTCACTCGTGAACGTTATTTTTCTTGCAAAAATTTCAAAATTTTCTAAAATTTTTAAAAAATTCAAAAATTTTAAAAATCGAAAAACATTTAAAAAATCATAAAAAACATTTCTTTTTCAAAAAGTTTTGCACCAAAAATATTTTCTTTTCACGTTAACTTTACTTTTTATATTTCTTTGCTATATTTTTCTTTTATAGGTGTATGCGTACCCGTTCTCGAAGGAGGAAATCCATTCAAGCCACTATCACCGAGCCTCATATTGTTAACACAATGGATAACCGTCCAATGATCGAGATTTTACAATCACATATTGAAGGCAATGAAGATGCGATTGTGGTGCCGGCTATTGATGCAAATAACTTCGAGCTCAAAACCGGTTTTATTCAAATGGTTTCCGCAACATCTTTCTTGGGCCGCACTCATGATGATCCGCACGATCACATCAAAAGTTTTGTTCACTTAACCAATACTGTGAAATGCAATGGGGTTTCACAAGAGGCAATTCGTTTGCTCCTCTCTCCTTTCTCTCTCGAGGGACAAGCCCGGACTTGGCTTGATAAGGAACCACCCCAAAGTATTACAACATGGGCGAACCTAGAGACCAAATTAATCAATTATTTTTTCCCAGCCTCACCTACTACCGCTTTGCGGAATGACATCATTAATTTTGAACAAAGTACGGTGAGATGTTTAGTGAATCTTGGGATCGTTTTAAGGAACTTTTAAGAAAGTGTCCACAACACGGTTTTACTAAGGTGCATCAAATTAATACTTTTTATAATGGATTAAGTTTGAATGACCAAGATTCACTAAATAGTGCTTCTGAGGGGTAATATTCTTGTTAAATCAATGAATGAGGCTTGGGCAATCATTGAAAACAAAGCCAAAGTCCAAACCAAGAGTGTAAAGGCTACTATGGCTAGTGCTAGTGAGAGTGAGTTGACTAATCAAATTAAGGAACTTACTTCAATAGTAAAACAACTTGCTTTAAGAGATAACCCTCCCACTACACATGTCCATGCTCTTAATATAACTTGTGAAACTTGTGGTGGGCCACACTCTTATGCTAATTGTGACAAGGCTTATGATAAATCTCACGGGGAAGTGTATGCTTACAACAGCACGGAGAGGGTTCATTTCAAGCCGAATGTCGATGTTAATCACTTGCCTTATAACTTGACGAATTACTTGGTTCCACCTGGTTTTCAACAAAGACCACACCTACCCACCCATAACAACCAAGGGCCACCAAGAGCAAATTTTCAACAACATACAAATGTGAGGGGCTACAATGCAAATCAAGGACCTTATTAAGTGCAAAACCAAGGCTTTCCAAACCAAGGTTTCAATCCTCAAGGTTTTCAACCATACAACCAATACCCAAACCAAGGTTTTCAACAACAAGGGTTCAATTTACCTCATCCGCAAATGGACTTGGTTCTACAAAAATTAACCGATCATGAGCGAACCATGAAAGAAATGCAAGAGTATACAGATAGGAAATTCGTTCAAATGTTTCAAGCCCTACATCCCCAAGGTGCTCTTCCTTCAACAACGGAAACAAACCCTAGAGCTAATGTGAGTGCTATTACTACACATAGTGGAGCAACTTTAGTAGGACCATCTATCCCTTCCCCAGTTACTCCATCTACACCTCCTCCACCCCCATTTATCCCTACTACTACCACGCCTAGTACTAATTCTCTATTACCGTCTCCCCCTCTTACTGAAGAAATACCAAAGAAAAACCTTTCACCATCCCCACCTTCCACCTTTCAACCTTCACCCTCTCAACCTTCAACATCTCAAACTTCACCTTCTCCACCTACACCTACTAAACCCAATATTCTTTATCCATCTCGGTTAGACAAGTGAAAATTGCTCACTAAGGAGTATTCTCAAGTTACTTCCTATTTGAAGATGATCTCCCAAATGAACTTTATCATTAGCCTTGTTGAAGCACTTGTCGAAATGCCGAACTTTGTTAAAGTATTCAAGGAATTGCTTAGTAAAAAGGAGAAGTTGGCTGAGTTTGTCAACACCAGATTAAATGAAAATTGTTATGCAGTCCTCCTCAAAGAACTTCTGGAGAAACTTAGAGATCTCGGTCGTTTTGTGCTACCTTGTTCAGTTTCTCAAATCCAAGAATGTACTGCCTTAGCCGATCTCGGGGCAAGTATCAATTTAATGCCATTAAGTGTTTGGAAGAAGTTATCATTACTCGATCATATACCGACACGTATGACTCTTGAGCTAGCAAATCGAACTCTCGCTTACCCCATCGGTATTGCCGAAGATGTTTTTGTTAAAGTTGGTACCTTCACTTTTCCGGTTGATTTTGTTGTTGTTGATTATGAGATGGATCCTCGTATTTTGTTAATACTTGGACGTCCATTCTTGCGAACCGTAAAAGCTTTAGTCGATGTTGCCGAAGGTGAGCTCATTCTTAGGGTCGAGAATGATCAACAAGTTTTTAAGATGGGGAAGATTACAAGCAAATCCAATGGAAAAGAATCGGCAAAAATGATTGATGTGCTTCAAGACGAGCTTGTTACAACTCCATTGGAAAGTACAAAGCTTGATGATTTTGTGCTACACAACAATCCTCTTTAAGATACCTTCTATGATAATCCACTTTTTCAAGAACATGTGGAAGATCCTAATGATTCTCTCTTTGATTTGGAAACTTCACCAATGTATGATAAATATGATGATGATTCTCTTTCCGATTTGGGTGATCCACCAATTTATGATGATTATGATGATCTTTCTTCCGAGTATTAAGGCATGCCGACTTATGATGACTTTGATGATGTTGACACTCTTTCGAGTGATTCTTCAAGTGTTATGTCTTCTAATGATGATTTTGCTCCTATTTTTTTATGAGGATCCTCCACCAATAATGTTTGATACTACTTTAGAGGATTACTCATTTGAGGAAGATTTCGCCACCTTTCTTAATACATAATTTCCTAATGAGTATGATTATCCTCCTTTGGATTTCGATTATGGTCTCTACCCTCCTTCGGATGTTAAGAAACCCGTTTCAACGGAGAAGAAACCGGACGACACCAACATCCGTAGTACTTATGTTTTGACACCTCTCTTTCCACCTTCTTCGGATGAGATTGTGCGATATATGAGCGGATCTTCTTCAAGTTATATTGAATGTCATTCTTATTTTCCCCTAAAGGAAAAGGTGTTCGATCCGGGTATCACGGTTTTTGAGCCATCTCAGTATCCATCTGATGAAATAAAAGGAAAGACTTTTGGAAAATATGGAGCTATGCTTTCACCTTATCCTACCTTCTACCACCGTGCTCAAATTTTGCTTAAGGGAACCTCGCTTACTCTTCTTTGGCTTGTGCTCTTCACCTTAGGCTTGTGCTACTTGATTGTGACAATCATGGTTTTGGGGTTCGTCACTTAGACTATAGTTTAGGGTGCTTTGTGCAAATATGTGCTTTTATGTGCTTATGTGTTTATTCTATGTGTTTGGAGTGAGGTTTGGATATCGTTTATGGGTAAATGGTACTCATAAGTAAATCAAAGAACGGTTATTTCATGTTCATGAGCTCACAAATTGGTGACTATGAAATGAAATGGCGTTATTTTGGTATTTTACGTATACGTATAAGTATAATAGTAAATCGTATTTTTACGATTTATGGTTTAGCATTTAGAGGTCTCGGATGAGGTAATTAGTCACCTTAATATTTTTAAGGATGGTTTTAAGTCATTTGGGACTTAGTTATATAGTTTATTTCATATTTCAAGAGTTTTTATAAAACTGTATATTTTTACGTCTTTTACGGTAAATGAGTAAATTAACTAGTTTTACGGTTTTGAGGTTTTGGAGGTTTTAGGAGCTGAATTAAATTAAGGTAACTTAAGGTATTATTAATAATATATTAATAAGTAATAAAAAGGAAAAAAAAATAAAAAATGTAGGGGTATAGTCGGTTTGTAAACACAGGAAGAAAAGAAAAGGGAAAAAAAGGGAAAAAGGGAACCGGGCTTTTGTACATGGGTCAAGGACTTGTTAGGAAATTATATATAAAGTCTTTTTATTAATCAAAACACTCATAAATTCCCTGGAGATCAAGGTTTAGTCGGCATCAATGGAGATTTTTAGGGTTCTTCATAATTTTCGTGTCTTCTACAAATTCTATGGTAAAACCTATGTTTCTCTTTTCGATTAAATTATTTTTAACTCGTTCTTAATCAATACATGAATGATCTAGGTTAGGTTAATTATGAATTCTATATTATAATGGTATAAACATGATTAGATTAATTAGAGATAATAATTATACATGGTGATGGTAATTAATTAAGCTAATTGTGTTAAATTTGTTTTTAAAAACTTGGCAGAATTTTAGGTCACTTGTTTTGATCATATCTATAGTTTTACAAACTTTTATATTGCGATCTTGGTACCCCTGGAAAGGTAATTGAGTTGGATTTCAAATGCAAGAAACGAGAACTAAATTAGAGGTCGGAAAGTGGGTCAAAAACAGGTTACAACAGTCGAAGGTCAAAGCTGTTTTGAAATCAGTCGGGTTTAAATTAATATTTTAAGATGTTTAGGGTACTTAGGAGTATAATTGGTCCTTAAAACGAACATGAGACTTATATTATATGTTAAATAAAAGATCTGGAGGAGGGCTAAGCAAATGGGTTAGGGTAAGACCCTCTGATCATAACAAACTTTTCGTATGTTCAAAATCAGTAAATTCTGGATAGGTAAAAGTATATATATATATATATATATATATATATATATATATATATATATATATATATATATATATATATATATATATATATATATATATATATATATATATATATATATATATATATATATATATATATATATATATATATATATATATATATATATATATATATATATATATATATATATATATATATATATATATATATATATATATATATATATATATATATATATATATATATATATATATATATATATATATATATATATGTATATATATATATATATATATATATATGGAGGCCTTAACAGTATCTTTAATGTAGCGTCTAAATGGGAGAGTTAGCTAACACATGTAAGGGCATAGGGTTTCTTTTACAGGGCATATTATTTTGGCTAAGGGGATGTTCGACCCATATTGAAGTATGAAAAACAGGATTGTTTTGGGTTAAATGTTAACGGGGCGGATATGAACTAAACTAAGTTAAGGGCTTTATAGAGGGTTGTAATGAGATGCATATGGCATATAAATGGGGTTAAGTGGTAGAATAAGGTTATATATCCATCATAGATTGATGAGCCATTTTGGTATGGGGTTCATGTTTTGATTGTATATGTTTGTGTGTTTAGATTTTTGTTAGAGCGCGGATATTTGGAGAAGCTTGTTCAGAAGAGTTTCATAGTCCCATATCTTTTAATGATTTTGATTTCCATATGGGATGGAAGAGTCACTTTATGGTTTTGTAAAGAATGTTGTGAATGTTTTTATGGTTTGTGATGGACTTGTGTGTACACTTATGTGATTAACCGCTATGTGATTCTTGATTATGTTTATGATTTGGATCGGGAGACGCGTACCATGTCAGTTTTTTTGGTTTGACTTGGTACCAAGGGGATGTTGACAAGGGGAGGCCATGGGATTGATTCATAGGTGTTTGGGTGCCTATGGGACCATGGTGATTGGTAAGGCTTGGAGCCTTGGAATTATGGTTATTGGTAAGGCTTGGAGCCTTGGATTTATGGTGATTGGTAAGGCTTGGAGCCTTGGAATTGTGGTTATTGGTAAGGCTTGGAGCCTTGGATTTGTGGTGATTGGTTAATCTTGAATGCTAGTTGTTAATACATAATTGTAGCACATTGTTCATATGTTCTTTTCTTAATGGTTGTTATACACAGATTATAATTGATTTGGAGTTGGAGTCTAAACCTATGACTCTCACCAACTTTATGTTTACGTGTTTTAGTGTCTCTTTCAGGTGAGAATGTGGTTAAGCGTAAGAATAGGAGTGACTAGCTGGGAGGCTTAGGATTCCATTGGAGGAACCCCCCCCGTTCCTCTTAGTCTTTACTTTCGTTTGAATAAGCGATACTTTTTAGACACCTATATGTTTGTTATCTTTTAATTGTATGTCTTTGGTAAGAGGTAGACCTATTACCTACTTACCTAAACGCCTGCATTGTTTGTGATATCTTCATGACACTGTGTCACCATTTATGATATTTCCATTTCATTTAGTTATCTCTATAGACATGCTATTGTTGTGATGATATCCATACGTCGCGCCCCATATTCCGCCATGGTGGGGTGTGACAGAATGGTATCAGAGACAATGGTTATAGAGAATTAGGTTGCCTAGTCTAGTAGCCTAGTCTATAGCTTAAGGGTCCATGCATGTAGGTGTCATAGGGGTATGTGTGCATTATAATATATGGTGTGCTTAAGTGTTAATTTCGTTTCGGATTTTTATTTACTTTCATACTTACTTATTGAGATATAGTATATGTAAGTACATTCATTTATTTTCTATTGATGCGACGTATGAACCGGAAGTGTAGGAACATATTTAGTGTTACCCATGTCGCGTAGAAGAAGAGGTGAACTAGGTAATAATAGGATAGTACCGATATTGAGTCTGCGACTTGTAGTAGATTCGAATTTCCGCCTGAATTGTTATGATCACTTTTTTAATATTGGATATTTAGTTGTTATTGATTTGTTTTGGGGATTGAGCCTCGAGTTATGAATGAAGTTAGAGTTGACGTATGATATGTTCTTATTTGACCTATACGGTATATATATATATATATAGAGTGTATTTTATGTGATAGACTTATGTGTTCCGTATAGTAAGTGTCGTAATAGGAGGGAGTACATGGGTGAAAGGGGACATCTATAATTATGGAGGCATACATAATTATATATGTACCACAACACCGATAGACTTCCAGTATGGTTGCATGAAAAAGGGGTTAGTAAATGCTTGTATATGATGAGATCTGTATTTTGGGTATTTGTAAACAATAAGGGTTTATGTAATAGTTGCCTATGATATGCTATTTTCTTGTGTGTTTTATGTTTTGAGTAATAGTCATGTTGTGTGATTATGGGGTCACACAATATGGGATGGTTTTTGTGATGGGTTTTATGCCTTGTTGTGGCATGGTGAGATGGTGAGATGGTGATTACTCATATGGAAAAACGAGTGTATGAAGCGATCGATTAACTTGACATGTATGATAAAGAGTATGTTTTGGGAGATTTAATAGGTATATATATATGCGGAGGTATATATACTAGTAGATGTTGTGTTATGATATACGGTCTTTCAATAGTTATTATAACTTGAACGTAGCTAGTGTTCTCTCGTGTTTAAACAATTTATTAGTACTGGAGTTTGATGGAGTTCCAACGACGTTTCGAATCTTTTGAAGTCTGGCTAATTAAAGGAAAATGCTTTTGAAAATACTTTGTAAGTGTACGGAATGATTTCCTGACTTACATATCTTTTCTTTAAGTTTATTGGTAATAAGTTAAAAAAATCTTGACAATGAATGGATTAGTTTTCTAGGTAACATTTGATAGTACATATAAAGGGTAGAGAAATTTTACGATAATTTTCTTAAAATTGGAGTTAAAATTTTAGAAGTATTTAAATAGACGGAAAGAGTAAAAAGGAAGACTTTATTATAATAACGATAATAATAACACCACACCTTGTAAACGTGTAATATTTAGTTATAACAAGCCTAAATGCATTATATAAAATAATTATAATATAGAATAAAATGAATAAAAACACCATATTTTATAAACACGTATTGGTATCATAATAACAAGTGAAATGAGTTTAATGTGAGTAAACAAGATAATGGTTAGAATAACGTTATACTCTACTAACTAGTAGATACCTTTGATAAAATAATGAAGATAAAAGAAGAGTTTATTGTTTAAAGAGATGATAGATAAAGTGAGTTTTAGTACACTAACTGAGTTATGCCCTTTGATAGTAACGAAGATGGTAAAATATGACTATGATTTCATTTATTGGTGTTAAAATATGGTCCTAATATGAAGTAACTAATTGAGATTAAAATTTAAAATTTTCTAAGATATTGAAATTTGGTAATACCAATCGTGATGAGTCTATTGTTTGTTGTTGGCACACTCCATTTATCTTTCAGATTACATTGTTTTGTTTTAGTTGCTTTGGGTAGGGTTCGTTTTACCCTATATTTTATTTTGGGACACGATTATTTGGAATTCTTTTGGTACACGTCATGGTTGATTTAGTTATACGGTTGTGGGAACGTTAGGATGAGAGGATAGAGTTGGGTAGTATTACTTATGGTTAGATATTAGAATGGAGAGATGTATTTTGGTTTAAAGGTTGTGTTGAAGGAATGATTAAGATTTATGGAGTTTTGAAACTTAGATTGGTTACGGGAATAAGGGAGTAAGTAAAGTTAGTTGACTGGTCGTGGGAACGAGATGTCATGCTATGAGAAGTTGGTTGAAGTACCATTAGGAGATTGATGAAAGTACTAGCGGATGTGAGGGCAGAGTAGAAAGTTTCTACTAACGGAAAGATGGGGCAAATAACACGCAAGGGAAATTGGTATAGTTATGGATGCAAGGTAGTAGTATACACGTGAAGGAAAACATGGATGTGAAAGAATGATTGGTAGGAGGCTGATTAATGGTGAAGTACAACAAGTAAGGAAGAGTGAGCCATTGAGCAGTTGAAGTACCTTTAGAAATATTATGGTTGATGAGTTGAAGTGAGAAGCTACTGCGTAGTGTGAAGTTCCTAGGTAACATCATGGAGACGAGAAGGAGTTCGTGAAGAGATACATCGTGAAGCAAAGAGCCAAAAGGAATACGTGCCGGCTGCTAGAAGGATGCAAGAGATTTCGAAGGAGTCACAGAAGTTGCAAGGACTGGAAAGGTGACAAGTACTATGATGGGAATCTCCGTATGGTTCCTGACGAAGAAGGACAGATCGAGTACCGGAGTGGAGCTACAAAGAGTTGAACCAATGGATCGTTATGGAGTGACTCCATAACATGGGAGATTAAGAACTCGTGGAAGTAACAATGGGAGTCGAGTGACTACACAAAGATAGATTTTCATGGCAATCAATATCAAGGGATGAGTAGTGAAGCTGAGCGGAATAATTTCGTGGAGAAATGATTATAGGGTCAATTTAGTGAAGGTGTTTATAAAGGATCTTTGGAAGAGACAGTTATGCATTATCCAATGAAATAACGATTTCCATAGAGTTGATGAATTGAGTGAGAAATTTTGGTTGGACATGATAGTGAAGGAATTAGGGAGAACCATGGAAGGAGAGAACCAAGTATTCTTAGAAGATGATGATTGAAAGTACCTCATGTTAGGTGCAAGGTCATAATAGAAGTATGAGACTTGAGTAAGAACTTAGAATATGGCTTAGTTTAGACATATGGAAACTAATATGGGTATAAGATGAGAGTGTGATATGCATGTAATCACATGAAACTCTAGTTTGTCCCTATTAGGAGGGAGTAGGAGAACTGGTCGTGAGGAAAAAAAGTGAAGCTACGTTGAAAATATTGACGTATAGATGACTTGAAAGACGAGAAGCATAACCTCGTGATGAATGCCATTAGCTGAGGAAGAAGAAGGAAGTGTGGATATATGCGAATCATGAATAAAATAGGTCGATATAGGAACCGAAGATAAAACTTTAGTATAGCCTAATGAGTAGACTAAAGCACAAAGCATGCTAATATTGTTGTTGTGTGGAAAAGGGAATGACACTGACCGATATTGTTGGATTGGAAGGCTTAGTATCGATAATCGAATGGATGAGGAGTTATAGATGTGATGTGTCATGAGAGACGAAGTGTTTGGTCTAACTGAGACAAGTTGAGGAGCACTATGACCTTGAAGGTAAGACATTGTGTAGGTATAAAGGAAGTGTTGGGTATAAAACATATATATATATATATATATAAATATATATATATATATATATATATATATATATATATATATATATATATATATATATATATATATATATATATATATATATATATATATATACATATATATATACATATATATATATATATATATATATATATATATATATATATATATATATATATATATATATATATATATATATATATATATATATATATATATATATATATATATATATATATATATATATATATATATATATATATATATATATATATATATATATATATATATATATATATATATATATATATATATATATATATATATATAGGGTAGGGATACATTAAAAAGGCCCTTAAAATAAAAAGTCTAGGAAAGATTATGGGAGTGACATGTGTCACTTTGCCACATCATCATGCCACATATCATGACACCTCAACACTTAAAAAATTCGAATTTTTTTTTTTAAAAAATTTTACGAAATTTTTTTTTTCAAAAAAAAATTTCGAAATATTTTTTTTATAAAAAAAATTTTCGACAAAATTTTTTCGAAAATTTTTTTTTTGAAATTTTTTTTCGAAATTTTTTTTTTCGGAAAGTTTTTTTTCGAATTTTTTTAAAATAATCTACTGCATCACAGTTATATGTTTGATGCATCAACTTAATAAGTCAATGCATCACATAATTAGTTACTTCATTAAGTTCGGTGATGAACTATAATGCAATAACTTATTAATGTGATGCATTAACTTATTAACATGATGCATCAAAATATATAATTGCGACGCAGTAGATTATCTTTTGTTTTATTTAAAAGTTTAAAAAAATAATCTACTGCATCACAGTTATATGTTTGATGCATCAACTTAATAAGTTAATGCATCACAGTAATTAGTTACTGCATTAAGTTCGGTGATGAACTATAGATGCAGTAGATTATCTTTTGTTTTATTTAAAAATTTAAAAGAAATAATCTACTGCATCACAGTTATATGTTTGATACATCAACTTAATAAATTAATGCATCACTGTAATTAGTTACTGCATTAAGTTCGGTGATGAACTATAATGCAGTAACTTATTAATGTGATGCATTAACTTATTAACATGATGCATCAAAATATATAATTGCGATGCAGTAGGTTATCTTTTGTTTATTTTTTAAAAAAAGTTGAAATGTTTTTTTTCCAAAAAAATATCGAAAATTTTTTTTCGAAAAAAAAATAGAAAAAAAAAATTTTGAAAAAAATATTTTGTAAAAAAAATTAGAATTTTTTTTTTCGAAAATATTTTTTTTTTTAAATTTTCGATTTTTTTTTAAAAAAATCGAATTTTTTAAAATAGTGAGGTGTCATCATTATGTGGCATGGTGATATGGCATAATGACACATGTCACTCTCACAATCATTAAGACCCCTTCTCATTTTACCCCAATCCTATATATATATATATATATATATATATATATATATATATATATATATATATATATATATATATATATATATATATATATATATATATATATATATATATATATATATATATATATATATATATATATATATATATATATATATATATATATATATATATATATATATATATATATATATATAAATCTTTCATTGAGGAAAGTGGGAAAAGAAGTGTATGGGTGATACTAATGAGCTATCCAAATTTGATAGAAGTAGTTGTAACATGGGTTTGGATGACAGTTGATAAAACTAACTAACCAATATGTGAAAGACCGTCATATGTCACTTTTGTAAGGAAATTGAAATTTTCATGTGGTTTGGGATACGGACTAAAGGGATTGATAAACATGATTGGATAGGAGTATATCCGGCTAACTAGAAATGGATGCATGAAGTGAGAAATTGCTACAAGTATAGGAGTCGTGTTGAGAGCTTGGGTGACTTATTTAGAGGGAGGTGGGAAACTCGTTAGCAATGTCTGAGTTTTCAGATAATGATAGTTATCATACTAGAAGCCGATGAATGCCATTTGAGGCACTATATGGAAGTATAGAGTGAGTTGTCCTTATGGTGGACTAAAATTGGTGAAAGAGACTACTAATGTAGTAATGGTGTTTGTGGAAAGGATGAGAGCAACAAGTGATGATATGTTGAAAACGAGGAAACAACTAGAGTTTAGTGACAAAGTTATGTAGGAAGTTTCACCCATAGTAACGGATGGTATATTTTGGTAAAAAGGGAAAAGTTGATGTCGAGTTTTGTAGGTCAAGTTATGATCTTTGGAAAGATCGGACCAGTAGTTTATGGGTTAAGAATTACCTATGGAATTAAGTGATGTACATGATATATTTCATGTATTAAGATTGAGAAATGTTGTTAGAGAATGCGTATTTGCATGTACGGTTATTTAGGATTTGTGTTAATAAGAGTCTACGATTTATCAAAGAGTCATTTGTGAGACTTATGGGCTGTGAGGTCAGGAGTTTAGGAATGAATTTAAATATGTTGGTTAATATATGTGGCAATTTGATACTTGATCAAAAGTACACATGGAATTGAGAGGAGTTCATTTACAACAAGTATCCTCATGTGATTTGTTGTTTGTGTGTTTGATCCTAAGGAGTAAATCTCGGGACGAGATTTCTATTAGGAGGGAGTGATGTGAAAATCATGGTTTTGGGGTTCGTCACTCAGACTATAGTTTAGGGTGTTTTGTGCAAATATGTGCTTTTATGTGCTTATGTGTTTATTCTATGTGTTTGGAGTGAGGTTTGGATATCGTTTATGGGTAAATAGTACTCATAAGTAAATCGAAGAACGGTTATTTAATGTTCATGATCTCACAAATTGGTGGCTATGAAATGAAATGGTGTTATTTTGGTATTTTACGTATACGTATAAGTATAATAGTAAATCGTATTTTTACGATTTAAGGTTTAGCATTTAGAGGTCTCGGATGAGGTAATTAGTCACCTGAATATTTTTCAGGATGGTTTTAAGTCATTTGGGACTTAGTTATATAATTTATTTCATATTTCAAGAGTTCTTATAAAACTGTATATTTTTACGTCTTTTACGGTAAATGCGTAAATTGACTATTTTTACGGTTTTGAGGTTTTGGAGGTTTTAGGAGCTGAAATAAATTAAGGTAACTTAAGGTATTATTAATAATATATTAATAAGTAATAAAAAAAAAATATAGGGGTATAGTCGGTTTATAAACGTAGGAAGAAAAGAAAAGGGGAAAAAAGGGAAAAAGGGAACCGGCCTTTTGTTCATGGGCCAAGGAAATGTTAGGAAAGTATATAAAGTCTTTTTATTAATCAAAATACTCATAAAATCCCTGGACATCAAGGTTTAGTCGGCATCAATGGATATTTTTAGGGTTTTTCATAATTTTCTTGTCTTCTAAAAATTCTAAGGTAAAACCTATGTTTCTCTTTTCGATTAAATTATTTTTAACTCGTTCTTAATCAATACATGATGGATCTAGGTTAGGTTAATTTTGAATTCTTTATTATAATGGTATAAACATGATAAGATTAATTAGAGATAATAATTATACATGGTGATGGTAATTAATTAAGCGAATTGTGATAAATTCGTTTTTAAAAACTGGGCAGAATTTTAGGTCATTTGTTTTGATCATATCTTGAGTTTTACAAACTTTTATATTGAGGTCTGGGTACCCCTGTAAAGGTAATTGAGTTGGCTTTCAAATACAAGAAACGAGAACTAAATTGGAGGTCGGAAAGTGGGTCGAAAACAGGTTACAACAGTCGGAGGTCAAAGCTGTTTTGAAATTAGTCGGGTTTAAATTAATGTTTTAAGATGTTTAGGGTACTTAGGAGTATAATTGGACCTTAAAACGAACATGAGACTTATATTATATGTTAAATAAAAGATCTGGAGTAGGGCTAAGAAAGTGGGTTAGGGTAAGACCCTCTGATCATAACAAACGTTTCGTGTTCAAAATTAGTAAACTCTGGATAGGCAAAAGTGTATATATATATATATATATATATATATATATATATATTATATATATATATATATATGTATATGGAGGCCTTAATAGTAGCCTTAAGGTTGTGTCCAAATGGTATAGTTAGCTAACACATGTAAGGGCATAGTGTTTCTTTTACAGGGCATGTTATTTTGGGTAAGGGGGTGTTCGACCCATAGTTTGAAGTATGAAAAACGGGACTGTTTTGGGTTAAATGTTAACGGGGCGGATATGAACTAAACTAAGTTAAGGGATTTATAGAGGGATGTAATGAGATGCATATGGCATATAAATGGGGTTAAGTGTTAGTATAAGGTTATATATCCATCATAGATTGATGAGCCATTTTGGTATGGGGTTCATGTCTTGATTGTATATGTTTATGTGTTTAGATTTTCGCCAGAGCGCGGATATTTGGAGAAGCTTGTTCAGGTGAGTTTCATAGTCCCATGTCTTTTAATGATTTTGATTTCCAGATGGGATGGAAGAGACACTGTATGGTTTTGTAATGAATGTTGTAAATGTTTTTATTGT
Organism: Glebionis coronaria; assembly: GCA_025667525.1. Taxonomy (NCBI): domain Eukaryota; kingdom Viridiplantae; phylum Streptophyta; class Magnoliopsida; order Asterales; family Asteraceae; genus Glebionis; species Glebionis coronaria. The sequence goes on from CM046876.1 coordinate 414,037,117, forward strand.
TTTTGATGGACTTGTGTGTACACTTATGTGATTAACTGCTATGTGATTCTTGATTGTGTTTATGATTTGGATCGGGGACGCGTACCGTCTCATTTATTATGGTTTGACTTGGTACCAAGGGGATGTTGACAAGGCGGGGCCTTGGGATTGGTTCAGAGGTGTATGGGTGCCTATGGGACCATGGTGATTGGTAAGGCTTGGAGCCTTGGAATTGTAGTTATTGGTAAGACTTGGAGCCTTGGATTTATGGTGATGGTAAGGCTTGGAGCCTTGGAATTATTGTTATTGGTAAGGGTTGGATCCTTGGATTTGTGGTGATTGGTTAATCATGAATGCTAGTTGCTAATACATAATTGTAGCTCATTGTCCATATGTTCTTTTCTTAATGGTTGTTATACACAACTTATAATTGACTAGACGAGTACCCGCGCATAGCGGCGGAAATTCCTAGCGACATACAATTAACGATGTGCGATATTTTGATAAATGTTTCGTCTAATGTTCAAAATCATGACATTTCGATTTTAGTTTATTTTATTGGATATGATTTCTATTTATGAAGCGTGTAGATGTTTAAGCTTACGGAAGCCGGAAAATCAAGCTGATAACAAAAACCAAGATCCAAACGTGCATTGCTGTTGGAAAAGCAAGTTGAAAAAGAGAACAGAGTACCAATTTTACAGAAGTCACTGTAAAAGCATGCTAAGAAAGAGTGTCGAAATTTGTTAGATCTTATTGTAGTTGACATTTTTGGTGATAAAAAGTACTCCTTGGTTATGATTGAAACATTATTTAACATAAAAATACTCTACTTCGTAACATTGGTTTGGTTTCAATCTTATGCTAAATCACCATATTTATGTAAAAGGTTATGATATTTCAATTCTTATCTTGCTTGCCATTTACAAAGGATCTTGTTACTTTGATAAGTACATAAATGTGTCTGTGCACGACACTTGTACATACCCTTAGCTTAACTGTATATGTGTCCCCTTCCATTGTTAGGTACCAAACATAAAGATTTAAAGGTCACTGGATGAACATTGTCCTAATATACATACTGAGTATTGTTTCTGCATGTACCAAGAAATTTAAAATTGCATATGAAGACTTAGACAATTGTCTCCCCCGTTCCTATTCCACAACACCCTCTTGAGAATCCGTAAAAGCTCGAAAAATATACAACCAAAACAACCATCATAACAATGTTTGGCTAATAAAGATTCATGATCGCTACTTTTTTTTGCGCAAAGGGTGAAGATATATTACTACTCAAAGATGTTAACAATGATAGAAAAACCAACTGAAATGGACAGGTCCAAATCAGCAATAACAAAATTCAAACAACCTATGAGATATTGAATTACCATGATATGAGGATAGGCATTGGGAAAATATGCCCCATCACATCCTTGTAAAGGATCGATCAAATGGCTGATTTTGACCTTTCTTGTTGACACTTGAGTCAACTAAGAACTGCAAAGTACACAAACAACATGATCAATATCAAACAATCACAATTAGGCAATTAGTATGAAAGCAAAAGGTTTATACATTAATATCCCATGAAACTAAACTAAACCTTCACCTTCTTCGAAGCCTCTAAGACTTCCACAGTATTGAGTTACGAGTCGATTGAAAGATTCTTCAGCATATCAGCAACTTCTTAATCATCTTGAAGATTCGATCTTCAAAAATTCTCCCCTGCCAGTGCATCTATTTTCTTTGATATATTTAAGAAATGGCGGCAGAATCAACTGAATTCATTTTATAGCCCTGCATGGCTGCACTAATAAGTTCTGCAATAATTCTTTGCCCCTATACTTTGCTCAACCACCAATCTGATAAAATATCTTCCCAGGATACATAACACAAAGACTATTTATAAATATAATTACCTTTGTCCATAATGCCAAATCCTGCTTTAGATTCATAAATCACTCTCATAGGTATGGTGCCAATTATTTCCTCCAAGTGCCTTGTTTTCTTCAAGTAAAAAACCTATGCAACAATGTAGTATTTGAGATATCATTTTGTTTAATAACACACCGAAACATAAAGATAGGAACCATACCACAATATGTGAAGCCTTTGATCAGCACCGAAATAAATATCCACCTATAAATAAAAAATTAAAACATAAAAATATACAGTACTTAAATAATATGTATACTACGAAATCCATGATATGTATATCACACTCATATGAAGCTTGATTATGAGTTAAGAAACCTCTTGTCATGACCTATTCAGTGCCTTAATAGATAAAGATACTTACTCTTGTGAATTCGAAAGAATCATAGAAGCCGCTGCTACAACAGTGTTTTCTTGATGGTGTTTGGATAGGTTTGTCGAACACTGTTTTTTTTCTATTAGGTTTTGGGTCCAGTAATGCGGTGTGTGTGTTTTCGGGTTAATATATGAGGTTTAAGAAAAAATGAAAATTAGGCAAAGAGTACACCAGAAGTTTCATTATTAAGGATCCACATTTAATTCTTTAATATCATTCCATAGTTAGGATTCCCCAATTCCAGCTTTGAATATTTCAACTCAACTACATATACAGCTTTTATTAACCATGTTCAAAATTCAACATTGCCTTAATTAACCAAATGTTGAAAATTTTCAACTTTTAAAATAAGAAATGTTGAAAATTCAACATTTTTCAACTTTTTAGATCCCTCCATTATAAGGTAGTATAGATTTGGAGTTGAAGTTTAAACCTATGACTCTCACCAACTCTATGTTGATGTGTTTTAGTGTCTCTTTCTGGTGAGAATGTGGTTAAGCGTGAGAATAGGAGTGGCTAGCTGGGAGGCTTAGGATTGCATTGGAGGAACCCCCCTTTCCTCTTAGTCTTTACTTATGTTTGAATAAGTGATACTTTTGAGACACCTATATGTTTGTTATTTGTTAATTGTATGTCTTTGGTAAGAGGTAGACCTGTTACCTACTTACCTAGACGCCTGCATTGTTTGTGATATCTTCATGACATTGTGTCACTCATGTGTCGTGGAATGTATATTAATTAGATACGTTATAGGGTAAAATAGAAAATTACCTTTAGGAAAAAATAATACACTAAATTCACAAAAGACGGATTTAATTAAACACGATGATGAACCAAGTTCGTTGTACACGAAGATCGAGTGAATTTGAGACGTTTTGTTTCGATTTTGACAATTGATTCAAATGGGTTTTTCGGTTTTTTAAACTAAAATTACTCCTACAAATTTTAAAACTAACTTAATCCTAAGTGCATGAATCGTTCCCCATTACTCTATTTAAAAGCAATTATTTAAAACAAAATCAATTAAACTATTTTTAAAATTAAACTATTAAAAATTAAAATAAAAACTTTAACTTTATAATCAAATTTACTTTTATACTAAATAAAAACTTTATTAAAACTAAATAAACTAATTTAAATTAAGATTTTTAATTCTAATTAAATCTATTTAATTATTTAACTAAAACTTTTTTTATCAAAACAAAATCTATTTATTTTTAAAAACTAATTCTATATAAAACTAAATTAATTGTAATCTAATTACTTTAAAAACTAATTTTAATGACTAATTATATTTCTAAAAAAAATTGATAAAACATTTTTTATTTTGTTACTATTTATTTATTTGTAAATTTTATTAAAAATGATTTAATATAAATAAAAGAAAAAGTAAGTATTTAAAGTAAAATCAAAGCTGACAGCAAATGTAAATTATACTATATTAATTAGAATAGCTAAATTAAATCACAAAAGAGAAGTTAGACGAGTTGGTTAAGGTGTTTGGCCTATGACCTAAAGGTCACAGGTTCGAATCCCTTTAGAGACATTTTTTTTGGAAATTAAATTTTTTGACAGCTGAGAAGTAAAGAACACTCACAGGGGTGACTTTTTGTGATGCGAATTTTTGAAGACTGATAGGAATCAGTCGTACCACACAGACTAAAAGAGTCTGTGTGATTTAATAACTCAGCAAAAATATAAATCAGCAAAAACTAACAGTCACAAGATAAAAATATTAAGATTCAGGAAGGGAAAATAAAATCAGATATTCATCGTACTAAAACCCATTCTATGAAACTCAGCAAAACAGTTCACACTTGACCAAATATAACAATCTATTTTAGTCTAACAAAATTAAAGAAAAATGCAGGCATAGCATTCCTAAAAGCTTCCAGTTATTACAATAACAGATTTGTGAATATTATAAATCAATAAGCACAAGCAAGCCAATCAAACAGCTAAATTAGTTAACTGAATCATAACAACATTCTTCAATTCAAATCTGATATGTTAACAAATTCAAAAGTAGTTTAAATAGAACTCAGCACCCTAAATCTAGACATACAAATACTCAGCCATATACTAATATTAAACCCCTAATATCAGTAACCAGTTTCAAATTCAGATTCAGAAAGATAACTCATAGCTACATATAACAGTTCTAAAGCATTTCAAATCTAACTCAATAATACAAATCTAACTAAACTTGGAAGTACCTACAAATAAATTCAGATCAAATTCCATAGAGTTCACTTTCAAAACTCATAAGCTTTATTGAAGTTTCAGTTTAAAACATTACACAAGAAAAAAAAACAGTTTAAAATAATTTCATTAAATAGATTTAAAGCTTCTAGACTTATGAATTATTCAAAACATAAACTCTTGGATCAAAACAGAAATAACATATCAAAACAGCAAGCATATTTACAATTAAAAACAGATAAACAAATTTCACCAATCAAACTTTGATTAAACTACATTAACCCTAAAATTAAACAGGAAAAATGAACTTACCTTTTTGAAGAGTCCTTTGATGCAGAAGAGATGCGCTGAGCATTCTTAAAATTGAAATAAACCCCACCATTTTCATTAACACATTATCACCATTTATTTTTCTCAACCCACGAACAACATTTTATTAATCTTGAATAGAAATCACCAGCATTCAAACAGTAACAGATTTATATCCGGACTTTTATAATTTTATAAATTAAACCATTGGGGTTTGATTTTATCCCAAATTCACTTATATTATTTAATTCAAACTATTAATTTAGCTTGATCAAATAACATTAAATATTACAACAAATTAGATTAGAGAAGTAAAAGATTGCGATAGAAAAAATTAACAGAAAGTAAACTTGAGACAAAATTCAATCGAAATAACTTTTTATTAATATCAAAAAAATTACACAACTATTAAAAGAAAAATACAAATACTCCTAAATCAAATTTTGCATAACAACATTAAGTAAAAAATGGGATACATCACTGAATAAAAAAGGGGGTATTTATAGGAAAACCCTAGCCTTGTTGAGATGAGTTTGTTGAGCAGAGAAACCATATTGGCCCTTCAATCTTCACTCTCTTTCTTCTCTCTTGATCATACGGTCGAAAATAAGTCTTTTGCACACGGATCGCCACAGTGGACAAGATGTTGTGCTAGTTGTGTTAGTTTCAGGGTGATGTTGAGTGATATGATTGGAGGATGGTGAGGAATGATGTGTCATAGCCAATCAGTGATGAGAATGATGAGAGAGGGATGCCACGTCACCTGGAATACGCATCTTCTTTTCCCCAAAAAACTTGGGAATTAATTCCCAAGTTTGTGAATCACACGTGCCTCTCAAAAGCCCCAAAAGTTATCAACTTTAGGGTTTTGGTGAATAGTAGATTTACAGGTTTATTAGGGTTGGTAGAAAGAGATGAAGACATGGGAAATATCGAAAAGTGTGTGTGGGTAAATGTGTGAGTGGTGTGGTGAAAAACGAGTTATAACCTTTCACCAAAGAATATGTAACTTTCGTTTGTAAATTGGACCTTAAAGCCCATGATCAAATGTCCATAGCAAATTATCCATTTTTGGGCCATGAATCTAAAATTCACTTCCATTCCGTCATTGATAACGAAAATAATGAGCCTTAATAGGCTTGTTTTCCAAAGATAGTTAACTTGAACTCCTTATTGGGCTTTTGGGCCCAATACCTAAATGTGGGACCCACAAGCCCAATTAACTTCATAAAAGATTAAATCTAGCTAAAACGAGCTTGACTTTGGCTTTGTCAATCTTTTCTTCAATCTCGTGTCGAATTTGCTGGTTTTCGTGATCATCGGTACCTACACACATGAAACGACAAACAAACATATACAAGGCATTTTCATTGATTATATGCATTTATTGTTCGTTTTTAGATATAAATGATATGAGTAAAATCACTCATATCAAACTCCCCCTTGCTAAGCAATTGTCGTGTCCTCACGCAATGATAAAATAAAACTCTAATTACACCATTATTCAACTTTTTTCATTTATTTTGCAAAGACATAATGTATTGCTTTCATTATTGGAAAAATAACTTCTAGGTTCATAAAACTCAAATAGATTCATCGTCCCCGACTTTTCACTTTTCCACGCCAAGTGTAAAAACAAGATCATTGTCAATCATAAGCCCCAAAATTAAAACAACTCATACAAGTAATTTGTGTTAAACTCAATCTCCTATTATTCCTAATTGTATCTCTAGATTTTATTTGTCATTCACCCGAAGGCTCATTTGACTTATTTGATATTTATTAGTCCAAAAATGAAGGCAAGAACGATATAAACTCAACACTCAAAACCTAACCTCGACTTCAAAAACCGTTGTCACTAAAGAAGGCGTACATCAAGGATAACTTAACACGATTTGAGGGATAAATCCCCGGACCCGAAATTTGGCTAATAGGTCTACTTAAAAGCAACAATAAAACCTCCAAAGTTAATTATGACATTATTAATGGAGTTAGCAACAACTACATCATATCACCTTGTGGCTCTTTAAGATGCAATTGTGGTCCTTATTTAAAATCCTCACCCGAAGGCTCCTTGGACAAAAATAAGGGAATTGACATTCACCATCCTACCTTATGGCTCATGATGATGAAGCAATTTTTATTCAACACGTCCCCTTGCCATACACCCTAAGGCTCAAATGAGAAGGTTAGTGCTACATGACTCCCACCCGAAGGCTCATAGAGAACATGATTTTATTTATTCTTCTTATTATTATGATATTTATAGTAAGCCAAATTTCCGCAATCCCATGATCAAAATTCCATGACGCTGACACCCTTAATGTGTTCTCACTTTAATTACAAGGGAAGAAAAAGAAGGAGTTATGAGTTAATATATCAAGCCTAAACCACAAAAAACTTCATTTATTAAGAAATTATTATTCAAGCGTGGAAAATAAATACGAGGAGATTAAATCAAACATAAAAATACTTATACAAGGAAGCATTAACCTTAGGACCTTATGATTAAACTCTGTCATCTCTTGTTCTCCATATTGTAAAATTTTAAAAATGTGAAATCAATGGATATTTAGCCTATTAAATTAATGTTTTGGGTTTTCAAGTCATAATAGGATCTTGCATCTTCTTATACTTTTTCAAGTTTTAGAATTTTCATTTTAAAGTTCCCTTGATAAACGACTTTCTAGGATCAATTATAGGAACTTGCGAAAAGTTCTCGTTCTTAACCCGTATGAATTAATACTTTCGCGTTTTAAAGTTCCCTATATAAAAGCCTAGAAAAACTTAATTCAAATACGTTAAGGAAAAGCTAAGGTAAAAAGCGAGTCGAGTCAAAAACTATTTTTATTTTCATCAACGGAAAGCCTACATTCGTGTCAAAAGTACTTATTTTCTTTATTAAAAACTTAAAATAACACTAAAGCATTAATTTTTTATGAAAAATGAGAAAAACAATTACGTTTAGACACGACAAAAGCAATTGCAAGCGATTATATCGATTGACTCCCCCATGCTAAAACCAAACATTGTCCTCAATGTTTCTTAGCTCAAGAGTAACACCCCCTTGCTAAAATACAAAAAGTCTAATGCAAAAGTCCTAACATGGAAAGAGCATGAAAATCTATAAGCTGTTTATTAATTATGCCTTAAGATAAAACGTTAGTTGATAAAAATCGAAGGATAGAGAGTGTGCCCCTTTTGACAATCAAAGTATGGAAGATCAAGTGGACTGGCAAAAACCGAACACCTCTTCAATGATTAGGGTCATACCTGAGATTCACAACACAACAAAACACGAGCACGAGCTTGAAAGACCAAGCCTTATTAGTGTTAGAAAATAGAAAGAAGACAGAATGTATGGGACTCCCCCACAAGGTACCTCGTTTTTGTTAACCGAGTCATGAGCTCGACTCGATCCCCGCATTCATTGGTCCTTAGGGAATGTTTGAAGATCCGGAACAACCTCCGTAGGTAAGTCCCCTCCAAAGTAGTGTTTCACACGATGACCATTCACCTTAAAGTTAGGCCCGTCTTTTTGAGATAGCTCGACGGTGCCATAAGAGAAAAATTATGAAATGGTGAATGGTCTGGACCAACGGGATTTAAGCTTGCCCGAGAAAATCTTAAGTCTAGAGTTGAATAAGAGGACTTGATCACCAACATTAAAAATGCTATTTTTGATCTTAGAGTCATGAATCCTCTTAGTCTTCTCTTATAGATCAAAGAATTTTCATAAGCTTGATCCCTTAATTCACTTAGTTCATTCAATTGAACCTTGCGATGATCCCCCGCAGTCCTCAAATAAAAGTTACAATGCTTAAGAGCCCAATACGCCTTATGTTCGAGTTCAATTGGCAAGTGGCATGCCTTTCCGTAGACCAACCTAAATGGTGTGCAACCAATTGGCGTCTTGTAAGCCGTACGGAAAGCCCACAATGCATCATCCAATTTATCCGACAATGAAGTACGATTTTCTCCAATAGAACGCTTCAAAATTCTCTTAAGAGCTCGGTTTGAAACCTCCACTTGACCACTCGTTTGAGGGTGATAGTCGTCGAAAGTCGATGAGTGACACCATATTTCTTTAGAACTTTTTCAAATTGTTCATTACAAAAATGGGTCCCACGATCACTTATTATAGCCCGTGGAGTTCCAAACCTAGCGAAGAGTTGTTTTAAAAATTTCACCACAACTCGAGCATCATTCGTGGGCAAAGATTTAGCTTCAACCCATTTAGACAAATAGTCCACAGCTACGAGAATATACTTATTTCCTTTCGATGATGGAAATGGCCCCATAAAATCGATCGCCCAAATGTCAAAGATTTCACAAACATGGATAATGTTTTGAGGCATTTCATCCCTTTGTGAGTTCTTTCCTTGACGTTGACAAGCATCACAAGTCTTGAGCAAGTCTTGAGCAAGTCTTGGGCATCATGATATATGGAAGGCCAAAAGAAGCCGGCATCAAAGACTTTCTTCGCGGTGGCATTAGCACCATGATGTCCCCCGGTGGGTCCTTCATGACAAGATTTAAGGATATCTTGAGCTTCTTTACCAAACATGAACCTACGAATCACTTGATCCGTGCACATACAAAACAAATAGGGGTCGTCCCAAAAGTAATAGGATATATCCTTGAAAAACTTTCGTTTTTGTTGGGCCGACATACCCTTGATCACAAATTTCCCCGCATGGTAATTTGCAATGTCCGCAAACCATGGGGTACTATGATCACCATGAAAAGCAATCATACCAAGCGTCTCGAGAGGGAATGTTTCATTGATTTCCTTATTCTCTCGATCGCTTTGGTGAGGATTCTCAAGTCGAGATAGATGATCGGCCGCGAGATTCTTGGATCCTTTTTTGTCTAGAATTTTGTAATTAAATTCTTGAAGGAGGAGAATCCACCGGATCAACCTCATCTTAGCATCTTGTTTATTACAAAGATATTTGATAGCCGATTGGTCCGTATACACTATGGTTTGAGACAAGATGAGATCTGGTCTAAAATTTTCAAAAGCATACACAACGGCAAGTAACTCCTTTTCCGTTGTAGAGTACTTTGTTTGAGCATCCGTCATAGTCTTACTTGCATAGTGTATAGGCAAGGAATGTTTTGACTTATGTTGCCCCAAAACCGCACCTACCGCGTAATCACTAGCATCACAATAATTTCAAAAGGTAGGTTCCAATCCGGAGCAACTAAAATTGGTGATTCGGTTAATTTCTTTTTAAGCATCTCAAAGGCTTGAATACAGTCTTCCGAAAAGAGGAATGGAGTCTCTTTTTCCAAAAGATGGGTCATAGGCCGAGCTATCTTAGATAAGTCTTGGATAAAACGTCTATAGAAGCCGGCATGGCCGAGAAACCTCCTAACTCCCTTAACAGTGGTGGGTGGAGGTAATTTGGCAATCACGTCATTTTTAGCCCTATCAACCTCAATACCAGCCATAGAGATCTTATGTCCTAACACAATTCCCTCTTTGCACATGAAGTGAAATTTTTCATAATTAAGCACAAGATTCGTTTCCTCACAACGTTGCAACATTCTTTCCAAGTTAGAGAGACATGAAGTGAAAGACTCCCCGAAAACCGAGAAATCATCCATGAAGACTTCCATGGTTTTTTCGATCATATCATGGAAAATGGCCATAATACACCTTTGGAATGTCCCCGGAGCATTGCATAGTCCAAAAGGCATTCGACGATTAGCGAATGTTCCATAAGGACAAGTGAATGTGGTCTTTTCTTGATCACGAGGGTCAATGGGGATTTGGAAATAGCCGGAAAATCCATCCAAAAAGCAATATAATTCATTTCCCGCTAGTCTCTCTAACATTTGATCCATAAAAGGAAATGGAAAATGATCCTTCCTAGTGGCATCATTAAGCTTCCTATAGTCGATACAAACACGCCAAACAGTCACAAGTCTAGTAGGAATCAATTCATTATCCTCATTAGTAACAACCGTCATTCCTCCTTTCTTTGGAACACAATGCACGGGACTAACCCATGGACTATCCGAGATAGGGTAGAACATTTTGGTGTCTAGAAGTTTAGTAACTTCCTTTTTTATCACCTCATGAATCTTTGGATTGACCCTTCTTTGATTTTGGATAGCGGGTTTATACTCTTCATCCATTAGAATTTTATGAGTATAAAATTTTTGATCTATACTGTCACACCCCACCATGGCGGAATATGGGGCGCGACGTATGGATATTGAAACTACGGTTTTTAATCCTTTTAATTTATGTTCGTTTTTTCCTCGACTCACTCGAATTGATTTCCGTTTAACGTTACGACATAACTTTGTTTTTGGTAAAATCTATTTTTGGTAATTTTTAAACTAATTAAAACTATTTAATATTAAAATCTAATTTAAATAAATCTATTTTAAAACTAATTGAAAATATAAAACTTAAAAACTAATAATGACTTTTAAATAAAAACTATTTTGAAAATAAAACTAAAACCTTTTAAAAACATTAAAAGAAAAAGATATTTAAAACTAAATTTAACAAATAAAACTAAAAAAAAGAAAAATTTTAAATGAAAACTATTTTAAATAAAAGAAAATTTAAACTATTTTCAATTTAAACTAGATTAATTAAAAACTTGTAAAAACCATAAATGAAATATATTTGAAAATAAAAGATGAAAACTATTTTAAATAAAACTAAATTGAAAAAGAAATTTAAATAAAATTTTATTTTTGTCTTTTTGTATTTTTATAAAAGTAAATTGAATTAAAACTATTTTAAATCTAAAATTTAAATGATAATTGAAAACTACTTTTAATTCTTATATAAAAAAACTATTTAAAATTATAAAAGAAATATAAAACTAATGAAAATGTATAAAAAGTAAATAAAATTAAAATATTTTTTATCTTTTTTATATTTTATAAGAAACTGAATTTAATAAAACTTTTTAATTAAATAAAACTAACTTAAATTTAGAATTAAACTAAATAAATAAACTGCCAGTATTTAAAAGCCTATATTAATTTAAAAACGCATAATGAAACACAAATAGATGGCTAGCACAAGTGGTTGGTGCGTTTGGTTTGTATACGAAGGGTCAGGGGTTCGATTCCCACCCAGACCAAATTTGTTAATATTTTTAACCTTTTTTTTTTTTAATTTTGTATTTTGGACAGAAGGTTAACCAAAAGTTCAATTGGAACTTTGGTTTTCAGCAGCAAAAATACATATCAGAAATGATAGCACAAAGCTGTTATAACAGATTAAATGAACCCAAATAATCCTAATAGCTAAAAGAAAACAAATAAGCTGATAAAATAAGACGAAAAAACAATCCTGAATAATACAATAAGCTGAAATTAATAAGGCTGAAATCCAAATAAGCAGTTAACAAAAGCTAATCTTAAGTAAGCAAAATCCAAACATACCCATATATCAAACAGAATCCTATCAAACACAAATCTAAATAATCTAACAATAAGCTGAACCGAATAAGCTATCTAAACAAGCAACTAGCCAATTAAACAAAGCGAACCAAACTCAGATCAATTCAAACTCCAAATCAGTAGCCAAAAACCTAAGAATACTCAAGCAGATAAAATCAGATAAAATAGGCAGTAAAAAAATAAAATAAACTGAATCGAAACTAACTTAAGCCATATACTAAGCAGATTCAAATAATCTAATTTCCAAACAAATAATAAACAGCTAAAATAAATTCAAACTAGCAGATTAAACTAATATAAAAAAAAACACCAGCAGATTTTATAAACTAAAATTTAACAATAAAAATTAAAAGAGACGAGAACCTTTTTGTCGAAAACCGTTGGGTCGAAGTAGCGCGCTGAGCGTACTTGTGAACTGAATCAAACGCACCTCAAATCATCAACACCTCGAACCGAGAATCCAAACATCAAGCCTCGAAAGCTCTCGAACAGTATTTTTCTTTTATATATATATATATATATATATATATATATATATATATATATATATATATATATATATATATATATATATATATATATATATATATATATATATATATATATATATATATATATATATATATATATATATATATATATATATATATATATATATATATATATATATATATATATATATATATATATATATATATATATATATATATATATATATATATATATATATATATATATATATTATAATAATGATGATATGAACAGTAAAGGTAATAACATAAAAACTCAGATTTTAATTTCAATTTATGCGCACAGTAAATTAAGAAAGGGATTAAAGATGAACAGTTACTTAAAATAAAATTAAATTTAGACAGAAAAATTAAAGGAGACAGTAATAATCGAAATCAACTTTTCATTAATATAAAATTAAAGATTACAAGTGCTGAAAATTAAAAACTTACAAGATTAAAACTAATCTAATTTTCTGAAAATAAAAATTAAAGAAAAAGCTATCTAACATTACAGATTAAGGGGGTTTTATAGGAGAACCCCGAACCTTCTAGGTTCTCTTGGTGCCCAAGCAAATGGATCTTGATCATTGATTCCTTCATTCTCTCTTTCCTTCTAATCGTACGGTTGTCATTAATTGTGCCCACGGATTGCCAGGATGGATGAGTGATTGGTGGATTTGTGCCACGTCAGGATGAGAGGACCACCTTGGGTGTTTTGATCCGATTCTTGGGGTTTTAATTTCTTTTGATGTGAATTAATAGAAATTAACAAAAGCCCCATTTTTTTGAGTGGTAATTTTTTTGTGAGTGAGGTAATTTAGGGTTAAAGATGGTGGAGGCAGTGTTGTGGGAGAGAAAAGGGTGGATGGTGGGTTTCAGTAAATGTGTTTTGTTTTTCGTTTCTATCGAACAAATGGAATGGGGTAAATAAAAGGGTTTATTTATTGTGGGGAAAATAAATGGGGAAGTAAAAACCGTGTGTAAGGTTTTGACTGTGTGAGGTGTGATAGGGTGTGGGGAGGTGTAGAGTAAGGGATGGTAGGGTGAGTGGGGTGTATCATGTGAGGTGGGGTGTATGGTAAACCGTGAGTGGGGAAAGTGGATTTCATTTAGTTTGAGTATGATGCGTGTGGTAGTACACGTGTGTTTGATAAAACGTGTGGGAGGAGTTGTATTGTTTGACTGGGTCATTTCACTAGCAAATGAGACGTCCCATTTAGTGTAACATGGGCTTTAGGCCATTTTCATTTCTTCTTGATCCGTCCCATTTGTAGATAATTGGTATTTGATTTGGGTCATAATGGGCTATTACTTTCCAAAAGATGATAGTTTATTCACACAAATGGGCTTTTGGGCCCATTAATCACAAGTGGGACCCACAAGCCCGTTTTATCTCCATAAATATTAAATCCGCTAAAAAATGAGCTCGACTTCGGCTTTCTTGATCATTTTCTTCAAACTCGTGTCGGTTTAGCCGGTTTTCATGAACTTGGCACACTTTTGGTCTTTCGACTTTGTCTTCGTCTTTTTTCTTGACTTTTCTTCAACATTTGACCGTGAAATCCCGTGTTTTCTCTTCTTTTGATCATTAGTACCTATTTAGCACACAAAACACAAAACCACGCGTAATTCCGACTTTTATGATGTAAAACACATGATTAGGTCTTGTTTTTCCTTTATTTCAGTGGCAAAAGGATAAGTGTTTACACACTTATTAAATCCCCTACACTTGACCATTGCAATGACCCCATGCAATGCATTATTTTAAAGCATAAAGTACATTTTCCTCATAATTAATCCATCTCGGCCTTTATTAAGATATACAATTATTACTATTATGAAAAGATAAAAACTTAAAAGGAGACAAAAGTTATAATAATTTTTTTTAACTTGGAAATTATTCGATGGAAGAAACTCGTAAAGAAACCTAAGACTTGGATTAGGGCTTTGGTGTCATGAATATAAATCACCCTCAAGTTTCACGTTCCCCATACCAAGCTCAAAAACGAGATCATTGTTATTACAAGTTAGCACAACTAACACTTGCTCATGTGGTTTAATTAATCACTAAGACTCCCTTATTCCTATGTTGTATCTCTTGTATTTTATTTTTGTCTTGAATGATCACGAGGATGCATTTTTTTACTTATTTCGATAATTATTAAGGCCGAAAATAAAGTGGGACGATTTAACCAATAGTTAGCTAAAGGACAAAATCTTTTAAAAAGGCTTCTTGAAACCTCATAAAGTTCATATCTTGGCATAACTCGTTTCGCGATTTGAGACCTTTCTCGGACCGATATTTGGCTTGTACTTCAAACTTCAAATCTTGAGAGACGATCTTGAAATTATGGTCTTCTCTTCATTTTGGTGTACATCTTCATTAGGAGTGAAAGATGCTTCAAACGTTGACCACGACTTCTTCATTTATCCTCTTCTTTATTTAGGATTTTGATATACAACGATCCGCCTCCTTTTCGGACTTGGATCTATTTATCCTCATACCTTGTTAGGGTCTTTTTGGATAGACTTCTCCATGATCTTTAGAGGAGTAATTGCTTCTCGTCGTGTGTCTTTATCCTTCATATTGATTTGGATTAATGATCTTCACATCATCTTAGGATCTTTAGCAAAAAGTGAATCCTCATGCCTTGTGAGGGCCTTTTTGGACTCGGGTATCCTCATGCCTTGTCAGGGCCTTTTTGGATAAGCCAATCTTCGCGTCCCGCTTCAATAAGTTATGCCTTGGCTATGAACTCTAATTAATACCGAGCAACTTTTAAACGATCTTGTGCTAGAAGCTAAGTAACTTTTCAAATTGTACAACCTTATTTATTGAAAATATATTTATTAACAAGTGATGGGAGAAAAAGTTCATAACTAACTCACATAAGTTAATGAAAGAATACCAAACTTATAATTGACTCTATCATCTCTCGTTCTCCACAATTTAAAATCTCAAGGAATGAGACTCGTGGATGCTTAGCCTAATAAACCAATTAAGGTCCATATGGTTAAGGATACTAGCTAGAGTAAAGATAAGTAAACTCGGGTTGAGTCAAAATATTCATGACGGGCCTAATATATCAAAGACATCTAAACTTGTTAAAACCATTTTATTTATTTATTTATTTTTTACTTTATTCTTGAAATGAAAAATATAAGATGCGATGATAAAAGGTAGGAAAATAAATAACAATACTACTAGGCCAAAATAGATAAAAAAAATTTGAAAAACGTTGAAAATTTTTAAAAATTTCCGGTTAAAATGGGGTCAAATTAATGGAAAAGGCCACTAAAATTTCGATAGAAATCCCCCTACACCTAATATAAACATTGTCCTCAATATTTAAGCATGTGGGAGAATAAACTCCCCTACACTTAGGACATTGAGTACGTTGTTTAAAATCGAGCTAAGGAAAGGACAACTAAAGTGATTACATTTATTCGTCTTATTTATATACAAGATAGAATCACAATAGCAAAAACTTGTCGAAGGAACCGGGTACACGGGTAACACGGGAACACGGGTCTCGTCAAAAGTACCAAAAGTGAATCATCAAATCACATGTCCCTGCACACATCACAACACACAAACAACCTACTTGGCTCCCCCCTACACTTATTGGTGGACAATGGATGAAGGTGAAAAAGGGTGGAAAGGATGGTAAAGGTAAAAATCTAACCTAGTTAAACGATGCTTGATTTTTCATCACGAGTCTCTAGCTCGACTCGAATTCCCGAATGTCATCATTCAAATGGGAAAATCATGGAAAACCGAGATTTCCAAGGGAGGAAAATCTCTCCATGATAAAGGTGAAACAAAGTCATACAAGGCATACCCCATGAAAATCTACCCGGGTCAAACACATAATTTCCATCACAAAAGGAAATAAACCCCGAGGTGGTACGCAAGTCATAGAAAAGTGGGGTATCCTTAGGCACAAGTCTCGTACTAGGAAGGGTAAGGTGGTATGGCAATGAAAGCACAAAAGTCTCTATTCCTGGATCAAACACCGGTTCCTTAATGGGAAAATAGCAAGAGGTGTCGACATTTAAGCTCAAAATATCATCATATCCATAGTGGGAAAGTCATCCTCTTCCAAACTTGATGTGAAAACATAAGTATCGTCGAAGTCATAGGAAAACTCTTCCTCATGAGGAAAATAGGTATTTAGAAAGATAACTAAATCCTACTCAAATGGAATAACCTCTAAAGTAGGTAAGATCTCTAAGAGTGGAGGATCCTCCTCAATAGTCATGACCTCTAAAATTGGAGTATAGAAGTCAAAAGGAGTCTCCATGGAAGAATCACTCATTGAGATATGAGGTGCATTAAGATCATGGGGTGGGTCATCAAAGTTAATGAGATCACTTAAATAAGTGTCATCATTGTAGGTATCAAAGATTGGTTGATCATAAATGGGTGGGTCTAAAGTGGGTGGGTCAAAAGTGGGTGGGTCAAAAGACGAGTCGTCTAAGCCAAAAATAGTGTGATCACTTGAAAAAGTGTCATCACTATCGGTGTCATAAATGGGAGTTTCAAAAATTTTAGGCTCTAAGGGAAGGGATGAGTTTATCACAAACTCATTTTCATTAGATGTGACAATCCGTCAATTTATGATGGATAATTTATTCTCAATTTTTATTTGAAAACATTATTTTAATGTTACAATATGAACACACTTATTTTTTGGAAGAAATTTGGATTTACGTCTTGAAGTAGCATCGACTACGTTTAAACCGGAGGATTCTACGTTACGTGCTTACGTTTACATACACCGTCTTTGGTGACAGTCCGACATTTCAGAAAATAAATTTATCCGCGAATATTATTTTGGAGTTTTAAATTTGTGTTAGTTCATAAACTCACAAATTTACGAAAAGAGATTAGGACTTACGATTTTATTTTAACGTCCTTTACGACTAAACCGGAAACCTTAGGATTACGTATTTACGTTTTCGAACTCCGTTTTTGATGAGACAATTTTTATTGGATTCGTTTTGTGCCGTTGATTCATAATTTATAAAAACGTTTTTCGTAAAACGACCCGAGGGCACGCAAATCGAGGAAACTAGAATCGAGAAATACCCGTAAACTAGTGAGATGGGACAAATACATTGTCCCACCCCACTAGCTATGTTGGACGGCCAAAACAAGGATGTGGCACCCTTGTAAGTTAGTAACTTACACTTGTAAGTTAGCTTACTCCTTAAGCTTACTTACACCCCACTATCTCCAAAACTAGCAACCAAAACTACTCTTCTCATTTCCATCATTTCCCACTCATGCAAACCACACACATTTTCTCTCTACACTCTCTATGATTTCGTCCATATCCAACCAAGAACACCCTCATTTGATCAAAATTAACCACAAAATCCTATGTTATTTCTACATATGTTGAAGCCCTCTTGAAGCTCTCTTGAATGGTGGTGATTATAACATCCATGGAGGAGTTCTCATAGTGTCTTGGGACTGATTTTCCACAAGTTATTCATGAAGAATGGTGGTCTTGAAGATGGTCATGGTTATTCACAAGTTTCTCCATCAAAAACCATGTCCAAATCATAACCTACATCAACTTGGTGGTATAAAGATTGTCCTCCTCATCTTCTTGTTATTTTGATTATGTAAACATGTATTTTATTTCCTATTGTATATGTATATAATGATTATATGATGATAAAAAAGTTATGTGGGGATTTGGTGTTGATAAACATGATTAAAAAGGTGAAAAACTATAAAGAACAAGGCTAAAATCTTACTTAAAAGTGATGGCTGTATAAAACAGTAAAGAAACAGGTCATGGACTGATAAAATGATGAAGTAGAATCCATTTACAGTAAGCTATATGTCTTGTACACATGTGAGAGTTGGCCATGCAATAGAATCATTGTAATGAGTGAGATATGATCAAAACAAGTTTAAGGTACAAATCTGAGTTCACTGTTTTGGACGATTTTTAGAAAATACTTAGAAGATGATTCAACAGTAGCTATAGGAGAGTTAAATGTAGCACATATCATGTAGTTTATGTGATAAAAATTTGAGCTTCTATCTCCATATAGAACTCAAGATATGGCAGTTTTGGTGAAAGTGAAGATAAAAATCATATTTTTGGAAATTAAAGAATAATACTATTATATAAGCACTCAAAATTTAATAGTATAAAATATAAATTAAAACCCACTAACTTATAAAACTTATTTATATAAATATGTAAAAGGGTAAATTAATGAATAACTTATATAAATGTAGTGAAATAATACTTATAAGTTATAAAACTATAAACATTGTTTTTACGACTTTTTCGGCTAATACCGTAAAAATTAACGTTTTTGTTAAATAAAACTTAGATGGTTGGACCCGTCTAATGTAAACTTTATAAAACTTATATACTGATATATAAACATGTATAACAAGTAAAAACCGATAAGACCCGAACTATAGGACATACGGACGTTAACGGACTAAATTAACGTTATTGGACTAATAAAACAACAAAATGGACTAAAACACTTATAAACTTATTTATTGGACTTAACCCTTTTAGGCCCAACTTGTAAAGTGTAGATACTGATAATATAAGTATAACATGGATTAAAACAAGTTAAAGAACTTATAATAAGTTTATTGGACTTAAAACACGTAAATGGGTAAAACTAGTAAGCTAGTATAAAGGTTATCGACATATAACACTAAAAATGAGTAAACGAGAATATGTAAACCCACTTGATCATCATATATATATAATCATCATATGTATACATAATTGTTATTTTTATAAAGTCATTGGACATGAGTCTAAGACGAGTATTATTTGTCTAGGTTTCCGTGATTGAAGCGCGTACCGTACGTCCGAGTTGCCGATAACCCGCTTTCCCACATCAACGTGAGTTCATAGCCTCGCACTCGTTTAAATGTTTTTATAAATTTTTTATAAACCCGCGAGGGAGATAGCATGTTAGTTTTTATAAAATAGGACACCATTTGTCCCGATTGTTTGTTTATTGATTTTGGACCCGAATGATTGAATGACCCGATTGTATGACTCGATAAATGATTAAAGGACCCGATAGATGAAATAAAATGGATTATTAAAGTTAGGTTATGTCACTAAAAGTCCCATTAGCATGAATTGTGAACTACCGGGATTTGGTAGACGCTTATGCATTTAATAGTACTATTTGGGGACGATCACCCCAGTTCGCGCCTTGACGGTTGATCCCCGTCGTGCCACATTGATTGGTAAGCGAATTTATGTATGAGAAGATTTCCATAACGTGACCTTTGTGACGACACGTTACTTTAGATGGGCAAAATTGGTATCGGGTTAGCTACCCGTTGTTGGTTTAGTAAGGTAACAATGTCATGCGGCTTATAATAATCCAAATTAACGAAATACTAATAGACGCTCCGAATTACGATGTATTGCCTGACTAGCAATACAGGGTCATACTATTTATATTATGTTTGTGTTTTGGTTTTTATAACCATATTCATATAACGGTTTTTATTTAATCTATACAACGTTGCAAAACGTATTGTATGATTGTTTTTACGACATTGGCTCGTATAATGATTTTTAAGGCAAATGCCTATATTATGATTTTCAATAAGGATTTGTATAAAATGATTTTGGCTATTTTACGGCCTATTGCAATGATTTGTACAAAATGATTTTTGGTAATAATTTTATACCAAAAGTTATATTGATGTAATTTATTAAACTCTATGAATTCACTCGGCGTTATCGCTGACCTTTTCTTTTAACATGTTTTATCTCAGGTACTTGAAGGTAATTCTCGGGAAGACGACAAGAATTCATGGCCCACACTTAAACAATATTTTCCATTCAAATACTTTGTAAAACTTTGTATGAAATAATATGACTTGGGACCTATATAACTTTGATATTTATGAATGGAAATGCTTTATTATTAAAAACGACGCGACTTTTAAGCGTTGTCTATGATGTGAGTAATGTGCTATCCCGTAACACCAACTAGTCTTCCGCTGTATTGAGTTGTATAAATTTGGGGGTGTTACAGTTTGGTATCAGAGCTCTCGTTATAGAGAACGAAAGATTTTTAAAACCAAGGTTTTGAATAAAACATTTCAAAATCTTTTAACTATAAACATTTTCCTAAAATGTCTAAAAATCTTTTGACTATAACGGTGCCGAAGAATTCCCGAGTTACCGACAAGGCTAAGACTGAGAAGTGTTATTTTAATATATATATATAACTTGGAATATATATATATATATATATATATATATATATATATATATATATATATATATATATATATATATATATATATATATATATATATATATATATATATATATATATATATATATATATATATATATATATATATATATATATATATATATATATATGATGTAATTTTATTACATGATTGTTTGATGATTATTTTGATATTTATACGAGATATTTATACGACGTAGATTGTCACAAGAAACCCTAAATCCCCTAGTAAATTAATCGAAGTTATTCTCGTAGGAATTCTAGCTATCCTAAATCTAAACCAAGTTGTGGATATTTATGATCCCAACAAATGGTTGATATTCGTAGAAATGTAGATATTAGTTTATTGTGAAATTGAAAGAAGAATTGGCGAGATTAAATCTGATATCGATGTCATGACGATCTTTCCTTATAGGGTGGAGTTTGACAAAACGTTATCACCTAGAAAGATGTCATATGATTCGTTGTCATCCAATTCTTAAATTGAAATCGAAAGGCTGTCATGGGAACAAGTACCCAAAAGACTCATGCCACTAATACCTTTCCGAGAAGTCTAATTGACTGATCGAGTCATTTCATATTAATGACTCATTTGATAATTGTTGTTGTAAGAACTAATAGGATTGGAATTAAGTGTTGTTCATATTGAACTATTATTGCCCTTTTAAGGCCTAAGAATAAGACTGAAGGTATTGGAATATGAGGTAGGATATTGAACTGAGTATAAACTGGTTGAAACTTGAATAAAGTGAAACTTAACTCATATGGAATATGAAATTGTTAAGAGGAAGTCGTTAAGTCCTGTGATTGAATTATAAGGTTTTAATTGATTGTTAGTTTGTGTTAATGGTTGTTCCTAGGACATTGTCCACTGACGAGGATGCCCAGTGTCCAAGAAATAAATTGAAGAAATCTTCTTCTAAATTGAGACCGATGGATCTTCTGGGACATGTGGAACACCTAATGACTCTTATAGATTAGTATTCATTGTGGTATCTTTTAAATATCCCTAACTTTACTGAGACATCAGTTGGTAGGATGAGTTCATGAAATTGTATGACATAGTGACACATAATGTGTTGCGGTACAATTTTGACTTGTTTGTGATTAATGAAAAGACTACCTTTGATTGCTAAATTCTACATGTATCGATGTTATCTATCCTTCATTGCTTCATCCTAATGTTCGCATTAGTTATGCATCCATTGAACAAGCACTCATCTCGACTTGAATTGCGTTGTGGATTATTCTCTTTGTATTCTTGAATGCCATCGAAGTCATGAACCTCATGATTGTTTGGCTAAGCTCATTTCCTATCATATTGTAGTTAATTCTTGGTAAACAACTCTTCATCACTTTTTTGCAGATCACAGATTGTTTTTATAAAGTTAAAACGGTATTCTTTGAGAAAATTTAATTTTCATCACTATAAGGATTATTCAAAGTGAGATTTATAAGTGATTGTTTTCGAAATAAAGTTGTTTATGAAACCTTTTGGAAAACTTAATTGTTTTCATGACAAAGAAAACCTTTGTAAATATATTTTTGATTCTTATTTAAGAATTGAGCATGAAAATGTTTTTATTATAAACATGGATGATAAAATTTTGACGAACTGAGTATTGCATCGTTAATCTTGAAATTGTATATAGTTGCGCGCCTACATACAATTTGGAATGGACTATGCAAGGCTGATTAGTAGTCACCATAAAACTGATTAATATACACTACATTTTCTTTAAAGATTGTGAAGGACTAAAAATTTATGAGATCTGCAAGAAGTGAAAAATAAGGACATAGTGTTAGGGACACCTACATATGTGCCTGTAGCATCTATTCTTCTGAATTGAATTTACTCATTTGTGGAAATTGTCTTATTTGACAATTGACAATTCTTTCTTGTCCAATTCTCCCGTAGTGAGATTCTTAGGAAAAGTATTTGATTACCGAGTGTTGATACCCGACTAGATGTATTGACGTTCTTATCATTTCTTATGATTTGATTTCATTTGAATGACCTGGGTAACGATCCGAGGAGCTTTCGAATGCGTACTCAAATTATGAAAACATGGGATATATTCATATTCATTAAATGTTTTCGTCTGTATCTGATTTGAAATTCTCTCGCATAGATTATGCGTTGACCTTACTCTTTTAATAGTAATTGTGTATCCAGATATCCTTGAATTTGTGAAGGATTATGAATTATTATTAGTCTTTTGAGAAGTTCACATCTTATCGACGACAATAAAACTGGAAAGTTGGTAATGCCAGTAGAATGGATTGATTGATTATGACATGACGACATTGTCTTAATTGATGGGAACTCGAGTAGAATTCCCCTAAATGATAAGATGCTGATTATCAAAAGTGATCTAAATAATTCTTGGTGGATGACGATATCCTATATTTAGACTTAAATTATACCGTGAATGATTGTGAATTAGTCATAGATATTATAACCTAGAAGAACCTAATATAAATTTATTAAAAGATGTTTTCGTTATCTGAAACTTTAGGAAGTATTTGTTGAGGAATTACCTAGACTTTCGCCATTAGGGCAAGTTGAATTTGGTATTGATTACATTCCCGGTGTTGCACCTGTGACTTGTGCACAGTACGTCAGCACCATCTGAATTTAAGGAATTACCGTACAACTGAGAGAGTTGTCGGAGAAAGATTTTATTATACCAAGCCTGTCATCATGAAGAGCTATGGTGATATCATTCCTTATATTTATAGATTACTATGACTGAGTAAATTGACAATCGAAAACGATATCCATAACTCAAAATGGAAGATTTGTTCGATCATTTACAAGGTTCTAGCGTATATTTTAGAAATTTGATCCACGACATGGTTATCATCAATTTCGCGCCCGCGAAGAAGATTATCTATTCCAATCACTACATCCGGTACTTGTAATGAACATTATGAGTTTCATGTGATGTCGTTTGGATTGATCAATGCACATGTGGCATTCATAAATTTGGTGAATCACGTGTGTAGGCTGTAAATTGATAAATTCATGCTTGAGATCATTAAGGACTTAATCCTTTATATGATTTAACCGTGTGATTAATAGATAATGGAAGCTATATTGACTTTTCAAAGATTAGAACCATTAACGCTTAGGGATTAAAAACTTAATCATTTACATAAAATGACCGTTGGATTAATAATGGTAAGATGTATGCATATAGACTCTTCAAAAATTAAGAGCCCTTTTAAGACTTTGGATTTTACCAAAAAGAAATGGAAATATGTTTTGACAAATGTTTTAACAAAGGATTTTGAAGGGATTATTCCCTTATACACTAAACATTTAACTAAACTTCTGTTTAGGGGTAAATGTTTTTGTATACCTCAAGACAAATTAAGAGGGATTGAGGAAACCATTTAAAACATGACTTGAAATTTGAAACGATAATTTACGCTTTTCAAACTAAGGAATTTTGACCAAAGTATAAACAAAGGTTTCTCGAACATTTTCGAATCTTATTAATTATATTAATTATTTTCAGTAAATCAACAAAAATCTTGTTAATTAAATTCAAATTATTTTTGAACATTTTATATAATTGGTCGAACTAAGAAATTTTAAATTTTTACGTTTACGTTTCATAACAATTTAATAATTATTATTTAATTAATTGTAATAATTATCGACGCTTTAAACACCGGATTGAGAAAAACAGATAAAAATGATAGATGAGACGAAACCAAAACTTAGAAAATATGAAGAAAGAAATTTTGAATAAATACGGTTATGATATTTATTTCATCAGGAAGGTGAACGTAATTACTGACGCATAATATAGAAAGAATATCTGAGTGAATTGTGGACATGATAATTATATCATCATGAGAAGTGAATATAGATACCGACACATTATGTATAAAAGATAAAGAACCAATTAGGACATGTTATTTAATAATGAAGGTGCAAAATAAATTGCCGAACAATTTAAAATAGCCGATGATTTTAAAAAGGATAATATAAATAATAAAAAGGTTTCACGGCCAATGTGAACCATTAAAATAGAGAATCCAATAGCGTTAGATGTTTTGAAGACCACTGGTGGTTGCCTAAATATGGAGATTGTGAGATATAGTTATGTTGGAATTTGTAAGTATAAGTATTTTATTTATGTCATTTATGACTAAAAGTATCTTTGTCTGAAGAAGTTGTACTAATGGCAAATTATGAAGGCAGACATCGCCTCATACATTAGTAAACGTTTAGCTATTGCAAAGGTCATCATCTGAATTTGATTCGATTTGGGTCATCGTCGACAGACTGACCAAATCTGCTAATATCATTCCCGTTAATGATAAATGCAAAAGAGTTATGTAAACATGGTGTGCCTGTATCGATCATCTCTAACAAGATCCTCGCTTCGCATCGAATTTCTATAGATTTGCTCAGAAGTCATTGAGAACGAATCTTGATGAGAGTACTATGTACCACCCCAATCGAAGGGACGAGGTAAAGTAACGAAACAAAATACTATAAGCGCTGTTCTATGTTTGAATGATTGACCTTTGATAATAAACCGTATAATCGCTTTCCTTTGGAAAGATTATCATTGATAATTATCGTGTTATTATCGAGATCGAATCTTGTTAGGATCTATATTAGAGCATTTGTAAGAAGGAGTTGAGATGAAGACACCCGACATACACCCATTGTGAGTTGGACATGTCTTTCAGGTTTAAGGTTTCCTATGATGGCGAACCTAACCTTACAAAATATTCGACCCGCGAGATCTAAAATGATTGTTGAAATTAGGATTTGATTATTGACAGCCGATAGTGAGCAGGAGGGTATGTGAATATGAAATGTAGATCTTGAAGTGCAAAATGGGTAGCGAAGTTATGCCAAAATTTTTAACTTTGGAAAAAAATGAATTCATGATCTGACAAATCATGGGATATAAGTCCCCGTTGTATGGGACCATTGAGATGATGTAAAGGATTGGTATGAAAGGCATATAAGCTGGATCTACCCTAGGACTTCAAGAGATGCGTGAATTATGTTTCGTATATCGAACTTGATAAAATATCTATCAAGTGAAAATATGAATTCTTCTTAGTAAAGTTTAGATCGGCGAAAAGTTGCATTCATCAAAAACCCGTGAACATCATGGATAGAGAAAGTAATTCAACATTTAGCCTGATCTTATTCCCGTAGTTATGTTTGATGAAACTCGCGTATTATAATGAATTGCACTTGTGAGAAAAGACCGAAGTAGAGGAAATACCCACATGGCTTAAACTCTATAAGAAGCGAGTAGTAAGATGATCTTTGAGGACAAAGATCCTGTTTAGGGGTAAATGCTGTGACAATCCGTCAATTTATGATGGATATTTTATTCCCAATTTTTATTTGAAAACATTATTTTAATGTTACAATATGAACTCACTTATTTTTTGGAAGAAATTTGGATTTACGTCTTGAAGTAGCATCGACTACGTTTAAACCGGAGGATTCTACGTTACGTGCTTACGTTTACATACACCGTCTTTGGTGACAGTCCGATATTTCAGAAAATAAATTTATCCGCGAATATTATTTTGGAGTTTTAAATTTGTGTTAGTTCATAAACTCACAAATTTACGAAAAGACATTAGGACTTACGATTTTATTTTAACGTCCTTTACGACTAAACCGGAAACCTTAGGATTACGTATTTACGTTTTCGAACTCCGTTTTTGATGAGACAATTTTTATTGGATTCGTTTTGTGCCGTTGATTCATAATTTATAAAAACGTTTTTCGTAAAACGACCCAAGGGCACGTAAATCGAGGAAACTAGAATCGAGAAATACCCGTAAACTAGTGAGATGGGACAAAATACATTGTCCCACCCCACTAGCTATGTTGGACGGCCAAAACAAGGATGTGGCACCCTTGTAAGTTAGTAACTTACACTTGTAAGTTAGCTTACTCCTTAAGCTTACTTACACCCCACTATCTCCAAAACTAGCAACCAAAACCACTCTTCTCATTTCCATCATTTCCCACTCATGCAAACCACACACATTTTCTCTCTACACTCTCTATGATTTCGTCCATATCCAACCAAGAACACCCTCATTTGATCAAAATTAACCACAAAATCCTATGTTATTTCTACATATGTTGAAGCCATCTTGAAGCTCTCTTGAATGGTGGTGATTATAAAATCCATGGAGGAGTTCTCATAGTGTCTTGGGACTGATTTTCCACAAGGTATTCATGAAGAATGGTGGTCTTGAAGATGGTCATGGTTATTCACAAGTTTCTCCATCAAAAACCATGTCCAAATCATAACCTACATCAACTTGGTGGTATAAAGATTGTCCTCCTCATCTTCTTGTTATTTTGATTATGTAAACATATATTTTATTTCCTATTGTATATGTATATGATGATTATATGATGATAAAAATGTTATGTGGGGATTTGGTGTTGATAAACATGATTAAAAAGGTGAAAAACTATAAAGAACAAGGCTAAAATCTTACTTAAAAGTGATGGCTGTATAAAACAGTAAAGAAACAGGTCATGGACTGATAAAATGATGAAGTAGAATCCATTTACAGTAAGCTATATGTCTTGTACACATGTGAGAGTTGGCCATGCAATGGAATCATTGTAATGAGTGAGATATGATCAAAACAAGTTTAAGGTACAAATCTGAGTTCACAGTTTTGGACGATTTTTAGAAAATACTTAGAAGATGATTCAACAGTAGCTATAGTAGAGTTAAATGTAGCACATATCATGTAGTTTATGTGATAAAAATTTGAGCTTCTATCTCCATATAGAACTCAAGATATGGTAGTTTTGGTAAAAGTGAAGATAAAAATCAGATTTTTGGAAATTAAAGAATAATACTATTATATAAGCACTCAAAATTTAATAGTATAAAATATAAATTAAAACCCACTAACTTATAAAACTTATTTATATAAATATGTAAAAGGGTAAATTAATGAATAACTTATATAAATGGTAGTGAAATAATACTTATAAGTTATAAAACTATAAACATTGTTTTTACGACTTTTTCGGCTAATACCGTAAAAATTAACGTTTTTGTTAAATAAAACTTAGATGGTTGGACCCGTCTAATGTAAACTTTATAAAACTTATATACTGATATATAAACATGTATAACAAGTAAAAACCGATAAGACCCGAACTATAGGACATACGGACGTTAACGGACTAAATTAACGTTATTGGACTAATAAAACAACAAAATGGACTAAAACACTTATAAACTTATTTATTGGACTTAACCCTTTTAGGCCCAACATGTAAAGTGTAGATACTGATAATATAAGTATAACATGGATTAAAACAAGTTAAAGAACTTATAATAAGTTTATTGGACTTAAAACACGTAAATGGGTAAAACTAGTAAGCTAGTATAAAGGTTATCGACATATAACACTAAAAATGAGTAAACGAGAATATGTAAACCCACTTGATCATCATATATATATAATCATCATATGTATACATAATTGTTATTTTTATAAAGTCATTGGACATGAGTCTAAGACGAGTATTATTTGTCTAGGTTTCCGTGATTGAAGCGCGTACCGTACGTCCGAGTTGCCGATAACCCGCTTTCCCACATCAACGTGAGTTCATAGCCTCGCACTCTTTTAAATGTTTTTATAAATGTTTTATAAACCCGCGAGGGAGATAGCATGTTAGTTTTTATAAAATAGGACACCATTTGTCCCGATTGTTTGTTTATTGATTTTGGACCCGAATGATTGAATGACCTGATTGTATGACCCGATAAATGATTAAAGGACCCGATAGATAAAATAAAATGGGTTATTAAAGTTAGGTTATGTCACTAAAAGTCCCATTAGCATGAATTGTGAACTACCGGGATTTGGTAGACACTTATGCATTTAATAGTACTATTTGGGGACGATCACCCCAGTTCGCGCCTTGACGGTTAATCCCCGTCGTGCCACATTGATTGGTAAGCGAATTTATGTATGAGAAGATTTCCATAGCGTGACCTTTGTGACGACACGCTACTTTAGATGGGCAAAATTGGTATCGGGTTAGCTACCCGTTGTTGGTTTAGTAAGGTAACAATGTCATGCGGCTTATAATAATCCAAATTAACGAAATACTAATAGACGCTCCGAATTACGATGTATTGCCTGACTAGCAATACAGGGTCATACTATTTATATTATGTTTGTGTTTTGGTTTTTATAACCATATTCATATAACGGTTTTTATTTAATCTATACAACATTGCAAAACATATTGTATGATTGTTTTTACGACATTGGCTCGTATAATGATTTTTAAGGCAAATGCCTATATTATGATTTTCTATAAGGATTTGTATAAAATGATTTTGGCTATTTTACGGCCTATTGCAATGAGTTGTACAAAATGATTTTTGGTAATAATTTTATACCAAAAGTTATATTGATGTAATTTATTAAACTCTATGAATTCACTCGGCGTTATCGCTGACCTTTTCTTTTAACATGTTTTATCTCAGGTACTTGAAGGTAATTCTCGGGAAGACGACAAGAATTCATGGCCCACACTTAAACAATATTTTCCATTCAAATACTTTGTAAAACTTTGTATGAAATAATATGACTTGGGACCTATGTAACTTTGATATTTATGAATGGAAATGCTTTATTATTAAAAACGACGCGACTTTTAAGCGTTGTCTATGATGTGAGTAATGTGCTATCCCGTAACACCAACTAGTCTTCCGCTGTATTGAGTTGTATAAATTTGGGGGTGTTACATTAGATTTTTCAATTCCAAAAGGATTAATAAAAATCTCATCATTATCATAATTAAGAACATCAATCATATTGACCGATCCTTTTCCATTTGATTTTGTTGTGATTTTTCCCATTTTAAAAACTTGTTGTTCATCCCGAACCCTAAGAATTAACTCCCCTTTGGCTACATCAACTAAGGCTCTTCCGGACTTTAAGAATGGTCTACCAAGTATTAACGGAATACGAGGATCCATCTCATAGTCGACGACGACAAAGTCCACGGGAAAAGTGAATGTACCAACTCGAACAAAAACATCTTCGGCAATACCAACGGGGTATGCGAGAGTTCGATTAGCTAGCTCTAAAGTCATACGAGTCGGTAGAAGGTCGGGTAATGACAATTGTTTCCAAACCGAAAGTGGCATAAGATTGATGCTAGCGCCGAGATCCGCTAGAGCCATACAATCATCGATTTGAGGAAACGAGCAAGGTAACACGAATCATCCGGGATCTCCTAACTTTTCGGGAAGCTCTTTGAGAAGAACCGCGGAACAATTCTCATTTAAACGGGTGTTAACGAGCTCAACCATTTTTTCCTTCTTATTGAGCAAATCTTTAAACATTTTGACAAATTTTTGCATTTGAGCAAGTGCTTCAATAAGGCTTACGTTAACATTCACATTGGAAATCATTTTTAAAAAGTTAGAGACATGAATGTCATCTTTGTTGAGCACTTTAGTCTTGCCTAACCTAGATGGATAAGGGATATTAGGCTTAGACTTAGAAGGTTGAGAAGGAGAAGGACTCGCTTCTTGAACAACCGAAGGTATAGGCTCTTTCGGCAATGGAGGACTAGAAATAGGAGTGGTAGTGGGGGGAATCACCAGAGGGGGAGTAGGATTACTCATTATGACCTCCGGGCCTTGTCTCTCCTTTATGGGCGAAGAGATGGAAGGTCCCACTAAATTGGCTCCACTTCGAGTATTGATAGCACTCACATTAGCACGAGGGTTAATCTCGGTATTGGATGGTAAGACACCTTGGGGTCTAAGGGTTTGCAACATAGTCAAAAATCTCTTATCGTTGGACTCTTGCATTTGTCTAGTAGATGCTTGCATAGCTTGCATGATTTTCTCATGTCTGGTCAATTTTTGTAGAACCAAGTCCATTTGAGGGTTTTGCATATTCATTTGATTGAACCCTTGATTATTAACCCCTTGATTAGGAAAACCTTGATTTTGATATTGAGTTTGAAAATCGTTGTTATTGTAAAAACCTTGATTATTTTGAAACCCTTGATTTTGACCATTAAAAATCCCTTGATTTGCATTCCCTTGAAAATTACCCATTTAAGGACCTTGGTTCCTATTTTGGTATTGGGTATTTTGGGCGGGTGGGGGTGGTCTTTGAGGTGCTACAAAACCCGGGGGAGCCAAATAATTAGTACTCTTGTAAGACAAATGGTTAACATCAACATTTGGTTTAAATGGAACCCTTTCATTAGCATTAAAAGCACAAACTTGTTGTTGTTGATTATAAACCTTGTCACAATTGAAATATGAATTTGTTCCACCACAAGTCTCACACGTTTCACTATTATCTTTCACAGCATGCACATGTGTAGTGAGGGCGTCGGTTCTTAGAGCGAGTTTTTCAACAAGTGAAGTAAGTTTATTAATTTGATCATTCACCTCATTATTACTCGTACTAGCACTTGCCATATTAGCCCTAACACTTTTGGTTTGCACTTTTGCCTTGTTCTCAATAATGGCCCAAGCCTCGTTCATGGTTTTCACAAGAATATTGCCCCCCGCGGCACTATTAAGTGAGTCTTGGTCATTTAGAGTTAAACCATTGTAAAACGTATTTATTTGATGCACTTTAGTGAAACCGTTTTGTGGACATTTTCTTAAAAGATCTTTAAAACGATCCCAAGACTCACTAAACGTTTCCCCATATTGTTGTTCAAAGTTGATTATTTCATTCCTTAAAGAAGTAGTCCGTGATGGTGGGAAAAAGTAGTTAATGAACTTGGTCTCTAAGTCGATCCATGTGGTAATACTTTGGGGTGGTTCCTTATCAAGCCAAATCCGGGCTTGTCCCTCGAAGGAAAAAGGAAAAAGTTGGAGGCAAACGGCCTCTTGTGGCACCCCATTGTATTTGACGGTATTAGCTAATTGGATGAAACGTTTGATATGAGCGTGTGGGTCATCATTAGTACGACCTAAAAATGGTGTAGCGGAAACCATTCGAATAAAATCCGGTTTAAGTTCAAAATGATTAGCTCCAATGGTTGGCACCACAATCGTGTCATCGTTTCCTTCAACGTAAGATTGAAGAATCTCAATCATTGGTCGATTATCCGTTGCCATCGTTATGTCGAAAGCTCGATTCTCGGGATCGGCTTGAATGACGGTCTTTTTGTTATTCTTCTTCTTCTTCTTTTTGGCAGAATTGGAAGAGTTTGGTACACCACTCGGTATGTATGTACGCGCGCGAGTGCGCATACAATTAAAACTTTGGAATGAGGTAGGTGACCTCGGTCGACTATGAGATGAAAAGGATTTTCCTTCTCGAGGAGCAATAGTAAAAAGCTACAAAAATATATACTTAAATACTAATTGAGTCGGCAAACCAATAATCGGTCGTCCCTCTCAATATACGCACAAGCAAGCGGGGAAACGAGGTGGCACAAAGCACTTAAAAACCTTTTTCCTTAGACGGCCTTTTATAGCGCGTCGCCTTATACCTACCTTATAGTTTGTATATTTTGAGTTCAAACGTCTTACTAGTATTTATCTATTTTGCCTTTTTATTTCGTTTAGGATTCGACTACAATAGTTAGGTGATGAAATCCCAACTAAGGCTTATTTGAAAAGTAGGTAAATTATTGTGCTACGTAATATATTATAGTAAAAGAAAAAATCTTTTTGTATTTTTTAGAAAAATATATATTCACAAGAAAAATCGAAAGAAATCGAACTAAAAATTAACACTAATACGTAATATTTTTGGTGTAATACTTTTAGGAAAAAGTATTACTTTTGATTTTTTTTAATTTTTTTGTGCAATTCTTAGGAAAGAAATTGCTTTTGTGATTTTTTTAATTTTTTTTGTATTTTTAAGTTTTTGATTTTTTTGTATTTTTGATTTTGTTGCAAGAAACGTAACGTTCAAAATCGAACGGATCCCAAAATCCAAACGTCTTCACGAAAAATCGTCAATCGTACGAGCGAAGCGGCAGCGGCGCCATTTGAAACTACGGTTTTTAATCCTTTTAATTTATGTTCGTTTTTTCCTCGACTCACTCGAATTGATTTCCGTTTAACGTTACGACTTAACTTTGTTTTTGGTAAAATCTATTTTTGGTAATTTTTAAACTAATTAAAACTATTTAATATTAAAATCTAATTTAAATAAATCTATTTTAAAGCTAATTGAAAATATAAAACTTAAAAACTAATAATGACTTTTAAATAAAAACTATTTTGAAAATAAAACTAAAAACTTTTAAAAACTTTAAAAGAAAAAGATATTTAAAACTAAATTTAACAAATAAAACTAAAAAAAAGAAAAATTTTAAATGAAAACTATTTTAAATAAAAGAAAATTTAAACTATTTTCAATTTAAACTAGATTAATTAAAAACTTGTAAAAACGAAAAATGAAATATATTTGAAAATAAAAGATGAAAACTATTTTAAATAAAACTGAATTGAAAAAGAAATTTAAATAAAATATTATTTTTGTCTTTTTGTATTTTTATAAAAGTAAATTGAATTAAAACTATTTTAAATCTAAAATTTAAATGATAACTGAAAACTACTTTTAATTCTTATATGAAAATAAACTATTTAAAATTATAAAAGAAATATAAAACTAATGAAAATTTATAAAAAGTAAATAAAATTAAAATATTTTTTATCTTTTTTATATTTGATAAGAAACTGAATTTAATAAAACTTTTTAATTAAATAAAACTAACTTAAATTTAGAATTAAACTAAATAAATAACCTGCCAGTAAATAAAAGCCTATATTAATTTAAAAACGCATAATGAAACACAAAAAGATGGCTAGCACAAGTGGTTGGTGCGTTTGGTTTGTATACGAAGGGTCAGGGGTTCGATTCCCACCCAGATCAAATTTGTTAATATTTTTAACCTTTTTTTTTAATTTTGTATTTTGGACAGAAGGTTAACCAAAAGTTCAATTGGAACTTTGGTTTTTAGCAGCAAAAATACAGATCAGAAATGATAGCACAAAGCTGTTATAACAGATTAAATGAACCCAAATAATCCTAATAGCTAAAAGAAAACAAATAAGATGATAAAATAAGACGAAAAAACAATCCTGAATAAGACAATAAGCTGAAATTAATAAGGCTGAAATCCAAATAAGCAGTTAACAAAAGCTAATCTTAAATAAGCAGAATCCAAACATACCCATATATCAAACAGAATCCTATCAAACACAAATCTAAATAAGCTAACAATAAGCTGAACCGAATAAGCTATCTAAACAAGCAACTAGCCAATTAAACAAAGCGAACCAAACTCAGATCAATTCAAACTCCAAATCAGTAGCCAAAAACCTAAGAATACTCAAGCAGATAAAATCAGATAAAATAGGCAGTAAAAAAGAAAATAAACTGAATCAAAACTAACTTAAGCCATATACTAAGCAGATTCAAATAATCTAATTTCCAAACAAATAATAAACAACTAAAATAAATTCAAACTAGCAGATTAAACTAATATCAAAAAAAACACCAGCAGATTTTATAAACTAAAATTTAACAATAAAAAATTAAAAGAGACGAGAACCTTTTTGTCGAAAACCGTTGGGTCGAAGTAGCGCGCTGAGCGTACTTGTGAACCGAATCAAACGCACCTGAAATCATCAACACCTCGAACCGAGAATCCAAACATCAAGCCTCGAAAGCTCTCGAACAGTATTTTTCTTTTATATATATATATATATATATATATATATATATATATATATATATATATATATATATATATATATATATATATATATATATATATATATATATATATATATATATATATATATATATATATATATATATATATATATATATATATATATATATATGTATATATATATATATATATATATATTTTTTATAATAATGATGATATGAACAGTAAAGGTAATAACATAAAAACTCAGATTTTAATTTCAATTTATGCGCACAGTAAATTAAGAAAGGGATTAAAGATGAACAGTTACTTAAAATTAAATTAAATTTAGACAGAAAAATTAAAGGAGACAGTAATAAACGAAATCAACTTTTCATTAATATAAAATTAAAGATTACAAGTGCTGAAAATTAAAAACTTACAAGATTAAAACTAATCTAATTTTCTGAAAATAAAAATTAAAGAAAAAGCTATCTAACATTACAGATTAAGGGGGTTTTATAGGAGAACCCCGAACCTTCTAGGTTCTCTTGGTGCCCAAGCAAATGGATCTTGATCGTTGATTCTTTCATTCTCTCTTTCCTTCTAATCATACGGTTGTCATTAATTGTGCCCACGGATTGCCAGGGTGGATGAGTGATTGGTGGATTTGTGCCACGTCAGGATGAGAGGACGACCTTGGGTGTTTTGATCCGATTCTTGGGGGGTTTAATTTCTTTTGATGTGAATTAATAGAAATTAACAAAAGCCCCATTTTTTTTGAGTGGTAATTTTTTTGTGATTGAGGTAATTTACGGTTAAAGATGGTGGAGGCAGTGTTGTGGGAGAGAAAAGGGTGGATTGTGGGTTTCAGTAAATGTGTTTTGTTTTTCGTTTGTATCGAACAAATGGAATGGGGTAAATAAAAGGGTTTATTTATTGTGGGGAAAATAAATGGGGAAGTAAAAACCGTGTGTAAGGTTTTGACTGTGTGAGGTGTGATAGGGTGTGGGGAGGTGTAGAGTAAGCGATGGTAGGGTGAGTGGGGTGTATCATGTGAGGTGGGGTGTATGGTAAACCGTGAGTGGGGAGAGTGGATT
Organism: Glebionis coronaria; assembly: GCA_025667525.1. NCBI lineage: Eukaryota > Viridiplantae > Streptophyta > Magnoliopsida > Asterales > Asteraceae > Glebionis > Glebionis coronaria. The sequence goes on from CM046876.1 coordinate 414,072,949, forward strand.
TCATTTAGTTTGAGTATGATGCGTGTGGTAGTACACGTGTGTTTGATAAAACGTGTGGGAGGAGTTGTATTGTTTGACTGGGTCATTTCACTAGCAAATGAGACGTCCCATTTTAGTGTAACATGGGCTTTGGCCCATTTTCATTTCTTCTTGATCCGTCCCATTTGTAGATAATTGGTATTTGATTTGGGTCATAATGGGCTATTACTTTCCAAAAGATGATAGTTTATTCACACAAATGGGCTTTTGGGCCCATTAATCACAAGTGGGACCCACAAGCCCGTTTTATCTCCATAAATATTAAATCCGCTAAAAAACGAGCTCGACTTTGGCTTTCTTGATCATTTTCTTCAAACTCGTGTCGGTTTAGCCGGTTTTCATGAACTTGGCACACTTTTGGTCTTTCGACTTTGTCTTCGTCTTTTTTCTTGACTTTTCTTCAACATTTGACCGTGAAATTCCATGTTTTCTCTTCTTTTGATCATTAGTACCTATTTAGCTCACAAAACATAAAACCACGCGTAATTCCGACTTTTATGATGTAAAACACATGATTAGGTCTTGTTTTTCCTTGATTTTATTGGCAAAAGGATAAGTGTTTACACACTTATTAATATCATCACAACAAACAGTGTCTCTATAGAGAAAACTAAAATGCAACTATAATGTCATAAAAAGGTGACACAAACGTCATGACAATATCTCAACCAATCCAGGAGTCTAGGTAAGTAGGTAACAGTCCTACCACTTACCCAAGACAAACAATTAACATAATCAAAACAACATATAGGTGCTGACAGTATCACTTATTCACAACACATAAAAATAAACTAAGAAGGAACAGGGATCTCCTTCTAAATGCAATCCTAATGCATCCAAATCTAGCCACTTCTATCCTCAAGCTTAACCACATTCTTACCTGAAAGAGACACTAAAACACGTCAACATAAAGTTGGTGAGTCATAGGTTTAGACTCAAACGCCAAAATCAGTTATAATATAAGCTGTGAATAACCACCAACAATAAAAATATATGGACAATGTGATACTAATATGCATTAACAAACTATCATTCAAGATCTAACTAATCAACCAAATCTCAGTCTCCCAGCCATACCAAACACCATACTCCTATAGGCATCCAAACACCTATGAACCAAATCCCAAGGCCCCGCCTTGTCAACAACCCCTTGTTACGAAGTCAAAACATAAACAATCAAGAATCAACTAGCAGTTAATCATATAAGTATGCATACATAAGTCCATTACCAACGCCAAACCATTCACAGCATAATTTATAAATAACAAAACAAAATAGTGTCTCTTCCATCCCATCTGGAAGCCATAAACATTAGAAAACATGGAACTATGAAACTCACCTGATTGAGCTTCCCCAAACATCCGCGCACTAGCAAAAAGATAACAACCAAAAACACATAATCAAAAGATGAACCAACACTAAAATGGATCATCAAACTATGATGGACATCTAACCTCCTCCCATATATACCTCATATATATGCTCTAAGCATCTCATTACACCCCTCTATAAAGCCCTTAACTCGTTTTACTTCATAACACATCCCGTTAACATTTTATCAAAAACAGTCCCAGTTTTAGGTCTCCAAACTATAAGCCAAACACCCACCTAAACACACCCATGATCTCTGTAAAGGGAATATTTATGCCCTTACATATGTTAGCTAACACCTCCCATTTGCCCCAACCTTAAAGCTACTGTTAAGGCCCCGATATATATATATATATATATATATATATATATATATATATATATATATATATATATATATATATATATATATATATATATATATATATATATATATATATATATATATATATATATATATATATATATATATATATATATATATATATATATATATATATATATATATATATATATATATATATATATATATATATATATATATATATATATATATATATATATATATATACTTTTGTCATTCCAGATTTACTGATTTTAAACATACAAAAAGTTTGTTACAATTAGGGGGTCTTACCCTAAACCATAACCTTAGCCCAATGCAGATACCTACTACAATATATAAACCATCTCTCATGTTCGTTAGAAGATCCCAATGCAACCGTAAGTACCCAAAACCACCCAAAACTTAAAAAGAAAACAGGTTGAATTCAAAACTGTTTTGACTCCGACTGTTGTAACCTGTTTCTGACCCACTTCCCTACCTCCAATTTAGTTCTCGTTTCTTGCACTGAAAAGCCACTTCAAATACCTTTCCAGGGATACTTGGATCGTAAAATAAGAGTCTGTAGAACTCCCTATATGATCAAAACAATTGACTCAAAATTCTGCCCAGTTTTTAAAAACGGGTTTAATTAAATTAACCTCATTAATTAACCCTAATCCCACTAATTACAAGCCCTAATTTATGTAATCATTATAACATCATTATTATAATATTAATATACTGTTTGTAAATTAAACCCTAACCTAAATCCATCATAAGATGATTAAGACATCATTAAAATAATTAAACTGAAAATGGATTAAAGACTTTACCTTTGATTTATGAAAACCCCAAAAAAAATTATGAAGGACCCTAACTTTGGTGAAACCCACGACTTTCTTGTATCTAGGAGATTATAATGAACTTTTTGATTTAGATTAAAACAATATTTAGGGTATGGGTTAATCCTAGTCCAACCCATAGCCCACTTTCCTTTTTCTCCTTTTTTTCCTTTTTCCCTTTCTTTTCTTGCATCTACTAAACCGACCCAACACCCCCTTATTTCGTTTTTGTTTCTTTTTATTATTAATATATGTATTAATAATATTACCTTAATTTTCCTTAATTTATTTCAGCTCCTAAAGCCTCCAAAACCCCAAAACCGTAAAACTAGTCAGTTTTTACGCGTTTTACCGTAAAAGACGTAAAATATACACTTTTATAAAAAAATCTCAAATTTTGAAATAAACTTTATAACTAAGTCCTAAATGACTTAAAAACATCCCGAAAAATATCCATATGACTAATTACCTCATCCGAGACCTCTAAATGTTAAACCGTAAATCGTAAAAATACGATTTTCTATAATACATATACGTATACGTAAAACCACTAAATAACACCATCTCACTTCATAGTCACTACCATGTGAACTCATGAACATGAAATCATCACACATCGTTTCACTCACAAGGTACCCCGTACCGGAAACGATATCCAAACCACAATCTATACACACCAATAAGCACATAAACACGTAAAGACACGTAACTAGCACAAAATAAAACTAACTGACGAACCTCAAAACCAAGGTTGTCACATATACCCTTATTGTCGGAGATTTTCCATGCAATGGCCCGTTTATGTTTCTTAAGCACTTTAATAAGTTCATTCTTTTCATGTTCCTTTAATCCCTTAGCAATAATCACTGGTAATTTATCCGTTCCTTCGAGAAAAGCATACTCCAAATGAGTGGGAAGTTCCTTAAGTTCTAATTCGGGTGCTTCCTCTATAGATGTTTTCACTTTAGTCTCAATTTCACTCACAAATTTTAATTCCATAGGTGGTGATTCAAAAGGATCCATATTCAACTTTTCAATCAACGCAATATCTCCCTCGAGATCAAAATTCTCACTATCAAACTCACTAGGATCGAATGGTTTGCTAAGGTAATCATCAATTTCCTTATCGATTTTTGAATGACCATTATCCTTGAGCTCTTCTAGAATGAAGTCCCCTCCCTCAAATGGAGTAAGTGGAGGTTTAGCCAAAGAGATAATCGGATTCGATGAAGTGGGATTGCCACTTTTGGAAATATCCGAAAAACCAAGCATATCTTATGAAACTTCTTCACTGGCAACATCAATCACATCGATTTGATTGATTGATTCCTCGTCGTTCTTGGAAGAAGGTCTCGAGATATTACCAACATAAAGTGTGATACTTTCATCATCAAAACGTAAAGTCAATTTCCCCGCTCTCATGTCAACTATAGAACTAGCCGTATTTAAAAATGGTCTTCCCAAAATAAGAGGCACACGAGAATTTTGCGGATAATCATAAATTACAAAATCTGCTGGGAAGATGAGCTTTCTTACTTTGACTAACACGTCCTCGGCTATACCTTTTGGAAAGGCGGTCGATCGATCCGCTAGCTCGAGAGTCATCTTAGTAGGTGTAAGCTCAAGAAGTGATAACCTTTTCCATACGGAAAGAGGCATCAAATTAATTCTAGCGCCAAGATCAGCTAATGCTAAGCATTCTTCCATATTAGGGAAATGACATGGTATCACAAATTGAACGGGGTCTCCAAGCTTTTTGGGAAACTTTTTAAAGAGAACCGCGAAATAACTTTCATTTAAAGATGTAGACACTTCAACCAATTTCTTTTTATCCTTCATCATCCTTTTCATTGTTGAAGCAAACTTAGGCATGTTAAGCAATGCATCCGCGAAAATAAGATTAATATACATTTTTTTAAACACCTCAAGAAACGTAGACATTTGAGCATTGGTCTTTTCGAGGAGCTTCTCTTTGTTATGTCTCAAAGGGTAGGGTAGTGTTGGTTTAGTCTTTGGAAGCTCGGGTTCCGGAATAGGCAATTGGTCTACCTTTGGTGGAATAGTAATTTCCTTTTCTTTAACCACCTCGGGTTCTTGCCCCACTTCCCTCACTGGAGAGGTACTCACATGTGGAAGCAAAGGTCTGTTTAAAGCCTTCCCACTACGTGTGGTTATATCTTTCATCACACCTTCGGGTTTGGAATGGTATTGCTAGGTAAGTCACTCGAAGAAGAGGAGGGTTTGATCATGAAAGACTCAAACATTGAAAGCAATTTGTTTTAACCTTGTTACAAACTTTGTTGCATACGATTTTGACTTTGCTCTAATCTTTGCTCAAAACGGTTTTTGTTTTGTTCAAGTCTTTGTTGATTAAGCTCAATCTTGTTATTTTGCCCCTTGATCATATTTTGAAACTCATATTTCAAAGTTGCCATTTGTCCTTGAATGTTGTTTTGAAAAGCTTTCAAATTTGGCTAATTCGTTTTAATGTAGCTTGACAAATCATTTTGATTATTGTGAAAACCTTGATAGTTTAGATTAGCATTAAACCCATTTACTTGATTAAAATTCCCTTGGTTACCACGGTTAAAATTATTCCCATTATTCCCATTGTTGTACCTATTTTGAACCGGTGGAAAACCCGGTGGAGCAACATGATTTTGACGAGGAACTTGACCGTTGGAGCCATAAGTTCCCGTCACGGCAAAAACACTAACTTGATCAAACCTCGTGGTTGAATGATATGAGTGTAATTACTCATATCATTTGTATCTTAAAACAATGAAATTATGCATGATATGTATCAAATATGCCTTGTATATGTGTATTTCTTGTTTTCATGTGTGTAGGTACCAAGATCGCAAAAACCGGCAAATATCGACACGAGTTTGAAGATAAAGATCAAAGAAGCCAAAATCGAGCTCGACTTTAGAGGATTTAATCATTTTTCAAGAAAACGGGCCAAGTGGGTCCCACATTGGAGCATTTGGGCTTAAAAGCCCAATATTGGACATTAAATGAATAACTCTTGAACAAGCCCAAACCTAGGCCCAAGTTGCAAGTTTATTAGACGGATGGGTTTTTGTTATCTGGGCCCAAATTCAAAAGGCCCAATGTGGAAGTAAATGAAACGGTTTCAAGAATCATGGGCCTTAGGGTTTTTCAGTAAACGAATTGTGAATATATTTAAATCACATTCACGTTATCTTTGTACACAATAAATATATACTTTACCCACTCCACTCGTTTTCTCTTATCTTCACACGTCACACACACAATAAACAAATAAATAAAACCTATCCACTCACAAACTATCACACATTGGATACATTCTATGTGGAATCTCTTTCACTTTCGTCTCTCACCTTCACCCCAAAAAATAAACCTGCAACTTATTCACTGTTCATTAAACCCTAGACCAATAATTCATTAATATTATTTGGGGCTTTTTCACTCACGTGTAATTCACGTGTGTGGGAAATAAATCCCCTTGGTTTAAGGAAGAGAACATGAGGAAGGGCTTGGATACGTGGCATCTAATCATTGGCTTTGACACATCAATTTCCACATTCCACCAATTACAAGGCTCAAAACTAACACAACTAGCACACACGAATGCCACGTTGGCAGTCCGTGTGCTAGTGTGTGATCTTCCACCATCCGATCAATCAAGAGAGAGAGAGAATAAAGATCAAGGGATGAAAATCAAATGGAATATGCTCAAAGAGATGCGGATATTCTTTTCAGCAGCCTCGGGGGTGGCTATAAAAACCCCCCAAAAATACTTGTAAAAGCATCCCTTAATTTTTACTTAATGTTATCATGCTTAAATTAGTGTAGGTTAATTGTTGTATTTCTTTTTAAAGGCATTGTAACCATTTTCGTTTATTAATAAAATCAATTTAATCTAATTGTGTCTCTATTTCTCGTTTAAATTCAATTATCCTTGATTCTAATTTGAGTTTTGATAATATAAAAGTTGTTTGAATAAGCTAATTAATAGCTTATGTTGAATAATGTAAGTGAGATATTGGGAATCAAAACTTTCCCAACTGGAAAGTCAGCAATAAATATTGTTTCGATTATGATGATTGTTGGTTTGGTTCACGAAAAGATGGTGGATGATGGTGGTTTTGATTTCGGTTCATTAGGTTGCTCAGCGCAAACCTACTGCTCAAAGGGTATCGACAAAGGGTGTTAATTTTTTTATTTTCAGTTTTAATTATAGCTTTAAATTTGAGTTGATTTAAATGTTTAGGTGAACTTAACTGATTTAAGTTTTGACTGTTTTTCATGCTATCTGCTTAAATTTAATTATATGTTAAGCGATTTGAATTTGCATTGTTAGTTTGGATCTGTTTTTCTCTTTTTAATAATGTTATAACTGCTCATAAGATTAGACTTGATAATCTGATTTTTGAAAGTTTGTTGTTATAGATTGTCGTATGAAGGCTTAAGTCTTGTTTAACTTAATGATTTTTGATAATGTTTTGAATCTGAAAAAGTTTTTATTTCCTAAATGCCTTGTTCTATTTAAATGGAATGTTTGTTGAATGTCTTAGAGGATTGAGAATCTGCTTGTTTGGTTATCATTTTTTTTTGTTTGCTGATTCATAGATTTTAGTTTGATTATTTTGCTATAGTTACTGTTTAGTTAATTTCAGCTTTTCATGTGTTTGTAATTCCTTTCCTGCTTTAATATTTTGATTTTGCTGAATGTTCTGAGTTTTTTTAAGGCTGTGATTTATTTGGATATTTTGAGTTATAGATCTTTGTACTGCTTAACTATAAGCTTATCAGATCCATTAATCTAATAAGCCCAAAAAAGCTGTTTCCTAACAGCTTATAGGAAATAAGCTTACAAAGTCTTTCCTAAGACTCTTTTTTATTTAAGCTGTCAAAAAGAATATTAACCAAAAATTCGTCACCTATGGGTCTCGACCTCGAGACCTTTTGTTTGATTACTCTACGTGTTTACCACTTGGCTAGCAAGCCTCTTTGAGTTTTATCTTGGAAATTTAATTTATATACAATTCCTTAGTCTGGCAGATTTGTATCTTAGTACGTTCATTAAATTTAAGCTTTAAATAAGTTTTATTTATATTTTCTTTAAAAGTAAATTTTAAGTTTTAAAAATATTAATCAGTTTCTTTATTAAAATAATAAATAAAATAGAATAAATATAAATAAAAATGTTTTTATTAAAGTTAAATAGCTTAATTAGTTTATTTTTGATTAATTAGAAATTTATAATATTAGATTTAAATAAAAATAGTTTTTTTAAATAGATTTGTTTTAAGTGATTTTTAATAAAGATAACTAGTTTTAAAAGTTTAATTAGATTTTTTTTAAAAGAGTTTAAAAGTTATTTTTATTAAATAGTTTAATTTTTATAGATAATTACATTAGTTTAATTTTTAAATAGTTTTATATTTTAAGTAATTAATTGTTTGTAGATTCTAAATATAGCGGTGTTTAACGATTCATGCACTTTAGGATAATATTAAATAGTTTAAAATTTGTAGATTTAATTCTTGTTTTAAAAACCGAAAACCAATTCAAATCGATTGTCCAAATCAAAACGAAACGTCTCAAATTCACTCGATCTTCGTGTACAACGAACTTGGTTCATCACGTGTTTAATTGAATTCGTCATTGGTAATATTAGTCTATTACTTTTTCCTAAAGGTAATTTTCTTATTTACCCTTTACCGTATCTCAAATTATCACATATACTTATCCACGACACATCAAAAATTTTGGCGCCGCTGCCGGGGATCTTGTGTACGATTCGTCTTTGTGGAGATTTGTTGATCGTTGATTTGGAGACCCTTTCCGTCCTCGGAAAGTTTTGTTATTTTTCTATTATATAGTATGTATTGTTTTTCTTGTTTTTTGTGAATAATATATTGTATTACGTAGCACAATAAATTTACATACTTATCAAATAAGGCCTTAGTTGGGATTTCATCACCTAGCTATTGTATTCGAATCCAAAACAAAAATAAAAGGCAAAATAGATAAATACTAATAAGAAGTTTGAACTCGATTTATACAAACTATAAGGTGGGTATAAGGCGACGTGCTATAAAAGGCTGTCTTAGGAAAAAGGTTTTTAAGTGCTTTGTGCCACCTCGTTTCCCCGCTTGCTTGTGCGTATATTGAGAGGGACAACATATTATTGGTTTGCCGACTCAAGTAGTAATAAATCTTATTTTTTGTAGTTTACTTATTGAACCTCGAGACGTTTAGGTTTTCACCTATCGTTTCAAAGTCGACAGAGGGTAATTTACTTCCATAGTAGTTATCCTTATTCCTTGTTTTTTATCAATCATTATTGATTGAGCAATACCACAAAAAAAATACCAAAAATAATCTTCTTCTTGTCTAATTTCTTTTCTTCAATCCTCTAAATTCTCGTCTTTGTAGTGTATGCAATTACGTTCTTCTCGTCTTGTGATTGACTTTAATAGGCTTGAAAATATTCCTCGTAGAAATAGAAATCGTCAACAACGAATAGTGGAACCCGAGCTTCCACCTATTGTTGTAGAGATGGCCGATAACCGAACAATGGAGGAATTGCTCCGTGCACCGACCGAAGGGTATGGGGAAGCAATCGTTGTGCCGGCTATTTTGGCGGATCATTTTGAGATTAAGACGGGTCTTTTATCGCTCATTCGTGCCGACCAATTTCGTGGCAATGAGACTGATAACCCGCACTCTCACATTCGGAATTTTCTTCGAATTACCTCGACTCTCAAGTTTAGAGATGTGCTGAATGACGCGATTAAGCTCATGCTTTTTCCGTACTCGCTCGAGGGTAATGCTAAGATTTGGTATGAGAAAGAACCACCGGGTTCGATCTTAACGTGGGATGATTTAGTGTCTAAGTTTATGAATTATTTCCTTCCACCTTCTAAGACAACACACTTTAAGAACGAGATCACTAGATTTGAACACAAAGTGCATGAATCGTTTGGGGTTGCATGGGAAAGATTTAAAGATTTGTTGAGACAATGTCCACACCACGGTTTCTCGGAATTGCATCAAATTAATACTTTCTATAATGGGCTTAATATGATTGAACACGATTCTTTAAACGCCGCCGCGGGTGGTAATCTTTTAAGAAAAACTCCGAGAGACGCGTGGGGAATAATTGAGAATAAATCTAGAGCACAATATTCACGAAACACACCGGGTGTTTCCAATGTGAATTCATTTAATCCCGAGATTGCTAGATTGGACTCTAAGATTGACACGATTTTGAATGAGCTTAGGAAGAATCCTCATGGATCGATTAATATGGTTGAGAATGTTTGTGTATCATGTGGTGGAACACATCCTAATCATGCTTGTTTAACCACGGGGTTTGATCAAGCTAGTGCTTTTGCCGCGACGGGAACTTATGGCTCCAACGGTCAAGTTCCTCGTCAAAATCATGTTGCTCCACCGGGTTTTCCACCGGTTCAAAATAGGTACAACAATGGAAACAATGGGAATAATTTTAACCGTGGTAACCAAGGGAATTTCAATCAAGGAAATGGGTTTAATTCTAATCAAAACAATCAAGGTTTTCAAGGGAATAATCAAAATGATTTGTCAAGCTACAATAAGTCAAATGAGGCAAATTTGAAGGCTTTACAAAATAACATTCAAGGGCAAATTAATACTTTGAGACTCGATTTTCAAAATACGATTAAAGGGAAAAACAACAAGATTGAGCTTAATCAACAAAGGTTAGAACAAAGTCAAAATCGTATGCACCAAAGTTTGGAACAAAGTCAAAATAAGTTGCTTTCGATGTTTGAGGGATTTATGTCTAAACCGTCTACTTCTTCGGGTTGCTTACCTAGTAACACCATTCCAAACCCGAAGGGAGAGCTTAAGGCCATAACCGTTTATGATGATTGTGAGAATTTAGATGAAGTTGAAGTGATTGAGTTTAAGCCTCCACCTAAGGAAACTTTTCTAGAAGTCACTAAGGCTACTTTGAATGTGATTAGTACCTCGGTTTTCTTTGATTTTTTTCCCGAGAATATATAAAGATCCGGGTCAATTCTTGATACCTTGTGTTTTCAATGAGCTTGGGATTTGCAAAGGCCTAGCCGATCTAGGAGCTAGCATTAACATAATGCCCCTAGCCCTTTGGAAGACTATTGACTATGCACCACTTAGTACCAGTCGTATGATCATTGAGCTTGCTAATGGTAACACCACTCGACCGGTTGGTATAGCGGAAAATGTCATTATGAAAGTGGGGAATTTCTTGTACTTAGCCGATTTTGCTATAGTCGATTATGAGACTAATCCTCGTGTGCCAATTATTTTAGGGAGACCATTTTTGTGCACGGCCCAAATTCAAGTTGATATGAGGAAAGAGGAAATTAAATTGTTTATGGGGATAAAAGCATTGTTTTTAAACCGGAAAAGATTCCAAGATTTGCTCCTAAGAAAGTTGAAAGTGTTAAACTTGTTGAAACAATTGAAAGTAATAAGAAAGCTCTTTTTGATAAAGGTGTTTTTCCAATTTTGGAAACTTCTATTTGTGAAAGTAAAAAGTTAAATTCAAATGAAGAAGCTTGCTTTGTTGAAACATGTTGTAACCTTTCCTCATCTACACTCACTCCACACGAGGATGATAGTGCTAAGATTGAAAAACAAATTGATGATTACATAAGTGAGCCATTTGATACTAGTGAGTTTGTTAGTGAGAATTTCGATCCCGATAGTGATATTGCTTTAATTGAAAAATCTTTGAAAATGGACACATTTTCACTCTCTTCTAAGGATCATGTTGTTGTTCCTAAGGCACAATCTTCAATTGAAGAGCCTTTGATTCCTAACTTCACACCGAGTGAGGTTAGTGACTATTCATGTGATAAGTTCATCGATGAACTTTTTGCTATCATTGATCCACTTCCACGGGGAATTGAAGACGTTATCGATCTCGAGATCGAGCGTGATTTTTGTGTTTTACCTACCATTCTCGAGGAATTCTCCGATGAATTGCCTTCTAATGAGAATGATGATCTTGTATCCGAGTGCGATGCAATAACTATAAGACTTTTTAATCATCTTGGACGAGGTATTCGACCCCGGAATCGTTGATTTAGGGAAATCTCGGCCTTTCACCGATGCAATAACTATAAGACTTTTTAATCATCTTGGTGCGAGTTTATCTCCGGGAGCATGCTACATCCACACCATTAGTTGTGACTACCATCTCTTGTTAGAGATTTGTGTTAGAGTTTTATCCTTTCGTTTGTCATCCGACAACGAGGATGTAATCTTTGACCCCGGCATCGTGTTTATGTTGGATTCAATTCCATTTATGCCCGTTTTCACCACTTTCCCTAAGGACCAATGAATGCGGGGATCGAGTCGAGCTCATGACTCGGTGAACAAAAACGAGGTGCCTTGTGGGGGAGTCCCATGCATTCTATCTTCTTTCTATTTTTCTAACACTAATAAGGCTTGATCTTTCAAGCTCGTGCTCGTGTTTTGTTGTGTTGTGATCTTAGGTATGACCCTAATATTTGAAGACTCTCGTGTTCAGTTTTTGCCGGTCCACTTGATCTTCCATTCTTTGAATGCCAAAAAGGGGCACACTCTTTATCCCTTGATTTTTATCGACTAACGTTTTATCTTGAGGCATAATTAATAAACGGCTTATAGATTTGCGTGCTCTTTCCATGCTAGGAGTTTGCATTAGACTCTTCATGTTTTAGCAAGGGGGTGTTATTCTTGAGCTAAGAAACATTGAGGACAATGTTTGGTTTTAGCATGGGGGAGTCAATCGATATAATCGCTTGCATTTGCTCTTGTCGTGTCCAAACGTAGTAGTTTTTCTCATTTTTCAATAAAATTTTAAATTTTTAGTGTTATTTTTAAGTTTTAATAAAGAAAATAAGTGCTTTTGACACGAATGTAGGCTTTCCGTTGGTGAAAATAAGAATAGTTTTTGACTCGACTTGGTTTTTAACCTTAGCTTTTCCTTAACGTATTTGAATTAAGTTTTGCTAGGCTTTTATATAGGGAGATTTAAAACGCGAAAGTCTTAATTCATACGAGTTAAGAACAAGAACTTTTCGCAAGTTCCTATAATTGATCCTAGAAAGTCGTCTATCAAGGGAACTTTAAAACGCAAATTCTAAAACTTGCAAAAGTATAAGAAGATGCAAGATCCTATAGATGACTTGAAAACCCAAAGCTTTGATTTAATAGGCTAAGTATCCATTGATTTCACATTTTTGAAATATTACAATATGGAGAACAAGAGATGATAGAGCCAATTATAAGTTTGGTATTCTTTCGGGAATTTATGTGAGTTAATTATAAGCCTATTCTCCCATCGCTTACTAATAAACTTATCTGCAATAAATAAGGTTGTACGATTTGAAAAGTTACTTAGCTTCTAGCACAAGATCGTTTAAAAGTTGCTCGGTATGGATTAGAGTTCATAGCCAAGGCATAACTTATTGAAGTGGGATGCGAAGATTGGCGAGTCCAAAAAGGTCCTAACAAGACATGAGGGCTATATTTTATTGCTAAAGATCTCAAGTGATGTGAAGAATCATTTATCAAAAATCAATATGAAGGATCGAGACACACGACGAAAAGCAAATACTCCCCAAAAGTCATGGAGAAGTCTATCCAAAAAGGCCTTAACAAGGTATGAGGATAAATGAAGCCAAGTCCAAAAAGGAGGCGGATCGTTGTATATCAAAATCCCAAATAAAGATTGGAGAAAAATGAAGAAGTCGTGGTCCAAATATGAATCTCTCAAAATTTCAAGTGAAGAAATTCCTATATGAAGAGAAGACCATTATTTCGTGAACGTCTCTCAAGGTTTGAAGTATAAAGTCACTACCAAATATCGATCCAAGAAAGGTCTCAAATCGCGAAGCAATTTATGCCAAAATATGAACTTTATGAGGTCCCGAGAAGCAGTTTTAAAAGATTTTGTCCTTTAGCTAACTATTGATTAAATCGTTCACTTTATTTTCGGCCTTATAAATTATCGAAATAAGTCAACAATGCATCCTCGTGATCATTCAAGACAACAATAAAATATAAGAGATACACCTAGGAATAAGGGAGTCTAAGTGAATAATTGGCCCACATGAGTTCGTGTTAGTTTGCTAACTTATAATAACAATGATCTTGTTTTTGCACTTGGCATGGAAAAGTGAAAAGTCGGGGACGATGAATCTATTTGAGTTTTATGATCCATAAAGTTATTTTTCAAATAATGAAAGCAATACATTATGTCTTTGCTAAATAAAGTGTCAATAGTTGAATAATGGTGTAGTTAGAGTTTTATTTTATCATTTCGTGAGGACACTGAAATTGCTAGCATGGGGGAATTTGATATGAGTGTAATTACTCATATCATTTGTATCTTAAAACAATGAAATTATGCATGAAATGTATCAAATATGCCTTGTATATGTGTATTTCTTGTTTTCATGTGTGTAGGTACCAAGATCGCAAAAACCGGCAAATATCGACACGAGTTTGAAGATAAAGATCAAAGAAGCCAAAATCGAGCTCGACTTTAGAGGATTTAATCATTTGTCAAGAAAACGGGCCAAGTGGGTCCCACATTGGAGCATTTGGGCTTAAAATCCCAATATTGGACATTAAATGAATAACTCTTGAACAAGCCCAAATCTAGGCCCAAGTTGTAAGTTTATTAGACGGATGGGTTTTTGTTATCTGGGCCCAAATTCAAAAGGCCCAATGTGGAAGTAAATGAAACGGTTTCAAGAATCATGGGCTTTAGGGTTTTTCAGTAAACGAATTGTGAATTCATTTAAATCACATTCACGTTATCTTTGTACACAATAAATATATACTTTACCCACTCCACTCATTTTCTCTTATCTTCACACGTCACACACACAATAAACAAATAAATAAAACCTATCCACTCACCCACTATCACACATTCGATACATTCTATGTGGAATCTCTTTCACTTTCGTCTCTCACCTTCACCCCAAAAAATAAACCTGCAACTTATTCACTGTTCATTAAACCCTAGACCAATAATTCATTAATATTATTTGGGGCTTTTTCACTCACGTGTAATTCACGTGTGTGGGAAATAAATCCCCTTGGTTTAAGGAAGAGAAGATGAGGAAGGTCTTGGATACGTGGCATCTAATCATTGGCTTTGACACATCAATTTCTACATTTCACCAATCACAAGGCTCAAAACTAACACAACTAGCACACACGGATGCCACGTTGGCAATCCGTGTGCTAGTGTGTGATCTTCCACCATCCGATCAATCAAGAGAGAGAGAGAATAAAGATCAAGGGCTGAAAATCGAATGGAATATGCTCAAAGAGATGCGGATATTCTTTTCAGCAGCCTCGGGGGTGTCTATAAAAACCCCCCAAAAATACTTGTAAAAGCATCCCTTAATTTTTACTTAATGTTATCATGCTTAAATTAGTGTAGGTTAATTGTTGTATTTCTTTTTAAAAGCATTGTAACCATTTTCGTTTATTAATAAAATCAATTTAATCTAATTGTGTCTCTATTTCTCGTTTAAATTCAATTATCCTTGATTCTAATTTGAGTTTTGATAATATAAAAGTTGTTTGAATAAGCTAATTAATAGCTTATGTTGAATAATGTAAGTGAGATATTGGGAATCAAAACTTTCCCTACTGTAAAGTCAGCAATAAATACTGTTTCGATTATGATGATTGTTGGTTTGGTTCACGAAAAGATGGTGGATGATGGTGGTTTTGATTTCGGTTCATTAGGTTGCTCAGCGCAAACCTACTGCTCAAAGGGTATCGACAAAAGGTGTTAATTCTTTTATTTTCAGTTTCAATTATAGCTTTAAATTTGAGTTGATTTAAATGTTTAGGTGAACTTAACTGATTTAAGTTTTGACTGTTTTTCATGCTATCTGCTTAAATTTAATTATATGTTAAGCGATTTGAATTTGCATTGTTAGTTTGGATCTGTTTTTCTCTTTTTAATAATGTTATAACTGCTCATAAGATTAGACTTGATAATCTGATTTTTGAAAGTTTGCTGTTATAGATTGTCGTATGAAGGCTTATGTCTTGTTCAACTTAATGATTTTTGATAATGTTTTGAATCTGAAAAAGTTTTTATTTCCTAAATGCCTTGTTCTATTTAAATGGAATGTTTGCTGAATGTCTTAGAGGATTGAGAATCTGCTTGTTTGGTTATCATTTTTTTTTTGCTGATTCATAGGTTTTAGTTTGATTGTTTTGCTATAGTTACTGTTTAGTTAATTTCAGCTTTTCATGTGTTTGTAATTCCTTTCCTGCTTTAATATTTTGATTTTGCTGAATGTTCTGAGTTTTTTTAAGGCTGTGATTTATTTGGATATTTTGAGTTATAGATCTTTGTACTGCTTAAGTATAAGCATATCAGATCCATTAATCTAATAAGCCCAAAAAAGTTGTTTCCTAACAGCTTATAGGAAATAAGCTTACAAAGTCTTTCCTGAGACTCTTTTTTATTTAAGCTGTCAAAAATAATATTAACCAAAAATTCGTCACCCATGGGTCTCGACCTCAAGACCTTTTGTTTCATTACTCTACGTGTTTACCACTTGGCTAGCAAGCCTCTTTGAGTTTTATCTTGGAAATTTAATTTATATACAATTCCTTAGTCTGGCAGATTTGTATCTTAGTACGTTCATTAAATTTCAGCTTTAAATAAGTTTTATTTATATTTTCTTTAAAAGTAAAATTTAAGTTTTAAAAATATTAATCAGTTTCTTTATTAAAATAATAAATAAAATAGAATAAATATAAATATAAATGTTTTTATTAAAGTTAAATAGCTTAATTAGTTTATTTTTTATTAATTAGAATTTTATAATATTAGATTTAAATAAAAATAGTTTCTTTAAATAGATTTGTTTTAAGTGATTTTTAATAAAGATAATTAGTTTTAAAAATTTAATTAGATTTTTTTTTTAAAAGAGTTTAAAAGTTATTTTTATTAAATAGTTTAATTTTTATAGATAATTAAGTTAGTTTAATTTTTAAATAGTTTTATATTTTAAGTAATTAATTGTTTGTAGATTCTAAATATGGCGGGGTTTAACGATTCATGCACTTTAGGATAATATTAAATAGTTTAAAATTTGTTAGATTTAATTCTTGTTTTAAAAACCGAAAACCAATTCAAATCGATTGTCCAAATCAAAACGAAACGTCTCAAATTCACTCGATCTTCGTGTACAACGAACTTGGTTCATCACGTGTTTAATTGAATTCGTCATTGGTAATATTAGTCTATTACTTTTTCCTAAAGGTAATTTTCTAATTTACCCTATAACGTATCTCAAATTATCACATATACTTATCCACGACACATCATTGAACAAGTATAATTAGGATGTACTCCACCACATGATACACAAAAATTCTCAACCATATTAATCGATCCATGAGGATTCTTCCTAAGCTCATTCAAAGTCGTGTCATTCTTAGAGTCCAATATAGCAATCTCGGTATTAGACGAATTCACATTGGAAACAACCGGTGTGTTTCGTGAATATTGCACTCTAGAATTACTCTCAATTATACCCCACGCGTCTCTCGGAGTTTTTCTTAAAAGATTACCACCCGCGGCGGCATTTAAAGAATCTTGTTCAACTATATTAAGTCCATTATAAAAAGTATTGATTTGGTGTAATTCCGAGAAACCGTGGTGTGGAAATTGTCTTAACAAATCTTTAAACTTTTCCCAAGCAACCCCAAACGATTCATGCACTTTTTGTTCAAATCTAGTGATCTCGTTCTTAAAGTGTGTTGTTTTAGATGGTGGAAAGAAATAATTCATGAACTTAGACACTAAATCATCCCATGTCAAAATCGAACCCGGTGGTTCTTTCTCATACAGAATCTTAGCGTTACCCTCGAGCGAGTACGGAAAAAGCATGAGCTTAATCGCGTCATTTAGCACATCTCTAAACTTGAGAGTCGAGGTAATACGAAGAAAATTCCGAATGTGAGAGTGCGGGTTATCGGTCTCATTGCCACAAAATTGGTCGGCACGAATGAGTGATAAAAGACCCGTCTTAATCTCAAAATGATCCGCCAAAATAGCTGGCACAACGATTGCTTCCCCATACCCTTCGGTGGGTGCACAGAGCAATTCCTCCATTGTTCGGTTATTGTCCATCTCTACAACAATAAGTGGAATCTCGGGTTCCACTATTCGTTGTCGACGATTTCTATTTCTACGAGGAATATTTTCAAGCCTATTCAAATCAATCAAAAGTCGAGAAGATCGTAATTGCATAAACCAAAGTAACGAGAATTTTAGAGGGTTGAAGAAAAGAAATTAGACAAGAAGAAGATTATTTTTGGTATTTTTATTTGGTATTGCTCAATCAAAATGATCGATAAAAACAAGGAATAAGGATAACTATTGTCGACGTACAGTCGGTATTCGGCCCGGCCCAACAGGCCCGCGGCCCACACACACCTAACTTATCCTTCAAGAAACCCTAGCACTATATAAACAAGGCTAGGGGTCTCATTCTACATCAGGTTCTCTCTCTTAACCACACCTCTTATACAATATATCGATCAATACTAACTTGACCGTCAGAGGTGGACCCCGGGGCTCCGGCCTCGGGTCCACGTCTAATCGGTTTATCTTTGTTTGCAGCATTACTCAGGACCCGGGAAGACGACGAACGACCCAGGAGAGTCGTCAGACAGGCCTAGCCAAATTATGCTCCAACAAGTTGGCGCCATCCGTGGGACATGAATAACTATGATTCGTGTTCTCATGTTACAAAAAAGCATCAAAACTACTCGTGGTGATAATCGGTCAGCCATCTTTATTCACTTACCTTTACTATATCATATAATTTCTCTATAGAATCTGTGATGCATAGCATGGTTGACATATTGCTATGAAAGTATGCCATAATATTCTTTTAAATTAGAAAAATTCTTTATCATCAATCGATGATGGGTCATGCGCATTCTTTTGCCTTGACGAATTGGTAATGAGAAATCTCAAGGATTATTTAGAAAATAAAAGCTAGTCTTTTGTGGCATATATAGTCAACTTGTGCTTCTGTGGTTTATTCATTATATTATGTGGCATACTATTGTTTCGACGTAGTACTTTATTCTACTGTTAGTATAACTACGCATGTCCGCACGCTCAAGAATATATATTCGCGTAGCCATTGATACTTCAATTTTTGTAGAAGGATATGAGTTCTTAATAATCTATTTTTGATACATATATGATGAGTTTATAACTCTACTGAGTAACGCATATATTGTTTTAAAAGAAGAAAATATTTATTTTTTATTAGCAATTATCATTTATTTGTGAAGATTATCACTTACATGCAATTATCATTTAATTTGGAGAAAAGATATTACATATATCCGTTAAATTCATTATTATAATTTTTGTATAAGTCGCGGGTCGGTCTACTAATATCGTGTCGCGGCCCGACCTTTTTTTCCGTAGTCATGGTACGTCCATCTGCGCTGGTATGAAGTTATTTTATTCGCGGTCAACCTTTTTGCTCTAATCTGTACGTCCGAGCATATTGTATTTTTTCAAAAAAAGACGGAGATAATCTCCTATTTTTTCTTGTTGGCTCATAAAATGAAGTATGTCACCAAGATAAAAGTAGTATACAAGAACTCATTCCTAATTTTTTCCTACTTTTCTATGTGAAAAAAAAATGTATCCAATATGGATTAAAAATGTATCCAAGACACATTGAATTCGGTGGCTGCACAAATATGTGCGGTACCGTTACTTAATTTTTTTTCCTTGAAATACTTTAGGATAAAGTATATGATTTAGTAATTTAATCCGTGTGTTCCAATATATCCGCGGTCCTAGACACCGTTCTCCCGCAACACTCCTGCACGTCCGAAGATATTGTTTATAATAATATTATATTACGTGATCTCTTACATTTATACAAAGATATTTTCAATATCTTATTTTTTAAATAGGTAACAAGATATTACTTATATCTTTTAAAATTCAGAAAATATATTATCAATATTTTTTATATTAATAAAAAATATTACGTATATCTTTTAAACTTATTAACAAGATATTATTTATATCTTTTAGCTTTGTGGGACTTTTTTGTATTACTATAAATGTTCGCATCTTTCAATACATGGCTAGATAGATATTTTCATGTCTAGTGTTCAGGGATTACTTATTATACATATATATATATATATATATATATATATATATATATATATATATATATATATATATATATATATATATATATATATATATATATATATATATATATATATATATATATATATATATATATATATATATATATATATATATATATATATATATATATATATGCTAGTACATACATTCGGACATCTTTTAGCCTACGGACGTACGCGTACACATCGTTCCCATGCGGAATAAGAGGATTGAGTTAACCTAATAATTCAACTTGTCATGTAATAGGGTTGCAAACCCAACGACCACGGATCATGTATCCTTGTTAGACACCTTGATATCAACACGTTGTAGTAAGTTACGCAAACCACATGACTCATGATCGACTTGCAAAAGACACACTGTGCACGTCTAGCAACATTTTGTCAAACCTTTGACCGTCCTTATGGTGGTAGCGGTACGCCGCACGTAATGGAATAGCCCATCCAATAAGTTAGTTAAGATACGTCTTATACTATGTAACAATTCGCGGTTATGGAAAGACCCATCCGCGTTGGTTCGCACGTTCGAACCCAATTTCTATCTTTCGTTCGCGGCTATGGTACATGCATTCGCGTTGGTCTACACGACCGTAATTTTTTGAATACTTGATTAAGTTTAATACTACTAATCGAGTGTAGCACCATTAAACTTGGGGGGCTACTAGGGTATACTAATACCACTATTTATGTGCACGTCACACAAATATCTTCAGATATATTCCTTTTCCGCAGAAGTCCGCCTTTTGCCGGTTTATTCCTTTGCAATGGAAGTATCTCTTCCATTGGCATATTCCTTTGCCGCGGAAGTACTCCTTCCACGTGCTTATTCCTCTGCGCCATGAAAGTATCTCTTCCATTGGCTTATTCCTTTGCCGCGGAAGTACTCCTTCCATGCGCTTATTCCTTTGCCATGGAAGAATCTCTTCCATTGGCTTATTCCTTCGCCACGGAAGAACTCCTTCCGCGCGTTTGTTCCTTCACCAAGGAAGTATCTCTTCCATTGGCTTATTCCTTCATCGTGGAAGTACTCCTTCCGCGCGTTTGCTTCTGCGCCATGGAAGTATCTCTTCCATTGGCTTATTCCTTTGCCGCGGAAGTAATCCTTCCACGCGCTTATTCCTCTGCGCCATGGAAGTATCTCTTCCATTGTCTTATTCCTTTGCCGCGGAAGTACTCCTTCCACACGCTTATTCCTTTGCCATGGAAGAATCTCTTCCATTGGCTTATTCCTTCGCCGCGGAAGTACTCCTTCCGCGCGTTTATTCCTTTGCCATGGAAGTATCTCTTCCATTAGCTTATTTCTTCATCGCGGAAGTACTCCTTCCGCGCTTTTGTTTCTGCGTGATGAGTTTGCTTTTATACATAGTCTCATCGTCTAAATAGGGCTTAAAATGCATTAAATATCATCAAAATACCCAAATATATGCTTGTGTTTTTGCTTGTGTATTTTAGGTACGGATATTGAGAAAATGACAAAAGATCAGAAGAATCAGTCAAAAACGAACACGGGAAACGAAGCCGCACGATGAACCAAGCCCTAATGAAGAATTTTCCAAAGAAAACCCTTGAAGATTTGAAGAATTATGAAGAAGGGTCCTCCAATTATGAAGAATTGACACTTTATACCCTTGTATCTTCATAATTACAAGTTTGGTCCCTAAAGTTTGTCAAAATTACAAAAAGGGCCCTTAACTTTGAAGAATTGGCAAATTTAGTCCCTCAACAAAACTAAATTGTTAATATTGGTCCTCCAAGAAGTCAACAAACAAGTCAACACCTTGAAGTATGAAGACATGTCACTGAAAGCCCTTGAGGATTGCCAAAATTACACTTTTAGTCCTTATTCAAAGTTTGTAAAACCCTTCCAAAAATGACAAACTACCAAAACTTATTTACAAAGGGATTTGAAGTTTAAGCTGTTTAAAACAAAGTGAAGGGAAGTGAAACCTTTGGGGGCCATTCCTGCCAGACAACCAAACTCCATTCCCCCACTCACATTCCTCCACGTGTCCCACTACTCCAACACAACCAATCAAAATCACCCTTTCCCCCACGTCAGAATCCACCCACTCATTTATTTATTTAACTAATCCAAGTTTAAATTTTGGTGGCAAACACGTTTTTTAAATACTTTAACCCCCAAACTGGATTAAACCCTGCTAATCACCCACTTAAACCCTAGCTAATTCCAGGATGAATTAATCACATTTCAAAGGGGTTTTTGTTTATCTACTCTAGATCCCTAATTTACCTTATTGTCACCAAAACCCACATCCCAAATCAAACCCCACTCAACCCATGTGACACCCCTGGCCCTCCCTGCTCAAGTCCCTTTCCACAAAACCCTAGGAGGGGACAAAATGAACGTTGGAGATCATATCCTTGGCCCCAAAGGTTTGTTGAAGGGTTGAGATCATTTCAAAACAGCTAGCATCTTCACATGACTCCAAAGAGATCACATGAAGGCAAAATGTTGACCAAGATTCAAATTCGTCCAAGGGCAGCTTAGGAAATTCATGTATTAGGGTTTTCACATTCTAGAGTGTTCTGTAGTCCATTATATAAGGACGTATAGCTTAGCATTTTGTTCTTGTTCTTTTTTTTCTCCTTAGTCACAACTTTGTAATTCCAGTTTTTTGATGAATGAAAAATGGTTAAAGTTTGTTGATGAGAAGCAAAGAGCCAGCTTTATTTATATTGTTTGATTGTGTTCTAAGTTCCAAGTTTGTTTATTTTTCAAGTTTTTAAAATTTAGTCTTGTTTTCAAAAGTTTCTGAAATTTTGAATTTTTTGGTTAAATCTTGTTTTGAGTTTGGATTTTCCAAAGTTATTAACTGGTTTGTGTAAGTGTTTTCAAAGGAAAAACATTTGAAAAAGTTTTGAAAAAGATTTTTAAGGTTTAAAAAAAATCAGAAGTTGGTTATATTGTGTTTGTGTATTGATCTTAGCAGGTTTTGCTTGTGTTTGTTATCAAAGGTTCAGCATAGACCCCAGTCTATTTGGAGGTGGCTAAGCAGCCACTAAGGGACCTGGATGTAGGTCCCTTAAGGTAAAATTCCTTATTTCATTTTTCATTTTTCAGTTAGTGTTGATTTTGCTTGAATTTTGAGTAAGGTGTTAAATGATTGATTGTTCTGCTTGTTCATGATTGTTTAGGGTTGATATGCATGCTAGATTAATTTAAAACCAGTTTGGATTTGATTTGTAAGCATTTGCTTTGTTAAAATTTGTATTTCAGATTTAAAGGGGTGTTTGAATTAGGGATCTAGTTGGGGTAATTGTTATTGATCTTGGCTTAAACCTGTTCAAATACACTTCCTAGGTGGTTTTTAGGTAGTACTTGTGCTTGTCTTTCAGTTTGGTAGGATTTTAAACACAACTTGCATGTTAAAATTGGAAGATAGCATACTAAAATCAGTAAGTGCACTTCTCTGCTTATTTTGTGTGAATTGGGTCATCAAGTTTGGTTAACTGTTAGATTATAGGTCATTTGAGGTTTTTGATAACTTGTATGCTGGTGGTTTGATTTGTGTGCATTAATCTTAGGGTTTGAATCTCACTTTTTTGCCATTTAAACCAGCACCATATTCATCCGTTAACATAAGACCTTAATCAGAAACTTTGGTTGCTATTTTGTGCTTGATTGTGTTATAAGCTTGCTTGATTTGTGTTTGCATTGACTCCCTATACTCAACTGAGTATAGGGGTGCCCCATTTGTCCATTCAAAAACCAACAAGAACTCCACAATCAAGTCCTCTTGATTATCTGCACAAGTGAAAATATCTGTTTCCTTGTGTTCATCAAAAATTCAGACCTGAGCATGTTTTTGGTTCCAGATTGCTTTAATCTTGTTAATTTGAATTATTATTTGTGTTTTAGAGTTAATTAAGTTACTGTGCTTGAGTTTTAAAAGTTAAAAAAAAAAAGTTTTCAAAAAGGACTGGCCAGGACTCGAACCTGCGCCATCCTCCTCACAACACTCACAACTTACCAGCGCGCCCTTGGGACTTTTACTGGTAGAGTTTCATTTCAAATTATACTTAAGGTGTATTTGTTTTGTAGCTTATTTAGCTAACAGCTTATTCATAAGCTTATTCCAGCTTATTTCTTTAAGGTTTTGACTGTTTAGCATTTTTCTTAGGTTCTTGTTAGGGTTTTTGACTTTTCAGTTCAAAAAGTTTATTTTTCCCTTATTTAATTAATTTTCTAGGATTATTTTTAGTTTAAATTTTAGAAAGTAATTTAAAAATAGAAAAAGGCATTTTAAAAATCTGAAAAAATAGTTTTTAGGTTTCTAATCTTATTTTTGAGGTTTAAAGCTAAAAAAGTTTTCAAAAAGTCTAATTTTTGATTTTATAGGATTTTAGGGTTTTTAACCAACTTTAAAATTAAATATAAAATTATTAAATAGGTTTTAGAAACTTTTAATTGCATTTCTGTCTTAGTTACATTATTTAAGATTTTTGGAAATTGTTTAGAATTTTTTTATGAACTTTGAAATTTTTTGAATATTTTAATATTATTTTATTATTAAAAATAGAATTTTGATTTTTTTTAGTTTTTAAATTTTTCCTAGGTCAAGGACACTTAATTAGGAGTTTTGTCAATTTCCAAATATTTTTAGGACATTTCAATTATTTTCTAGAATTAATTTAAGTTTTAATTGATTTTAATAGTTTTTAAGTGTTTAAAAATAGTTTAATTTGGTTTTAAAATTTTTAAAAATACTTTTTAGCTTAATTAGGACATTTTTGAGGTTTACAAACTTTAAGATCTTGTTTAGGGCTTTTTAATAATTTATTGTGATTTTTAGGGCTTTAATTAGCATTAAAAAGTCATTATCTAATTAATTAAAAGGTTTTAGCAAGTTTGGATTTTTTGTAAACTCTTAGAATATTATTGGGGATTTTTAGTATTTTTTAGGAATTTTTAGGTTTAAATTTTAATTTTTGCACTATTTACGGTTTTGCGTGATCGCCTTTTTTGTCTTAGTTTAATTCGTTTTCGTAACCGTCTTTCTCTTCTAATCTCATTTCTTTCTTTCTTTCTTAATCATATAATCACAAATCATTAATCAATTCAACACACAACGCACTTGCCTCCTCGAGAACGAACTCACTTAGGGTCATTTACACACGGTTTTCCTAAATCGTCGTGCCCACTTGCCCTATTTATTGCTCTTTTCCTAAAGAGTAGTAAAAACTCCAACATCATTTTGACGACGCTGCCGAGGAGGCATGTTGTGTTTTGGGTGAACAATTGTTGTTTTTATATATAGTCATAATAGCTAATTGTATTAGTAGCACTCTACTAATACGTATTATCGGTTTTTCGTTTTTTGTGAATACTATTACTATATTGTATACGTAGAACAATAAATTTACACGTACTCCAAATACGTGAGAAATCACAACCTTGACTTGGGAGGTCATTACCCAATCATTGTATTCGAATCTCAAACCAAAGAAAAAGGCAAAAATAGATAAATACTTTCGTGAAGCTCGATTTTGAGAAATACAAACTATAAGGTGGGTATAAGGAGGTTGTATTTCACGACCTAAAGGAAAAAGGCTCTTAAGTGCTTCGCGCCGCCTCGTTTCCTCCGCTTGCTTGTGCGTATTTTGATTTTGAAAGCCAATCGAGGGTTTTGCCGCCCAAAGTATTACTTAAGTATCATATATATTTTCTTGGTTTCATTTGATTAAACCCTCTTGAACGATTTGGTGTTCCACCATCGTTCTAAAGTCATCGAAGGCGTTCACTTCACGTGATCGTTTTCATTCCTTGAGGCTTCTTTAATCGAGAGATTTGATTAAGGAGGAGATTTGTAGATTTTTGTCTACCTAATACATTCCAAAAATCCAAAAAAGTAAAAACAATCAAAAACCACAAAAAAAAATTTGAAAAAGTAAAAACACCAAAAAGAATCTTCTTTGCTCACCCTCTCGTTGTACGTGACGTTTATGCAAACTCGCTCCAAAGCAAGACGTGCTCGTAAACGAAGAAACAAATCAATCACTCCTTCTAGTGAGGAGTCTCCTATTGACGAACCCATTGTAGTGAAAGAAGCACCCATGGCTAATCGAACTATGATGGAGTTGCTTCAAGCACCCACCGAGGGTTATGGAGAAGCGATTGTGATTCCCACTATCCTTGCGGAGAATTTTGAGGTTAAGACGGGTTTGTTGTCCATGATTCAAAACAACAAGTTTCGAGGTGACGAAAAAGACAACCCTCATAACCACATTCGCCAATTTAACCGTCTCACCGCCACTTGCAAGTTTAAGGACGTCTCTAACGACTCGATTAAGATGATGCTTTTTCCGTATTCCTTAGCGGGGCCCGCAAAGAGTTGGTTAGAGAAAGAGCCACCCAATTCTATATTGACGTGGAAGGATCTCGTTTCAAAATTCGTGAACCAATTTTTTCCGCCCTCTAAGACTACGCACTTGAAAAACGAGATTTCAAAGTTTTCACAAGAGTATAATGAGAGTTTTTCAACGGCTTGGAATAGGTTTAAGGAAATGTTGCACGAATGTCCTCATCATGGTTTTTCCGACTTGCATCAAATAGACACGTTTTACAATGGCTTGAACGATCATGAGCGTGATTATCTTAATGCCGCCGCGGGTGGTAATTTTTTGTGTAAGACGGTCGAGGAAGCATTGTTAATCATTGAGAATAGGTCTAAGGTTTATAGTCCTCGTAGCACGTCGAGTGTTCGTAAGGCTTCGTCTTCGCCTTCGCCTTCATTGTCACCCACCATTGATCCTTGCCAAATCGAGGCTAATTTGGAGAACAAGATTTTTGATAAGCTTAAGGGATTGTTAATTGAGTTTAAAATTGGTGAACAACCCACTCCCGCTACGGCTAAAGCGGTTGAGGTTTCTTGTATATATTGTGGTGGAGCTCACGATTATTCCGAGTGCATTACCAACGGTGGTAACACTTCGAGTGCCTTCGCGGCCGTGGGAACTTATAACCAAAACGGTCAAGTTCGTCGCACTAATCAATTGACTCCACCGGGTTTTCCACCAAATCAAAATGCTAACAATTATCGAAACAATCAAGTTGGTTACCAAAGCAATCAAAGGAACAATTTCAAGGGTAATAACAACTATGGGAATCAAGGAACTAGTAGCCAATTGCAAAATGAAAACCAAAACCGTAATTTTCAAAACACAAGTCAAGGTCTTCAAAATGTTTACACTAAAGAACTTCCAATGGACTTTTTGAATTACGCTACGGCAAATGATAAGATTTTGGAAAACATTCAAGAGCAATTGGCTAGTCAAGCTAGGGACACGGCTAAAAACACCAAGGAGTTAGCTAATTTTGTGAAGGAAAATCTTAACATGAGAAATGAGTTGAAAAATGATTTTGCTAATCAAATTAGAGGTCAAAACAATAAAATTGAACAAAGTCATGCTAGGCTTGAACAAAGAATTGACCAAAAATCCGCTAGTCAAGATCTTAAGTTTAATAGTCAAGATGCTAAGCTTAATGCAATTTTAGAAGCCGTCATGGGAAACAAAGCCTCTACTTCGAGTGGTCTTCCTAGTAACACCATATCAAACCCGAAGGGAGAGATGAAAGTGATTACCACACGAAGTTGTAAGGCACTTAAAGAACTGACTCCTCAACCAATTACTCCAACGGTGGAGGAAATTGAGGAAGAACCCGAGGTGGTGGTCGAAAAGGAGCATATTTCAAGCCCACAAAGTACCGCTCATGCCACACCTACGGTCGACCCATTACCAACATTGGAACCCGAGATTCCAAAGGCTATGCCTATGCCCCAACCCACACCACCCTTGCCTTACCCATCGAGACTTAGGAAGGAGAAACAACAAGAGCGCGACAACTACCAATTTGAGCTTTTTATGAAAATGTTTCGTGAGTTGCACCTTAATGTGAGTTTCGCCGATGCTTTGGTCATGATGCCTCGATTTGCCGCTAACTTTAAGAGTATGTTGAACAACAAGGAGAAATTGCATCAATTGTCTAGTTGTTCGTCGGTTTATCTTAATCGCATACCTCAAAAAGTCGGTGATCCCGGTAAATTTTTGATCCCTTGTGCAATTCAAGATATGGAAGAATGCTATGCCTTGGCCGATCTTGGTGCTAGCATTAATTTGATGCCACTTGCAATCTTCAAGTCGCTCAATCTTCCCAATCTTACTCCTTCACTAATGTCTATCGAGTTGGCCGACCATTCCACGATTCGTACACGTGGTTTGGCGAAAGACGTTTTGTGAAAGTGGGGAAGTTCTACTATCCCGTAGACTTTATCGTCGTTGATATCCCCACGGATCCTCAAGTTCCTCTTATTTTAGGTCGTTCGTTTTTAGATACGTCTATGGCTTTAATTGATGTGCATGCTAGAAAGATCACCTTACGTTTCAACGACGAGGAACTTGTTATAAATGCAACTCAAAATTCTCAACTTTCTCATGTTTATTCCGTTGCTACCATAAACCTCGTTGATATGATCGACGTGGTTTGCGAGGAATTTTCACAAGAAGTTTTAGGGTTTGGTGATGAAGAAACTAGTGGCAATCCCACTATGTTAGATCAAATTTTTGATAATTCGACACCAACTTTCACTCCATTTGAAGGTGATGGTTTTAAGTTAGAAGAATGCAATGTTCCACGTACTTGTGACGAAGACCTCGACAACGATGAGGACTTCTCGATTATCAAGGATTTTCTTAACGATTTCCCATTTCCTCCACCCGAGGAGGTTATGAGTATCGAGCCTAAATCTTCACTTGAGGAACCACCTATCCTCTAGTTGAAAGATTTACCTCCTCAACTCGAATATGTCTATTTGGAGGAGGACGACAAGTTGCCGGTTATTATTGCGAAGGATCTTTCGAATGATGAAAAAACCGCACTTGTCGATGTTCTAAAGGATCACAAAGGGGCGATTGCGTGGAAGTTATCCGACATTAAGGGAATCGATCCCAAGTTTTGTACCCACAAAATCTTAATGGAGGAGGATTTCAAGCCCACAATCCAAAGTCAAAGGAGGGTAAACCCTAAAATTCACGACGTCATCAAAAAGGAGGTCCTTAAACTCCTTGACGCGGGAATGATTTACCCTATTTCCGATAGCCCTTGGGTGAGTCCTATTCATTGTGTCCCTAAAAAGGGAGGGATGACCGTTGTACCAAACGATGCCAACGAGTTTATTCCCACTAGACTCGTGACCGGATGGAGAGTGTGCATTGACTATCGAAAGTTGAATGAAGCCACTCGAAAAGACCATTTTCCCTTGCCCTTCATGGACCAAATGTTGGAGCGTCTTGCGGGAAACGATTTCTATTGCTTTTTAGATGGTTTTTCCGGTTACTTCCAAATTCCCATCGATCCTCGTGATCAAGAAAAAACTACGTTTACGTGTCCATATGGAACATTTGCCTATCATAGAATGCCATTCGGACTTTGCAATGCACCGGGAACTTTTCAACGGTGCATGATGGCTATTTTTCATGATATGATCGAGAAGATGATGGAAGTCTTCATTGATGACTTTTCCGTGTTTGGTGATTCTTTCACTTCGTGCTTGTCGAACCTAGAGAGAATGTTAAAACTTTGTGAGGAAACCAACCTTGTGCTCAATTGGGAAAAATGTCATTTTATGGTTAAGAGTGGAATCGTCTTAGGGCACAAGGTCTCGAAAGCGGGGATTGAGGTAGATCAAGCTAAGGTAGACGTAATCGCCAAATTACCTCATCCCAAAACCGTTAAGGGAGTTAGGAGTTTCCTAGGCCACGCGGGCTTTTATCGTCGATTCATCAAGGATTTTTCAAAGATTTCTCGACCCATTACACATCTTCTTGAAAAAGAGGCACATTTTGTCTTTGACGAAGATTGTGTACGAGCCTTTGAGATCCTCAAGAGGAAACTTACCGAAGCTCCCATTCTTGTTGCTCCCAATTGGAACCTCCCCTTTGAACTAATGTGTGATGCTAGTGATTACGCTATTGGGGCCGTTTTGGGGCAACGTCATGATAAGCACTTCTTGCCTATTCACTATGCTAGCAAGACGATGACAGAGGCTCAACTAAAATACACTACAACGGAAAAGGAGTTCCTTGCCGTGGTGTATGCATTTGAGAAATTCCGACCTTACCTCGTCTTAGCTAAATGCATAGTGTATACGGACCATTCGGCTATTAAGTATCTCATGGCAAAGCAAGATGCTAAGCCGAGATTACTTCGTTGGATTCTCCTCCTTCAAGAATTTGATCACACCATCGTTGACAAAAAAGGAGCCGAGAATCTAGCGGCCGATCATCTCTCTCGTTTGGAAGATCCTCACCAAAGTGTTTACGAGCCCAAGGAAATCACCGAAACATTTCCGCTCGAGACACTTGGTGTAGTGAATTCTAAGCTTGATTCTTCTACCCCATGGTTTGCGGATTTTGCAAATTACCATGCGGGTAACTTCATCATTAAGGGTATGACGACTCAAGAAAAACGAAAATTCTTTCGTGACGTCAAGTTCTACTTTTGGAACGACCCTTACTTGTTTCGAACTTGTGCGGATCAAATCAACCGACATTGTGTATTTGGCACCGAAGCTTCTAACATCCTTAGAGCTTGCCATGAGGGACCCACGGGTGGTCACCACGGTGCTAATCTCACGGCTAAGAAGGTGTTTGATGCCGGCTTCTTTTGGCCTACTATTTACCGAGATGCACAAGATCTTGTGAAGTCTTGTGATGCATGCCAACGACAAGGAAAAGCCTCACAAAAAGATGAAATGCCACAAAATATCATCCAAGTGTGTGAGATCTTTGACGTTTGGGGTATAGACTTTATGGGGCCGTTCCCATCATCTCGTGGTAATAAGTACATTCTCGTTGCGATTGACTACCTTTCTAAGTGGGTGGAGGCCAAGGCCTTGCCCACCAATGATGCTCGTGTGGTAGTCAAGTTTTTGAAGCAATTGTTTTCTCGGTTTGGAACCCCTCGTGCTATCATAAGCGATCGTGGAACCCATTTTTGTAACGACTAATTCGAAAGGGTTCTAAGGAAATATGGGGTTACACATCGGATTTCTACGGCTTATCACCCACAAACGAGTGGGCAAGTCGAGGTTTCAAACCGAGCGTTGAAGAGGATCTTGGAGAGATCCGTTGGAGAAAACCGACAATTATGGTCGGATAAGTTAGACGATGCTTTATGGGCCTTTAGGACCGCTCATAAGACGCCCATTGGGTGCACTCCCTATAAGCTTGTGTATGGAAAGAATTGTCATTTGCCTATCGAATTAGAACACAAGGCTTATTGGGCCCTAAAGCATTGTAATGATGATATGTATACCGCGGGAAAACACCGGAAAATGCAATTAAATGAATTGGATGAATTGAGGGATATTGCTTATGAAAATTCATTGATTTACAAAGAAAAAACTAAAAAGTTGCATGATTCTAAAATTAAAAACCGGGTTTTAACATTGGGGATCAAGTTTTGCTTTTTAATTCAAGATTAATAATCTTTTCCGGTAAATTGAAATTCCGTTGGTCCGGTCCATTCACCGTGACTCAAGTGTTTCCGTATGGGACCATCGAGCTAGCTCAAGATGATGGTCCTAACTTCAATGTGAATGGACATAGGTTGAAGCACTACTTTGGCGGGGAAGTTCCATCCTTGAACTACCTCGACCAAATCACCTTCCCCAATGATAATTAGTATTGAGGGAATCGAGTCGAGCTCATGACTCGGTAATCAAAAACAAGGTGCCTCGTGGGGGAGTCCCATTCTTATCCTATGTACATATTATCGCTTTCTAATGTAGCTTACGTGTGGGGATTTGTGCCCTTCCAACCTTTGTTCCGTGGTTGTTTGTGCATTGTGGTTTTTAGATCATGATCTTCACGATTGGAGCCTCTCGTGTTCGTTTTATGGGAGCACTCGATCGTTTGCTTTGAAGACTTTCTCAATATCCATGATATATCCTTTTGATGTTCTAACCTTAGGTTTTTAGCACACTTCATAAACGGCTTTAAATTTATTCGTTACACCCTTTCCATGCTAGATTAGGCATTCGACTACGTCTCTAGTATGGGGGTGTTTGCACCCCTAGACTCGAAACATTGAGGACAATGTTTAACTTTAGTATGGGGGGGTGAATAGATACTTGCCTTGCCAAACCTTCACGCTTTCCAAAGTTTATCTTTTTGTTTATCGTTTTTGTTGCAAAATAAGGATAAAAATGTCCAAATTTTAAAATTTTTCTCATGTTTTATAAGTGTTTGAAGACACGAATGTAGGTTTTCCGATGGCGAGAATAAGAGTAAAATTTGACTCGACCGTGCGTGTTGAGCACTTAGCTTTGGTTCCTTAACTACACATTAGGCTAAGTCTCTTAAATGAGGACGAGAAATGATAGAGTTAATTATAAGTTACTATGCTAAACGTAGAGTACTCGTATTCTTTCAAAAACTCATGTGTTCTCGTTGTTTGCTTATTCTCCCTTCGCATGTAAATATTTTTTTTGCTTAATAAATATTGACTTAGCGGTTTAGTTAGGATTGTTGGGTTTCTAGTCTTTTCTAGTAGCTTCCGTGTAATTAAATTGGGAAGACATTAAGGTATCGCCAGCGTCACGGTTTTGAAGTATTGGCACCCGAATAATCGAAAGCTTCACCCAATAATAAGATTTCAAGTGCTCACCTAAATCTAGCAAACAATTTGAAGCGCCACAAGGCCGAAAAATCTATGCAAAATTGAAAGTGAATCAAGCCTTAATCTTCGAAGCTTTAAAGATCCAAAATTCGCTTTAGCGTGAGGATATACGTCTTTGGCTAATAAAACCACCGATGAGGCGGATAATAAAAGGCAAGGCAAGACCGAAGTCATAATAAAAGCTTCATGGCGAAGTTGAATAAAAGATGGAGGTAAACCAAAGATAATAAGGCCCTTCCGTTAGGGGGCGTATAAAAGTCTTGGTAATAAGTCTCATGTTCAAAACCGTTATAAAACCGTGTTTATCGATCCTTCTTGTTGACTTAACTTTTTAACATCGTTGTCTATTAGGAGGGGTTATTGATTTGATGGTCTTAGTTACACCGTTAGGACTCTATTTTTAGACCTAAATCTCTATTATCGCATAAGTCAACAATGTATCCTCGTGAAACATTCAAGACAAAATAAAATATAAGAGATAAAACTTAGGAATAATGGGAGGATAAGTACGTGATTAGGGCATATGAGTAGTGTTAGCATTACTAACTTATAATGACAATGATCTCGTTACACGCTTGGCATGGAATTAGAGTGAAAATCGAGGACGATGAAATTATTTCTAATGAAGCATTCACGTGTTCTTATTCTATGAACCTAAACGTCCCATTTTGCGATGAAAATCATACATTATGTCTAAAACACAAGTAGTAGTAATAGTAGTAGTGGAGATAGTTTATCATTCAATAAAAGTTAATAAAAATGAATTTTGGAGGTGCTATGATACTTTATTCTAGCATTGCGTGAGGGCACGACAATGGTTTAGTATGGGGGAGTGATGAGACTGCTTCTATACATAGTCTCATCGTCCAAATAGGGCTTAAAATGCATTAAATATCATCAAAATACCCACATATATGCTTGTGTTTGTTGTTTGTGTATTTTAGGTACGGATATTGAGAAAATGACAAAAGATCACAAGAATCAGTCAAAAACAAACACGGGAAACGAAGCCGCACGATGAATCAAGCCCTAATGAAGAATTTTCCAAAGAAAACCCTTGAAGATTTGAAGAATTATGAAGAAGGGTCCTCCAATTATGAAGAATTGACACTGTATACCCTTGTATCTTCATAACTACAAGTTTGGTCCCTAAAGTTTGTCAAAATTACAAAAAGGGCCCTTAACTTTGAAGAATTGGCAAATTTAGTCCCTCAACAAAACTAAATTGTCAATATTGGTCCTCCAAGAAGTAAACAAACAAGTCAACACCTTGAAGTATGAAGACATGTCACTGAAAGCCCTTGAGGATTGCCAAAATTACACTTTTAGTCCTTATTCAAAGTTTATAAAACCCTTGTGCCAAAAATGACAAACTGCCAAAACTTATTTACAAAGGGATTTGAAGTTTAAGCTGTTTAAAACAAAGTGAAGGGAAGTGAAACCTTTGGGGGCCATTCCTGCCAGACAACCAAACTCCATTCCCCCACTCACATTCCTCCACGTGTCCCACTACTCCAACACAACCAATCAAAATCACCTTTCCCCCCACGTCAGAATCCACCCACTCATTTATTTATTTAACTAATCCAGGTTTAAATTTTGGTGGCAAACACGTTTTTTAAATACTTTAACCCCCAAACTGGATTAAACCCTGGTAATCACCCACTTAAACCCTAGCTAATTCCAGGATGAATTAATCACATTTCAAAGGGGTTTTTGTTTATCTACTCCAGATCCCTAATTTACCTTATTGTCACCAAAACCCACATCCTAAATCAAACCCCACTCAACCCATGTGACACCCCTGGCCCTCCCTGCTCAAGTCCCTTTCCACAAAACCCTAGGAGGGGACAAAATGAACGTTGGAGATCATATCCTTGGGCCCCAAAGGTTTGTTGAAGGGTTGAGATCACTTCAAAACAGCTAGCATCTTCACATGACTCCAAAGAGATCACATGAAGGCAAAATGTTGACCAAGATTCAAATTCGTCCAATGGCAGCTTAGGAAATTCATGTATTAGGGTTTTCACATTCTAGAGTGTTCTGTAGTCCATTATATAAGGACGTATAGCTTAGCATTTTGTTCTTGTTCTTTTTTTTCTCCTTAGTCACAACTTTGTAAGTCCAGTTTTTTTATGAATGAAAAATGGTTAAAGTTTGTTGATGAGAAGCAAAGAGCCAGCTTTATTTATATTGTTTGATTGTGTTCTAAGTTCCAAGTTTGTTTATTTTTCAAGTTTTTAAAATTTAGTCTTGTTTTCAAAAGTTTCTGAAATTTTGAATTTTTTGGTTAAATCTTGTTTTGAGTTTGGATTTTCCAAAGTTATTAACTGGTTTGTGTAAGTGTTTTCAAAGGAAAACATTTGAAAAAGTTTTGAAAAAGATTTTTAAGGTTTGAAAAAAATCAGAAGTTGGTTATATTGTGTTTGTGTATTGATCTTAGCAGGTTTTGCTTGTGTTTGTTGTCAAAGGTTCAGCATAGACCCCAGTCTATTTGGAGGTGGCTAAGCAGCCACTAAGGGACCTGGATGTAGGTCCCTTAAGGTAAAATTCCTTGTTTCATTTTTCATTTTTCAGTTAGTGTTGATTTTGCTTGAATTTTGTGTAAGGTGTTAAATGATTGATTGTCCTGCTTGTTCATGATTGTTTAGGGTTGATATGCATGCTAGATTAATTTAAAACCAGTTTGGATTTGATTTGTAAGCGTTTTCTTTGTTAAAATTTGTATTTCATATTTAAAGGGGTGTTTGGATTAGGGATCTAGTTGGGGTAATTGTTATTGATCTTGGCTTAAACCTGTTCAAATACACTTCCTAGGTGGTTTTTAGGTAGTACTTGTGCTTGTCTTTCAGTTTGGTAGGAGTTTAAACATAACTTGCATGTTAAAATTGGAAGATAGCATACTAAAATCAGTAAGTGCACTTCTCTGCTTATTTTGTGTGAATTGGGTCATCAAGTTTGGTTAACTGTTAGATTATAGGTCATTTGAGGTTTTTGATAACTTGTATGCTGGTGGTTTGATTTGTGTGCATTAATCTTAGGGTTTGAATCTCACTTTTTTGCCAATTAAACCAGCACCATATTCATCAGTTAACATAAGACCTTAATCAGAAACTTTGGTTGCTATTTTGTGCTTGATTGTGTTATAAGCTTGCTTGATTTGTGTTTGCATTGACTCCCTATACTCAACTGAGTATAGGGGTGCCCCATTTGTCCATTCAAAAACCAACAAGAACTCCACAATCAAGTCCTCTTGATTATCTACACAAGTGAAAATATTTGTTTCCTTGTGTTCATCAAAAATTCAGATCTGAGCACGTTTTTTGTTCCAGATTGCTTTAATCTTGTTAATTTGGATTAGTATTTGTCCTTTAGAGTAAATTAAGTTACTGTGCTTGAGTTTTAAAAGTTAAAAAAAAAGTTTTCAAAAAGGAATCGCCAGGACTCGAACCTGCGCCATCCTCCTCACAACACTCACAACTTACCAGCGCGCCCTTGGGACTTTTACTGGTAGAGTTTCATTTCAAATTATACTTTAGGTGTATTTGTTTTGTAGCTTATTTAGCTAACAGCTTATTCATAAGCTTATTCCAGCTTATTTCTTTAAGGTTTTGACTGTTTAGCATTTTTTTAGGTTCTCGTTAGGGTTTTTGACTTTTCAGTTCAAAAAGTTTATTTTTCCTTTATTTAATTAATTTTCTAGGATTATTTTTAGTTTAAATTTTAGAAAGTAATTTAAAAATAGAAAAAGGCATTTTAAAAATCTGAAAAAATAGTTTTTAGGTTTTTAATCTTATTTTTGAGGTTTACAGCTAAAAAAGTTTTCAAAAAGTCTAATTTTTGATTTTATAGGATTTTAGGGTTTTTAACCAACTTTAAAATTAAATATAAAACTATTAAATAGGTTTTAGAAACTTTTAATTGCATTTCTGTCTTAGTTACATTATTTAAGATTTTTGAAATTTTTTAGAATTTTTTTATGAACTTTGAAATTTTTTGAATATTTTAATATTATTTTATTATTAAAAATTGAATTTTGATTTTTTTTAGTTTTTACATTTTTCCTAGGTTAAGGACACTTAATTAGGAGTTTTGTCACTTTCCAAATATTTTTAGGACTTTTCAATTATTTTCTAGAATTAATTTAAGTTTTAATTGATTTTAATAGTTTTTAAGTGTTTAAAAATAGTTTAATTTGGTTTTAAAATTTTTAAAAATACTTTTTAGCTTAATTAGGACATTTTTGAGGTTTACAAACTTTAAGATCTTGTTTAGGGCTTTTTAATAATTTATTGTGATTTTTAGGGCTTTAATTAGCATTAAAAAGTCATTATCTAATTAATTAAAAGGTTTTAGCAAGTTTGGATTTTTTGTAAACTCTTAGAATATTATTGGGGATTTTTAGTAATTTTTAGGTTTTTTTAGGTTAAACTTTTAATTTTTGCACTATTTACGGTTTTGCGTCATCGCCTTTTCCGTCTTAGTTTAATTCGTTTTCGTAACCGTCTTTCTCTTCTAATCTCATTCTTTCTTTCTTTCTTAATCATATAATCACAAATCATTAATCAATTCAACACACAATGCACTTGCCTCCTCGAGAACGAACTCACTTACGGTCATTTACACACGGTTTTCCTAAATCGTCGTGCCCACTTGCCCTATTTATTGTTCTTTTCCTAAAGAGTAGTAAAAACTACAACATCATTGGGCCATGGAAGTATCTCTTCCATTGGCTTATTTTTTTGCCGCGGAAGTACTCCTTCCACGCGCTTATTCCTCTACGCCATGGAAGTATCTCTTCCATTGGCTTATTCCTTTGCCGTGGAAGTACTCCTTCCACGCGCCTATTCCTTTGCCATGGAAGAATCTCTTCCATTGTCTTATTCCTTCGCCGCGGAAGTACTCCTTCCGCGCGTTTGTTCCTTTGCCATGGAAGTATCTCTTCCATTGGCTTATTCCTTCGCCGAGGAAGTCCTCTTTCCGCGCGCTTATTTCTGCGCCATGGAAGTATCTCTTCCATTGGCTTATTCCTTCGCCACAGAAGGACTCCTTCCGCTCGCTTGTTTCTACGCCATGGAAGTATTTCTTCCATTGGCTTATGCCTTTGCCACGAAAGTACCTCTTCCGCTGGCTTATTCGTGCGCCGTGGAAGTATCTCTTCCACGTGCTTATTATCTTCTCCGTGGAAGTATCTCTTCCACGTGCTTCTTATCTTTGCCGTGGAAGTATTCTTCCACGTGCTTATTATCTTCGCCGTGGAAGTTTCTCTTCCACGTGCTTATTATCTTCTCTGTGGAAGTGTCTCTTCCACGTGCTTATTATTTTCGCCGTGGAAGTATTCTTCCACGTGCTCGTTATCTTCGTCGTGGAAGTATTCTTCCACGAGCTTCTTATCTTCGCCGTGGAAGTGTCTCTTCCACGTGCTTATTATCTTCGTCGTGGAAGTGTCTCTTCCACGTGCTTATTATCTTCGTTGTGGAAGTGTCTCTTCCACGTGCTTATTATCTTCGCCGTGGAAGTATTCTTCCACGTGCTCATTATATTCGCCGTGGAAGTATTCTTCCACGAGCGTCTTATCTTCGCCGTGGAAGTGTCTCTTCCACGTGCTTATTATCTTCGCCGTGGAAGTGTCTCTTCCACGTGCTTATTATCTTCGCCCTGGAAGTGTCTCTTCCACGTGCTTATTATTTTTGTCGTGGAAGTATTCCACGTGCTCGTTATCTTCGTCGTGGAAGTATTCTTCCACGAGCTTCTTATCTTTGCCGTGGAAGTGTCTTTTCCACGTGCTTATTATCTTCGCCGTGGAAGTGTCTCTAGCACATGCTTATTGTCTTCGCCGTGGAAGTATTCTTCCATGTGCTCGTTATCTTCGCCGTGGAAGTATTCTTCCATGAGCTTCATATCTTCGCCGTGGAAGTATTCTTCCACGTGCTCGTTATCTTCGCCGTGGAAGTATTCTTCCACGAGCTTCTTTTCTTCGCCGTGGAAGTGTCTCTTCCACGTGCTAATTATCTTCGCCGTGGAAGTGTCTCTTCCACGTGCTTATTATCTTCGCCGTGGAAGTGTCTCTTCCACGTGCTTATTATCTTCGCCGTGGAAGTGTCTCTTCCACGTGCTTATTATTTTCGCCGTGGAAGTATTCATCCACGTGCTCGTTATCTTCGTCGTGGAAGTGTCTCTTCCACGTGCTTCTTATCTTCGTCGTGGAAGTGTCTCTTCCACGTGCTCATTATCTTCACCGTGGAAGTATCTCTTCCACGTGCTCATTGTTTTCGCCGTGGAAGTATTCTTCCACAGCGCATTGTTATTATTCGCCCTGGAAGGATTCTTCCATGGCGCATCGTTATCTTTCGCCATGGAAGTACGCCTTCCATGGCGCATCGTTATCTTTTGCCATGGAAGTACGCCTTCCACTGGTTCATTCTGCCACAGAGGTACGTCTTCTGTTGGTTCATATCTTTGTTACGGAAGTACGTCTTCGGAAATGAATTACTTGGCCCGGCTAAGAATAAATTTCCAAAATTTATATCGTTTATACTTAATTAGACGGAGCCTGATCAACTACGTTTAAACAAGGAAAAATCATGACAAATTTTTGAAGTCGTTATAAAATGTCGTGGCCATAAGACGGATGTAATATCCGCATCACTTCGCCACAGAGGTACGTCTTCTGTTGGCCTTAAGACGAATGAAATATTCGCACTATGCTGCATCATTAGTGGGTATAAGAAGTACGCCTTCAAATGTTCACGATGCAGCATACGGGTTCCACCTCCACCTTCACAAAACCTTCTTATCGTCCTCACGTTAGAGATGAATAAGAATGATACCTTGCCAGTGCCAGTGTTACCCCGGCTATAGAACATGTTTTCTTCTTACGGGGTCCTTACCGTCTAATCACGGGAAACCAAGAATTCGAGCACAACCGCCCGTATTACGTATACGTGTTTTCCCATTTCTTTCGACGTGGATATGCTTACAGGTAGCGGATATGGTGTAAAGTCTAGTTACCTTGGTGACAACCTCGCATACCAGACTGGGGGGGGGGACATGATGACGTATATTGGCTATGCTCACTATTCGTAAACCCAAACCATCATATTTTCGTTAAAAGTAGCCCATTACGAGTGGAGCCATATGTTACGGACAACCCACGAGGATGTCCTAGAAACAAGCCGCGTGCGGTTGTTTAGTGAGCATGATAAACGAATGAGTCTAGCATAACATGATCATGGACCATATCATACTAGACTGGGGGACATGTCGACGTACAGTCGGTATTCGGCCTGGCCCAACAGGCTCGCGACCCACACACACCTAACTTATCCTTCAAGAAACCCTAGCACTATATAAACAAGGCTAGGGGTCTCATTCTACATCAGGTTCTCTCTCTTAACCACACCTCTTATACAATATATCGATCAATACTAACTTGACCGTCGGAGGTGGACCCCGGGGCTCCGGCCTCGGGTCCATGTCTAATCAGTTTACCTTTGTTTGTAGAATTACTCAGGACCCGGGAAGACGACGAACGGCCCAGGAGAGTCGTCAGACCGGCCTAGCCAAATTATGCTCCAACAACTACTATGGAAGTAAATTACCCTCGGTCGACTTTGAAACGATAGGTGAAAACCTAAACGTCTCGAGGTTCAATAAGTAAACTACAAAAATAATATATAATACTACTTGAGTTGGCAAACCAATAATCGGACGTCCCTCTTATTATACGCACAAGCAAGCGGGGAAACGATGTGAAACAAAGCACTTAAAACCTTTTTCTTTAGACGGCCTTTTATAGCACGTCGCCTTATACCCACCTTATAGTTTTTATTAGTATTTATCTACTTTGCCTTTTTTTTTATTTCATTTTGGATTCGAATACAATAGCTAGGTGATGAAATCCCAACTAAGGTCTTATTTGGAAGTAGGTAAATTTATTGTTCTACGTAATACAATATAATAATCACAAAAAAAACATGAAAAACGATACATACTATAATAATAGAAAAATAACAAACTTTCCGAGGACGAAAAGGGTCTTCAAATCGAAGATCAACAAATCTTAATGAAACGAATCGTACACAAGATCCCTGGCAGCGGTGCCATTATTTTATGATGTGTCGTCGTGGATATGTAAATTAATTAGATACGTTTTAGGGTAAAATAGAAAATTACCTTTAGGAAAAAGTAATAGACTAAATTCACCAAAGACGGATTTAATTAACCACGATGATGAACCAAGTTCGTTGTACACGAAGATCGAGTGAATTTGAGACGTTTTGTTTCGATTTGGACAATTGATTCAAATGGGTTTTTCGGTTTTTTAAACTAAAATTACTCCTACAAATTTTAAAACTAACGTAATCCTAAGTGCATGAATCGTTCCCCATTACTCTATTTAAAAGCAATTATTTAAAACTAAATCAATGAAACTATTTATAAAATTAAACTATTAAAAATTAAAATAAAAACTTTAACTTTATAATCAAATTTACTTTTATACTAAATAAAAACTTTATTAAAACTAAATAAACTAATTTAAAACTATTTAAGATTTTTAATTCTAATTAAATCTATTTAATTATTTAACTAAAACTTTTTTTATCAAAACAAAATCTATTTATTTTTAAAAACTAATTCTATATAAAACTAAATTAATTGTAATCTAATTACTTTAAAAACTAATTTTAATGACTAATTATATTTCTAAAAAAATTGATAAAACATTTTTTATTTTGTTACTATTTATTTATTTGTAAACTTTATTAAAAATGATTTAATGTAAATAAAAGAAAAAGTAAGTATTTAAAGTAAAAACCAAAGCTGACAGCAAATGTAAATTATACTATATTAATTAGAATAGCTAAATTAAATCACAAAAGAGAAGTTAGACGAGTTGGTTAAGGTGTTTGGCCTGTGACCAAAAGGTCACAGGTTCGAATCCCTTCAGAGACATTTTTTTTTGGAGATTAAAATTTTTGACAGCTGAGAAGTAAAGAACAGTCACAGGGGAGACTTTTTGTGATGCGAATTTTTGAAGACTGCTAGGAATCAGTCGTACCACACAGACTAAAAGAGTCTGTGTGATTTAATAACTCAACAAGAATATAACTCAGCAAAAACTAACAGTCACAAGATTCAAATATTAAGATTCAGGAAGGGAAAACAAAATCAGATATTCATCATACTAAAACCCAATCTATGAAACTCAGCAAAACAGTTCACACTTGACCAAATATAACAATCTATTTTAGTCTAACAAAAATTAAAGAAAAATGCAGGCATAGCATTCCTATAAGCTTCCAGTTATTACAATAACATATTAGTGAATTATAAATCAGCAAGCACAGGCTATTCAATCAAACAGCTAAATTAGTTAACTGAATCATAACAACATTCTTCAATTCAAATCTGATATGTTAACAAATTCAAAAGT
This sequence comes from Glebionis coronaria, assembly GCA_025667525.1. Lineage (NCBI taxonomy): Eukaryota > Viridiplantae > Streptophyta > Magnoliopsida > Asterales > Asteraceae > Glebionis > Glebionis coronaria. Next base: position 414,114,918 of record CM046876.1, read on the forward strand.
AGTTTAAATAGAGCTCAGCACCCAAAATCTAGACATACAAATACTCAGCAATATACTAATATTAAACCCTAATATCAGTAACCAGTTTCAAATTCAGATTCAGAAAGAGAACTCATAGCTACATATAACAATTCTAAAGCATTTCAAATCTAACTCAATAATACAAATCTAACTAAACTTGGAAAACCTAGCAACTAAATTCAGATCAAATTCCACAGAGTTCACTTTCAAAACTCATAAGCCTTACTAAAGTTTTAGTTTAAAACGTTACACAAGAAAAAAAACAGTTTAAAAATAATTTCATTAAATAGATTTAAAGCTTCAAGACTTATGAATTATTCAAAACATAAACTCTTGCATCAAAACAGAAATAACATATCAAAACAGCAAGCAGATTTCAAATTAAAAACAGATAAACAAATTTCACCAATCAAACTTTGATTAAACTACATTAACCCTAAAATTAAACCGGAATAACTAACTTACCTTTTTGAAGAGTCCTTTGATGCAGAAGAGATGCGCTGAGCATTATTAAAATTGAAATAAACCCCACCATTTTCATTAACACATTATCACCATTTATTTTTCTCAACCCACGAACAACATTTTATTAATCTTGAACAGAAATCACCAGCATTCAACAGTAACAGATTTATATCCAGACTTTTATAATTTTATAAATCAAACCTATGGGGTTTGATTTTATCCCAAATTCACTTATATTATTTAATTCAAACTATTAATTTAGCTTGATCAAATAAAATTAAATATTATAACAAATTAGATTAGAGAAGTAAAAGATTACAATAGAAAAAATTAACAGAAAGTAAACTTGAGACAAAATTCAACCGAAATAACTTTTTATTAATATCAATAAAAATTACACAACTATTAAAAGGAAAATACAAATACTCCTAAATCTAATTTTGCATAACAACGTAAATTAAAAAATAGGATACATTACTGAATAAAAAAGGGGGGTATTTATAGGCAAACCCTAGCCTTGTTGAGATGAGTTTGTTGAGCAGGGAAACCATCTTGGCCCTTCAATCTTCACTCTCTTTCTTCTCTCTTGATCATACGTTCGAAAATAAGTCTTTTGCACACGAGTCGCCACGGTGGACAAGATGATGTGTTAGTTTCAGGGTGATGTGGAGTGATATGATTGGAGGATGGTGAGGAATGAGGTGTCATAGCCAATCAGTGATGAGAATGATGAGAGAGGGATGCCACGTCACTTGGAATAAGCATCTTCTTTTCCCCAAAAAACTTGGAATTAATTCCCCAGTTTGTGAACCACACGTGCCTCACAAAAGCCCCAAAAGTTATCAACTTTAGGGTTTTGGTGAATAGTAGATTTACAGGTTTATTAGGGTTGGGAGAAAGAGATGAAGACATGGGAAATATCGAAAAGTGTGTGTGGGTAAATGTGTGAGTGGTGTGGTGAAATCGAGTTATAACCTTTGACCAAAGAATATGTAACTTTCGTTTGTAAATTGGACCTTAAAGCCCATGATAAAATGTCCATAGCAAATTATCCATTTTTGGACCATGAATCTAAAATTCACTTCCATTCCGTCATTGATAATGAAAATAATGGGCCTTAATGGGCTTGTTTTCCAAAGATAGTTAACTTGAACTCCTTATTGGGCTTTTGGGCCCAATACCCAAATGTGGGACCTAGAAGCCCAATTAACTTCATAAAATATTAAATCTTGCTAAAAACCGATCTTGACTTTGGCTTTGTCGATCTTTTCTTCAATCTCGTGTTGAATTTGCCGGTTTTCGTGATCATCGGTACCTACACACATGAAACGACAAACAAACATATACAAGGCATTTTCATTGATTATATGCATTTATTGTTCGTTTTTAGATATAAATGATATGAGTAAAATCACTCATATCAGTCACCATTTATGATATTTCCATTTTATTTAGTTATCTCTATAGACACGCTATTGGTGTGATGATATCCATACGTCGCGCCCCATATTCCGCTATGGTGGGGTGTGACATTGATGGATGAGAACCATGTATTTGACCCCGGCGGATGTTCTTCAAGGTCTTCTATGTGCTTTCAACCATAGTATTCGGGCTCGAGTTAGTCTCATGACTCGGTTAACTAAAACAAGCACTTCTCGGGAGGCAACCCGATGATCTATCCTTTTTATCCGTTTTCATAATAAGTGTAGGGGGATCCTAGTATGTGTTTGTTGTTCTCTTTCTTATGATGTACAGGGATTGGCGCTTTCAAAGATCCACATTTGATGACTTTTGACCACCCATGATTCCATGTACCCGCCTTCCCGGTTCTATCCTAAACTCTTTTGATTCACTATTTTATCATTTATGTTGAAATAGGAATCACTTTAGTTGTCTCTTCCTTAGCAAGATTTAAACAACGTCCACAATGTCCTAAGTGTAGGAGATTTTACTTCCACATGCTTAAACATTGAGGACAATGTTTATATTAAGTGTAGGGGAGACTTCTATCGAAGTTAAGTGGGATTTTCCATGAATTTGTCCTCATTTTAACCGGAAATTTGATTTTTCGACATTTTTCAAATTTTTTGATCTATTTTGGCCTAGTAGTATTTTTCTTTGTTATTGTTATTTTCTTTCTTCGTAATTATTTAATAAAATAGTTTTAGTAAGTTTAGATGTCTTTTGATATATTAGGCCCGTCATGAATATTTTGACTCAACCCGAGTTTACTTATTTGAGTTTACTCTAGCTAGTATCTTTAACCATGTGGACCTTAATTGGTTTATTAGGCTAAGCATCCACGAGTCTCATTCCTTGAGATTTTAAATTGTGGAGAACGAGAGATGATAGAGTGAATTATAAGTTTTTGTTGATCCAAAACTTAGATCGATTTAGCTTTGTGTTAACGAGATTAAATCAAGTTTAACACGTAGAGAAACTTTGTTGTATTGAACAATCTAAGTATTATGCGGAATTTAACACTTAAAACAAAGAACAAAACAAAGTAAACCAAGCTTTCACTTTGATTAATAATATCAATGAATGATTACAATGAAAGTGTTATGAGATATATGGAAGAGGTGTGTGAAAGGGATGTATCTTATGTCTAACCCTAAGGCCTCCTTTTATAGGTTTAAGGATCCTTATACAAAAAGCTAAGATCAAGTATTTTAGGAAGAGACACAAGACAAATATACTCAAATAACTTATTGACTAAATCTTTTAAACATTTAAGAATATATTCTGAATTCTTATCTTCATATTTTGTTCACCAGCTTGAAGAATTCATCATTGGCAGATTTAGTCCTTGTCTTTGTATTTTGATTCTTCTTGTCAACGCCTTGATAATTCTTATCAGCGTCTCATCTGTCAGCGCCTCAATTCTTCTTGTCAGCGTCCAAGTTCCTCTTGTCCGCGTCTAGGGACTTGGTCAATTTTATTCCCAACAATCCTCCCCTAAACTTGATATCTACTCTAGTAATCAAGTTTCTGAATAAAATAAAACATACAGAGAGGATTCTTACAAACATTCTCTATCCTTGAATTTGAGGACGAATAAACCTCAAAAAGTCAACACTCAAACTTGATCTTAATCATCTTCTGCAATACATCTATAGAGTCTTTTTGAGCCTTCTTTATAACTTTTGTCACTCAAATTCAATTACTCCTCCCCTTTTTAAGACTCCTCTCCAAGATTAGTATCAAAGGGCGGAACCATGAATATCCTCCATAGCTTCATATCAGCTTCCAAAACAACAAGTCTATAAGTTCAAAACAGTGATCCTTGACAATTTGTACCATTTCTGTATTATGCTTTTGCAAGCTAATACAGATTTTCGTCAATTCAATTAATGTCAAAGGTTTCATACTATCCTCATCCACATTCGGGAAATGAATCCTTAATGTTGATTCATAGGACATGGAGATGGACTTATTGATGATGAGACTGACTTGACCTGCATTAAAGCTAGTGTCAATACTCTCAGCTATCTCCATAATACTATACACCCTTGTGAAAGTGATCTCTGCTGCTACTAGATGTCAATCACTAGGAAAAACATCTGAATGATCATTAGGCTTCTAGATATCCAAAAATTTGAAAAATGAAAGGGTGATGAAACGTTTTGGGTCTATACAGATGTTTAAAAATGACATCAGCTACGATGGCATAGCTGATAGGTGTGTAAACATCCATCCTTTTACCACTTAATTCTGGCTAAAACAAGACCAAAACACGTATTTAATATCATTTGTTTGGAATTATGCGTGGTTTTTGTGTTTATTGTGATTTCAGAGCTAACCGGATGAATATTAAAGAAAACATGGGATTGCACGGGTTTTATCAAGGAAAAAGACTCAGGATAAAGTCTATTGTCCAAGAGATGCAAAAGATTTGAAGTCACTGGGCCTATTCGAAGATTTATCGAAGAAAAGGACCAAAGACGGAAGATTTACATAAGTCGAAGAAACTCAAGTCTATTTAACGAAGAAATTAAAAGACTAGTTGGATTTAATCGACGACAAATCCCGAATCAGAATCGAAAACGTCAACTTTTCTGAAAAGACGAGAAGACAAGAAGAAAGGGAGAAAGCCCACTCACCAACCAACCACTAGGACTATAAATAGACTTTTCCTTCACACAATTAGGGAGTTAGCTTCATTTTTCCTTTTTTCCAGTTCTTTTTGGTTCGTAGCTTCACCAACACCATTAGGGTGTTTGGTGATTTTTCATTTTCTTTTTCAATCTTGTAACTCTTAATCATTACTCTTGTTATTTTTACATTAATCAAGCAATTCCATATTTTCATTCATCTTGTTCTTCATCATCATCTATTGCAAGTTCTTAAGTTTTTATTTGATTATAGTTTGATCTCAAAAAGTTGTTGATTTAGTGTTTTTATTGGTGGGATTTGTTTCTTATTGTATTTAAATGATTTATGTTTGATTTGGTAAAATCTTTTTGATTATTGGGTTCGATTTTGATAAAAAACGAACTCCCTGTTTCGTCTCTGCTGATACTGTTCTTTGATTCCCAGTTCTTTTCCGAACAGACCCAATATTCCGAATAGGCGAGTCTCTATTTGCCTTATTCGAAATTTTGGGTATTCCGAATAGAGTTTTTAACTTTCCTTTACTCGGAATATTTTAAAATATTCCGAATAGTGTTAATCTTCCGCATAAGCTTATTTTTCCGCATAGGCAAGTTTAATTTTTCCCTTATTCGGAATATCTCATATATTCCGAATAGCTTACTTTTTCCGCATAGTCCAGTTTTTCCGAATAGAGCATTACATTCCGAATAGGTCAATTTTTCCGCATAGGCATGTTTTTCCGCATAGTCATATTTTCCGCATAGATGTGATTTTCCGAATAGGCTTGCTTTTCCGAATAGAGGTGTTATTCCGCATAGAACTACTTTTCCGCATAGGGTTAATTTTTCCGCATGGTTTCCCTTATTCCGCATAGAACTTGACTTTCCGAATAAGCCTTCCTTTTCCGCATAGATATACATTCCGAATAGGGAATTTTCTGCTTGGGTATTTTTCATTTGCTGTTAGTTTAAATCTTGAAGTCTAGCTTACTTATTAATAGAATAGAAAACCAAACTCCTTTTTGTTACCAAGAACAATCATTCCACTTTAAACTGAGATCAATTCGAGAGGATATCGAGAGAAATATTTTGAACCCATATAAAAAGCTTGTATCAAATGGCGCCGCTGCCGGCTCTTCTCGTTAAGATCAAAAGTTTTTTGTGAGAACTTGGATTTTGGGATCCGTTCCCCGTGAACGTTACTTTTTCATAAAAACTTTCAAAAACACTAAAAAATATAAAATTTTCAAAAATACAAAAACATTAAAAAACATAAAAACCAAAAATATTTTTGTATTGTTTTTGCCTTGTTAGTTCTTTTGCAGGTGTATGCGCACTCGATCCACGTCTTATCAAGAGCCCGAGCCTCTCGATCACTTAGACATGGCCGGTGTACCACCTCCGAACAATAATAACAACAACAACCCACCTTTCAACAACATGAACAATAACAACAACAATGAGCCCCTTCCGGATAATCGCCCGATGATTGAATTGCTGCAAACTCATGTCGATGGCAACACGGATCCAATTGTTATACCACCAATTACCGCCAACAATTTCGAGCTAAAGTCAGGCTTTATCCAGATGGTCTCCGCTCAGCCATTCTTGGGACGAACCATTGATGATCCACACGACCACATCAAGAGATTTCTACAACTCACCAACACGGTCAAGTTCAATGGGGTTCCACAAGAGGTTATAAGGTTACAACTTTTTCCCTTTTCTTTAGAGGGACAAGCCCGGCATTGTCTTGCTAAAGAACCGCCACAGAGTATTCTCTCGTGGACGGATTTGGAAACAAAGTTTATCAACTACTTTTTTCCACCCTCTCGTACTACCGCTTTGCGGAATGAGATTATAAACTTTGAACAAAAGTACGATGAGTCGTTCAGTGAATCTTGGGATCGTTTTAAAGATCTTTTAAGAAAATGCCCACAACATGGTTTTACCAAAGTACATCAAATCAATACTTTTTACAATGGTTTAAGCATGAGTGACCAAGATTCACTGAACAGTGCCTCGGGGGGTAATTTATTGGCTAAGACTTCCAATGCTGCTTGGGACATCATTGAGAATAAATCTCGTGTGCAAACCAAGAGTGTTCGGACCAATGTTGCTAGTGCTAGCACTAATGACAGCGACAAGCGATTAGACAAAATCACTACGCTTCTTGAATCGCTTGTCACCCACACCGTCAGCAACAACAACAGCAACAACGCCAAAAACGCTCAAGTGAACGCTGTCAGCCAACCTTGTGAAATATGCGGTGGTCCTCACTCTTACACATCTTGTACCGCCACCCAAGACTACCCTGCTAAGAATGTGAATGCGGCATATGGCACCTATCAACAACCTGCTTATCAAGCTAGACCCCAAGGTGACCGTAACTTGCTTAGCTACCGCAACAACAACTATCTTTCACCACCTGGTTTCCCTCCTGCCAACCCAAACCAACAACAAAACCTTAATCGCCCTCCTCAACAACAACAACAACCTCGACAACCATACATACCACCTCACAAGCAGCAACAACCGCCTCAACGTAACAATCAAGTCTACCAACAACCTGCTTACCAACCACCCGCATACAATGCTCCTCCCAACCAACCCACCGCTCTTCACCAGGAAGTGGAAACTTATATGAGGACTAACGATGCGATAGTGGGAAATCTTCAGAGAGAGGTGGTCAACCTGAAAGCCGACTTGGTCAAGCAAGGAAACGATTTGAGAGCAGACATGAGAAATACGTTGGATAGCCAAACTAATGATCTGAGGAACATGATGGCTAGTTTCTTCCAAAGTAGTCAACCCTCTTCTTCGGGTACTCTTCCGAGTAACACCGTTGCGAACCCAAGAGGGGAGATGAAAGCAATCACCACTCGAAGTGGCAAAGGTACCAAGGAACCCGAGCTTCCTATACCTCCACCGGTGATTGTGACTAAGGAAAACGAGTCACCTGCTCCTATTCCTTCTCCTTCCCCAATTTCTCCACCTATTCCTTCTACCCCTCCTCCACCCGTGGTTGTGAGTGATCCTATTCTCCCAAAGCCTTCCTCTTCTTCCAATATACCTTATCCATCTAGGTTGAGGAAAGAGAAGCAAAAGAGCAAGGATGATATTCAGGTTTCGAACTTCCTTAAAATGTTCAAACAACTGAATTTCAGTATCTCCTTCGCTGAGGCTCTCGCTCACATGCCCAAATATGCCAAAATGTTTAAAGATCTTCTGAGCGACAAGGAAAAGCTCCTCGATATCGCCAACACCCAACTTAATGAGAACTGCTCTGCAGTGCTCTTAAGGAAATTGCCAACCAAGCTTGGTGATCCGGGTCGTTTCCTTATCCCTTGCAATTTCCCGGGAGTAGAGAATTGCATGGCCCTAGCCGATCTAGGTGCCAGTAATAATCTCATGCCTCTAAGTGTTTGGAAGCAATTATCTCTCCCCGAGCTTGTCCCCACTAAAATGACTTTGGAATTGGCCAACCGTCCGGTTGCTTATCCAGTGGGGATAGCCGAAGACGTCATTGTAGGAGTCGACAAATTCACCTTTCCTGCCGATTTTGTTGTCGTCGACTACGAGATGGACCCACGTGTGCCACTCATTGTTGGTCGTCCATTCTTGAGGACCGGTCGCACTCTCATTGATGTTGAAGCCGGTGAGCTTATCATGAGAGTGGGTGACGATAAAGTAGTCTTCAACATGGGAAAGCTTTCTAAACAGCCTTATTCTTACGAGAATGTTAATTGTATTGACGTTCTTGATGAGGCTTGTGAAGAACACTTCAAGGATGCTTGTAAAAACATTCCTATCTCTCTTCCAAATGTTGAGACCGTTTCCTCTATCGACTCATCACTATCTCTATTTGGAGAAAGTGATTTCCTTTGGAAAGATTTGGAAGCCACCTTGGAAGATGTGAAGCAAGACAATGACGATTCTACTGCCAATTGGGATGACGATCTCAGTTTCATTGCAAACCTCCTCAGAGAAGACAATCCTTCCCCGCCATCTCCCACTGTTATTGCTATCGAGACTCCGACTTCGAATACGCCTCCCGTCGACAATCCTCCGGATTTGGAACTTAAGGAGTTGCCACCCCATCTTGAGTATGTATTCCTCGAAGAAAAAAAGAAGTCACCAGTCATCATTGCTAAGGATTTGAAGGATGAAGAGAAAGCCCGACTTGTCGCTGTGTTAAAGGATCATAAGAAGGCAATTGCTTGGAAGATTTCGGATATTCGTGGAATTGATCCTCACTTCTGCACACACAAAATTCTCATGGAGGACGACTATAAGCCCACTATTCAAAGCCAACGAAGGGTGAATCCAAAAATCCATGAAGTCATCAAAACAGAGGTTATCAAACTTCTTGATGCGGGTATGATTTACCCTATTTCGGATTCACCATGGGTTAGTCCAATCCATTGTGTGCCCAAGAAGGGCGGAATAACCGTTGTTCCCAATGAACACAACGAGTTAATTCCCACTCGTCTCGTTACTGGGTGGAGAGTTTGTATAGACTACCGCAAACTCAATGATGCCACGATAAAGGATCATTTCCATCTACCTTTTATGGACCAAATGCTTGAACGATTAGCGGGTAATGAATATTACTGCTTTCTTGATGGTTTCTCGGGTTATTTTCAAATACCCATCGATCCCCAAGATCAAGAGAAGACTACATTCACTTGTCCCTATGGCACTTTTGCTTACAAAAGAATGCCTTTTGGCTTATGTAATGCGCCCGGGACTTTCCAAAGGTGCATGTTAGCTATCTTCCATGACATGGTTGAACAAACCATGGAAGTCTTCATGGATGATTTCTCGGTCTTCGGGGATTCGTTCTCTTCTTGCCTTGCCAATTTGGAACGTATGCTACAGAGGTGCGAAGACACTCGCCTTGTTCTAAATTGGGAAAAATGCCATTTCATGGTAAAAGAAGGCGTCGTGCTTGGACATAAGATCTCGAAAGCCGGTCTTGAAGTTGACCATGCTAAAATCGATGTTATCACAAAGTTGCCTCCACCTTCAACAGTGAAGGGTGTGAGAAGTTTCCTGGGTCATGCGGGCTTCTATCGTCGATTCATCAAAGATTTTTCTCAAATCGCTCGCCCGATGACCCACCTCTTGGAAAAAGATACTCCTTTTATCTTCTCCAAAGAGTGTCTTGAAGCCTTCAACTCACTTAAGGATAAGCTAACTAAGGCACCCGTCTTGGTTACCCCTAATTGGGATCTTCCCTTCGAGTTGATGTGCGATGCTAGTGATTTTGCTATTGGAGCGGTTCTTGGACAAAGAGTGAACAAACACTTCCAACCGATCCATTACGCTAGCAAGACAATGACTGGGGCACAATTGCATTATACGACAACCGAAAAAGAGCTTTTAGCTGTTGTCTATGCTTTTGAAAAATTTCGCCCCTATCTTGTCCTTTCCACCACCATCGTGTATACCGATCATTCCGTGCTGAAGTACTTGTTGACAAAGCAAGATTCCAAACCAAGACTTCTTCGCTGGGTTTTGCTGCTCCAGGAATTTAAAATCGAAATTCGAGATAAAAAAGGAGCAGAAAACTTAGCCGCGGATCATCTCAGCAGACTTGAGGATCCATACCAAGGGGATCATCCGACCAAAGAAATCAATGATTCTTTTCCCTTGGAGACCTTAATGTCTATAAACTCGAAGTCGAATGAAACCCCGTGGTTTGCGGACTTTGCAAACTACTTGGCGGGTGGAATTCTCAAGGAAGGGTTGACGTCTCAACAAAAGAAGAAGTTTTTCACCGACATTAAGACTTACTTTTGGGACGACCCTTACCTATTCAAACAATGTGCCGACCTGATTATCCGTCGATGTGTTGATGGACCGACAGCTTCGGAAATCCTTGATGCTTGCCACAAAGGACCCACCGGTGGTCACTTTGGTCCCAACTACACCGCCAAAAAAGTGTTTGATTCGGGATTTTATTGGCCCTCCATATATCGTGATGCTCACAATATGGTTAAAAAATGTGATGTTTGCCAAAAACAAGGCAAGATCACACATAAAGACGAGATGCCTCAGAATTTCATTCAAGAGTGTGAAATTTTTGATGTTTGGGGTATCGACTTTATGGGGCCATTCCCTTCTTCTAAAGGAAACAAATACATCCTTGTAGCCGTTGACTACGTTTCAAAGTGGGTTGAAGCCAAAGCTTTACCTACTAATGACGCAAGGGTGGTTTGTAACTTTTTGAAAGCTCTTTTCGCTAGATTCGGTGTGCCTCACGCCATTATTAGTGATCGTGGGACTCATTTCTGCAATGACCAATTTGCTAGAGTCATGGCTAAATACGGTGTAAATCATCGTCTTTCCACAGCCTACCACCCACAAACTAATGGCCAGGCTGAAATATCCAACCGAGGACTAAAGCGAATTTTGGAAAGAACCGTGGGAGAGCATCGTGCCGCATGGGCTGATAAACTTGATGATGCTTTGTGGGCTTTCCGTACTGCTTACAAGACCCCGATCGGCTGTACGCCTTATCGTCTTGTGTACGGGAAAGCGTGCCACCTCCCCATTGAGTTGGAGCACAAGGCTTATTGGGCCTTGAAGTGGGCTAATTTTGATATAAACAAAGCCGGTGACCTACGCAAGATCCAACTCAATGAGCTGAATGAACTTCGGAATGAGGCTTATGAAAATTCTTTGATCTATAAGGAACGAACTAAGCTCATTCACGACTCCAAGATCAAAAACCGAGAGTTCCATGTTGGAGACAAAGTCTTACTTTTTAACTCTCGGTTGAAAATCTTTTCGGGGAAGCTCAAATCTCGTTGGTCCGGCCCATTCACCATCGCCCAAATTTTTCCATATGGTACTCTCGAGCTCGCTCAACCTGATGGACCGAATTTTAAGGTGAATGGCCAACGAGTGAAGTTGTACTTTGGTGAGGACACCTCTCAAGAGGTGATTCCATCCCTCACCACGTTCCCCATGAACTGAATTTGGGTCGAGTCAGGCTCGTGACTCGGTTATAAAAAACAAGCGCTCCTCGGGAGGCAGCCCGAGTATCTATCCCTTTAACCCCCTAAGTGTAGGGGAGGACCTATTTTGGTCGTTTGTGTTTGTGTGGTGATGTGATTACAGGGATAACTGCAATCTTGGAATCTTTGAAGAACCGTGCTCCCATGTTATCTGAAATCTGGTTCTATCTTTCAACTATCGTGATTCTATTTTCTTCATACTCACATTTGAAATTGATCACTTTAGTCGTCTCTTCCTTAACTCGAGTTAACCAACGTGCACAATGTCATAAGTGTAGGGGAGACATTTCCCACATGCTTAAACATTGAGGACAATGTTTATCTTAAGTTTAGGGGGGACTTCTATCGAAGTTTTAAGTGGACTTTTCCATGAAAATGCCTTCATTTAACCAGAAAATCCTATTTTTCAACATTTTTCAAATTTTTTATTAACTTTGGCCATTTAGTGGTAATTTTTAAATTTTTATCGTTGCTTTCATATGTATATATCCCGCAATAAAGTCAAAAATATTAATAAAGTGGTGTAGCTAGTTTTGAAATCTTAGATCTATTAGGCCCGTTGCGTTTATTTTGACTCAACCCGAATAGACTTATCCAAGTTTATTCTAGCTAGTATCCTTAACCATGCAGACCTTAATCGGTTTATTAGGCTAAGTGTCCACGAGTCTCATTACTTGAGATTTTAAATTGTGGAGGACGAGAAATGATAGAGTCAATTATAAGTCGGTATTCTTGCGCAAGCTCACTTGGTGTAATTATTTGCCTATTCTCCCATCACTTGCTAATAATTTATCTGCAATAAGTAAGGTCGTACGATTTGAAAAGTTACTTAGCTTCTAGCCCAAGATCGTTTAAAAGTTGCTCGGTAATGATAAGAGTTCATAGCCAAGGCATAACTTATGAAGCGGGGCGCGAAGATTGGCGAGTCCGAAAAGGCCCTAACAAGGCATGAGGATTCAATTTTATTGCTGAAGATCCAAAGTGATGTGAAAAGCATTATTCCTAAAGTCAATATGAAGGATCAAGACTCACGACGAAAAGCAATCAACTCCCATAAAGATCATGGAGAAGTCTATCCGAAAAGACCCTAACAAGGTATGAGAATAAATAGATCCAAGTCCGAAAAGGAGGCGGATCGTTGTATCTCAAAATCCCAATTAGAGATTGAAGAAATAATCATGAAGTCGTGGTCAACAAAATTGGAGTACCCCTCAAAAGTCTCAAGTGAAGAAATTTTGTTATGATGAGAAGACCATTATCTCAAGAACGTCTCTCGAAGATATGAAGTATGAAGTACATGCCAAATATTGGCCCGAGAAAGGTCTCAAATCGCGAACCAAGTTATGCCAAGATATGAACTTTTTGATATCCCGAGAAGCAGTTTTAAGAGATTTTGTCCTTTAGCTAACTATTGATCAAATCGTCCTACTTTGCTTTCAGCCTTAATAAACTATCGAATTAAGTCCAAAAATGCATCTTCATGATCATTCTAAGACAAAAATAAAATATAAGAGATACACCTAGGAATAAGGGAGTTTAAGCATTTAATTAAGCCATGTGTGTAAGTGTTTGATTTACTAACTTATATTAACAATGATCTCGTTTTTAAGCTTAGTTTGGGGAACATGAAACTTGAGGGTGATAAATCTTCGCAACACCAAAGCCCTAATGTAAGTCCTTGATTTCTTTACAAGTTATTTCCATCCTTTTGTTTATCTTAAAGTTTTTATTTCTCTTAGTATTTTGATTCTTATTTAGTAGTATTTGAATAAGGCCAAGGTTGATTAATTATGAGAAAAGTGTAAAATTGCTTTATCACTAAGCATTGCATGAGGGCATGGCAATGGTTAAGTGTAGGGGATTTGATAGGTGTGTAAACACCCATCCTTTTACCACTTAATTCTGGCTAAAACAAGACCAAAACACGTATTTAATATCATTTGTTTGGAATTATGCGTGGTTTTTGTGTTTATTGTGATTTTAGAGCTAACCGGATGAATATTAAAGAAAACATGGGATTGCACGGGTTTTATCAAGGAAAAAGACTCAGGATAAAGTCTATTGTCCAAGAGATGCAAAAGATTTGAAGTCACTGGGCCTATTCGAAGATTTATCGAAGAAAAGGACCTAAGACGGAAGATTTACATAAGTCGAAGAAACTCAAGTCTATTTAACGAAGAAATTAAAAGACGAGTTGGATTTAATCGACGACAAATCCCGAATCAGAATCGAAAACGTCAACTTTTCTGAAAAGACGAGAAGACAAGAAGAAAGGGAGAAAGCCCACTCACCAACCAACCACTAGGACTATAAATAGACTTTTCCTTCACACAATTAGGGAGTTAGCTTCATTTTTCCTTTTTTCCAGTTCTTTTTGGTTCGTAGCTTCACCAACACCATTAGGGTGTTTGGTGATTTTTCATTTTCTTTTTCAATCTTGTAACTCATAATCATTACTCTTGTTATTTTTACATTAATCAATCAATTCCATCTTTTCATTCATCTTGTTCTTCATCATCATCTATTGCAAGTTCTTAAGTTTTTATTTGATTCTAGTTTGATCTCAAAAAGTTGTTGATTTAGTGTTTTTATTGGTGGGATATGTTTCTTATTGTATTTAAATGATTTATGTTTGATTTGGTAAAATCTTTTTGATTATTTGGTTCGATTTTGATAAAAAAACGAACTCCCTGTTTCCTCTCTGCTGATACTGTTCTTTGATTCCCAGTTCTTTCCGAACAGACCCAATATTCCGAATAGGCGAGTCTCTATTTTCCTTATTCGGAATTTTGGGTATTCCGAATAGAGTTTTTAACTTTCCTTTACTCGGAATATTTTAAAATATTCCGAATAGTGTTAATCTTCCGCATAAGCTTATTTTTCCGCATAGGCAAGTTTAATTTTTCCCTTATTCGGAATATCTCATATATTCCGAATAGCTTACTTTTTCCGCATAGTCCAGTTTTTCCGAATAGAGCATTACATTCCGAATAGGTCAATTTTTCCGCATAGGCATGTTTTTCCGCATAGTCATATTTTCCGCATAGATGTGATTTTCCGAATAGGCTTGCTTTTCCGAATAGAGGTGTTATTCCGCATAGAACTACTTTTCCGCATAGGGTTAATTTTTCCGCATGGTTTCCCTTATTCCGCATAGAACTTGACTTTCCGAATAAGCCTTCCTTTTCCGCATAGATATACATTCCGAATAGGGAATTTTCTGCTTGGGTATTTTTCATTTGCTGTTAGTTTAAATCTTGAAGTCTAGCTTACTTATTAATAGAATAGAAAACCAAACTCCTTTTTGTTACCAAGAACAATCATTCCACTTTAAACTGAGATCAATTCGAGAGGATATCGAGAGAAATATTTTGAACCCATATAAAAAGCTTTTATCAATAGCATAAATGTAATTGAGAATGCATAAAACCTTAGTTAAAACACAAACAAAGGTAGTAATCCTAAGAAAATTAACTAGTCTCTAATAAGCAAGAATGAAAAACACTGTTCATGCATACACTCATGCAAAAAGCATGATAGACACACATGAACTCTAGAGTCCATTGTTCACAAATACCCCAAAGAGAAAGTTAACTCATATAAAACCTTTGAAACTCCCCAAGTAAGCCCAAAAATATATATCTACCCCAAGTCACCCATACGACCACACCCAATCCTAGGTCAAAAGTCTTGGCAGCATGCACAGTATATCAACTTTGCATGCTACAGTGACTCACGAATTAGAAAACTAAATCGTACTCACCAGTGGACACAATCTAAAATTGTGCAAAAGTGCTCTAAGAGTACCCAAAAACCTAGAGGTTTACCTCCCCTTAACAGAAGCATACAAATAATTATATGTGAAGAAGCAAAATTTTATGTCAAGATAGGAATGTAAACACTCCAACCATCATAAATAAAAGTTTGCAATTCTATATCCATCCAAATGTAGCTCCATTTTCCTACATAGTTAGACAAAACCCACAAAAACACACCAACAGAGGCTACCCTTTTCCACAGTAGTGGGTAGAGATAACATGTCAGTGGATAAAAATAATAACAGTAGAAAGACCAAAAATGCATGTTCCGTGAGCATCCATTATCCTAATATCCTTTATCATTAACCTGCTTTTGGATAGTCTGCTCAAAAAGAAAACAAATTAGTTCTCTTTGGAGATCCAAGCCTTGTCAGACTTGGATCTATCTAGTTGTTCAACTAGAGTGATCTTATTCTTTACCACAAATCCCGGTTCATCCCTTTGTGACCTAAACACCCAATTTGTTCCAATGAGACTAGTAATGACCTTCTCAAGATATTTAAATGTATTGCAAGTCATTGAAATACCATTAAAATTAGAGTTTTTCTCTTGTTTAGGTTTCCAAGTTAAGTGGGATGATGCTTTAGACCCTTGACCCTTATTAACCAAGTATCTTTGTTTATATGGTCTAACATAAGGTCTGACATCAGCTAGTTGTGGCATTTTCACACCAAACTTGGAGCTGTCAGCGTTGCATTGGATCCTGTCAACGTTGAATTTGTTCCTGTCAGCGCTGAATATGTTTCTGTCAGCGCTGAATTTGTTCTTGTCAGCGCCTAAATTAGGGTTTGCTATAGTAACATACTGTTTGTTTGACCAAGTGTTGGTCTTTTGAAAGGGTATTTGACCTTAGATATTAGCTTCCTTAGAGAAGAAAGGAGCTGGTGTAGTAGCCTGTGGTCTAGTGTAGACAAAAGGTCTATGATTGACATTGGGTGGCCTATTGTCAGCGAATGAATTGTATCCACTGACATAATTATAGGCCAAATGAGAAAAGCTACCACATGAATAACAAGCCTTTTTGGACACAAACTTAGGCCTAGACTGATAAAACCCTGTCCCATTAACACTTGCTTGGCTTTGGGGTGACCTAGGTTTTCTATACATTTCAGCATACTTAACACTAGGTTTTCTCTTAGCAGGGGAGGCAAGATCAACAGGTTTTCTAGTAGTGGGGTTGGTCACAACAATGGGTGTAGATTCAACTGGACTCTCACTAAGCATCCCACCCTTAACAAACAAATTAGGATGGGCTTTCTTCCATTATTATAAATCAGTCAACTTCTGCTTATACTCCTCTACTGGGGTAAGAACTCTAGGTGGAGGAATAAATTCCTCTTCTTGGAGTTCTGTTATACCAGTCCAAGACAAATCCTTTCTCAGGACACCATAGAAGTTCCCAGCAGGTGGTGGAGTAGCAGTATAATCTTTCATCCCAATCCCAGACAAGTCCCTAGAGTCTCTTTGCTCACTTACACATTTTTCTAAGGTTTGAGAAGCTTTATCAAATATTTGAATTTTAAGCCCTACATTCTCTTTATTTTTAATGGCCTCATCTAACTTAGCTTGTATGACTCCTTTGGATCTCTCCATAATGTCCCTAAGGTCAACACTAACTTTGAGGTCATGTGTTAAAACATTAATTCGATCTTTTAAGTCAAATTTCATTTTCTTATACTCCTCTATCGTCTTTTTTAGATTGTACAAGAGCCACTTGATAATTTGAAAGTCTAGCTTTTACGTCTAAAACATCTGATTTCAATTTTAAAACTTCTTTATTAAGTATTTCAGTATTTAACCTACAAGAAGAGTCATTAAATACCTCATTATCAGAACATGAAGAAGAATTGGAACTTCTGGAACTTGAAGAAGACTTGGCCTTAACTGAAAACATCATCAGACTTTTCGTCAACTTCTTCTCTAGTCTTATTAACCTCACGATATTGGATTTCATTCTTTAAATCAAAGTTTCTCAACAAGATCTGATACCACTTGTTGATCCCAAACTTAGATCTATTTAGCTTTGTGTTAACGAGATTAAATCAAGTTTAACACGTAGAGAAACTTTGTTGTATTGAACAATCTAAGTGTTATGCGGAATTTAACACTTAAAACAAAGAACAAAACAAGGTAAACCAAACTTTCACTTTGATTAATAATATCAATGAATGATTACAATGAAAGTGTTATGAGATATAAGGAAGAGGTGTGTGAAAGGGATCTGTCTTATGTCTAACCCTAAGGCCTCCTTTTATAGGTTTAAGGAGCCTTGTACAAAAATCTATGATCAACTATTTTAGGAAGAGACACAAGATAAACATACTCAAATAACTTATTGACTAAATCTTTTAAACATTTATGAATATATTCTGAATTCTTATCTTCATATTTCGTCCACCAGCTTGAAGAATTCATCATTGGCAGATTTAGTCCTTGTCTTTGTGTTATGATTCTTCTTGTCAACGCCTTGATAATTCTTATCAGCGTCTCACCTGTCAGCGCCTCAATTCTTCTTGTCAGCGTCCAAGTTCCTCTCGTCAGCGTCTAGGGACTTGGTCAATTTTATTCCCAACAGTTTTGTATTCTTTCATGAATTTATGTGAGTTAATTATGAGCTTTTTCTCCTATCGCTTGTTAATAAATAATTGCAATAAATAAGGTCGTACAATTAGAAAAGTTACTTAGCTTCTAGCCCAAGATTGTTTAAAAGTTGCTCGAGATTAATTAGAGTTCATAGCCAAGGCATAACTTATTGAAGCGGGATGCGAAGATTGGCGAGTCCGAAAAGGCCCTAACAAGGCATGAGGGCTACATTTTGTTGCTACAGATCCAAAGTGATGTGAAGAATCATTATTCAAAAATCAATATGAAGGATCGAGACTCACGACGAGAAGCAGTTACTCCCTTAAAGATCATGGAGAAGTCTATCCGAAAAGACCCTAACAAGGTATGAGGATAAATAGATCCAAGTCCGAAAAGGAGGCGGATCGTTGTATATCAAAATCCCAAATAAAGATTGGAGAAAAATGAAGAAGTCGTGGTTCAAGTTTGAAGAATCTCTCAAAAACTTCAAGTGAAGAAATTCCTATTATTAAGAGAAGACCATTATTTCAAGAACGTATCTCAAGATTCGAAGTATGAAGTAAATGCAAAATATCGGTCCGAGAAAGGTCTCAAATCGTGAAACGAGTTACGCCAAGATATGAACTTTATGAGGTTTCGAGAAGCAGTTTTAAAAGATTTTGTCCTTTAGCTAACTATTGATTAAATCGTACTACTTTATTTTTGGCCTAAATAAATTATCGAAATAAGTCAAAAATGCATCCTCGTGATCATTCAAGACAATAATAAAATATAAGAGATACACCTAGGAATAAGGGGGTCTAAGTGAATAATTGAGCCACATGAGTAAGTGTTAGTTTTACTAACTTATAATAACAATGATCTCGTTTCTAAGCTTGGCATGGGGAACGTGTAACTTGAGGGTGATAAACATTCATGACATCAAAAGCCCTAATGTAAGTCTTAGATTTCTTTACAAGTTTCTTCCTTCAAAGATTTTGTAAGTTTCTACCTTTTTAGTTTCCTTAGTGTCTAGCATTTAATAAAGGCCAAGGTGGGTTAATTATGATGGAGAATGTAAATCTTGATTTGTAACTAATGCATTGCATGAGGGCATTGCAATGGTCAAGTATAGGGGATTTAATAAGTGTGAAAACACTTATCCTTTCACCACTTAAAACAATTAAAAAAAGACCAAAACCTGTATTTAATGTCGTAAAAGTCGGAGTTATGCGTGGTTTGTGTTTTTATTGTGTTTTAGGACTAAAATATGAAAAAGGAAGAAAACACGGGCTTTCACGGGCTTTTATCGAAGAAAAAGACAAAAGACGAAGTCAAAAGATCAAGAGTGCAAAAAGAACGAAAATCAAAGGCTTATTCTGAAGAATTATCGAAGAAAAAGACTAAAGACGGAAGTTTAACGAAGTCGAAGAACCAAGTCTAATAAAAGAAGAAAATTAGAAGACAAGTTCATTTTATATCGACGAATCCCGAGACAAAGTTGAGAAAGGGGAATTAATTAAAAGACGAGAAGACAAAGTGAAGAAGGAAGCAATCAACACCATCTTTCCTTCCTCCTATAAATAGTCTCCTTAAGCCTTCATTTGTAACGAGTAGATTTTAGTTTTATTTTGTAAGGTAATTAGGAGTAGATTAATTACTTTCTCTCTCTAGCTTTTCTTTAATGTTTTCAAGCTTTTCATCTTAATCTTGTAATTTGAATCTTAATCTTCAACTTAATTTCAAGCTTTTTATAATCATTCTCATTCTTCCTTTCTTGTTTTTTAATCTATTGTTTGGTTTGATTAATCATGTAGTTTGGTTAGAACTTGTTATTTGTTTGATTGATGTGCTTATTCTATAGTTCTTATGGTTTTGATGTGGTTTATGTTATAGCTTATTGTGCTTATTGATTATTTTTATGTTTAGCTTATTTTTAATTAAGTGGATTTGGTAGATTAATATTTTTAAAATTGATTTTTATATATTTGGTTTGTTTGGTGTTTGTTAGATTTTAATTTGTGTTTAGTTTAGCTTATAATTTATATTAAATTTTCTTA
This sequence comes from Glebionis coronaria, assembly GCA_025667525.1. NCBI lineage: Eukaryota > Viridiplantae > Streptophyta > Magnoliopsida > Asterales > Asteraceae > Glebionis > Glebionis coronaria. The sequence goes on from CM046876.1 coordinate 414,134,963, forward strand.
TTTTTGGCTTATTTTTGGTTCCTTTCTTTTAGATCTAGATTTGTACTGTTTAATGTCATTTTCGAAAAAGTGTTTAATTATCCGAAGTTAGTCAATTTATCCGAAAACATTATATTCAGTTTTATTCGAAAATGGTATTTTTATCCGAAGATTTAATTTTATCCGAAGATTTAATTTTATCCGAAGATTTCTATTTATCTGAAAATAATTCTGTGTCTTTTATTCGAAATGTTCTAAGTTGTTTTACCCGAAGATATTTGAAACTAAGTTTTTTAGTCCAATTAATTTTCTATTTTCGTTCCTCGATTCGACTCGAATTTGATTTCCGGTTTAACGTTTTGACTTAACTTGTTTTTGGTAAAATCTATTTTTGGGTATTTTTTTTAACTAATTTAAATCAACTAATTAAAAGAAATCTATTTTAATTGACTATTTTAACTAAAAATTTAACTAATTAATAAAATTTGAAAAACTTTTAATTAAAATCTACTTTTAAGCAAAACTTAATAAATTGAAAACTTATTTTAAATCTAAAATTTAAATGAGAATTGAAAAATAATTTTAAATCTATGTAAAAGAAAACTATTTAAAAAAAATTACCTAACCAATGTAAAATTTAAATCTAATTTAATCTAATAAGACTATTTGAAAATTTAATGTAAAAAGAATTTTATTCAGAAACTTAATTTTATATAAAAAAAAACTAGATTAATTTAACTAATTTTAAAACAATGTAAATAAAAACTATTTTTAAGTAAACAAAATAAAATGGAAAGTAATTTAAAGTTATAAAAGTAAATAAAATATTTTTTTGTTTTTTTTATATTTATAAAAACTGTTATAAAAAAAACTTTTTAATTAATTTAAAGAAAACTAAACTTGTATGAAACTAATTTAATTTAAATAAACTGCCCAATTAAAATTAAAGTCCCTATATTAATTTAACGTTTCGAAACAATACACAAAAAGAAAGCTAGATCAAGTGGTTGGTCGTTTGGGGTTGTGAACGAGAGGTCGGGGGTTCGAACCCCCCGACAGACAAATGTTTCGCTATTTATTATTTATTTATATTTGCTTGTACAGATTTTTTTTTTGGAAAGTTTTATACACACAGATCAATTGGATCTGTATGCTAAAGCAAATAAAAGCCAATAACAGACCAAATAAGCTAGATAGGTTATAAATAAGCCAAAAAAGTGGACTAAAAAAATCTGAAATAAGCTAATGAGACTGGAAAAACAATAAGCAAGCAAACATCCTAAATAAGCAGTTCTACACAATAAATAACTATAAGCAAACAATAAGTAAATCCAAACAGACTATAATCTTCGCACAAGCAAATCCAAATCAAACTAAACTTAAGCAGATTACTAAAACAAATAAACTAAAACAGATTACTAAAACTCAAACAAATAACACAAGCAAATTAACAAAACTAAATAAAAGCAGATTAATAATCAAATAAGCAAAGTAGATAACTAAATAGACTTTAACCAGATAAAAATTAAACTAAGCAGATCTAAATAACATCAATAAACACAAGCATACATTAATATTAAACCATAACTAGATTTAACAAGAAAAACTAAGAAGAGAAAACACCTCGTGTTGAATCCGTTGTGACGAAGAGCTGCGCTGAGCAGTCTTATCGAACAAAATCAAACAACACCACCGTCTTTCACCTTCTCGAAACTCGAACCAAATCGACACTTATCGACAGCTTGAACAAACAGTACCAATCTCCAAACAAATACACTTCAAACAGTAACTTAAATATTTTCCAGTGGGGAAAATATATTGATATCACTTTCTTTATATATATATATATTTTTATTTTTTTTTATTTTTTTATAACCGAATGTAGAAAATCAGTAATATAAAAAGATTTAAGGCAGATTACTAAAAAAAATTAGCAGGAATTTAAATTGAGACAAAAATTAAATAACAGGAAACTTTTCATTAATATAAAATTAAAGATTACAAGTGCTGAAAATTAAAAAAATTACAAGATTAAAACTAATCTAATTTTACTGAAAATTAAAAAATGAAAGAAAACCTGCTCTCAATTACATGATAGAGGGGGTTTTATAGGAGAACCCCGAACCTTCTAGGTTCTCCTTGGTGCCTACGGCATGAAATCTTGGCTGCATCTTTATTTTCTTCTCTCTCTTCTCTTGAATCAACGGTGGAAAAGATGTCCCTCTCCTTCGGATCGCCAGGCTGGAATGATGAGTGATGTGGAGTTGTTTCCACCAATAATATTAAAGGAGAGGGCCACGTCGGAGAGAGAATGAAGACCATATTGGTGGATGCTGCGAAAAATGGGGGGATTTAGTTCCTTTTGGTGTGAATTACCCAATGAGGGTAAAACCCCCAAATTTGGTGGTTAATTTCATGATGTAAAAAAATTAGGGTTTGAGGGAAGGACTGTGTAAATGGGGAGAGGAAGGTGAGAGTGAAACAGTGAAGTTTTGTTTTTTTTCTAGGTTGTATCGCAAGTGTGGGGAAGGGTAAATGGGGTTTTAATAAAAGTGTGGGGAAAAATAAAAGTGGGTGTACACGTGTGTGGGTGTTGTGAGATTGGAATGAAAATTTTGACCGGTTGGTGTGGAGTGAAAAAAAAACGTGTGAGAAAGTGAGATTTGTTTTGATTTAGCCAATACCTTCATTAGTTTGAAATTTGGGCTAGGCCCAACTTAAACACTCCCTTCCGTTTTTATTATATCAGCCAAGTAGGCTTATGAAAGGCCTTGATCCGTTTAGTGTTTAAATTTAATTTTCCAAATGGGCTTGTGGGCCCAATAAGCAAATGTGGGACCCACAAGGCCCATTAAACTCAAATGATATTAAATTAACTAAAGACGGTCTTTATTTCGGCTATGTTGATCTTTTCTTCAAAACCGTGTCGGTTTACGTGAACTTGGGCACACTTTTGGTTTTTGACTCGTCTTCGTCTCTTTTTGGACTTTTCTTCAACTTTTGATCGCTAAATCCCGTGTTTTCTCTTCTTTTGATCACTTGTACCTATTTAAACACAAAAACACAAAACCACGCGTAATTCCGACTTTTACGATACAAAACACATGATTAGGTCTTGTTTTTACTTGATTTTAGTGGCAAAAGGATAAGTGTTTACACACTTATTAAATCCCCTACACTTGACCATTGCAATGACCCCATGCAATGCATAGTTTTAAAGCATACGTTACATTTTTCTCATAATCAATCCATCTCGGCCTTTATTATAATTACTACTACTACTACGACGAAAAGATTAAAACTTTAAAGGAAACAAAAGTTATAATAATTTATTGACTTTGAAATTATTTGATGGAAGAAAACTCGTAAAGAAATCTAAGACTTAGATTAGGACTTTGGTGTCATGAATATAAATCACCCTCAAGTTTCACGTTCCCCATACCAAGCATAAAAACGAGATCATTGTTATTACAAGTTAGCACAACTAACACTTACTCATGTGGTTTAGTTAATCACTTAGACCCCCTTATTCCTACGGTGTATCTCTTATATTTTATTTTTGTCTTGAATGATCACGAGGATGCATTTTTGACTTATTTCGATAATTTATTAAGGCCGAAAATAAAGTGGGACGATTTAATCGATAGTTAGCTAAAGGACAAAATCTTTTAAAACTGCTTCTCGAAACCTCAAAAAGTTCATATCTTGGCATAACTCGTTTCACGATTTGAGACCTTTCTCGGACCGATATTTGGCTTGTACTTCAAACTTCAAATCTTGAGAGACGATCTTGAAATTATGGTATTCTCTTCATTTTGGTAAACATCTTCATTAGGAGTGAAAGATGCTTCAAACGTTGACCACGACTTCTTCATTTATCCTCTTCTTTATTTAGGATTTTGATATACAACGATCCGCCTCCTTTTCGGACTTGGATCTATTTATCCTCATACCTTGTTAGGGTCTTTTTGGATAGACTTCTCCATGATCTTTAGGGGAGTAATTGCTTCTCGTCGTGTGTCTTGATCCATCATATTGATTTGGATTAATGATCTTCACATCATCTTATGATCTTTAGCAAAAAGTGAATCCTCATGCCTTGTGAGGGCCTTTTTGGACTCGGGTATCCTCATGCCTTGTTAGGGCCTTTTTGGATAAGCCAATCTTCGCGTCCCGCTTCAATAAGTTATGCCTTGGCTATGAACTCTAATTAATACCGAGCAACTTTTAAACGATCTTGTTCTAGAAGCTAAGTAACTTTTCAAATAAGCTAATTAACAAGTGATGGGAGAAAAAGCTCATAACTAACTCACATAAGTTAATGAAAGAATACCGAACTTATAATTAACTCTATCATCTCTCGTTCTCCACAATTTAAAATCTCAAGTAATGAGACTCGTGGATGCTTAGCCTAATAAACCAATTAAGGTCTACTTGGTTAAGGATACTAGCTAGAGTAAACTTAGATAAGTAAACTCGGGTTGAGTCAAAATATTCATGACGAGCCTAATATATCAAGGATATCTAAATTCGTTAAAACCATTTTATTTATTTATTCATTTTTGACTTTATTCTTGAAATGGGAATTATTCGATGCGATAATAAAAGGAAAGAAAATAAATAAAAATACTACTAGGCCAAAATAGATCAAAAATTTGAAAAACGTTGAAAATTTTTAAAAATTTTCCGGTTAAAATAGGGTCAAATTCATGGAAAAGGCCACTAAAATTTCGATAGAAATCCCCCCTACACTTAATATAAACATTGTCCTCAATGTTTAAGCATGTGGGAGAATAAACTCCCCTACACTTAGGACATTGAGTACGTTGTTTAAAATCGAGCTAAGGAAAGGACAACTAAAGTGATTACATTAATTTGTTTTTTATATACAAGATTGAATCACAATAGCAAAAACTTATCGAAGGAACCGGGTACACGGGTAACATGGGAACACGGGTCGCGTCAAAAGTACCAAAAGTGGATCATTAAGCACATGTCCCTGCACACAACATCACAACACAAACAACCTACTTGGCTCCCCCCTCTACACTTATTGGTGAAAATGGGTGAAAGGTAAAAAGGGTGGAAAGGGTGAAAAAGGTAAAAATCTAACCTAGTTATACGATGCTTGATTTTTCATCACGAGTCTCTAGCTCGACTCGAATTCCCGAATGTCATCATTCAAATGGGGAAATCATGGAAAACCGAGATTTCCAAGGGAGGAAAATCTCTCCATGATAAAGGTGAAGCAAAGTCATACAAGGCATACCCCATGAAAAATCCACCTGGGTCAAACACATAATTTCCATCACAAAAGGAAATAAACCCCGAGGTGGTACGCAAGTCATAGAAAAGTGGGGTATCCTTAGGCAAAAGTCTCTTACAAGGAAAGGTAAGGTGGTATGGCAATGAAAGCACAAGTCTCTATTCCCGGATCAAACACAGGTTCCTTAATGGGAAAATAGCAAGAGGTGTCGACATTTAAGCTCAAAATATCATCAAAATCCATAGTGGTAAAGTCATCCTCTTCCAAACTTAATGTGAAAACATAAGTATCGTCGGAGTCATAGGAAAACTCTTCCTCAAGAGGAAAATAGGTATTTAGAAAGATATCTAAATCCTCCTCAAATGGAATAACCTCTAAAGTAGGTAAGATCTCTAAGAGTGGGGAATCCTCCTCAAAAGTCATGACTTCTAAAATTGGAGTATAAAAGTCAAAAGGAGTCTCCATGGAAGAATCACTCATCGAGATATGAGGTGCATTAAGATCATGGAGTGGGTCATTAAAGTTGATGAGATCACTTAAAGAAGTGTCATCATCGTAGGTATCAAAGATTGGTATATCAAAAATGGGTGGGTCAAAAGTGGGTGGGTCAAAAGACGAGTCTTCTAAGCCGAAAATAGTGTGATCACTTGAAGAAGTGTCATCACTATAGGTGTCATAAATGGGAGTGTAAAAAATTTGAGGCTCTAAGGGAAGGGATGAGTTTATCACAAAATCATTTTGATTAGATTTTTTAATTCCAAAAGGATTAATAAAAATCTCGTCATCATTATAATTAAGAACATCAATCATATTGACCGACTCTTTTCCATTTGATTTATTTGTGATTTTTCCCATTTTAAAAACTTGTTGTTCACCCCTAACCCTAAGAATTAACTCCCCTTCGGCTACATCAACTAAGTCTCTTCCGGATCTTAAGAATGGTCTACCAAGTATTAACGGAATACGAGGATCCATCTCATAGTCGACGACGACAAAGTCCACGGGAAAAGTGAATGTACCAACTCGAACAAAAACATCTTCGGCGATACCCACGGGGTATGCGAGAGTTCGATTAGCTAACTCTAAAGTCATACGAGTCGGTACAAGGTCGGGTAACGACAATTGTTTCCAAACCGAAAGTGGCATAAGATTGATGCTAGCGCCGAGATCCGCTAAAGCCATACAATCATCGATTTGAGGAAACGAGCAAGGTAACACGAATCGTCCAGGATCTCCTAGCTTTTCAGGAAGCTCTTTGAGAAGAACCGCGGAACAATTCTCATTTAAACGGGTGTTAACGAGCTCAACCATTTTTTCCTTCTTATTGAGCAAATCTTTAAACATTTTGACAAATTTTGGCATTTGAGCAAGTGCTTCAATAAGGCTTACGCTGACATTCACATTGGAAATCATTTTCAAAAAATTAGAGACATGAATGTCATCATTGGTGAGCACATTAGTCTTGCCTAACCTAGATGGATAAGGAATATTAGGCTTAGGTTGAAAAGGAGAAGGACTCGCTTCTTGAAAAACCGTAGGAATAGGCTCTTTCGGCAATGGAGGACTAGAACTAGGAGTGGTAGTGGGCGGAATCACCGGAGGGGGAGTAGGATTACTCATTATGACCTCCGAGCCTTGTCTCTCCTTTATGGGCGAAGAGATGAAAGGTCCCACTAAAGTGGCTCCACTTCGAGTATTGATAGCACTCACATTAGCACGAGGGTTAATCTCGGTATTGGATGGTAAGGCACCTTGGGGTCTAAGGGTTTGCAACATAGTCAAAAATCTCTTATCGTTGGACTCTTGCATTTGTCTAGTAGATTCTTGCATTACTTTCATGATTTTCTCATGTTCGGTCAATTTTTGTAGAACCAAGTCCATTTGAGGGTTTGGCATATTCATTTGATTAAACCCTTGATTAGGAAAACTTTGATTTTGGGATTTAAAACCGTTGTTATTATAAAAACCTTGATTATTATTTTGAAGCCCTTGGTTTTGACCATTAAAATTCCCTTGATTAGCATTCCCTTGAAAATTACCCATTTGAGGACCTTGGTTCCTATTTTGGTATTGGGTATTTTGGGCGGGTGGGGGTGGTCTTTGTGGTGCTACAAAACCCGGGGGAGCCAAATAATTAGAACTATTGTAAGACAAATGGTTAACATCAACATTAGGTTTAAATGGAACCCTTTCATTAGCATTAAAAGCACAAACTTGTTGTTGTTGATTATAAACCTTGTCACAGTTTAAATATGAATGTGGTCCACCACAAGTCTCACACGTTTCACTATTATCTTTCACGGCATGCACATGTGTAGTGAGGGCGTCGGTTTTTAGTGCAAGGTGTTTCACAATTGAAGTAAGCTCCTTAATTTGATTATTCACCTCATTATCACTAGCACTAGCTATTATAGCCCGAACACTCTTAGTTTGCACTTTTGCCTTGTTCTCAATAATGGCCCAAGCCTCGTTCATGGTTTTCACAAGAATATTGCCCCCCGTGGCACTATTAAGTGAGTCTTGGTCATTTAGAGTTAAACCATTGTAATACGTATTTATTTGGTGCACTTTAGTGAAACCGTGTTGTGGACATTTTCTCAAAAGCTCTTTAAATCGATCCCAAGACTCACTAAACGTTTCCCCATATTTTTGCTCAAAGGTGATGATTTCATTCCTTAAAGAGGTGGTCCGTGATGGTGGGAAAAAGTAATTAATGAACTTGGTCTCTAAGTCGATGCATGTTGTAATACTTTGGGGTGGTTCCTTATCAAGCCAAATCCGGGCTTGTCCCTCGAGGGAAAAAGTAAAAAGTTGTAGGCGAACGGCCTCTTGTGGCACCCCATTGTATTTGACGGTATTTGCTAATTGGATGAATCGTTTGATATGAGCGTGTGGGTCATCATTAGTACGACCTAAAAATGGTGTAGCGGAAACTATTCGAATAAAATCCAGTTTAAGTTCAAAATGATTAGCTCCAATGGTCGGCACCACAATCGCGTCATCGTTTCCTTCAACGTGAGATTGAAGAATCTCAATCATTGGTCGATTATCCGTTGCCATCGTTATGTCGAAAGCTCGATTATCGGGATCGGCTTGAATGACGGTCTTTTTGTTTTTCTTCTTCTTCTTCTTTTTGGAAGAATTGGAAGAGTTTGGTACACCACTCGGTATGTATGTATGCGCGCGAGTGCGCATACAATTAAAACTTTGGAATGAGGTAGGTGATCTCGGTCGACTTTGAGAGGAAAAGGATTTTCCCTCTCGAGGAGCAATATGAAAAAGCTACAAAAATATATACTTAATTACTAATTGAGTTGGCAAACCAATAATCGGTCGTCCCTCTCAATATACGCACAATCAAGCGGGGAAACGAGGTGGCACAAAGCACTTAAAAACCTTTTTCCTTAGACGACCTTTTATAGCGCGTCGCCTTATACCCACCTTATAGTTTGTATAAATCGAGTTCAAACGTCTTACTAGTATTTATCTATTTTGCCTTTTTATTTCGTTATGGATGCGAATACAATAGTTAGGTGATGAAATCCCAACTAAGGCTTATTTGAAAAGTAGGTAAGGTATTGTGCTACGTAATATATTATAGTAAAAGAAAAATCTTTTTGTATTTTTTTTAGAAAAATATATATTCACAAGAAAAATCGAAAGAAATCGAACTAAAAATTAACACTAATACATAAAATTTTTGGTGTAATACTTTTAGGAAAAAGTATTACGTTTTGCTTTTTTAATTTTTTTGGTGCAATTCTTAGGAAAGAAATTGCTTTTGTGATTTTTTAATTTTTTTGTATTTTTAAGTTTTTGATTTTTTTGTATTTTTGATTTTGTTGCAAGAAACGTAACGTTCAAAATCGAACGGATCCCAAAATCCAAACGTCTTCACGAAAAATCGTCAATCGTACGAGCGAAGCGGCAGCGGCGCCATTTGAAACTAAGTTTTTTAGTCCAATTAATTTTCTATTTTCGTTCCTCGATTCGACTCGAATTTAATTTCCGGTTTAACGTTTTGACTTAACTTGTTTTTGGTAAAATTTATTTTTGGGTTTTTTTTTTAACTAATTTTAATCAACTAATTAAAAGAAATCTATTTTAATTGACTATTTTAACTAAAAACTTAAGTAATTAATAAAATTTGAAAAACTTTTAATTAAAATCTACTTTTATGCAAAACTTAATAAATTGAAAACTTATTTTAAATCTAAAATTTAAATGAGAATTGAAAACTACTTTTAAATCTATGTAAAAGAAAACTATTTAAAAAAATTACCTAACCAATGTAAAATTTAAATCTAATTTAATCTAATAAGACTATTTGAAAATTTAATGTAAAAAGAATTTTATTCAAAAACTTAATTTTATATAAAAAAAACTAGATTAATTTAACTAATTTTAAAACAATGTAAATAAAAACTATTTTTAAGTAAAAAAAATAAAATGGAAAGTAATTTAAAGTTATAAAAGTAAATAAAATATTTTTTTGTTTTTTTTTATATTTATAAAAACTGTTATAAAAAAACTTTTTAATTAATTTAAAGAAAACTAAACTTGTATGAAACTAATTTAATTTAAATAAACTGCCCAATTAAAATTAAAGTCCCTATATTAATTTAACGTTTCGAAACAATACACAAAAAGAAAGCTAGATCAAGTGGTTGGTCGTTTGGGGTTGTGAACGAGAGGTCGGGGGTTCGAACCCCCCGACAGACAAATGTTTCGCTATTTATTATTTATTTATATTTGCTTGTACAGATTTTTTTTTTGGAAAGTTTTATACACACAGATCAATTGGATATGTATGCTAAAGCAAATAAAAGCCAATAACAGACAAAATAATCTTGATAGGTTATAAATAAGCCAAAAAAAGTGGACTAAAAAAAATTTGAAATAAGCTAATGAGACTGGAAAAACAATAAGCAAGCAAACATCCTAAATAAGTAGTTCTACACAATAAATAACTATAAGCAAACAATAAGTAAATCCAAACAGACTATAATCTTCGCACAAGCAAATCCAAATCAAACTAAACTTAAGCAGATTACTAAAACAAATAAACTAAAACAGATTACTAAAACTCAAACAAATAACACAAACAGATTAACAAAACTAAATAAAAGCAGATTAATAATCAAATAAGCAAAGTAGATAACTAAATAGACTTTAACCAGATAAAAATTAAACTAAGCAGATCTAAGTAACATCAATAAACACAAGCATACATTAATATTAAACCATAACTAGATTTAACAAGAAAAACTAAGAAGAGAAAACACCTCGTGTTGAATCCGTTGTGACGAAGAGCTGCGCTGAGCAGTCTTATCGAACCGAATCAAACAACACCACCGTCTTTCACCTTCTCGAAACTCGAACCAAATCGACACTTATCGACAGCTTGAACAAACAGTACCAATCTCCAAACAAATACAATTCGGACAGTAACTTAAATATTTTCCAGTGGGGAAAATATATTGATATCACTTTCTTTATATATATTTTATTTATTTTTATTTTTTATTTTTTTTATAACTGAATGTAGAAAATCAGTAATATAAAAAGATTTAAGGCAGATTACTAAAAAAAAATTAACAGGAATTTAAATTGAGACAAAAATTAAATAACAGGAAACTTTTCATTAATATAAAATTAAAGATTACAAGTGCTGAAAATTAAAAAAATTACAAGATTAAAACTAATCTAATTTTACTGAAAAATAAAAAATGAAAGAAAAGCTGCTCTCAATTACATGATAGAGGGGGGTTTTATAGGAGAACCCCAAACCTTCTAGGTTCTCCTTGGTGCCTACGGCATGAAATCTTGGCCGCATCTTTATTTTCTTCTCTCTCTTCTCTTGAATCAACGGTGGAAAAGATGTCCCTCTCCTTCGGATCGCCAGGCTGGATTGATGGGTGATGTGGAGTTGTTTCCACCAATAATATTAAAGGAGAGGGCCACGTCGGAGAGAGAATGAAGACCATCTTGGTGGATGCTGCGAAAAATAGGGGGATTTAATTCCTTTGGGTGTGAATTACCCAATGAGGGTAAAACCCCCAAATTTGGTGGTTAATTTCATGATGTAAAAAAATTAGGGTTTGAGGGAAGGACTGTGTAAATGGGGAGAGGAAGGTGAGAGTGAAACAGTGAATTTTTGTTTTTTTTCTAGGTTGTATCGCAAGTGTGGGGAAGGGTAAATGGGGTTTTAATAAAAGTGTGGGGAAAAATAAAAGTGGGTGTACACGTGTGTGGGTGTTGTGAGATTGGAATGAAAATTTTGACCGGTTGGTGTGGAGTGAAAAAAAACGTGTGAGAAAGTGAGATTTGTTTTGATTTAGCCAATACCTTCATTAGTTTGCAATTTGGGCTAGGCCCAACTTAAACACTCCCTTCCGTTTTTATTATATCAGCCAAGTAGGCTTATGAAAGGCCTTGATCCGTTTAGTGTTTAAATTTAATTTTCCAAATGGGCTTGTGGGCCCAATAAGAAAATGTGGGACCCACAAGGCCCATTAAACTCAAATGATATTAAATTAACTAAGGACGGTCTTTATTTCGGCTATGTTGATCTTTTCTTCAAAACCGTGTCGGTTTACGAGAAATTGGGCACACTTTTGGTCTTTGACTCGTCTTTGTCTCTTTTTGGACTTTTCTTCAACTTTTGATCGCTAAATCCCGTGTTTTCTCTTCTTTTGATCACTTGTACCTATTTAAACACAAAAACACAAAACCACGCGTAATTCCGGCTTTTACGATACAAAACACATGATTAGGTCTTGTTTTTACTTGATTTTAGTGGCAAAAGGATAAGTGTTTACACACTTATTAATATTTCTTGTTACTTTATCCGAAGTTAGTAACAAACAGTTTTATCCGAAGATATAAAAAGAATTTTTATCCGAAGAATTCAAAAACATATATTTCGAAGAAGTAAAAAAGTTTTATCCGAAGATGGACAAAAAAAGTTATCCGAAGATGGTGGTTGCTTGTTTCCCGCCAAAAACATAATTTACCCAAAAATAAAATAGCTTTTTTTATCCGAATTTGGTGATAGGCTTGTTTTCATTCAGAAGTGCATATTGCACTCATTTTTGTTTCCCTCCAATTGTATGTTTCCCCATCTCCAACATGTCTCCCTTCTTCCAACAATTTTGTTATTTAGTCCGTAAGTCATTTTAGTTTTACCCGAAAGTTATTTTTATTTTTTATTCCGAAAGTCAGACATTTTTAGTTTTATTTTTCCGTAAATTTTAGTTTTAGTATTTTATCCGAAAGTTTAAGTTTTAATTTTTATTAAGTGCCCGTATAATATTTGTTTCGTTTCTTTTTAAAGTAGCTTTATAATCCAATTTCATTTATTTTTATTAATTAAGTTTTATTTTAATTCGATACTTTATTTTTATTTTTAGCTTTATTTTTATTAATTGTATCTTTTTAATATTTGTTTTAATATTTGTTTTTATAGTTGTTTTAAAATAAGTTCGTTTTAACATTTGTTTCTTTATTATTTATCATTTATCTTTAGTTTACTTTTAATATTTTTGCATTTACTTTTTAGTAGAAAGAGATAACCATATTTTATTTTATCCACAAAAAAACTGAGTCACACGTTAAACCCCTTTTCAATTCGAATCGAATCGAGAGAAACGAACTTTAATAAAATATAGTTATTAGTGATTTACATCATGATTATTGACCAAAGAATCATCATTAAAATCATCATCATTAACCATATAATCTTGATCATCGTTTATAGTGTTCATGATTATTGACCACAAATCGATGTGTACAAGAACAATAAGTGGAAATGGCATGAAACTAATGAAAAAGTAATTGAGTTTTGTATATTTTGTGATTTTGAAGAAAAATCAGGGTTTGGGATGGATATGGAGTTCGAAAATTATGGAAACTGCGTATGCATTAACCTTGCATGGACATTCAAAATTTTCGTGAAAATTTTGGCTCCAAATACAAAAATTAAACAACCAAATATTTTGAATTCTAATTTGCCTCCAAATTAAACATTCCAACTAGGTAAACTTTTCCTTTGAGTTTCCTGGTAAAAATAAAGTTTGAACAAATTATATACTATATTACACATTTAACATTCAACCAAAAACCTTTGATAGATAACTGATAATTGCTTGAGTACAGATATTGAGTTGTACATGGACTTAAAATACTTATATTAACTAGTTAACAAACTTATATAGTTGATTACAGATAACTGATAATTGTTTCATAATGCTAGTAATGCATACAAATCTATTATATTGTTACAACATGTAGGTTGATAATACAACAGGTGCATAGCAATAACAGACCAACAAAACACAAAAAAATGTTCATATTAAACAGGGAGAACTGACATCATCCAACCTTCCTTTTGCCTTTGTTGTTGCTCCCCTCTGCAACATTCCTTGACAGAACCTTCTTCTCAGCAATTTCTTTCCAAGTTTTTTTATTGGCTAGGCCAACAACAACATTGGTCTTGGAAATTTATCTTGAGAAGATTGAGCTTTGTGAGTGTGCTTTGATCTGGGAGTGTGCTTTCGTCTTGGAGCATCAGCTTGATTAACTAATTCTTCATCGCTAGAGTTAAAGAAAGGGTTCATCCAATCTCTGTTTTCCCATTCCTCCTGATATTTGACCACATCATGTGTTTAAAACAATTAATCGACGGTATAAAGGTATACAACTTTATGCATAAACACATAACAACTTAACTATACCTTGTTTGAAATTTTCTTATATCCTTTGGAGTAAGCAGTCAACTTTGACTTTGAACCTGACATAGCATTAAGTTGAATAAATTAAAAATTTACACTAGTGTACATTAAACCATAAACTTTAAGTTTAAACAGCTTTACCTTTAGAATTTCTATTCTTCTTAAGTTCTAACTCATAATCCTCATCACTCGTGTCTTTCTCCTCATCAGTTGTATCTTCCTCCTCATCACTAGAATCTACCTCGGCATCATTAGTGTCTTCCTCCTCATCTGATGAATATGATTCATCCTCTGTAGTAGGTTTGAATACAATAGGTGTTTCTAAACAGGGAGGACGAATAGAGGGAGGACGAACTTTTTTGGAAGAATTTGTGGCATTAGGTACACCTAAAATTTGAGTTTGAAGCAAGGGAGGATGAACATAGGGAGGATGAACTCGAGCGGACGAACTTGTGGAATTAGGAGTTTGAAACAAGTAAGGATGAATAGATGAAGAACTTGTGACATTATGTATGCCTACAATATGAGTTTGAAACAAGGGAGGACGAAAACAGGGAGTAATTGAAGAACTTGTTTGTAAACTACGAATGGGACTTGTGTTGCTAGGGGGTGGGCGAAATTTAGCACTTTCAGAAGTAGATGATGAAGTGTCTGATTCAATATGAATTAATTCTGCAAACATGTTAATAAGTGTGAAAACACTTATCCTTTTACCACTTATTTCCAATAATAACAAGACCAAAACGTGTATTTTATGTCGTAAAAGTCGGAATTATGCGTGGTTTGTGTTTTTATTGTGTTTTAGGACCAAAAGATGGAAAAAGGAAGAAAACATGGGCTATCACGGGCTTTTATCGAAGAAAACGAGAAAAGACGAAGTCAAAAGATCAAGAGTGCATAAAGAACGGAAGTCCAAGGCCTATTCCGAAGATTTATCAAAGAAAAAGTCCAAAGACGGAAGTTTAATGAATTCGAAGAACTCAAGTCTAATAGAAGAATAAAAATTATAAGATAAGTTCAATTTATGTCGACAAATCCCGAGACGACGTCAAGAAAGACAAAGATTTTAAATCGAGTCGAGAAGAAAGAAAAAAGGAAGCAACACATACACCTTCCCATCCTCCTATAAATACCCTCCTAATGACACATTAGGAGGGTGTTAGCTAGTTTATTTTTCTTTCTTTAGTTTTATCTTTAGATTGAGAAAGTGTTTAACTTTCTCTCACTAGAACTTCATCTTTTCTTTCTTTTTATGTTTAAGCTTTGATTTGATCTTGTATTTTAGAATCATTAATCCATAAGGTCAAGTTAAGTTTTCTTTTATCTTTAATCTTCTTCTACCTTTCTTTATTTTCTAAAAGTTAATTTTTGATTCATTATAATCTTGATTTTGTTTAATCTTTATGATTGATTGATAAAAAGTTTATCTTTTTATTAATCTCTAATTTTTTACACGGATTAAGTTTTGAGCTTTTCATGCTTATTGACTTAGTTTGTGTTTAGCTTATTTAGTTTTCATTTTACTTAAAAGTTTCGTCTTTTTATGGTTTGATTTAAAAGTTTGCTTATTTAAGGTTTAAAAAGTTCTTACTTTATACTTATTAGTTCGGTTCATTATTGATTTGGTTAAGTCTTGGTTTGAGCTTATCAAATATAGCTTATTAACTTGGCTTATACGAATTACCTAGCATAGGAAAGGTAAACCCCTTTCCGATTAAGCATTCCGATTTGAGCCCCCTCATTCTGATCTGCTTCATTTATTCCGATCATCTTGATCGGAAAAGGGTTTTGATATTCCGATTGGGATTCCTTTTGGATTCTGATTGTGTCATTTTAGCTTATTCCGACCAGGGTTCTTTCTTGTATTCCGATTGCATTATTTTTCTTTATTCCGATCACTTCCTTTTATACATTCGATAGCTATTGTTTTCTAGTATTCCGATTGCTTTCCGATTACCAATATTCCGATCACATTCCTTTTTGGCTTATTCCGATAACATTCCGATCAGTAGTATTCCGATGGGGTTCCGATTGGGATTATTCCGATGGGTTTGAGTTTTGTTTTTTTACCAAGTTTTTATGTGTTTAGTTTTAATTCGCAAAAATTGCACGCTTACCGAAATCTCTATTTTTACCAAGTGTTTTTCTAGTAATTTTTAGTTTAATTTTCAAAGCTTTAATTTAGTTTTTATAGATTTGCTTTTAGCTTATTTTAATTACGTTTTGCACTTACCCTTTCTAATAGAATAGAAAATCAACTCCCCCTTTTAGTGACCATTACCGACTATTCCTCCATTAACCGTGATCAATTCGATTAGATACCGAGAACGACATCAAGTTCACAAATGCTAAAGCAAGCTAAGAAAAAGTCATGTATTAAATGGCGCCGCTGCCGGCTCTTTTCGTAAAAATTAACGGTTTTTAGTGAGAAATTGGATTTTGGGATCCGTTCTTTTAGGAACGTTATTTTCAAGCACAAAAATTTTCAAAAATCCAAAAATCCAAAAACAATAAAAAAGATAAAAAATCAAAAATATTTTATTTCCTTTTAGTGTATGCGTACTCGATCTACGTCTTATCCTGAGCCCGAGACTCTTAGAGACATAGATATGGCCGGTGTGCATAACAATAATAACAACCCACCCCACCCCAATTTGAATAAAAATAACAACAACAACAATGTTCCCCCACCCGACCTACGAACAATGTAGGAGCTTTGTCAACCAACCATGAACGGATGCAGAGGACCGATTGCGCCAATGCAAATCACGGCTCCTGAATTTTCGTTGAAGCATCACATGATCCAGCAAGTTCAAAATGCTTGCCCGTTTCGCGGATTACCGGATGATGATGCCAACAAACATCTCGACAAGTTCATTACCGTCACTCAAAGCATGAAACTACCCGGTGCTTCCATGGATTTTCTTCGCCTTCACCTCTTTCCACACACTTTATCCCACCACGCCGAATAATGGTTTGATCGTCTTACCAAAAATTCAATTCAAACATGGAATGACATGACTCAAAAAATTTTGTCGCGCTATTTTCCACCATCCATGGTCACTAGTCTTCGCAACCAAATCAGTGGATTCACACAAGAACCTGATGAGTCGCTTTTCGATTCTTGGGAACGCTATAATGTCTTGATCGACCGTTGTCCAAACCATAACATGCTCACTGTTACTTTGATTGATACTTTCTATAATGGTCTAACTTTTCGTGATCATGATACGATTAATGCTGTCGCCGGTGGTACATTCATGAAGAGAAGACCTGAGGAGTGTAGAGAGCTGATAGAGAACATGACCACTCACCACAAAAATTAGGATTCATCTGCATCTTCAAGGAATAACCAGAGGGCCAATGTTTCTTCTACATCATCCAACTCAGAGATAACCGAACTTACTGGCCAAATAGCTGAGATGAACAAAAACTTCTTAACCATGGCTACAAACCAATTTCAACAAGCTAAAGTTATAGCAACTTCTTGTGAGATTTACGGGGGTTCTCATTCATACACTGATTGTCCTTCTACTCTTGACAATCCGGAAAATGTATATGCCGCTAACGGTAACTTTCCTACAGGAGGCTACCAAGCACGTCCTCAAGGAGACCGTAACTTGCTAAGTTATCGTTCCAACAACAATTTCAACCGTAACAATCAAAGCCAACCTCGAGCTACCAATCAATATCAATCCCAAAGAAACCCATATCCACCTCAAGGAAATAATTCAGCTTACCAAGCCCCACCTCTCAATCAACCCACGGCATTGAACCAAGACCTCGAAGCTCACATGAGGACCAATAGAGAGATGGTGACGAATCTTCAAAGCCAATTCATTAACTTGAAAGGTGACATGGCAAAACAAGGGAACGATATTCGTTCCGAGCTAAGGAATGACATGGAAAAACAAGGGAATGCTCTTCAAGCCGATATGAGAAACTCTATGAACAATCAAACGAATAACTTAAGGGATATGATGGCTAGTTTTTTCCCAAGTAATCAAACCTCTGGTTCGGGTTCTCTTCCGAGTAACACCGTTGCTAATCCAAGAGGGGAGATGAAAGCAATCACCACCCGAAGTGGCAAAGGTTTAAAGAAACCCGAGATTCCTACACCTACACCGGTGATTGTGACAAAGGAAAACGAGTCCCCTTCTCCAATTCCTCCACCTTCTACTTCCACCCCTCCACCACCCAAGGATGTGAGTGAGAATTCCATACCAAAGCTTTCATCTCAACCCAATATACCTTATCCCTCAAGGTTGAGGAGAGAGAAATTGAAGAACAAGGGTGGTATTCAGGTTTCTAACTTTCTCAACATGTTTAAGCAACTGAATTTCAACATCTCCTTTTCCGAGGCTCTCGCTCACATGCCCAAATATGCTAAAATGTTTAAAGAACTTCTCGGTGATAAGGAGAAACTCCTTGATATCGCTCAGACCCAACTTAATGAGAATTGCTCTGTAGTCCTCTTAAGGAAATTACAACCAAAATTGGTAATCCGGGTCGTTTCTTGATTCCTTGCAACTTCCCCGGGGTAGAGAATTGTATGGCCCTAGCCGATCTAGGTGCTAGTATCAACTTAATGCCTCTAAGCGTCTGGAAACATTGTCTCTACCCGAGCTAGTCCCCACCCGAATGACATTGGAATTAGCTAACCGTACGGTTACTTATCCAGTGGGGATAGCCGAAGACGTCTTCGTTGGTGTCGACAAATTCACCTTTCCGGCGGATTTTGTTGTCGTTGACTATGAGATGGACCTCCGTGTTCCATTAATCGTTGGACGTCCATTCCTGAGGACCGGTCGCAATCTCATTGATGTAGCCACGGGCGAATTAATCATGAGAGTTGGTGATGATAAAATCGTCTTCAACATGGGTAAACTTTCTAAGCAGACTTCTGAAAACGAGAGCGTTAATTTCATTGACGTTCTTGATGAGGCTTGTGAAGAACATTTCAAAGACGCTTGTAAAAGTGGTTCTTCTTCTCCACCCATTGTTTAGATCTTTGCCTCTCTTGCTCCATCACTAACTCCATCTAGATAAAGTGATTTCATTTTCAAAGACTTTGAAGCAACTTTGGGAGATGTGGATTTGCAATATGACGATTCTCCCTCCAATTGGGATGAAGACATTCGTACCATTGAGAAACTTCTCAATGAGGACCATATTTCTCCACCATCTCCTAAGGATATCTCTATCGATGATCCGAATATGAAAGCGCCGTCCATCGAAAATCCTCTGGATTTAGAGCTTAAGGATCTGCCGTCTCATCTCGAGTACGTTTTCCTTGACGACAAAAACAAACCACCCGTCATCATCGCAAAGGACTTGAAAGAAGAAGAAAAATCCCGACTTATCGCCGTGCTGAAGAATCATACGAAAGCGATTGCATGGAAAATCTCCGATATTCGTGGAATTGATCCTCACTTTTGCACACATAAAATTCTCATGGAGGACGATTTTAAACCCACTATTCAAAGCCAAAGAAGGGTGAATCCCAAGATCCATGACGTTATCAAAAAAGAGGTTATCAAACTTCTTGATGCGGGCATGATCTATCCTATCTCGGATTCACCATGGGTTAGTCCGGTCCATTGTATGCCTAAGAAAGGCGGAATCACCATTGTGCCCAATGAAAACAACAAGTTGATTCCTACTTGTCTCGTTACAGGGTGGAGAGTTTGTATAGACTATCGCAAAATCAATGATGCTACGAGAAAGGATCATTTTCCCTTTCCTTTCATGGACCAAATGCTTGAACATCTAGCGGGTAATGACTATTATTGCTTCTTAGATGGTTTCTCCGGGTATTTTCAAATTCCCATCGATCCCAAAGACCAAGAGAAAACCACATTCACTTGTCCTTATGGAACATTTGCTTATAAAAGAATGCCTTTCGGCTTATGCAATGCTCCCGGGACTTTCCCAAGGTGTATGATGGCTATCTTCCAAGAAACTATGGAAGTCTTCATGGATGATTTCTCGGTCTATGGTGATTCTTTCTCTACTTGCCTTACCAATATGGAACGCATGCTGAAGCAGTGTGAAGACACTCGCCTTGTTCTAAATTGGAAAAAATGCCATTTCATGGTAAACGAAGGCATTGTGCTTGGACATAAAGTCTCAAAAGCCGGTCTTGAAGTCGATCGTGCTAAAGTTGATGTCATAGCCAAATTACCTCCACCTTCAACCGTGAAGGGTGTGAGAAGTTTCCTTGGTCATGCGGGCTTCTATCGTCGATTCATTCAAGATTTTCTAAAATCGCTCGCCCGATGACCCACCTCTTGGAAAAAGATACACCCTTTATCTTTTCTAAAGAGTGTCTTGAATCCATTAATCTTCTTAAGGACAAGCTAACTAAGGCACCGGTCTTGGTTACCCCTAATTGGGAGCTACCTTTTGAAATGATGTGCAATGCTAGCTACTTTGCTATTGGAGCGGTTTTGGGCCAAAGAGTGAAGAAACACTTCCAACCAATCCATTATGCTGGCAAGACAATGACGGGGGCTCAATTGCATTATACCACTACCGAAAAAGAGCTTTTAGCTGTAGTGTATGCATTTGAGAAATTCCGCCCTTATCTTGTTCTTTCCACCACAATCGTGTACACCGATCATTCCGCGTTGAAGTACTTGTTAACTAAACAAGATTCTAAGCCAAGACTTCTTCATTGGGTTTTGCTCCTTCAAGAATTTAAAATTGAAATTCGTGACAAGAAGGGAGCAGAAAACCTAGCCGCGAATCATCTAAGTAGACTTAAGGATCCTTATCAAGGGGATCATCCGGATCAAGAGATCAATGACTCTTTTCCCCTTGAGGCCTTAATGTCTATAAATTCCAATCTTGATGACACCCCGTGGTTTGCGGACATTGCAAACTACTTAGCGGGTGGTATTCTCATCAAAGGGTTAACATCCTAACAAAAAAAGAAGTTCTTTAACGATGTTAAGACTTACTTTTGGGATGACCCTTATCTCTTCAAACAATGTGCTGATCTGATTATTCGTCGATGTGTTTATGGGCCGGCAGCGTTACTAATCCTTGAAGCTTGCCATAAAGGACCCACCGGTGGTCATTTTGGTCCCAACTACACGGGAAGAAAGTGTTTGACTCGGGATTCTATTGGCCCACCATTTATCGGGACGCTCACGAGATGGTTAAAAATTGTGATGCTTGCCAACGCCAAGGCAAGATCACACATAAAGACGAGATGCCTCAAAATTTCATACAAGAATGTGAAATCTTTGATGTATGGGGTATCGACTTTATGGGGCCATTTCCATCATCTAAAGGGAACAAGTACATCCTCGTAGCCGTTGACTACGTTTCCAAATGGGTTGAAGCTAAGGCTCTCCCTACGAACGATGCGAGGGTGGTTGTGAACTGTTTGAAGCAACTTTTTGCTCGATTCGGTGTTCCTCGTGCTATCATCAGTGACCGCGGGACTCATTTTTGCAATGACCACTTTGCTCGAGTCATGGCTAAGTACGGTGTAAATCACCGTCTTTCCACCGCTTATCATCCCCAAACCAATGGTCAAGCCAAGATATCTAACCGTGGATAGAAGCGAATTCTTGAGCGTACTGTGGGAGAGCATCGTGCCTCGTGGGCTGATAAGTTAGATGATGCTTTGTGGGCTTTCCGTACAGCTTATAAGACCCCGATTGGTTGTACACCTTATCGTCTTGTGTACGGGAAAGCATGCCACCTCCCTATCGAGCTGGAACATAAGGCATATTGGGCCTTGAAGTGGACTAACTTCAACATCAACAAAGCCGACGATCTTCGGAAGATTCAACTCAATGAGCTAAATGAACTAAGGAATGAAGCTTATGAGAACTCATTGATCTACAAGGAGAAGACCAAGATCAACCATGATGCAAGGATTAAGAACCGAGAGTTCCACGTTGGTGATCAAGTTTTACTCTTTAACTCTCGGTTGTAGATCTTCTCCGGCAAGCTGAAGAGCCGATGGTCTGGTCCATTCACCATCGCCAAAGTCTTCCCATATGGCACCATTGAGCTTTCTCAGCCAAATGGGCCTAATTTTAAGGTGAATGGCCAGCGCGTGAAGTTGTACTTTGGTGAGGACATCTCTCATGAGATGATTCCATCCATCACCACGTTTACCTTGAATTAAGTTCTGGGTCGAGTCAGGCTCGTGACTCGGTTAACAAAAACAAGCGCTTCTCGGGAGGCAACCCGTGATCTATCCTTTATCGTTTTCATAATAAGTGTAGGGGGAGCCCCGTATGTGTTTTTTGTCTTGTTTCTTTTGATGTGCAGGGATTAAAAGCTTCAAAGATCCATTCTCGATGACTTTTGACGAACCGTGATCCCGTGTACCCGTCTTCCCGGTTCTATCCTAAACTGTCGCGATTCAATATTTTATATCTTATATGTTCACATTGAAATCACCATAGTTGTCCTTTCCTTAGCAAGATTTAAACAAAGTGCACAATGTCCTAAGTGTAGGGGAGTTTACTCCCACATGCTTAAACATTGAGGACAATGTTTATATCAAGTGTAGGGGGTACTTCTATCGAAGTAAGTGGTCTTTCCATGAATTTGCCCTCATTTTAACTGGAGAATTTGATTTTTTGACATTTTTCAAAAATTTTAATCTATTTTAGCCTAGTAATTCCTTTGTTATCGTTATTTACTTTCTTTGCTAGAATATATTTTTAATAAAGTGGTTTTAGTTTTTCATCGTTATGAATCTTTTGACTCAACCCGAGTTTACTTATCCAAGTTTACTCTAGCTATTATCCTTAACGTGTTGAAGTCAAGTTTTGCTAGGCTTTTATATAGGGATCTTTAAAACGCGAAAGTCTTAACTCTCACGGGTTAAGTACAAGAATTTTTCGCAAGTTCCTATAATTGATCATTGAAAGTCGTTTATCAAGGGAACTTTAAAATGCGAATTCTAAACTTGAAAGATTCTAAGAGTTTGCAAGCTCCTATAGATGACTTGATAACCCAAAACTTTGATTTATATGGCTAAGCATCCACGAGTCTCATTCCTTGAGATATTAAATTGTGGAGAACGAGAGATGATAGAGTCAATTATAAGTTTGGTATTCTTTCGTGAATTTATGTGAGTTGATTATAAGCCTATTCTCCCATCGCTTGTTAATAAATATATTTGCAATAAATAAGGTTGTACGATTTGAAAAGTTACTTAGCTTCTAGCACAAGATCGTTTAAAAGTTGCTCGGTATTAATTAGAGTTCATAGCCAAGGCATAACTTATTGAAGCGGGATGCGAAGATTGGTGAGTCCGAAAAGGCCCTAACAAGGCATGAGGGCTACATTTTGTTTCTAAAGATCCAAAGTGATGTGAAGAATCATTTATCAAAAATCAATATGAAGGATCGAGACATACGACGAAAAGCAAATACTCCCCTAAAGATCATGGAGAAGTCTATCCGAAAGGACCCTAGCAAGGTATGAGTATAAATAGATCCAAGTCCTAAAAGGAGGCGGATCATTGTATATCAAAATCCAAAATAAAGATTGGAGAAAAATGAAGAAGTCGTGGTCCAAATATGAAGAATCTCTCAAAAAGTTCAAGTGAAGAAATTCCTATTATGAAGAGAAGACCATTATTTCATGAACGTCTCTCAAGATTTGAAGTATGAAGTCGCTGCTAAATATCGGTTCGAGAAAGGTCTCAAATCGTGAAGCAAGTTATGCCAAGATATGAACTTTATGAGGTCCCGAGAAGCAGTTTTAAAAGATTTTGTCCTTTAGCTAACTATTGATTAAATCGTCGCACTTTATTTTCAGCCTAAATAACTATCAAAACAAGTCAAACAATGCATCCTCGTGATCATTCAAGACAAAATTAAAATATAAGAGATACACCTGTAATAAGGGAGTCTTAGTAAATAATTGGCCCACATGAATTCGTGTTAGTTTGCTAACTTATAATAACAATGATCTCGTTTTTAAGCTTGGTATGGGGAACGTGAAACTTGAGGACGATAAACATTCATGACGGCCAAAACCCCAATGTAAGTCTTTGATTTCTTTACTTGTTTTGTATATATTTCTATCTTTTTAATAAAGGCCAAGGTGGGTTATTTATGATGAGAAATGTAATCTGTGCTTTGAAACTAATGCATTGCATGAGGGCATTGCAATGGTCAAGTGTAGGGGATTTAATAAGTGTAAAAACACTTATCCTTTTACCACTTATTTACAATAATAACAAAACCAAGACGTGTATTCTATGTCGTAAAAGTCAGAATTATGCGTGGTTTGTGTTTTTATTGTGTTTTAGGACCAAAAGATGGAAAAAGGAAGAAAACATGGGCTATCACGGGCTTTTATCAAATAAAACGAGAAAAGACGAAGTCAAAAGATCAAGAGTGCATAAAGAAGGGAAGTCCAAGGCCTATTCCGAAGATTTATCAAAAAAAGTCCAAAAACGGAAGTTTAATGAAGTCGAAGAACTCAAGTCTAATAGAAGAAGAAAAATTATAAGACAAGTTCAATTTATGTCGACAAATCTCGAGACGACGTCAAGAAAGACAAAGATTTTAAATCGAGTCGAGAAGAAAGAAAGAAGGAAGCAACACATACACCTTCCCATCCTCCTATAAATACCCTCCTAATGACACATTAGGAGGCTGTTAGCTAGTTTATTTTTCTTTCTTTAGTTTTATCTTTAGAGAGAGAAAGTGTTTAGCTTTCTCTCACTAGAACTTCATCTTTTCTTTCTTTTTATGTTTAAGCTTTGATTTGATCTTGTATTTTGGAATCATTAATCCATAAGTTCAAGCTAAGTTTTCTTCTATCTTTAATCTTCTTCTACCTTTCTTTATTTTTTAAAAGTTGATGTTTGATTCATTATAATCTTGATTTTGTTTAATCTTTATGATTGATTGATAAAAAGTTTATCTTTTTATTAATCTCTAAGTTTTTACACGGATTAAGTTTTGAGCTTTTCATGCTTATTGACTTAGTTTGTGTTTAGCTTATTTAGTTTTCATTTTACTTAAAAGTTTCGTCTTTTTATGGTTTGATTTAAAAGTTTGCTTATTTAAGGTTTAAAAAGTTCTAACTTTATACTTATTAGTTCGGTTCATTATTGATTTCGTTAAGTCTTGGTTTGAGCTTATCAAATATAGCTTATTAACTTGGCTTATACGAATTACCTACCATCGGAAAGGGTAAACCCCTTTCTGATTAAGCATTCCGATTTGAGCCCCCTCATTCCGATCTGCTTCATTTATTCCGATCATCTTGATCGGAAAAGGGTTTTGATATTCTGATTGGGATTCCTTTTGGATTCCGATTGTGTCATTTTAGCTTATTCCGACCACGGTTATTTCTTGTATTCCGATTGCATTGTTTTCCTTTATTCCGATCACTTCCTTTTATACATTCCGATAGCTATTGTTTTCCAGTATTCCGATTGCTTTCCAATTACCAATATTCCGATCACATTCCTTTTTGGCTTATTCCGACAACATTCTGATCAGTAGTATTCCGATGGGGTTCCGATTGGGATTATTCCGATGGGTTTGAGTTTTGTTTTTTTACCAAGTTTTTATGTGTTTAGTTTTAATTCCCAAAAATTGCACGCTTACCGAAATCTCTATTTTTACCAAGTGTTTTTCTAGTAATTTTTAGTTTATTTTTCAAAGCTTTAATTTGGTTTTTCTAGATTTGCTTTTAGCTTATTTTAATTACGTTTTGCACTTACCCTTTCTAATAGTATAGAAAATCAACTCCCCCATTTAGTGACCATTACCGACTATTCCTCCATTAACCGTGATCAATTCGATTAGATACCGAGAACGATATCGAGTACACAAATGCAAAAGCAAGCTAAGCAAAAGTCATGTATTACATGTACATATTAATGTTAGTTATATGTCGATGAATGGAGTGTTTGGCAGTATGTGTAGCATGGTTGTGGATGCCCAAATAACATTTGGATTTGGTTATGCATATGTTTATATAGGGGACCATATCCAACTGATTTCAAAAAACCCTAAACAAAATCTTACCAAAATAACCTGAAACTATAGCATACCATGGGACCATATCCAGACACATTAACAAAACCCATAACCTAGATTGAAACATAAACCATATAAACACATTAAGAAGGGTTAATCCAATAAATTGAATCACGTTAATTAAATATGACATAGGTCCACATACATGCATTAAAATTAAGTGTAAACTCTAATATCATAACAAACTTACACTATTCGTATGAACCCTAATATTAAATTAAATAATACTGATTATTGCATTACCTCTTTCCTAATGGTTCATGTCGTTAATGATTGTGTAGATTGGTGACTATTGTGTATGATGTTTTATTTTTTTGATCGTTTATTGGGTGGTTAATTTAGGGTTCGTTCTTCCTGTGTGATTGTGAAAATGGTGGTGGTTACAAGATGGTTACCGGATATTATGTGTGTTTAATGAAACTGTAAGTATTAAATTTACTTAATAATAAAATTATAATTAACATTTAATTTGTAAAAGTTAATAATAAATAAATAATAAGTAAATAAAAAATTATATACGTTGTATTTTTATAAAAAACTATTTTTGTCAAAATTAACTAACTTTAAAAAGTTTATAATTTTAAACATAGAATTAAAATATTACTTTAGTTTTAAACATAAAATTATAGTTAAATAACTTAAATATGATAGGTTATAAATGTGAGACCCCAAAATCTGACATGGAACAACTAGGCAACGAGGGGGTAACACGTCATAGTAAAAGAAACAATGAATAACACTTGACACAAAGCTGATGTAATAAAAAATGTACATTACATTATAAAATATAAGAGTTTTACTACAAAGGTCCCAGACTTTTATAAGCGGAAAAATATATTATTTCATCACGATTTATAACATAAAGTTTCCCAAAAGATAGAATAAACTTCTGACAGTTTTTACTAAAACTAATATTTTAAAAGCATCACAGAATTCTCCAAGCTGCGATAATATCCTACGGACTCCCATCCAAGCAAGGTTAAGTAATAATACCTGAGGTTAAACATGTAAAATCGTCAACGTAAAGTTGAGTGATATTCATAGGTTTAGCAGTAAAGGTGTGGAACACAAGCATTCATTTGTAAACAACAAATAGGGGAAAATGGTTACGTACGATAACCATAGTCCGAAACGTTATTATTATTATTGAAGTTCAGTTCATGAACCAAAGCTTAACTTACGTAAGTTCCTCTAGGGAGTATTCAGCCTAAATACTCAGGTATAAACAGATATTAGTACGTCATGGTTAAACAGCCGCAACATGGGACGGGGACTGTCAATCCCGATGGATCCACCCACAACATTCGCGCTTAGTACTCGAAATTAACGGTTCATGATCAGGAGAGGAAACTTAAGGCTAGACTAAAAAGCAATAATAATATCGAAATTCTGGAAAGCATACACGTTCTGGATAGCATACAAGTTATGGATGGCATACAAGTTCTGGATAGCATATCATTTTTAAATGGTTGTGTTCCACCATGTAAAATCTCACCCCGTGTTTAGAAACTATGTATAAGTAAAAAGAGGCTATGAACTCACCTTACCCACGAGGTAAGTCAATCACGGTACTCAGCAACTGAATAGAAACAATGGTAGTGAGACGATCACCGACGATATGGATGCTCAGGAAACACGAAAACCGCAACCTATCAAAATAAGGCGCGCGTTAAGACTCGAACTCAAATATCGTTGTATACCAAGTATAATAAGACTTTAAATATTTTCAAAGTATACATATTTCAAAACCATTGACACAAACCAAATGAATTCATACTAACCCATTTATTCCAACACCACACGTTAAAACACTTGTGCCCTTGAAATTGACCCGACATACGACGCGAAGTCAACGCAAGTCAAACTATCGCTTAACCTTATTCGGACCAGTATTTAAGTCATTTATATAATGACTAAACACTTGAGTAAGTCACCATTTCTAATAGCGAATACTCAAACTCACGTAACACAAGCATTGAACTACGTGTCCAACATACAAATCAGCAAGGACACTCCGAATATACACACCGATCTACCCTATCTAGAGTTGTCCATTTTAGATGAAATTTGGTGTCAAGGTTACTTATAACCTGTATAAGACTTCAACAAAGTTTGACCCAAAGTTCATGCTTTAAAACCCATCAGCTCGACACTTTACTTGACTCCAAATTTGGGACAGATTGTATACTTGTTTTATAAAACCGTTCATACCGCTTTAAAAGTACTAACTTGACAATCCGCCTTTTAAAACCACAACTAGAATCATCAAATTAAGTTTATAGACTTCGAAAACCAGTAGTACCCATTATCTAACCAAGCCTAAAGTCCCCGAGAGTCGACCCAAAATCAGCCACAATTTCGGATTGTGCCGATTTGCGTCTCCCGGTACACGAATACTAAAATTAGCATAACTTTTGACTCGTAATGAGATAGAAGCTCTATCTTATATCAAAACGAGCTTCTCGGAAAATTATACAACAAAATTAAATAATCTCAGCCTATCTCAAATCTTAAACTCACGAAAAATCTGTTCTAGACCTGCTGTCCAAAATACACTTTTAGAAAATCAAAACAAACAAATTTTCCAACCAAAACTAATCATTCCCATACCTATAGAATCACTCTACTATCATACTCATCAACTAAACACTCCTAAAACACTTGTATTTAAATTTTAACAAAAATCAAAGATAAAAAATAACCCTTTTTTAACATGAAAACATGATGATCCTACCTAGATCATCACATGCGTGATAATTTAAACAAAAATCAACCATGCAATCATAGGAATTTCGAAAGTTGATGCATGTTGGTAATTTTGGTATCAATAGAATCACTATTGGATTTTATGGTTGGGTCTAATTTTTGTTTAGCTTAATTCATGATGGATGATGATGATTTTGGTGGTTTATGGTGATAGAGGTGGCGAGAAAAGAGTGGAGAAGGGAGAAGATGGTGAGAATTTTTTTTATAACTAGTTTGTATGTGTTTTGTTAGGTAGAAAATGGTATTTACATGGTGGTAAGTGGAGGGTTAATCTTGCCAGTGTGAAATCTTGTGGGCTAAAAAGTAATTAATAGTTTAAAGGGTAGAAAATGACTATTAGTAAATCTTGAAAATATTTACGGGGCTCGGGTTTCGTAAAAATACTTTTCTAAAGTTACAATGCATCATAAATATAATTATATGATTTCCCGACACGACCCTTAATACGTTATTAAAACGACATCATCGAAAATATTAATTATCGAAACAATCGATAATAAAATGTAATGTTTTGGGCATTCGTCGGTATCGCGATCACTAGGAATTCTCGTTATTTATTGATTATGAGTAAACTCGTTGTAAAACGCATGCGGGTGATTTTAAATCAAAAACTTTGATTTAAGTTAAATATGGAAAAATAAAATAAGAATTTTATAATTCTAGATAAAGTATTTATCAATGATCAAAAAATACTTGAAAAGTATAATTTATTAAAATTATCATGACCTCAGGATTTACATATAAGAATACAAGAAAACGTAATACGTTGGAAAATTCAAGAAGCACGAATAAAAGAATAAAATAATGCTGAGAAAGTACGGGTTCTTATAGTATTCCCCCTAAAGGAACTCTGGTCCCTCAGGGTTCTCCTTGAAACAGTAGAAGATGCACCAAGAGGAGGTACAAAGTGTAGAACAAATTCATTGCTTCCCAGGTAATTTCTGCACCACGACGTACCTTCACGATTGGATTTCACTACGCTTCAGTTTCTTAACTCCTTCCCAAATAATTCTTCAACTTGGATTAGAATAATGACCTTTCAGTACGGAGAAATATTCAAAAGATAGAATGAACACAAGAATCGCTTAAACGGACAAAGTGCAATAAGATGAACTCAGATATTAAATCAACAAGGAGTCGCAAATCGTGCAACTGTAAACATGACAATCTTAAAACGTAAGAATCTATTTAGAAGAGAAATAGAATGGAGAAATGAATTACATATGGTCATTCAAAATACAAGCTGTCATAAACAGTTGTCTAGTATTTTGGTATTACTTTAAAACTTAGTTTTAGATAATTTCTTGATTAAAAGAAAATTTTATAAGGTGTAGTGATTTAAAATCAAACTATCTGTATTTAGTGAGTAAGATGTTGCTATATCTTTTTCTTGATCAGGATTACAAAGTAAAAAGTAAAACAGTTCAAAATAGTTATCTTGTTTGGCTAAGAACATTTGGACGGCTACATGAATTTACTGTTAAAAGCTTCAAGTTTATCGCTAGCATTAGAGAAAATCAGATGTTCCAAGTTATTTAAAATCATTTTTAGAAATTATAAATTAATTTAATAATTTCATTATATTGAAGGTAAAGTATGATAAAATCAATTACTTTAAAAGATACAACCTGATATCCTTTGAAACACTAGGTAAAATTTCCCAGTGAGAATATATATATCTGGTATTTAACTTGAAACAGTTATTTTGGTAATTTAAACATTTGATAAAATGTATAAAAAGTTCTTAAAAATTTAAAATAATTTTTAGAAATCCAAGAAGGTGTTAACTGTATCAATTGGTAAACATGTGACAGTTTCTGGTTTTCAGAAAGTGACAAAATAGCAAAGGATTATGAAATGAATAACGATCAACAATTAGTATACAAGCAATAGCACGAGGGAATAAAATGAAATTTATACCAATTTCTTAACAAACATGATAGGATAGAGGCATCGATGATAGGGACAATAAAAACAAAGGATTATGACAAGTCGTCACTTCTTGAGTGCGGTTGGTGTCACCAACAACGGCTTATTAATTTCTCGATGTCGAAACATGATCGAAAGAGAAAAGCCACACAACGAATATTTGAATCAAAGAAAATTCTTAAGAAGTCACTTGAGAGGAACTCCAGTAAAATGAACAACATTAGCAATGAAAGACGAAATCAACACATGATTCACACGAATGAATTTGAAGACGGTAGTGTCTAACACATATCATGGCAATTACATGAAATTATCGTTCACGTCTAGTCATAAATCACTATTCGCGTCCAGAGACGTTTCGAAGGTCTACCAAAATAGACAGAGAAGGTTGATCGATGTTGAAGCATAACAACGTTGAAACTTTTAAGTCTAGTGTCAGTGGTAAGACATTAGACAAGTGGTAACGAGAATTATATCACGAAGGAGAATGAGGTAACAGGTAAAAGAAATATCGTTGAGTAAGGAAATGTGTGCTTGAGGCATGTACTTTGTTCAAGAAAAGATAAGGGTTCATATGTGTATGTTGCAAACTGTTGCTACTCGCATAAGATGTAAAAGCTTTCAAACTTTATTTTATCTAACTTTTTAGGGAACATAATTAAAAAGTTGATTCTTGGTCAAATATTTAAGGTGACTACTATTCGGCTCGCATGGCTCCTTCTAAATTAAGCATAGGTGATCAGGCCATGCATAATTTAGGACTAGCAATGCGATGCCTAACTTCGTCAAACCAGTATTACAGGTCATATTATTTAAAATATGCATATAATGCCATTTGTAAAAACAGAAATCAAAATAATTTATGAAAATACATCGTGAAATTAATGTCATTTAATTTTATAGAGTAACGTTCAAGTATCTTGTAAAGCCCAAGTAAATTATTTTGTAAAATGATTTGCACGCAATATCTATTTGAGTTTATATGATAACCTGTAAAATAGCGAGTGGGTTACATGAGGGTAATAAAGAGTAGTTCAAGACAGTCAATGAAATGGTTACAAGGTGATAAGGTTTCAAGAGATTTAGCAGGAATCGTCAGGAGACACGTGTCAAGATGATAACGAACGGTGAAAATAAGAACTTCAATTCTCGGTCCAAATAAGTGGTACGATAGAAGCAAAGAAAAACAATATAGAATGACAAATAAGTCATATATAAAAGAAAGGATAAAGGAATCCATATGTGTTCACATCATAATTTATTTGACATAGATATACTTTTAAGAAAACTAGATTATCAGTTTTTAATTGATACAATTACTTCGAAAAATTTCTGTTTTTAGAAAGTTTAGTAATTTAACACGTAAATAGTGACGTATAGAAATGTACACATTTTTCGAAACATATAGTTCATCCTTGGTTATCAAATCACTTGTTAAAGTTTTACGAGCTCAAACGAACTCAAAAACGCTTTAATCCCATATTTTAAAGTCTATCAGCTTTGACTTTTGACTTTTTGGGTTTGACTAGACCAATTGATTAACTAAATGATATTCTAAGACTCGAAGTCTAATACAATTGGATGTAAAACGACGTTTCAGACAATTTTCTAGTTTTACTCGAGGCTTGAAACGAATCAAAAATGGACGAAAATGCCCTTGCATTAAATCTATTGATGAGATGGCATTTATACATGATCTCATCGTTCTTTTCGGGCTTTAAATGCATAAAAATGTCATAAAATACCATATATTTGCTTGTGTTTGTTTACTTGTGTATTTTAGGTATGGATATCGTGAAAAAGACAAAAGATCACAAGTTACAAGGAAAAACGGACACGAGAAACGAAGCCGTACAAAGAACCGGGCCCTATTCATGGAATACTCAACAAATACCCTTGAAGACTTGAAGACAAACAAGATTGATCCTCATTTATTGAAGAAATGACACTTAAAACCCTTGTATATTCATAATTACAAGTTTGGTCCCTTAAGTTTGTAAAAATTACACAAAAGGTCCTTCAACTTTGAAGAAATGGCAAGATTAGTCCCTCAACAATTTCAAATTGTCAAATATGGTCCCTCATCAAGCCAAAGATACATTGAAGTCCTTTGAAGATCAAGAAAGTCTAAAATCAGTCCTTCAAATATGCAAAAGTTCCAAAAACAACCCTTATAACTCTTTTGGAAAAGTCTTGTGCCAAAAATGCCAAGTTGTGAAAGTTGTTACAAAGGAAATGGGCGCTGACAGACTTTTATACACAAATGAAAGAAAAGAAAAAGAAGAAGGGCCAAATGTGTGCACTCAAACATTCAAACCTGAATATTGCGCCAAACAACTTCCACTTCCCCCATTTTCAGATCAAACGAGTCACTATTCACCTTTTCACCCCCAGAATTTACACCAACTTAAACAAAGGGTAAATCTAAATTAACCTTACCCACACTTGATTCGCATGTGTAGAAACAAATCCCACACACAAAACCCTCACTCCCACTACTCTTTGGACCCCACACTCAACCTCCTTAACCAATGAAAACACAACTTGGCCTCCAAGTAAAATGACGTGGCCAAATCAACAGCCTAGACTCTTTGCTTCATATCAAAGCTGAAATGAACGTCCAAGATGTATTTGAACAGCTCATTCCATCAAAACGTCTAGAAGGACCTAGGGCATTTAGGGAATTTCACTTCTAGGGTTTGTGAATAGTGCTAGCCTTGGCATTTGCCTATATAAAGACTCCTCAACCTGTGAGAGAGCTTTGTTCCAGTTTTAGGCTATTATCTTTGTAATTCCTTTTTAAGTTTAAATAAAATTTGAGTTTCTGAAAATTTGAATTCTCTTTTTGATTTGATTAAAAGTTGGTGTTTGAGTAGCCTAATTCTGAGTTCCATTTGATTGATTAGACATTCCTTAACCTTGTGGTTAAGGCACGTCTAGGGTTGAAAGGTTTTTAAGGTTCAAAGGCCTTGAATTCCTTGTTTCTGATTTTGGTTTTATTTGTGTACTAACCCTTAGCCATAAGCCTTAAGCTCCTTCAAGCTTGTTGACACCAAGCCTGAGAAGGGTTCTAAGCCTTTGGTTTAGTTTGTTTGCTGCTTGTGTTGAAGACATATCGTAATCAAAGCCTTGTTCTGCTTTGAACATCAGCAGGCTTTGATCTCCTTCATTGAAGTACCTTGGTCTTGTTCTAGTTGTTGAACAAGGTCCAAGGAGCATAGCTGTCCTTCCTAGGATGTTGTGGAAGGCAGGTATAATCCCTTGTTAAGATTCCTCTCAAAATTTCATGTTTATGACTGTTTTGAATTTGGTGCTTTGATTTTGAGTATTTGTGTTTGTGCTGGTGATTTTTGAGTTTGATTGTGTTAGTTGCTACCTAGTAAGTGTTTTTTATCATTAAAATCAGTAGGTTATTAGTTAAAATCACAAGTTTCTTTGTTAAGTAGTGGATTAAAGGGTGTTTGGGTCTACTGCATGATTAGGATTTGTGGTTTGCTAAGTGTTTGAATTTTAATTGCAAGTGTTGGTATCTGTTTGTTAGGTGCTATTGTTCATCTGTTTGCAGGTTTGAAGGTTTGAAACACATAGATTCATAGATTGGCTATAAAATCTTAAATACTTGGTAAAATTGGCTAGGATTTTGAGGACACCTAGATCTAAGCTTAGGCTAGGGCTAACAAGTGCTAAACCTTAGTTAATCACACTAGGGAAGAAGGATTTGAGGCTTGAAATTGGATCAAGTGTCAAATAGATCAGCAAAACTTGTTTGCATATTGTTCATTGTTCATCAGAAACTTTTTGTGCTTTGATCTTGTTATTTACTTTGATTCAGTGTTTGATTCTTGTTGCTTTGTGTTTATTCTTAGTATATATAGCTTTTGTATGCATCCTGTTAAGTTTGGTTGGCTTATTCTTGCTAAATCTGTTTATTAAGTGCTTAACTGCTTATTTCCATATCTGGTGACTGTTTGGTTTATTGTGGCTTATTGTGTGAACCAAATTGTGATTTTCTTGTTGCTATTGACTCCTTGTGATTCACTGATCACAAGGGTGACTTTGTTTCCAATTGAATCCAACTAGAACTCTCAAATAAGCTTGGTCAAATAGTCAAAACAGTGGGAACTCCTTTCCCCTGCTAGTTGCCACTTCTAGTGTAAAACAGGTGTCAGCTTATCAATGAGCTATAATAGCTTATTTTAACCAGCAACAACTTTGTTTTTGTAATAGGTGCTCATTATTTGACCCATTTGTTCATACTGGAGCATTTGGTGGGTTGACTTTAGGGTTTGACTAGAAAACCAACTTCATTGACTTTTTCATAAGTTCATTTGTGCTTATTCTGGCTTATTGGTTGTGCTTATTGGATTTTTGTTGATTGATTTGGCTTATTGAGTCCATTTGTGATCTTTTGCAAGTTGAATCAAGTCCTGAGGTGCCTTATTTCTCAAACCCGACTATTTTGTCGTTTTGTGAAATATTACTTTGCTTATTTCTTGCTTATTGAGTGAGCTTTTTCAAAATTTCTTTTTACAGATCTCATAAGCATCCCAAAAGAAGGTTTTGTGTCAAATTAGAGCTTATGGCATTAGCTTATTGCTTAATGGGCTGAAAAGCCCAATAAGAATAAGCTGTGTGCTTAATAAGCTGTGATAAGCTCATATTCAGCTTTTGGGCCTTTAGAGTTTTGTTCTTAGAATTGAATTTTAAGTCAGATAGGGCTTTTCCAAGTCAATTGGGCCAAGTTTGACTTTTTGGGCCCAAAAGCCCATTTGGTTTGACTGTTTTTGGTTTTGGCCCATTTGAGGGCCCAATAGGGGTATTTTGGTAATTTCACTTTGATTTTCTGATTATTTAGGTTAAAATAAACTAATTTGCATGTTTTTAGAATTTTTTATAATTTTTGGATTTTTAATATTATTTTAATATTATTTTTCATATTTCACATTTTCCAACCTTTTAAATTTTTCTTAGCTTTAATTCATTAAAATAGGAATTTAGCAACTTTTAAAATAATTTTATCTCTTTTAGATTAATTTTTATAATTATTTTAAGTTTTAATAGTTTTTAAATCATTTTAAATAGTTTTTATTAGTTTAAAAATTTCTAAAAATAGTTTTTAATCTTTTTAGGTCATTTTAGAGGTTTACCAATTGAAAAATCTTTATTTGGGCTTTTTGATAATTTATTTGATTTTTAGGGCTTTAATTAGCATTTAAAAATTGAATATTTAATTATTTAAAAGGTTTGAAAAAGTTTTGATCATTAATAAACTCTTAGTTTATTTATTTTGATTTTTGGTGAATTTTTGATAATTTTTAGAATTAATTTTTATTTTTGTGGTTTTTAAGGTTTTACGTTTTAACTTTCTAGTAGTGATAATTTTTATTTTTTACGTCTTCGTTATCTTCTTTTCTCATCCCCTTCTAAACCAATCATTAATCACAAACATTTAACAAGTTTTTCACACACATATAGCTCCTTGGGAAACGAACTTTGAATTCATAAGGGTCATTAGTGCTTGATTTTCCTAAATCATCACTCGATACTTACCGCTTTTACGCCTTTTTCCTAAAAGGTCGTATTTTACCACAATCATTTTGGCGCCGCTGCCGGGGAGGTGTGTCGTGATTAATTTGTATTGTTGTTTTTAATATTAACCATAAATAGTATTTGTATTAGTAGAAATCTACTAATACGTATTATCGGTTTTCTTGGTTTTTCTTGTAAAAATATTATTACTATATTGTATTAAGTATCACAATCAATAAACAATATCTCCAAAAGTGTGAAAACACAACCTTAATTGGGATTTCATCACTCAGTTATTGTATTCGAATCTCAAACAAAAAGAAAAAGGCAAAAATAGATAAATACTTTCGTGAAGCTCGATTTTGAAAAATACAAACTATAAGGTGGGTATAAGGCGGGTATTATAAAATATACCCTAAGGAAAAAGGCTCTTAAGTGCTTCGCGCCGCCTAGTTTCCGCGCTTGCTTGTGAGTATTTTGAGATTGAAGGCTAATCGAGGGTTTTGCCGCCCAAAGTATTATTACGTATAGTATATTTGCTTGGTCTCTTTGTGATTAAAACCTCTTGAACAATTTGGTTTTCACCAAAGTTCTAAAGTCATTCGAAGGCGTTCACTCCACGTGATCGTTTTCATTCCTTTGAGGCTTCTTTAATCAAGGGTTTGATTCGAGGAGAGATTTTGTAGATTGTTGTCTACAAAGATACACCAAAATAAAAAAAAATTAAATATCATCAAAAACACAAAAAAATTGAAAATTCACAAAACACCCAAAAAGAATCTTCTTTGCTCACCTCCCATTCTTCGTGAAGTTTATGATCACTCGTAATCAAGCAAAACGAGCTCGTAAACATCTTCAAAAGCAAGCCAATCAAGAGACGTTGATTGTAGAAGAACCTCCAATTGTTGAACCTATTGTAGAACAAGAAGTCGTCATGGCTAATCGTACTATGATGGAGTTGCTACAAGCACCCACCGAGGGTTTTGGAGAGGCTATTGTGATTCCCGCCATCCTTGCGGAGAATTTCGAGATTAAGACGGGTTTAATGTCGATGTTGCAAGCAAATAAGTTTAGAGGTCATGAGAAAGACAACCCGCACTACCACATTAGGAATTTTAACCGTCTCACCGCCACTAGCAAGTTTAAGGATGTTCCACATGACGCCATTAAGATGATGTTGTTTCCATACTCGTTAGATGGACCCGCTAAAATTTGGCTTGAGAAAGAACCGCCAAATTCGATTTTGACATGGGCCGATCTCGTTTCTAAGTTTGTGAACAAGTTTTTCCCACCATCTAAAGCAACACATTTGAAAAATGAGATTTCACGATTTGTGAAAAGAAATAATGAAAGTTTTTCAATGGCAATGGAACGATTTAAAGAAATGTTACATGAATGTCCACACCATGATTTTACGGAATTGCATCAAGTTGATACTTTTTATAATGGGCTTAATAATCATGAACGAGATTATTTGAATGCCGCCGCTGGTGGTAATTTTTTGTGCAAGACGACAAATGAGGCTTTACAAATCATCGAGAATAGATCTAAGGTTTATAGCCCTCTTAACACACCGAGTGTTGCCAATTTGGGTTCGTCATCATCGTCACAATCGTCTCGTAGCATTAATGCCTTACATGATGAAGCTAATGAGGAAAATCGGTTTTTTGATAGATTTGCTAATCTTATGTCCCATTGGAAAGCTCAAGAAGCTTCTAATTCCGCTTCGGTTAAAGCGGTTGCTAAGAGTTGTTTGTCTTGTGGGGGAGCTCATGATCTTTCCGAGTGCATTACCGCGGATGGTAACACTTCGAGTGCTTATGTAGCAACGGGAACTTACAACCAAAACGGTCAAGGTTCCCGCCAAAATCAAGCTCCACCAAACCAAAATGTTAATAATTATCGAAACAACAACCAAGGTAATTACCAAGGCAATTCACGCAATTACAACAAGGGGAATTATCAAAATGGGAATGGACAAATTTCTAATCAAAACCAAAACCGTGATTTTCAAAACACTACACAAGGTTTTCAAAATGCTCACACTAAAAATTTGCAAGGAGAATTTTTGGATTATGCTAAAGCAAATGATGCTAAATTTGATAACATGCAACGTGAGATGATTAGCTTAAGATCCGAGTTGAAAAACGAGCTAAAAAATGAACTTGCTAATGAACTTAAAACTCATGCAAACAAAATGGAAGGAAATGTCCAACGTCTTCAACAAAATCAACAAAAGATGGAATTAGGAAAACATGAGATTAAGCAAAGAGTTATTAAAAGCGGATGCTAGGAAATCAAAATTTGAGGACCGAATGGCTAAGATGTTTGAAGCTATCATGTGTAAGCCCTCTTCTTCGGGTGGTCTTCCTAGTGATACCATTGCAAACCCGAAGGGAGAAATGAAGGTTATTACTACCCGAAGTGGTAAAACTTTCAAGGAACCAATCTCTCGTCCAAGTACTTCTACGGAGAAGGAAATCGAGAAAGAACCCGAGGTGTTGGTCAAAAAGGAGCACATTACAATCCCACGAAGTACCGCTCATACCACACCTACGGTTGAACCAATACCAATTGTGGAACCCGAGTTTCCAAGGCCGTTGCCTAATGACCAACCCACACCACCTTTACCCTACCCTTCGAGACGAAACAAAGAGAAGTTGCAAGAACGTAACAAACACCAAATCGAGCTTTTTATAAAAATGTTTCAACAAGTGCATTTTGATGTGAGTTTAGCCGACGCGTTGTTGTATATGCCTCGTTTCGCTTCCACTTTTAAAAGTATGATGAGCGATAAGGAAAAGCTTTAAAAGCTTGCTAATTGTTCTTCGGTTTATCTTAACCGCATACCGGAAAAAGTTGGTGATCCCGGAAAGTTTCTCATTCCTTGTGACATACAAGATATGAAAGAATGCCTCGCCTTGGCCGATCTTGGTGCGAGCATTAATTTGATGCCATTTTCCATTTGGAAATCGCTTTCGCTTCCGGCTCTTATTCCTTCGAACATGTCTATCGAGATGGCCGATCATTCTACGATTATGGCATGTGGAGTAGCCGAAGATGTTTTCGTGAAAGTGGGGAAGTTCTACTATCCCGTTGATTTTATAGTAGTTGACATCCCCGCGGATCCTCAAGTTCCTCTAATTTTAGGTCGTTCATTTTTAGACACTTCGAGATCGCTTATCGATGTTCATGCGAGAACTATCACTTTGAGATTCAACGAAGAGGAACTTGTTATAAACGCTACTCAAAACTCGAAACCTTCTCATGTTTATGCAATCGCTACCATCAATCACATTGACATCGTTGATGTGGTTTGCGATGAGTTTTCACAAGAAGTTTTAGGTTTTTCCGATAGCTCGTCAAGTGGCAATCCCACTATTTTGGATCCGATTCTTGCTAATTCCACACCAAATCTCACTCCATTCCAAGGAGGTGATCTCACTTCAAATGAAATCGACAATGAAGAGGAGGTGTTGATTAGTGATGATACTTCTATTCTACCATTTCGTCCGCCGATGGAAGTTATGAGTGTTGAACCAAAATCTTCAATCGAGGAACCACCTATCCTTGAATTGAAAGATCTTACTTCTCACCTTG
This sequence comes from Glebionis coronaria, assembly GCA_025667525.1. NCBI lineage: Eukaryota > Viridiplantae > Streptophyta > Magnoliopsida > Asterales > Asteraceae > Glebionis > Glebionis coronaria. The sequence continues at coordinate 414,174,802 of CM046876.1, forward strand.
AATACGCATTCTTGGAAGGTGATGACAAGTTGCCTGTTATTATTGCAAAAGGTCTTGCTAATGATGAAAAAACCGAGCTCTTGAAAGTTCTTAAGGCTCATAAAGGGGCAATTGCGTGGAAAATATCCGACATTAAGGGTATTGACCCAAAATTTTGTACTCACAAGATTTTAATGGAGGAGGACTACAAACCCGCAATTCAAAGTCAAAGAAGGGTGAATCCCAAAATTCACGATGTCATTAAAAAGGAGGTCCTTAAACTCCTTGACGCGGGAATGATTTATCCTATATCCGATAGCCCATGGGTGAGCCCAATCCATTGTGTCCCTAAAAAGGGAGGAATGACCGTTGTGCCTAATGAAAACAACGAGTTAATTCCCACTCGTGTTGTGACCGGTTGGAGGGTGTGTATTGACTACCGAAAGTTAAATGACACCACTCGTAAAAACCACTTTCCCTTGCCCTTCATGGATCAAATGTTGGAGCGACTTGCGGGAAATGAATTCTATTGCTTTTTAGATGGTTTTTCCGGTTACTTTCAAATCCCTATCGACCCTCGTGATCAAGAGAAGACTACTTTTACGTGTCCTTATGGAACGTTCGCTTATCGTAGGATGCCTTTCGGACTTTGTCATGCACCGGGTACGTTTCAACGGTGTATGATGGTGATTTTTCACGATATGATCGAGAAGTCGATGGAAGTGTTTTTGGATGACTTCTCGGTTTTTGGCAATTCTTTCACGTCATGTCTATCTAATCTCGAGCAAATGTTAAAACGTTGTGAAGAAACCAATCTTGTGCTTAATTGGGAAAAATGTCATTTTATGTGTAAACAAGGAATCGTCTTAGGACATAAGGTGTCGAAGGCGGGGATTGAGGTCGATAAAGCTAAGATAGACTTCATCGCCAAGTTACCTCATCCCAAAACCGTTAAGGGAGTTAGGAGTTTCCTAGGCCACGCGGGCTTTTATCGTCGTTTCATCAAGGACTTTTCGAAAATCTCTCGACCTATGACACACCTTCTCGAGAAGGATGCTCCTTTTAACTTCAATGAGGATTGTGTTAGAGCTTTCGAAACTCTCAAAAGGAAACTTACCGAAGCTCCCATTCTTGTTGCTCCTAATTAGGAATTACCCTTTGAAATCATGTGCGATGCAAGTGATTATGCTATAGGGGCCGTCTTAGGGCAACGTTATGACAAGCATTTCCGTCCTATCCATTATGCTAGTAAGACGATGACCGAGGCTCAATTAAAGTACACCACAACGGAAAAGGAATTCCTTGTCGTGGTCTATGCTTTTGAGAAATTCCAACCTTATCTCGTCTTGACTAAAAGCATCGTGTATGCCGACCATTCGGCTATTAAGTATCTCTTAGCTAAGCAAGATGATAAGTCGAGATTGCTTCGTTGGATGCTCATCCTCCAAGAATTTGATGTCACCGTGCTTGACAAAAAAGGAGCCGAGAATCTAGCGGCCGATCATCTCTCTCGTCTAGAAGATCCTCACAAAGTTGTTTTCGAGAATAAGGAAATCACCGAAACATTTCCTCTCGAGACTCTCGGTGTAGTGTATTCTAAAGACACCACCCCATGGTTTGCCGACATTGCAAATTACCATGCGGGCAATTTCATAATCAAGGGTATGACGACATAACAAAAACGAAAATTCTTTCGTGACGTCAAGTTCTATTTTTGGGACGACCCTTATCTCTTTCGAGTTTGTGCGGATCAACTCGTTCGACGTTGTGTGTTTGGTGCCGAAGCTTCTAATACCCTTAGAGCTTGTCACGAGGGACCCACGGGTGGTCACCACGGTGCTAATCTCACGGCTAAGAAAGTGTTCGATGCCGGTTTCTTTTGGCCTTCTATCTATCGTGATGCACACGCACTTATGAAATCATGTGATTCGTGCCAACGTCAAGGAAAATCGTCTCAACGTGATGAAATGCCGCAAATCATAATTCAAGTGTGTGAGATTTTCGACATATGGGGAATATACTTTATGGGGTCGTTCCCATCGTCTCATGGAAACAAATATATCCTCGTCGCGGTGGACTACCTTTCTAAGTGGGTGGAAGCTAAGGCTTTGCCTACTAATGATGCTCGTGTGGTAGTGAAGTTTTTGAAGCAACTATTCTCTCGGTTCGGAACCCCTAGTGCTATTATAAGCGATCGTGGAACCCATTTTTGTAACGACCAATTCGAAAAGGTTCTAAAGAAATATGAAGTTACTCATCGTCTTTCTACGGCTTATCACCCGCAAACGAGTGGGCAAGTCGAGGTTTTGAACCGAGCTTTGAAGAGGATTTTAGAGAGGTCAATTGGAGAAAACCGTGCTTCATGGTCCGACAAACTCGATGACGCTTTATGGGCCTTTAGGACCGCTTATAAGACACCTATCGGTTTCACTCCTTATAAGTTAGTCTATGGGAAGAATTGTCATTTGCCCATTGAGTTGGAGCACAAGGCATATTGGGCCCTTAAGCATGCAAACTTTGACTTGAAGACCGCGGGAGATCACCGGTGAACACAATTGAATGAATTGGATGAATTAAGAGATAATGCTTATGAAAATTCATTAATTTTTAAAGAAAAGACTAAAAAGTTTCATGATTCAAAGATTAAAAACCGGGTTTTTAACATTGGTGATCAAGTGTTGCTTTTTAACTCTCGACTTAAGATATTTTCCGGGAAATTGAAATCTCGTTGGTCGGGTCCGTTCACCATTACACAAGTGTTTCCGTATGGGACCATTGAGCTAGCTCAAGATGATGGTACTAATTTCAAGGTGAATGGACATAGGCTTAAGCACTACTTTGGTGGGGAAATTCCTTCAATGGTTGCCCTCGACCAAGTCACCTTCCCCAATGATAATTAGCATTGAGGGGATCGAGTCGAGCTCATGACTCGGTAATCAAAAACGAGGTGCCTCGTGGAGGAGATCCCATGCTTATCCTTTATGCTTACTATTCACTAATAAGGGGACTTGTACCCTTTCAACTCGTTGTCTCGTGGTTGTTTGTGATTGTGTTATCTAGATCATCATCATCATCTACGATTGAAGACTCTCGTGTTCGTTTACGTGAGCCTCCATCGTTTGCTTGAAGAATTTTTTCACGAATCAATGACATATCCTTTATTGTTCTAACAATTATATTTTAGCATACTTAATAAACGGCTTTAGATATGTGGTTGATCACCCTTTCCATGCTAGATCCTAAGCATTCGACTCTTCGTCTCTAGTATGGGGGTGCTCCACCTTTAGACTCGAAACATTGAGGACAATGTTTACTTTTAGTATGGGGGGGTGAATAGGTACTTGCTTTGCTACGCCCTCATGCTTTCCAATTTTCAATGTTTTGTTTTTGTTGCTAATAAAGCTTAAAATGGCCAAATTTTAAAATTTTTCTTAGTTTTCATAAGTGTTTTTAAGACACGAATGTATATTTTCTGATGGGTAGAATAAGAGTTAATTTTTGACTTGATGGGCATTTGGAGCCATTTACATTCCTTAACCCGCTCAATTCAAGTTTTGCTAGACTTTTATATAGGGAGCTTTAAAACGCGAAAGTCTTAACTCTTACGGGTTAAGAACAAGAACTTTTCGCAAGTTCCTATAATTGATCCTAGAAAGTCACTTATCAAGGGAACTATAAAACGCATTCCCTAAACTTGAAAAAGTCCAAGAAAGTGCAAGATCCTATAGGTGGCTTGAAAACCCAAAACTTTGATTTGATATAGTATTAATGAAAGCTAATCCAAATTTGGCTTAATTTTGACTTGCATGGCTAAGTATTCACGAGTCTCTTTAATTAGAGGTCTTTATATAGTGAAGAACGAGAGATGATAGAGTTAGACAAGTGATCATGCTAAACGTAGAACATGAAAATGTCCTTTCAAAAACTCATATGTTTTTAATTGTGGCTTTTTCTTCCCATAAGATCAATGCATTAGGAATAAATCATAATTGCAATAAGTAAGGTCGTACGATTTGAAAGGTTACTTAGCCTCTAGCGCAAGATCGTTTAAAAGTTGCTCGGGGTTGAATAGAGTTCATAGCCAAGGCATAACTTATTGAAGCGGGACGCAAAGATTGGCGATCATCCAAAAAGGCCCTAACAAGGCATGAGGAGCTCTATTATTGCTAAAGATCCAAAGATGATGTGAAGTATCATTATTCCTAAATCAATATGAAGGATCGAGACACACGACGAAAAGCAATTACTCCCCTAAAGATCATGGAGAAAGTCTATCCAAAAAGACCCTTACAAGGAATGAGGATAAATATATCCAAGTCCGAAAAGGAGGCGGATCGTTGTATATCAAAATCCAAAATAAAGATTGAAGAAAAATGATGAAGTCGTGGTCCAAATATGAAGAATCTCTCAAAAACGTCAAGTGAAGAAATTCCAAATATATGAAGAGAAGACCATAATTTCGAGAACGTCTTCCCAAGATTTGAAGTATGAAGTACATGCCAAATATCAGTCCGAGAAAGGTCTCAAATCGTGAAACGAGTTATGCCAAGATATGAACTTAAGGAGATACACGAGAAGCCGTTTTAAAAGATTTTGTCCTTTGGCTAACTATTGATCAAATCGTGCTACTTTGCTTTCGGATTAATAACTACTCAAATAAGTCAATATGAATCACTTGTGATCCATGACGAATAGATAAAAAATGCTAGTAACCCATTTTCTTTTATAATAACTAGGATTGCGGGGAGAAAAAGTATTACACAATTTGGACGTATGAGTAGTGTTAGCATTGTGACTTGTACCAACAATGATCTCGTTTATGCACTTAGCATGGAATGTATGACAATCAAGGATGACGAAGTTTACTCTAAGGGACATTGACTTGTTTCTATTCTTTGACCTATCAACAAAATGATATTTTAGAATTACGCAGAAATAACTTCTTAAATTTTACAATCCCAAATGAGCGTAACTTTCTCGTTTTTAATATTTTCTGGTCAAATTTTATGTCCTAAACGAACGTCTCAACAAGTAGAAATATATATTTTTATGTCTAAAGTTATAAAAAAAATATTTTCTCGACACTGTTAAATTTCCTGTAAGTTTTTGTACAAAGTATATTTTTTTTGACACATCTTGAAATTAAATCTAAATTTCATAATAACTCATAATTAATATACACACAAGACTTGTGGATTCTATAAAGACGAAAGAGAAAAAACTGTAAAATTAATCCTATAAAGAAAACACAGTATAGAAATAATTAAAAAATACCAACGAAAATCTAAGATCAGAAACAACGCATTCGATTTCAAGATGCAATGTAGGAAGGTATCTTGGCAGCGTGATTTTCCAAAATCACCAGACATACCGAGAAAAAAACGGAATATTAACAAGTCGTATTCCTGGAGCGAGGAGGGTTAATGAAAAGAGAGGATACATGTTTTATAGAAGTAGAATTGTATTCCGAACAATCGCCACATAATAGTACAGGATGACGATGATGATTACAAGGTACAACAAATATTGTAATTCGAAGTCGAAATGTAGAATGGTCAATGAAGTAGTATTTAATCGATACACAAATGTCGTGTAAATGGTGACGTAATGGTCAATCAAAGTTATGAAAACTCACGATATTATTCAGCACTGATTCAAGGAATGCTTCGAGATGTGTGACCTACACAATGTCCTTTAGTCTTTTTAGAGACACATTGAGCTACACAATGGTCTATAGACTATTTTCGAAGACATTCAATCACAAATGGTCGACAAGCAAATTGGATATCTAAATAGATATATAAAAGAATTTTAACAATGAAGGTAACGCACAGGGTAGTAAAATGAAAATCGGGAGTTTCATTGAAAGCAAAAGTTCTTCAATCCCGAACAATGGTATCACGAGATTATGCACAACATGTAACAGTGAGTTGAGAAAAAAAATAGACGGTTAAAAAAGAACGGGTATATGAGGTCAGTCGTATCACGCATAAACAAGATAACAATAGTACTCAGAAAAGTGAGTATGAAAAGTCGGTAGCATACGCGCTCTGAATACAAGTATGTAAGGTCATGACAATATAAAATCATTGTAACAAGATCAGTTCACAAAAAAAGAATTTAAGATATGTAGTAAGAGCATATGTAAACAAGTATTATCCAATGATAATTCATGAAGCACAAAGGCTTTAAAAAGACATAGTAATTATCGTTATTAGGGTAATGTTATATTTCAACATGTAATCAGGAGAAGAAATACTAAAATGATAACTAAAAGCAAATAATAAGGATTAGAGAGTTAGACGCGCTGATATCGAACAACAATAACAGATTCTGTGTTTGACACTAGGAATAATAAAATATTTGAACTTTCAGTTATAGACTAAGTTTTGAAAATTACTCAGTTCCCTATAACCATCGCTCTGATACCAATCTGTGAGACCCCCGGAATCTGACATGGAACAACTAGGCAACGAGGGGGTAACACGTCATAGTACAAGAAACAATGAATTACAGTTGACACAAAGCTGATGTAATAAAAACATGTACATTACATCATAAAAGATCAGAGTTTTACTACAAAGGTCCTAGAGTTTTATAAGCGGAAAAATATATTATTTCATCACGATTTATAACATAAAGTTTCCCAAAAGATAGAATAAACATCTGACAGTTTTTACTCAAACTAATCTTTTAAAAGCATCACATAATTCTCCAAGCTGCGATAATATCCTGCGGGCTCCCATCCAAGAAAGGCTAAGTAATAATACCTAAGATTAAACATGTAAAATCGTCAACGTAATGTTGAGTGATATTCATAGGTTTAGCAGTAAAGGTGTGGAACACAAGCATTCATTTGTAAACAAAAAAAAGGGGAAAATGGTTACGTACGATAACCATAGTCCGAAACGTTATTATTATTATTGCAGTTCAGTTCATGAATCGAAGCTTAACTTACATAAGTTCCTCTAAGGAGTATTCAGCCTAAATACTCAGGTATAAAGAAATATTAGTGCGTCATGGTTAAACAACTGCAACATGGGACGAGGATTGTCAATCCCGATGGATCCAACCACAACATTCGCGCTTAGTACTCGAAATTAACGGTTCATGATCAGGAGAGGAAACTTAAGGCTAGAATAAAAAGCAATAATATTATCGAAATTCTGGTAAGCATAACGTTCTGGATAGCATAGAAGTTCTGGATAGCATACAAATTCTGGATAACATACAGTTTTAAAATGGTTGTGTTCCACCATGTAAAATCTCACCCCGTGTTTAGAAACCATGTATAAGTAAAAAGGGGCTATGAACTCACCTTATCCACAAGGTAAGTCAATCACGGTACTCAGTAACTGAGTAGAAAAAATGGTAGTGAGACGATCACCGACGATATGGATACTCAGAAAACACGAAAACCGCAACTTATCAAAATAAGGCACGCGTTAAGACTCGAACTCAAATATCGTTGTATACCAAGTATAATAAGACTTTAAATATTTTCAAAGTATTCATATTTCAAAACCATTGACACGAACCAAATGAATTCATACCAAACATCGAGCTTTGTTCTTCAATATTCGGCCTAACTTATCGAGTTTCACCTTGTAAACCCATTTCAAAGTGAGTAATCGCACTTGATCCAGGCATGGGACAAGTTCCCATACATCAAGACGTATAAATTCATTAAGTTCATCTTGCATAGATTCTATCCAACAAGATTGGGTAAATGCTTGGTGCCACGTCTTAGGTTCAACTTCACTAAGAAAAGCATCAAAATGACAAAACATTGCACTTTCTTGTAACTGACTTCGTGTGGATACCAGATGATTAGGGTCACCAATAATAGAAACTATAGGATGATCCTTTGTCCATTTGTTGTCATGTTCACGAATCCGTGGATTGGAGTAGACCATAGTAGGAGCTTCCTCTAAGGTGGACGACCCGACTTGATTAGATTCGGGAATTGGTACACCAAAGAATGGAAGTTCAAGCATTTGAGCGAATTCTAAATCGTGATCATCATCATCCTCTTCATCATCAATAGGCATGACATGGTTAGTTGATTCGTGTGTTGGTTGAGAATTACTTGTTGAAGGTATATCTTGACCAATAGTAGGTGTAGACGTATCTGATTATGCTTCGGTTGCTGGAGCTATAACTTCGGTAACCGGAGCTATTACCTCAGGTTCTGGAGCAACAATATTTGGAGGAATAAAGAATTCATCAAAGAACGGTTGAAACAACGTATCCCATTCATTCCTAGAAGGTGGTGTAAATGATGATGAAGAAGGGTTGTTTGGGACAAGACCAGAACTAGTGTTAATGGGTCCCATTTCATGAAATGCGGGTGTAGAGTTGCTTTGCTCAAAATCCATAGCCGTCAGGTCATCATAATCAACATTCATAGTTTCGAGAAACTTACGAGAATTACGATTGTAGATTCGGTATGCCTTCTTTGTGGGTGCATAACCAATGAAAATACCAATATCAACCTTTGGTTGAAGTTTTCCTAAATTGTCACCATCATTATTTGGATAGCAGAGAGAGCCAAATACATGAAGATATGATAAATCTGGTACTTTTCCATGTAGAAGCTCATAAGGTGTTTTACCATGGCATTTATGAATTAGTGACCGGTTTTGGGTGTAAACTACTGTAGATACTACTTCTTCCCATAAAAACAATGGAGCCTTTGCGTAAACTAACATCTTTCGAGCAGCTTCCATAAGTGTGTTGTTGGGAATCTAAGTTTATTAGATTCCCTGTATCATAGATTTAAAAACAAATCAAGCTGTTTGATATTAAATTTCCTGTGCCTAGGAGGCAGGCAAGTATCGCAAGACTCACAGAGATCTAAGTCTTTGTGAGCAACCTCAGAGGAGTCCATGTCAGAGACATCGTCAAGGAAGTCGAAGATTACTTGAAGACATACTCATTAGCTGTGATGGATAACAGCCAAGATGTATCAGGGACTCTGAGGGGTGAGGGTTAAAAGGGGTGGCAATACCCTGTTAACACTCATCACACTTTGGACATACCTTAGTGTGTACGAGACTATGAAGAAAAGGGAAACTGTGTCAGTTCTGTTTCTCTAAAGCATTGTGGCAGACTACCAAGAATAGAAGAGCATCTTGTGACAGACGTCTGACAAGTTTCTTTCTAGTGTAGTCACCATCAACAAGTACTTGGAGTCAACCTCGTACCACTATAAATAGGTTATGCAGCCTAGCGTTAATGTTTAACACTTTGATAGAATTCACACATTAACTCTTAGAACTTATAGAACCAAACAGCTGCGACTGTGTTCATAAGTTAGGTTTTAGTTTGTCCAAAGTGTGCACAACACATGGTCATCAAACAGTGTTATTCATAACACTCGTAATTCTTTATTATACAATAATAAGTATTACGTTTGAAAATTAATTAAGTGTTGATTAGTTAAGTTTATTGTTTCAAGCATAGTTTAGGGACTTCCAATTGGTATCAGAGCGTTGTTTGATATTAAAACCCTCATAAACATTGTTCTAAGTTTTATAATCAAGAACCACCATGCCTGAAACAAGCAATACACCACCACCACCATCTTCTAGGAACAACACTAATGCACCACCAACATCACCAAGACTCACCCCTCCACCTCAAAATGAAGATGATCTACCCCAACTTCTTGACTCAAGAGACGGATCTCATGTCACCAATGTACCAGTCTTTGATGAAGATGATTTTACAAGTTGGAAGAGTCAATTCCTCGTGTATCTCGACGGACTTGAACCATTTCTTCTATAAATTCTAGATAATGGACCTTATGTTTCCATGGCGCTTACCTCTACTGATGAGAATCATCTTCCCAAACCTCTCAAGCAATGGACTCCAGCTGATAGGAAATTGGCAAACCAAGACAAACGTCTCAAGAGAATCATTATATCCTATCTTCTCAAACACATCATGAAGTCTGTAATTCAGTGTCCTACAAATTTGGACAGACCTTATCTTGGTCATGAAGGACCCTCTGAAACCAGAAAAACCAAGATTCAGGCACTCAGACTTCGGTTCAATGCTTTCAAGGCACTTGAAGGTGAAAAGGTTCAACGAACATATACAAGGCTGAAGATTCTTCTCAATGACCTTGGTATGAATGACATCACCATTGGTCAAGCTGAAGTAAATGCCACTTTTACAACAGCCTTCCAAGAAAATGGCTGAGTATGAATCAGACTTAGAGAGCCAATAACTCAATCAAGAATGACACCTTAGCACAGCTATATGGAAAGTACAATTATGAAGAAGGTCTGATTGATACCATATACAAATCAGAGACTAAAAGATTTGTAGTTCAGTGAGCAACATCTAAAGCTTTGATTTCTACCCCACACCCTCATGATAGCGACTCTGATGTTGAAGAAGACACACGCAGCAGCCAAGAGTTCTTGACAGACCTTAATGATGAATTTCATGAAAGAGCCTTGCTGGCGAATCAAAGGAGATTCTACAAAATATCAGGGAGATTAGGATCAGCTAGCAAACAAACCGACAAATCAAAAGAAACTTGCTTTGCCTGTGGAAAACTTGGACACTTTTGAAAAGACTGTCCGTCCACAAAGACATCCTCACCTTCTTATCCATCATCTTCCACCAAACCATACAAGTTCAAATCACAACATAACAACTCATCTCACCAATTCAACTCCTCAGACAATGAGAAGAAGGATTACAAGAACAAGTATAAGGCACTTAAAGCTGAGTTATAACAGATGAATTTGAAGCTTGAAGCTCTGTCTAAGAAGAAAGGGGGTGATAAGAAGATAGAGAACGGGTTGGTAGATGAAGCATATGATTAGAATGGTGAGCCGCTGACCTCAGATGAGGAAGATACTACTAGAGTCAGGGCTTTCATGGCAATAGCTGAGGATGAACCAGCTGTTGGGAAAGGAGATGCAAGATCAGGACAATGGGTTGACATCACTATGAAAAAGGTACACAGGCTTTTATCTATGTCTGAAAGTGATGAACGCAAACATGTCCGTGATTACACCATTGGTTATTTACAATTTGTTGAGGAACAAAGAAAGAACTTGCTAGATAAGTTTCACTCTGCTAAACATGAACTATTAACTGCTAGGGCTGAATGTGAAACTCTCAAACATGTTAATTCTGAAAAGATATCTCTTCAAAACGAAGTGAATAAGTTAACCTTAAAGAATAGTGCCTTAAATGATCAAGTATCTGAATTAAATAAGGTTATAGAAAAATGGATGTGAAGTAGGTTCACTATAGATGAATTGCTTAATGATGAATTACCTGCTAACATTAAAAGGGATATCTCTTCCAAGAAAAACAAACTGAAAATTCTCACCAAACCCAAGGAGATTGTTTTCAAATCTACAGAGACAATTCATATGTCAGATCCCCTACTGATGTTCCTTTCTCTGAAGATGTGGTTGATTTACCACCCTAACCAAAACTCTCTGGAGTTGAACCCAGCAGCTCTTCTAGAGGAGCTAAGGCTGAACCCAAAGCAGAAGTTGAGAAACCACCAGCTAAGGTATTCGTTGTACAAGCTAAACAATCAGTTAAGCAAGTTGCCTTTAAGCCTGTCTCAACAAAATCTGTTAACAAAGTTGATTCCTCAACTGAAGAACGCCTGTTGTCATTAATGAAAGAAGTAGAACTCTTGAAACAACATATTAAGCCTTCCGCTGAATGCTATACTTCCCATGAACCTAAGTCTATTCTAGGAGAACCCAAAGGTGAAAGGATAGTGAAACCTTACTACAATATTTGTAAAAACTCGCATTACATGACCATAGATCATGGTAGACAAATGGCTGTTAAGAGAGCTCAGACACCTTCTAGGGATAGACAATAGGCTTCTATGAGACAAGTAGGTAACTACAGACCTTATCCTCCTTGTAAAATTTGTGGATTCATAGACCATCACTCAGATGAGTGTAGTGACTTTCATGGATGTGATATATGTGGAAGGTTCACCCATGAGACAGCTAACTGTCCTTCTCATCATCAAAAGTTCTACAGGAACTTAAGAGTTGCTAATCAGCAATTCAGGGAACCCACTAAAAAGTAGGTTCACCATAGGAACTAACTTGTTTCTATGTATCTGTGTAGAAACATCCTAAGGAATCGGTATGGTATCTAGACAGTGGCTGTTCTAGACACATGACAGGGATTCGAAAATACCTGCACAGATACTCAAAGGAGCCAGGTACTAAAGTGGTGTTTGGGGATAATTCATCAGGCGACACAGAGGGATACGACTCAGTGAACTGCAATGGGATAACTTTTACAAGGGTTGCATATGTGAATCGTCTTAAGCACAATCTTATTAGCATCAGCCAATTGTGTGATGCTGACGACAAGGTTTTGTTTACTAAGATTCAGGGAACCATATTCAACAAGAACAATTATGTCGTGCTTATGCACCAAGAAGGAGAGATGTGTATGTCATTAACATGGCTACTATAGGTGATTATCCATATAAACATGATATGAATAAATAATAAACGCAACGGAAAGATCACCTATCAACGGATCCATAGAGTCATATGATTAATCAATAAAAGGGACATAAAAGTATACCTTTGTAGCGTGATTCGGTAAGATCGAATGGAGACCATCACGAACACATGATCTAACAAAGAAACCAATCAAATATGAAACCAAGTGATCAAAATAGATCACCTCTATGATGTATCCACACCACACATCCTTGTATACCAATAGATGCTAGTCATAAACCCCGTAACCTAGTAACACCCTTTGAATAAACAAGATTCAAAGATAGAGATCATTACAAAGCATAAACCCTCGTTTTCTTTATCTCAAAACCGTGCAAAAACAAATTAGAGGAAACAGGGAGGAGTTTTGGTAATGTGTTTAATGTAATAAATTAGAGTTTTTACCTAATAACTCATATTTATCACAAATGTAACTCCTTCCTCTTTTCATCTTAATGGGCCGGACTCAATGGGCTTTGTATGGGCCTTGCCATACACTTTTAGAAGTCTAATAACTAAGTACACTACTAGTCGTTAGAAGCCCAATAATGATCTCGAGTTACGAAGGTTGTTTACATACCGTAAATTCGATAAACACGATATATTGAAATGGTACCTCAGTGTATATGTGTGTGACCCCATAGGCCCATATGTGTCTAGCCGTATAATTAGTTGTTATGACACGAGCATACTCTAACAGCTCTCACATGCGCACATCATAATAATCATGTAATTATACAAGCAATGGTTAGCGTCTAGCAACACGCCAATGCCCCTAGAAACGTATGGGGATAGTTTCTCAAACATCTTATTTAAATGGTTAGATTTTAGTCATCCTTTTGTTTCAGATACTCTGTTAAACTTTAGACATGGATCAACAGTCATTCTTAAGTTTAACTATTTTGTTTCTCGATATAGATATTGAACTAGATTACCAAATTAATCAAGAATCATCTTAATTACTTTTGGGTGTGGCCACACAAACATCTGTACAATTCATCAAGGGGCCCAGTAGTATCTAACTCCAATACATGTGAAGGAACAAGTCTTATTTTGACTGCACGTGTCGTTCATGTGTTTCACATCGCACCTGAAAATGGTCTTTATAGCAGCCTTGTTCAGGACAACGTTGAACCATATCAAAGATTGACATTCCACACATACAAAACCTACTTGCATCTCGAGTCTAAGGATGAGAGATTCAACCACTTGCGAGATTCACTATTGATGCCGATCTATGCAGTGAATTCTCGTAGGTTGGGTCAATCCATTGTTCATCCAATGAACACATATGAGTTTGGCAGCATCATCAATTAATATTCATTCCTAATGAATATGACCAACTCACATTTGTCTTAATTCGACAATACTCCCGTATCGTCAACTGACAATGGATAATTTAGAATAACTAAATTATTCATGGATTAAGCATGCTAATATAGAACATAGTAGTACAAATGAAGACGATCTACCAAGTATATCAATTCATTATTTAGTAAAACTGCTTAACGTTCCATTATCCAAATACTAAAAAAAACAGATATACATGAGACTACTCTAAGGTCAAAGTCCAATGTTCCAAGCATGATGAACATGTTTGACTACAAGACATTGAATTTACACAAGGACCTGTTGAGTTGTCATCTGAGTGAACTTTGAGAATACTTATTTCAGAAACTCACAAATAGTGAAGATTTTGAATAATACGATGATTGTCATTTTTTATATGTGCGATCAAGTGCTAATACAGTAATACTAGCATCGCCATAGTACATTACATAGGTTGTTTGAAGCAAGTAGAACACCTATTTAAGACAATCTTCTTAACTGCTTCCCAAACTGTAAAGTATTCTTATTTTAATAATGAGTAGTGCAACAATGCTTTTTATCAAGCACGTCTAGGTAGTAGTATTATCATTGAAGATGAAATCCTACTATCACTAGTATTGAGTACCATCTCAATCAAAGTAAGCATTAGTGTATAAACTCAACACTAATCTTCTTAGCTAAAATCCATAAACGTTGATCAAGTATATAGTATTGTAATGACTTTCACTTAGATACTTTGTGATCAGTTCATCTTGCATTCATGCAAGTATCAACATTAGTCTTAATACATCACATATCATAGGTAATGAATCCACTAGGTAAACTAAAGGTTTCCATGTACATATTCAATCTTATCACGTCAGATTGAACTTTGAGACTTTCTCAATGATGTGTCATATTTAGACTTATTAACCGCCTATGTCTTATTATAATAAGCATATGTCCCAAGGTTATATGTTTTACTTCTTTTATATCTCAATAGAAATATAATCCAAGTCAAGAATTAAAAACTAGCTTTGATGGAATAATATTTCCAATATGTTAACAACATATGAGATTTAAAACAAACAAAATAATATGCTCCTACTAGCTTTAAGGGTACTCGAGAGTTATCTTTGTTTTAATCATGATCATATCCTTGATTCAAACTTAAGATTCCAGCTCCTAGATGCATGCTCTAATCCACACTTGGATTTCTAGAGTTTGTACACCAATTACCATATTTTATATTCATGAAATCAAGTATGGAAATTAATATCTTTATTAATTTAACACTCGTAAAGAAAAGAAAGCCTTAAATCATGATCAATTGCTTGAGCATTCCTTAAACTCTATTCAAAGAGAGTGTCGATAAATGTGTACAATTACGTCCATATCTATATTCTCATGGACTACATCTAACCATTCATAGTTTGAGTCATTCATTAGATTCTAAATTTAAAAATGAGTTTCGATAGTTATGAGGTTCAAAATGATCCTCTAACTCATATTCCTCAACATTGACATGACATTCATATCTTCAGGTGCTTGAGGTATCCTTGCGGATATGCGAATGGGAGTTACAACAATTTGTGGCTTTTGCATTTACATGCTCAGCCTCATTATGCAGTTCACTAGTGTATTTAGAAGGTTGTATTTTATTTCTTACTTTCTACGAAGATGCACAAAGGCTCCTACTTGCTTCTTGTAAGAGGATACTTTCTCCAAGTACACAGCATGTCGAGCAACAATGAATTGTTCTCGTTTGGGATGTATAAGATACACTGAAATTTCTTGATTCAAGTTTTTTTAATAACACGTCTAACATGATTTTAACAAATTCAAGACTTCAACTAAGACTTACTGGGAGTCATCCCGTTCCATAAATTGATGGTTTCTTAGTTACCTTCTTGTTTGGAACCATATTGAATAAGCACGGGCATATTCAAATTTTTGTTAACCTTAATAAGATACAAGAGAGAGAGAGTAGTTAATGTTATCAAGGATCAAATAATAACAATAGTATTTGATTTTACACATGAGACAGAGTGTTGCAATTATGAGAAGTATCACAATTCCTTTGATAACATAATACTCTTTGGCTCACATATTTTATAATTTGGCCAAGCCAAATTGCATAAACAATATATTCAAGCTGATTGCATGCTATAGAGTATGATTATTTTAGTAGTTCAAGAACTTCATGTTCATGTTTTAACAAGAAAACATAACATGTTGGTCGCTAAATATACTTTATAAGATATTGAACAATCCAGTAACTCAATTGTATATGCCCTAACAGGAAGACACAACAAGTCAAGTACTTACTTTATTTTATAAGTCTTTGAATAATTCAAGGAAGTTCATGTTTATGTCTTTACTTGAAGACATAAATATACTAGAAATAAAGTATTATTGAATGCCTACTTTTGGCTTAAATAGTATTTTCAAGTTAATTTACATACTTCATATTTATGTCTTTACAAGAAGACATATGCTTATTAGCTAAAACATTTAGGTAATGTAATGAAGTAATTTTTATTATTTCTTGACATTAGTTCTCTATTAGACAACATACATCAATATGTATAACTCCTAATAGAATATTATAAGCCATATTGTGTTGTACCTTTCACACTTGAGCATGGCGAAACATCATATATGAATAATATTAAAATATCACAGATATAATAAGATTTAACTCATACTTAAATCAAGCTTGTATAGAAGGGTTATGTAGAACTTCATCGTTTAATAAGCAACCATGCATAACTATTTTAGATAACATTTCGGGAAGCGACATCAGAAAAGCGACTAGTTATCTTTTAAAATAATATGCAATAAGGCTTAGAAAACTATGATGTTATTTCAAGACAATCTAGAAATTAAGTGGGTCACTTACACGGTGATAAGCTCATAGCTCCCACTGAATAAGACAACTTTACAAGTGTGTCCTATGGTTAAAAAAATGCATTGCTCCCATTAGTTTAGACAACATTTTGAAAGTATCTATACTAGTGAAAAAGCAAGTAGCAATTTGTATACATTCTAGTTCTTTGAATGTCTACACATTATAGCCAATGTGAGTCTCGTAGACTAGTAAACATGTACATAGATATTCAAAGAAAAGTATCAAGTTCTACTACATTTGTGATGAGATTTCCATCGATGCCATTAACTTGAAAGTTTTGCATGCAATCCTCTTTCTACTTTACCTCAAAGGTGTGTAGAATCTTATGGAACTTGTTTGTGTAAGGACAATATACTATAAAAACATGCTAGTAATTTCCTTTCCTCTTACGATTTAATGAGACTTCAATTTCTAATCACGACTCATACAATATCTTAACACTTTAAGATATGCAACCGTACTTAATCGTTTTACCTTACAAGACAATGCGATTTCTTGAGTAGGTGTGTATTAAGATTGATTAGAATTGATAAGATTCAAGTGTTCCTATTACAGCTTTCTCATACAAGGAGAAAGGATGGGAACGAGTCTTATTCTTACAAGGAAAGAAGACTTAGTTTGTTTTCCTCTAGCACAAAAGGAAACAAACTTTGTTTACGTTTTGTGTTGCACAAAATCATTAATAGAAATACAAAGTTCATATTTTGTATTTTTGATAATTATCCTTTTAAAAGTTAACTACCCAAGTTTATAAAAACAATTAATTTTACGAAAAGGCTAAGATCCTCATTGAGGTTCCACCATCACATCAGTTGATCTGCTAGCAATGATAGATTCAACAGGTAGATGACGTTCATAAATTGAAAATCTTGTGCAATTCTTAGATCCTTATGGGACTCATGACACAAGCAAACATTTCACTAAATGTCAAACTGGCATGTTTAGTCCCATCCTTGCATCGGTCAAGGTCTCACCGTTGTACCGATTAAGTCATCCAGTTTGAGAACATGCGAGAATAAGTCTAGGTCTCACGCATAGATAATAATCACCTTGGGTTACAATTCACATCCGTCTCACAAGATGCAAAAAGTAATTGCAAGTGATCTCAAACGATTGGACGGCATGACTTAAATTTGAGACGGGTATAAAAGTTTGATTTACAAATCAAAAGTGTGTACGAGGAAGCATGCATTCATCCATCGTAGCACAAGTTAAAAACATTTCTTAACTTAATTCTAATCTTGTTTTAATTTATGCGTGTCAATTTGTCCAAGTTAAAGACTAATATAAAACCTAAGTGGAAGTATTATTAGTTTAGACAATACATAAAATAAATAACATTCATAACATGTTATGAATTATTATGAAAACAAGATTTTTGTTTTAAATCGTATTTAAACATTAGACTAAATCAAAGATTTAGTTTTATAAATGGTTTGTGATTGGTATCATGTTTTATAAAAACATTTGCAAGTTATAGCAAGATATCAAGCAAATAAACAACCACACAACCACAAGTATGCAAAGCCTCGAACCGAAGAAAAACCTAAGATTGATCTCGTGAGCCATCACGAGGACCAAGAAGCCAACTAAGGGTAAGTCAAAACAACCACAAAGTGGGCTCCCACTTGCTCCAAGACCATTAAGAGCAAGTAGAACCCAAAATGAACATGAGGCCCAAATCTGCCAAAAAAATCCAGTCGACTTCTAGGGCCCAAAACCCATAGAAGGAGTTTTCCCTAGCCTGAGGTCCAGTTGAGACTTTTGAAGGCCCATTAGTTGTGAATCAGCACACCAAATTTGGGCTTCTATCTCCTTATAGAACTCTAGGAAATCATGTTTTAGTGCAGGTCACTCAGTAGCTCCGAATATCACAATATGTCTTTAATTCTTTAGCCATTCCCATCCAAGCATCGGTTACAAATGATTTTTGACTAAAAACATTTAACCTATCATTAACCTACTGTAAAGTGCCCAAACAATGGCTATAACCAACATCAAAAACATATTACTCAAGCCGAAACAATGGCAAATCCCCAAAACTAAAATTAAATGCAAATCAATACACAACATGTCATATTTGGTCTAGGTTTTCATTGGCTTTGCTTACGAAACATAATAATACCATAAGATTATGAATATAACAAGGTGTTGGCTAATTACATGACCAAACATGCATGTATTTGCCACGGATACAAAATAAACAACAAGATACACTTGTTAGCCAACGAAATCGAAGAAATAACCAACAATTAATTAAACCCCCGATTGGTACGTATAACCGATGACCTTAGGATATTAAAACCACATTTTAAACACCTTATAATCATCATATAATTACATAAATCATGTCCATAGGGCTGTTCTAAAAGTGATTCACAAATCGTGCCAAAACACACATTTTTTGGCCATTTTATACGTACCGGCAACAAAACTAATTAAGAAATGCGCAACCCGTGACCATGGAATAAAAAATACAGATCATAAGACCATATTATGGTCTGTTTTAACACGAAAATTAAGCACTTGGGGCTGTTTTAATTTTTTTTCTTTATTAATCCTCCAAAAACACGCGATTTGGCCACTTTTACGCATACCTGATAATCATATGACATCATATGATGGCTCTGATACCACTATAGGTGATTATCCATATAAACATGATATGAATAAATAATAAACGCAGCGGAAAGATCACCTATCAATGGATCCATAGAGTCATATGATTAATCAATAAAAGGGACATAAAAGTATACCTTTGTAGCGTGATTCGGTAAGATCGAATGGAGACCATCACAAACACATGATCTAACCAAGAAAGAAACCAATCAAATATGAAACCAAGTGATCAAAATAGATCACCTCTATGATGTATCCACACCACACATCCTTGTATACCAATAGATGCTAGTCATAAACCCCGTAACCTAGTAACACCCTTTGAATAAACAAGATTCAAAGATAGAGATCATTACAAAGCATAAACCCTCGTTTTCTTTATCTCAAAACCGTGCAAAAACAAATTAGAGGAAACAGGGAGGAGTTTTGGTAATGTGTTTAATGTAATAAATTAGAGTTTTACCTAATAACTCATATTTATCACAAATGTAACTCCTTCCTCTTTTCATCTTAATGGGCCGGACTCAATGGGCTTTGTATGGGCCTTGCCATACACTTTTAGAAGTCTAATAACTAAGTACACTACTAGTCGTTAGAAGCCCAATAATGATCTCGAGTTACAAAGGTTGTTTATATACCGTAAATTCGATAAACACGATATATTGAAATGGTACCTTAGTGTATATGTGTGTGACCCCATAGTCCCATATGTGTCTAGCCGTATAATTAGTTGTTATGACACGAGCATACTCAAACAGCTACTTGCTTTGAAGACAGCACCAACTGTTTTCTAGCCAAAGCCTCTGAAAGTGTCAATTGGCTGTGGCACAAAAGACTGTCTCATCTCAACATTAAGAACATCAACAAGATATCCACACAAAACCTGGTTGTTGGTCTACCTTCAGTGATGTTTTCTAAAGACAAGACTTGTTCAGCTTGTGTCAAGGAAAAGCATCACGGGTCTTCTTTTAAGACCAGGCAATCATTCTCTATCGGCAAGTGCTTACATCTCCTCCATATGGATTTGTTTGTACCTGTCAAACCTCAGACCATTAATTACAATAAATACACCTTGGTCATAGTTGATGAGTTTTCAAGGTATACATGGGTTTTCTTCCTCAGAAGTAAAAGTGATGCTGTTGATACCATCATGTCCTTCATCAGACAGGTTGAAAATATGAATGATGTTAGAGTCAAAGCTCTAAGAAGTGATAATGGTACTGAATTCAAGAATCAACAACTTGAATTATTTTGTGATGAAAGGGGAATATCACAAAACTTCTCTTCAGCTGGCACCCCTGAACAAAATGTTGTGGCTGAAAGAAGAAACATGACTCTAATTGAAGCAGCCAGAACTATGTTAGATGGTGCAGCTTTACCAAAGCAATTTTGGGGAGAAGCTGTTCACACTGCTTGCTACACCCAAAATAGGTCAATCATTGTCAAGATACATGGAAAAACTTCCTATGAAGTTTTCAGAAATAGAGCTCCAGACGTCAGCTATTTCCATGTTTTTGGATGCGCTGTGTTCATTTATAACTACAGGGATAAACTTGGAAAATTTGATGAAAAAGCTAATGATGGTTTCTTCTTAGGATAATCTCCCACTGCCAAGGCCTTCAGAGTATTCAATACTAGAAGACAAGAAGTAGAAGAAACCTTTCATGTCAGATTCATTGAAGACGATGATGTCATACAGAGAACAGGAACAGAATGTGATGAAATTGATTTTAATGAAAACGTGTCTTTCCCAAGTGATGGATTCTCATAACCAAGACCTCCCTGTCATCACCATCATCACTCCAACACTCTCACTCCTTATGTTCCTGCATTTGACCCTCTGTCAACACAAAACATTGAATTACCTTCTTCTCATGGACTTGATGAAGAAGAACCACAACCTTCTTGTAGTCCTTCTTCTTCAACTGCTGAAGATGACTCACCAATTCTTCAAATCCCGGAAGACTCTCCTGCTGACAATGAATCTGTACCCCTTGATATAGCTGAAGTTGACACAGATACTAAGGTCACCTTTGAAGAAAGTCCTCCTATTCAGTAGGATGAAACTCAAATAGTGCTAGCTACCTCCACAGATGTCCCTGTCCATGATTCCCCAGCTCCTCAAACTAAATGGTCAAGAGATCAACACATTCTTCTTGTCAACATTATTGGGGAACCTAATGCAGGGGTTACTACTAGACAGCGAATTCATGACTCAAAGTCAACCTCAGTCAACGAATGTCTCTTTGCTGAATTTCTCTCTCAAATTGAACCTAAGAGAGTAGCTGAGGCTCTTATGAAATATGGGTGGGTAGCTGCTATGCATGAAGAAATTAATCAGTTCAAAAGGAACAAGGTATGGACTCTAGTTCCAGCTCCACTTGGTAAGAACATCACAGGCACTAGATGGATTTATAGAAATAAGATGGATGAAATTGGAAACATCATTAGAAACAAGGCTAGGCTAGTAGCACAGGGGTATACACAGACTGAAGGGATTGATTATGACGAAACGTTTTCTCCTGTGGCAAGACTTGAAGCCATCAGAATCTTCCTTGCTTATGCTGCATATATGAACTTCACTATGTATTAGATGGATGTTAAGAGTGTCTTCCTTAATGGAGATTTGGCTGAGGAAGTATATGTTGAACAACCTGAAGGATTCGAGAACAGTGAGTTTCCTAAGCATGTGTATAGACTACACAAAGCCATGTATGGGCTGAAACAAGCTCCAAGAGCATGGTATCAAACTCTGTCTAATTTTTTAACTGAAAATAAATTTTTCAGGGGTTCCATTGATAAAACACTCTTTACCTTCAAGGATAAGAGTGATTTCATCATTGTGCAGATTTATGTGGATGATATCATCTTTGGGTCAACCAATGTTAATCTTAGTAAACATTTTGCTAAATTAATGACCAAGAAGTATGAGATGAGTATGATGGGTGAATTAACTTACTTTTTGGGTTTTCAAATTAAACAATGTCCTAAGGGAATTTCAATTTATCAAGAAAAGTATATTAAAGATTTACTTAAAAAATATGACTTGGCTGATTGTGCATCAGTGAAATGCCCCATGCTTCCACCCAACAACTTGGGTCCTGATGAGTCAGGAGTCTCTGTTAATAAGACTTTATATAGAGGCATGATTGGGTCACTCATGTATTTAACAGCCAATAGTCGTAATATCCAATTCTCCACATGTCGCTATGCAAGGTACCAAGCTAACCCAAGAGAATCCCATCTAGTGGCTGTTAAGAAAATTTTCAGGTATCTCAAAGGAACAACCTCCCTAGGTCTATGGTATCCCAAGGAATCATGCTTTGATCTCAAGGCTTATTCAGATTCAGACTATGCTGGATGTTGTATTGACAGGAAAAGTACCTCAGGTAGCTGTCAAATCCTAGGAGGAAAACTGGTTGGATGGAGTGCTAAGAAGCAAAACTCTGTGGCCATGTCATCAGCTGAAGCAGAATATGTTGCTGCTACCAGTTGTTGTGCTCAGGTACTCTGGATGAAGAGTCAATTGGCTGATTATGAGATCTTATATGACAAAGTGACAATTTTCTTTGACAACACAAGCGCCATTGCCATCTCCAACAACCCTATTCTTCACTCTCTAACTAAACACATCGATATCAGGTATCATTTTATCATGGATCACATAATGAAGGGAGATATTGAGTTGCATTTCGTTCCCACTGAGCTGCAACTAGCTGACATTTTCACAAAGCCTTTGGCTGAACCTTCGTTCAACAGGCTAGTTGCTGAGTGATAACTATTGTTTTGCCTATTTAAAAAGATTAAAGTTCTTTGTCGTGTGTCTAATCGAATTGATTAACTTGGTTCTCTATGTGTGACTCAGTTTTAATTTGGTGGAACAAAGATGTGTCGTTGTAGTGTTTAAAATAAAATGTGCAAAACAATTAAAGTAAAGGTGCTCTTAAAGTAAATCTAAGTCTAATTAAAGTAAAGGTGCAGGTATTTAAAAGCGTGGCTGAAATTAAAAGGCACTAAAGTAAATGACGTAAGCTTAAATCTATCTAAGGCAAACTTAAACGCAACTAAAACTTAAACTAAGGCAAAAACTAAAATTAAGCTAAGGCAAATAAACTTAAAGTGAAACTAAAATAAAAGATGGAAAAATAGGCTTGAAAATAAAAGACTGAAATTAAAAAGAAAGACTGAAGAAAAGAAAGACATACAGAACCCTTGATTCGGAAGTTCAAGACTTCCGAATGAAGCAGCTTGATCCGGAACTTTGAAGTTCCGAATGAAACAGGCTTGGTTCGGAACTTCTGGCTTGACTCGGAACTTATCTTTCGTCCGGAAGTTCGTTCGGAACTTTCGTCCGGAAGTTCGTTCGGAACTTTCGTTCGGAAGTATTGATCCGGAACTTTTTAAAGTTCCGAATGAATTCTTTTGATCCGGAACTTTGAATGTTCCGGATGAAGGTATTGACTCGGAAGTTCTAAAGTTCCGGATGAACAATGCTTGGGTCGGAAGTTCTCCTTCGTCCGGAACTTTCTGAATGTTCCGGATGAAACCCTTGATTCGGAACTTTTTGAGTTCCGAATGAAGGATTTCTCTTGTCTTGCTTCGGAACCTGGAAATGCAGAAACAGAAACAAACTCCCGAAGAACAAGGGATACTGTAACAATAAAGATAACACAGATTAATCAAAATAAACACAAACGATTTAACAAAACCATCAACGAATCAACAGTAACATAAACAAACAGTTTAAAACAAGAAATTTAACAACTTTAACCACAATAATCAACAATCACTTGGATCAAAATAAAAGCATGAACATGAACATAAACATAAACACATAAATCAAAGATTAAGAAAGGTAGATAAGAGATTGACAAGATTAAGTAAAGATTGACAATAATTAAATGAAAACTTACTTGAAATTAAATGAATTTAAGGTGCAAGACAAGGTATTTAAATTTGACAAGAAATTAAATGACAAGGTATTTAAATGGTGGAAGAGCTAATTGTCACACTTAGCCAACAAGAAATAAACTTAGCTAGTCCTAATCTATATATAGGGGAGGATTAGGAAGCTTCCTCCCCTCTTTCATTTCTTCTTAATTATAAGCTTAAGTCCCTCCTTTTATTAATCTTCATTAATTGCGTCATTAGTCCTTTTCTTCTAATCTTCTTTAAACTTGGACTTAAGGGACTTTTGGCTTCGGGATTTCTTCGAACTCGTCTTTAAATTCTTCAATAAAATAGACTTGAATTCTTCGGCTTTTGATAAACTTCCGTCTTTTGACTTTTTCTTCGATAAATCTTCAGAATTGGTCGTGGACTTCCGTTCTTTTTGCACTCTTGACTTCTTGACTTCGTCTTTCATCCTTTTCTTCAATAAAAGTCCGTAAATGCCCGTGAATGTCCGTGTTTTCTCCACTTTTCACCTTTTCATCCTAAATCACAACAAAAACACAAACCACGCATAATTCCGACATAAAAGACATAAAATACACGTTATGGTCCGGTTATTATTGTAATTAAGTGGTAGAAAAGATGGGTGTTTACACACCTATCAAATCCCCTACACTTGACCATTGCAATGTCCTCATGCAATGCATTAGTTACAAAGCAAGATTTCACTTTTCATCATAATCAATCCACGTTGGCCTTTATAAAATAGAAAATTAAAAACATAAAGAAATCAAAAGCATACCTTGGGTTTTGGAAATGTCATGAATAATCATCATCCTCAAGATTTCACTTTCTCCAAACCAAGCTTAAAAACGAGATCATTGTTATTATAAGTTAGTAGACTAACACGAACTCATGTGGGCCAATTACTCACTTAGACTCCCTTATTCCTAGGTGTATCTCTTATATTTTATTATTGTCTTGAATGATCACGAGGATGCATTTTTGACTTATTTTGATAGTTATTTAGTCTGAAAATAAAGTGAACGATTTAATCAATAGTTAGCTAAAGGACCAAATCTTTTAAAACTGCTTCTCGGGACCTCATAAAGTTCATATCTTGGCATAACTCGCTTCGCGATTTGAGACCTTTCTCGGACCGATATTTGGCAGCGACTTCATACTTCAAATCTTGAGAGACATGCATGAAATAATGGTCTTCTCTTCATAATAGGAATTCTTCACTTTGAAGTTTTGAGAGATTCATACTTGGACCACGACTTCTTCATTTTTCTCCAATCTTTATTTTGGACTTTGATATACAACGATCCGCCTCCTTTTATGACTTGGATCTATTTATCCTCATACCTTGTTAGGGTCTTTTCGGATACACTTCTCCATGACTTTTGGGGAGTTTTGCTTTTCGTCGTGTGTCTCGATCCTTCATATTGATTTTCGATAAATGATTCTTCACATCACTTTGGATCTTTAGCAACAAAATATAGCCCTCATGCCTTTTTAGGGCCTTTTCGGACTCGCCAATCTTCGCGTCCCGCTTCAATAAGTTATGCCTTGGCTATGAACTCTAATCCATACCGAGCAACTTTTAAACGATCTGGGGCTAGAAGCTAAGTAACTTTTCAAATCGTACAACCTTATTTATTAGCAGATAAATTATTAGCAAGCGATGGGAGAATAGGCTTATAATTAACTCACATAAATTCACGAAAGAATACTGAACTTATAATTGGCTCTATCATCTCTCGTTCTCCACAGTTTAAAATCTCAAGTAATGAGACTCGTGGATACTTAGCCTATTAAATCAAAGTTTTGGGTTTTCGAGTCGCCTATAGGATCTTGCAAATTCTTAGACTCTTTCAAGTTTAGAAATCGCATTTTAAAGTTCCCTTGATAAACGACTCTCTAGGATCAATTATAGGAACTTGCGAAAAGTTCTTGCTCTTAACCCGTGAGAGTTAAGACTTTCGCGTTTTATAGATCCCTATATAAAAGCCTAGCAAAAATTGACTTAAACACGTTAAGGATACTAGCTAGAGTAAACTCGGATTGAGTCAAAAGATTCACAACGTTTGAAAATTAAAACCACTTATTAAACTTTTATTCTAATAAGGAAAGAAAATAACTATACAAAGGGAAAAACAAATAGGCCAAAATAGATCAAAAATTTTGAAAAATGTCGAAAAATTGATTTTCCGGTTAAAATGAGGACAAATACAAGGAAAAGACCACTTAACTTCGATAGAAGTCCCCCTACACTTAAGATAAACATTGTCCTCAATGTTTAAGCATGTGGGAGTAAACTCCCCTACACTTAGGACATTGTGCACGTTGTTTAAATTTCGCTAAGGAAAAGACAACTAAAGAGATTCCTATTTTAATATTGGAAATATAAAATAGAGAATCGAAAAGAGTTTAGGATAGAACCGGGAAGAAGTAGAACACGGAATCACGGGTCGTCAAGAATCATCAAGAGTGGATCATTGAAGCTCGAATCCCTGATTAAGAAGTGAGGAGAGGAAATAGCAAACCAAAGGGTCCCCCCTACACTTATGATAAAGAAAGCGAAAAGATAGATGCATGGGTTGCCTCCCAAGAAGCGCTTGGTTTTTGTTAACCGAGTCGTGAGCCTGACTCGACCTTGATCATCAACGGAAGAAGCATGAAACATATCCACCAGGATCAAAGACATAGTTTTCGTCCATCAAATAGCACAAGCTGAAGGCGAACAAGGAAAGCCAAAGAAGGATAGGCAGGGTTCCTTTAAGCAGTGATGGAGCACGGTGGAAGCAAGGGTGAAGTGCAAGCATGTCTTCAAACTTTCCAAAGATTTTTCCTTTTATTTCATCAGGTGGATACTGAGATGGCTTAAAGACTTCAATACCGGGGTCGAACACCTTTTCATTAAGGGAAAATAGCACTCAGGCTCAGTCGAGTGTGAAGAAGATCCGCAAAGAAGCACAACCTCGTCCTCAGAAGGGGGACACAGAGGTGTCAAATCGTATGTGCAACGGATTTCGGTGTCGATCGGTTTCTTCTCCTTTGACAAAATGCTCTTCAAATCCAAAGTAGGATCAAGACGATAATCTTCAAAGTTATAAGGAGGAGCATCACTCTCATGAGGGAAGTAAGTGTTGAGAAATTCAGAGAAATCTTCCTCAAATGAATAATCGTCCAAAATAGGATCGAGTAATGGCGGAGGATCTTCATCATGTGAAGTATCGCTCGAGAGAGTATCAGCCTCATCAAAATCATCGAAAGTGGGCAGCTCGGGATACTCAGAAGTACAATCAAAATCATCCGAATCTGAGCTAGAATCATTGTCATCATAAGCATCGAAGATCGGTGGCGAATCATAAATGGGAGAAGCGTCCAAAGTAGGGAGAGAATCATCCACATTATCTTCAAAGAGTGGATTATCAGTGGAAGACTCGAATAAAGTATTGTCGTAGACGGTAAAGTCATCGAGCACATTTATCATATTCACTGATTCTCGGCCTCCAAAGGATTTGCCCGTAAGCTTCCCCATTTTAAAAACTTTTGAATCATCCCCGACTCGTAAGATTAACTCACCTTCGGCCACATCTACTAAAGTACGTCCGGTTCTCAAGAATGGCCGACCAAGTATTAAAGGAATACGAGGGTCCATTTCATAATCAACTACGACAAAATCGACCGGGAAAGTAAATGTGCCAACTTTGATAAACACGTCTTCGGCTATACCAACGGGGTAAGCGAGAGTGCGATTTGCAAGTTCGAGAGTCATCTTTGTTGGAATGAGGTCGGGTAATGATAGTGTTTTCCAAACACTCAGTGGCATCAAATTAATACTAGCCCCGAGATCAGCAAGGGCAGTAAATTCTTCAGTTTTGTTGAACACGCAAGGCAACACAAAACGACCGGGATCTCCAAGCTTTTCCGGAAGTTCTCTAAGAAGGACTGCAGAGCAGTTTTCATTTAATCGTGTGTTGGCGAGTTCAATCAGCTTCTCTTTCTTGCTAAGCAATTCCTTGAATGCTTTGACAAATTTCGGCATGTGGCAAAGTGCTTCAACAAGGCTAATGTTAATGGTCATTTTAAATAGCATATCCACATATTTCGATACTTGACAGTCATTCTTGGTTAGCTCGTTGGTCTTGCCTATGCGAGAAAGGTATGGGATTATGGGTTGATAGGGAGACGGTGAAGGTGTAGTTGGTGAAGGTTGTGATGTTGAAGGGTCCTTCCGAGATACATCGTCATGACGAGGCGGAGACGGTAATGGTGCACTAATACTAGGTGTAGGAGGAGTAGGGATACATGGTGGTGGAGGAGGTGTAGATGATGGGGGTGGGATTGGTGGATTGACAATGGTAATTCTACTACGCTTAGTTATAGCACTCACATTAGCTCGTGGATTGGTGACGGTGTTTGAAGGTAGAGAACCCGAAGAAGAAGGTTGAGCTTCGGGCAAGAAACTAGCCAACAGATTCTTTAATTCAGTCGTTTGAGTGCTGAAGGAAGATTGGATATTATCACGAACCTCGGTTCTGATATCATTTCCTTGCTTCAAGATATCTCCTTTGAAATTGATTATTTGGCTCTGTAGATTCTTGATTTGCTCACCTTGAGTTCTCATGATGGCATCAACATCGGTGTTTATGGGTGGGTGTTGTTGGGTGGGTGGTTGATAAGGGTTAGAAGCTCTTGGTGGGATTTGGTTGCTTCTATTATAGTTGCTGGCGGGGGTTTGGTTTTGAGGAGAAAAACTGGGTGAAAGGTAATTGTTGGATCGGTAACTCAGCAGATTTCTATCCCCTTGTTGTCTAGCTTGGTAATTTTCCGGTGAATAATTACCATAAGCTGCATACGCATTTTCCGGATTTCCTTGTGTCGAAGGACAATCGGTGTATGAGTGAGGACCGCCACATGTTTCACAAGGATTAGCAACCGCTTTAACTTGTTGTTGTTGTTGGTTTGAAGCGAGAAGCGTAATACTTTTGCTCATTTCAGCCATCATGCGGGTGAGTTCGGTCATCTAAGGGTTTGCTGAGGTGGAGGAAACATTAACTCTCGGGTTCTTCCTAGAAGAAGCAGAGGAATCCCAGTTCTTATGATGAGTAGTCATGTTTTCAATTAACTCTCTACACTCCTCGGGTCTCCTTTTCATGAATGTGCCACCGGCGGCTGCATTTACCGTATCACGATCTCGAAAAGTCAAACCGTTGTAAAAATTATCGATTAAGGTCACAGGGAGCATGTTGTGGTTTGGACATCTATCGATCAAGACATTATATCTCTCCCAAGCGTCAAAAAGAGATTCATCAGGGTCTTGCATGAAACCGCTGATCTGATTGCGAAGGCTTGTGACCATGGATGGTGGAAAGTAGCGCGACAAAAAGCGTTGAGTCATATCATCCCAAGTGTGAATAGAATTCTTCGGGAGATGATCAAACAATTTCTCGGCATGATGCGATAAAGTATGTGGGAAGAGTTGTAAGCGAAGAACGTCCATTGTGGCACCAGGCAACTTCATGCTTTGGGTGATTGTAATGAACTTGTCGAGGTGTTTGTTGGCATCATCATCAGGCAATCCTCTAAAAGGGTTTGTTTGTACTTGCTGAATCATGTGGTGCTTCAACGAAAACTCAGGAGCGTTGATTTGCAACGGCGCAATCGGTCCTCCTCGTCCAAACATTGTTGGTTGACAAAGTTCCTCCATGGTCCGAAGATCGGGCTGTGGAAGAGCATTGTTGTTATTATTATTATTATTGAGGTGCGGTGGAATGTTGTTGTTGTTAACACCTGCCATATCTAAATCTTCTTGAGGCTCGGGCTCTTGATAATTAGAAGATCTAGTACGCATACACCTGAAAATGCAAAAGAAAACAAAACCAAACACAAACACAATATATATACACAATAAAGCTAAAATCTTTTTGGATTTTTGAGATTTTTTTAATTTTTATGGTTTTTTATCAATTTTTAATTTTTATGATTTTTTTTTTTGAATTTTTAGGCAAGAAAAATAACGCTCACAAGTGAACGGATCCCAAAAAGCAACGTGTCTCTCACAGAAAACCGTCAATCTTAACGAAAAGAGCCGGCAGCGGCGCCATTTGATAACTGTTGTTTTGCCTAATTAACAAGATTAAAGTTCTTTGTCGTGTGTCTAATCGAATTGATTAACTTGGTTCTCTATGTGTGACTCAGTTTTATTTTGGTGGAACAAAGATGTGTCGTTGTAGTGTTTAAAATAAAATGTGCAAAACAATTAAAGTAAAGTTGCTCTTAAAGTAAATCTAAGTCTAATTAAAGTAAAGGTGCAGGTATTTAAAAGCGTGACTGAAATTAAAAGGCACTAAAGTAAATAACGTAAGCTTAAATCTATCTAAGGCAAACTTAAACGCAACTAAAACTTAAACTAAGGCAAAAACTAAAATTAAGCTAAGGCAAATAAACTTAAAGTGCAACTAAAATAAAAGATGGAAAAATAGGCTTGAAAATAAAAGACTGAAATTAAAAAGAAAGACTGAAGAAAAGAAAGACTTACAGAACCCTTGATTCGGAAGTTCAAGACTTCCGAATGAAGCATCTTGATCCGGAACTTTGAAGTTCCGAATGAAACAGGCTTGGTTCGGAACTTCTGGCTTGACTCGGAACTTATCTTTCGTCCGGAAGTTCGTTCGGAACTTTCGTCCGGAAGTTCGTTCGGAACTTTCGTTCGGAAGTATTGATCCGGAACTTTTTAAAGTTCCGAATGAATTCTTTTGATCCGGAACTTTGAATGTTCCGGATGAAGGTCTTGACTCGGAAGTTCTAAAGTTCCGGATGAACAATGCTTGGGTCGGAAGTTCTCCTTCGTATGGAACTTTCTGAATGTTACGGATGAAACCCTTGATTCGGAACTTTTTGAGTTCCGAATGAAGGATTTCTCTTGTCTTGCTTCGGAACCTGGAAATGCAGAAACAGAAACAAACTCCCGAAGAACAAGGGATACAGTAAGAATAAAGATAACACAGATTAATCAAAATAAACACAAACGATTTAACAAAACCATCAACGAATCAACAGTAACATAAACAAACAGTTTAAAACAAGAAATTTAACAACTTTAACCACAATAATCAACAATCACTTGGATCAAAATAAAAGCATGAACATGAACATAAACATAAACACATAAATCAAAGATTAAGAAAGGTAGATAAGAGATTGACAAGATTAAGTAAAGATTGACAATAATTAAATGAAAACTTACTTGAAATTAAATGAATTTAAGGTGCAAGACAAGGTATTTAAATTTGACAAGAAATTAAATGACAAGGTATTTAAATGGTGGAAGAGCTAATTGTCACACTTAGCAAACAAGAAATAAACTTAGCTAGTCCTAATCTATATATAGGGGAGGATTAGGAAGCTTCCTCCCCTCTTTCATTTCTTCTTAATTACAAGCTTAAGTACCTCCTTTTATTAATCTTCATTAATTGCGTCATTAGTCCTTTTCTTCTAATCTTCTTTAAACTTGGACTTAAGGGATTTTTGGCTTCGGGATTTCTTCGAACTCGTCTTTAAATTCTTCAATAAAATAGACTTGAATTCTTCGGCTTTTGATAAACTTCCGTCTTTTGACTTTTTCTTCGATAAATCTTCAGAATTGGTCGTGGACTTCCGTTCTTTTTGCACTCTTGACTTCTTGACTTCGTCTTTCATCCTTTTCTTCAATAAAAGTTCGTAAATGCCCGTGAATGTCCGTGTTTTCTCCACTTTTCACCTTTTCATCCTAAATCACAACAAAAACACAAACCACGCATAATTCCGACATAAAAGACATAAAATACACGTTTTGGTCCGGTTATTATTGTAATTAAGTGGTAGAAAAGATGGGTGTTTACACACCTATCACTGAGCTAGGGATGCTTAATATCTCAAATCCTGTGGCTTGATAATTAATGTGTTCATTAAATGTCTGATTAAATATTAAATGTTTTTCACATGAAACTAGGTAGTTACTTTCCAAGTAAATGCTAAAAAATATTCCCTATATTTAATTATTTCTTTTCCGAATAACGAGGAGACAAATGGTTTTAAAAGGTCAAGGGACCCACTTGTGCAGTCTTTTTCCTACTACACATTAAATGCGTTTGAATAACTGTTTCAATTTTTTTAATATAAATATTGTCTCACGTTTCTTCTCACCTACCACTATTCTCATTTCTCACAATCTCATCTCTCTCTCTAAGCTTTCTCTCTCTAAACCCTCTCACCATTTTCGTTTTCTTCGACCTTGAATCCTTGGCGTTCCCAATTCCCAATGCTTCTAACGTCACCTTCGAACTCAATGAGAGCATCCTTGCTTCTAACAACTCGATTGGATGGCTCAAGGCTCCTCACGATTCATACACAGATCTAGTGAACTTTATGAAGAGTTGTGATGTAAGTGAAGCACTCACAAAGACCCCAACCGTTTTCTACCAAGAATACCTTAGGGAATTCTGTTATTCTGCTGAAGTCATTGACGACACCATCACTTTTAGCCTCTCATGCAATGAACACCCCTTCGCCTTCTCTCTCAAAGATTTTGAAAATGTGGCTGGGCTAAGAACTGGAGATGAATGCCTGAAGGTTGTATAAAAAAAGGTTGTAAAGGACGCCCTTGCCACACTTAAACCCATACATGATGTAAACCCAGCTCTCACTCCTGCTGAAGTTCTTTCCAAGTCTCCTCTGAAGATCAAATACTTTTCCCCTATGTGGCGTGTCCTCTTCACTCACATAGTCAAGTCCATGGGTGGTATGCAGGGTTCTCAAGACCAAATGTCTTTAATCACCAATCTATTGCTTTTGGGTTGATCTAGGGCACAGACGTAGATGTGGGAAGCATACTTTTCTCAAACCTTGTGGAAAAGCTTAAGGGAGCAAATCAGGTCAGGGAGAAAAATATCTGCTATGTTCGCTTTCTTTCTCTTCTCTTCGAAAGCCTGTTGGGTGACAGCTACCACAACTCAGCACTCACAACCCTGAAGCCATATCGTATTACTAGAGCTATCTACAAGGAGATTGGATCTGAAGATGTGCCGGCTACTTCTCACATGCTGAACATTGCCAATAAACAACCTTCTATTGTGAAGTCCTTGCTCCCTTCCTCTGAGAAGGTGAATACAGCTGATGTGTTTGGCAAGTCCGCGTCTTTGACCTCTGGACAGCACACCACGACGTCCAAGGCAACAACTGGCCAACAGCCAAAGAAGAAGAAAAACCCATCTTCTTCCTAAACCAAAACCATTACAATGGCCAGGGTAAAGAAGAACGTGAACCTCTCATCCTCCTGTGTTCAAGAGATTCCTGTGGATTCAGAGACTTCAACTGACCAACAACAAGTGTCTCGATGTCAGCCGAGACAATAGGGAACCTGCCAAATTCTGCTGATATCGCACAGGTAATCAATCTCACAAGCAGCCACTCTCAAATGTTTGTAGGTGAGAGTGGTGAAGTTAGGGTTATCCTCGACCCATAGGAGTCATTGTATGCACTTAGAAATCATTTAAGACTTCTGTACACCCTGTCTATGCACCGGGGAGTGATTCATTTGTGTTTATAAAGCACCCTGATGACCCTGCACCCTCTAGACAGTATTCAGGAAAACAACAATCTGAATACATATATATCTCGACCAAGAGTAGTTGTACCTCACACAGCCTCTTGGTTCCCTCAGAAAAAGAATCCCAAAAGTTTTACTTTTAGGGGAGCTGAATAATCATCCTCAGCTCTCCTAGGGACAGCGTTACAAGACGACCTTACCCTACATCTTTTTCACACTTAAAATAATCCCAAAGAATTTATCCTTTCAGGGGGAGCTGAATCATCACCCTCAGCTTTCCTAGGGGCAGCGTAACAAGCGATCTTTACCTACATATGTTTCACAAATAAAAGAGTCCCAAAGGTTTCTTAACCTTTTGGGAGGGCTGAATAATCACCCTCAGCCTTCCTAGGGCAACTAATGGCGATCCTTAACAACATATGTTTCACAAATAAAAGAGTCCCAATGGTTTTAACCTTTTGGGGGGGCTGAATAATCACACTCAGCTTTCCTAGGGGCAGCGAATGGCGACCATTAACCTCATGCTTTTCACTCTTAAAAGAATCCCAAGGATTTATCCTTTAGAGTGGTTGAATAATCACCCTCAGCCTCTCTGGGACAACGAACCGGCGACCATTCCCCTTATTTATTTCCCTGTTACTAAATTAAAACAACTTGCAGGCTGATGTTGTACAACCAAACATAGAATCACTAGAGCAACCAGATAAAGAAGCTGATACATTGATTCAGGATCAACCAAACGAGGAAGAGCCCATGCCTGATGTTGAAGAGGATGTGCTCTCCTTAGTAGATGACTTCTCTGAACCTGAATCCATGCCTGATAATGAGATTCTCCCTGAGGGGATGATTGAGGAGGAGGAGGATGAAGAAGATGATGACCAGCAATATCTGTCTCCTTCAAAGGATATCGTTGTGTCCACACCAACTGTTGATACCACTCCTCCTCCCAAGGAAGTTGTAGTAACTCCCACCTCTGCTACCTCTGTCACTACAGTATTCCAAAGACCTGCATATGATCCGACAGCCGAATTCTTGTTGTTTGATCACCCTACCCAAACCAACTTTGATATATTGCCAAGGGAGGATGATTATGCACAACAAAGTCTGAAAATCCATGATATTAAGCCTGAACACCATCAATCAAACATGGAACGCCTATCAAGAAAGCTGGACATCATAAAATCTGAAATGCATTCTTTCATTGTCAACTTTCTAAAGATCATCACACAGGCGGTTACGGATGCAGTCACTAAACCTATTAAGGATGGAACAAGAAAGGGAGTGTCCCAAGGACTTAGTCATTTGTCCACACGTATCAAAGATGTCATCGTCACAGAGGTCCCTCTTGGGAATAAAATGTAGCCAGTACACTTGGACGCTGACATGAGTAATCGGGACGTTGATAACAAGAAAACAAGCGTTGACATAACAAGCGTTGATAGGAAGATGTCAAGCGTTGATAGGATGAAGTTAAGAACTGATAGAAGACTTAGTCTACGCGTATTATGTTTCTATTTTGTTTCTAGTAAAGATATGATCAACAATGTATTTTCTATGTTTATCTTTACCTATAATAGTTGATACGTACACTCTTGTACAAGGCTCCTTATGTCTATAAAAGGAGGCCTTTAGGTTTTGTTTCAATATAAGTTTTCATACGTTTAACACTTTCATTGTATGCAAGTTTGTTCTAATCAATCAAAGTGAAAGTTTGGTTTACATTGTTTGCGTGTTCTTGTTTGAGTATTAATTCCGCATAATACTTAAATTTTTTTATACACAACAAAGTTTCTCTACGTGTTTAACTTGATTTAATCTCGTTTACACAAGCTAAATCGATGTAAGTTTGGGATCAACAAGTGGTATCAGAGCTTGTTGAGAAACTTTGATCTAAGGAACATAAGAACCCTAAATGGCCAAAAAGCCTAATTTTCACAAAACCCTAAAAACAACATGTCTACCCCAGAAGTAAACTCCTCCTCCTTCTCAGCCCCCAACATCAAGATTCCCATGCTAGACCCAGACAATTTTGAGCTGTGGAATTTTAACTTTGAACAGTATCTACAAATCCATGATTACACCCTATGCGAAATTATTGAATATGGAAACACATTCAATAAAGCTCAAAAGATGGTAGCTACCATCTTACAAAGAACAAATGTTCAAGGCTCTACTGAAGAGGATCGAAGAGAAAAACCTAAAGATGGTAGAGCTGTCTCAACTGAGGACATAGCAAAGAGAAGGAGTGACATGAAAACCCTAAGCATTCTGAAACTCTCTTTGGGACAAGAAAATCAGCACAAATATAGAAGCTATGAGTCTGCAAAAGATCTTTGGGCAGCCCTTGAAGTTGCTTATGGTGGTAATGTTGATACTGTACAAGAGAAAAAGAAGCAACTCTTGCATGAGTATGTTGTTTTTAAAGATCAACCCAATGAGAAGCTAAGTAGTGTGAGAAGCAGACTTCTTGACATTACAAGCAAGCTGTCCTTCATGGGAACAGTACTTGGTGATGTTGATATTATCGCCACTTTTCTTAAAAGCCTTGGTGATGCATGGAACATTGAAGAAAGGTCTATAATTGCTAATAACACTCACAAAAGTTCTACTTTTGATGATGTTTAAAATAAACTGAGGCTGGTAGAGAATGAAACTCTTTTGGAACAAGGAAGCAAGTCTACCAATGGAAATATGGCTTTCTTCTCACATAGTGAAGGTCAATTTGATCAAAAGGATTCATACATGCACCCCGTTACTGGATCAACTTATGTCAACGCTGGATCAAAACCTGTAAACGCCTCACATTCAGACGCTGCCACATACAAAGTTGACTCACCAAGAGTTAAGCCTGCTGGTATTGATCTTGAAACTGTGTGTGCATACATTGCTTCATTGCCCAATGGTTCAGTGATTACATATGAGGACCTTGAGCAAATTAGTGATGAGCATCTTGAGGAGATGGACATAAAGTGGAATATGGCCCTTGCAAGCATAAGGGAAAATAGATGGAATAGAAGATTTAAGAAGAAGATGACTTTTAATGCCAAGGACACTGCTGGATTTGATAAATCCAAGGTTGAGTGTTACAATTATCATCGTATGAGACACTTTATGAGAGAATGCAGATCTCCAAGAAGACCTGATGATGGGAAACCCTCAAGCCAAATCATTAAGGCTCAGGATTCTAAAGCCATGGTTGCAATGCAAGAAATTGATGGTGTTGGATGGGATTAGAGGTACTTGGCTAAGGATGAGGAAGAGAACAAATCTTTGGTTGCAGAAAAAGGAAGAAGAAGAGCATGTTCACCATGCTCTCATGGCACACTCCTCATCTTCATCAGAAATTGAGGTATATGATGATGCATTTTGTAGTAAGGGTTGTCGTCTAAACACTGAAAAACTTAACAAAAGTTTTAAAATTGTCAACAGAAGTGGTTAATGAAAGATGCAAGTTGTCTGTAATACCAGTGAAAGTGCCGTATGATGCTAAGTTATTGTCTCAAGAGCTGTTCAGTATGAGCATCTCTCTTAAGTTATGGCTCACTTGTGGATGTGATATCCCGAGCCCAACGTCATTTATTTAATCCTATTTTACGAATATTTTTGAAACTTTTAAGAAATTTCGTTTGCTATATATTTGACGGTTTAAGTTGAAACAACGTTTACGGTCGCAATTTAACATTTGACGATTTAAGAAGAACCGATGACGACTACGATACTGACGGATGCCCAAAATCTACCTTTTATTATCGATTGATCGATATTTGAGTTTTTCGAGATTTTATTTTTATTACGTGTTAAGTCGATTCGGAACCATGTGTATATTCGTTTTGTGTGTGTTTGAACCATTTAAAAGTATTTTGAATGTTCGGGACGACCCCCGACTCCTGTAAATTTTAAAACCAACTACTAGCCATTTCCCGCAACTAAGTTGTGTCGTTTAAAAACAAGGCCAAAAGAAAACCCATTTGACAAAACAAGCCCCTCTAATTTTTACAAAAATGGAAGGAAGGAAAACATACATCACAAAAACACATCAAAAATTTTCTCCTCTTCCTCCTTTCTCTCTTTCAACCGTCGGCCACACCACCACCATGGAACCACCACCACCATTTTTTTCAAACTTGGTTTTTGAAGAATCCAATCAAAGTCCCACCTTTCTTTCATCATTGTAAGTAAATCCCACCAACAATAACATACATGCATCCATTAATTTTTCCAAAAATTTAAGATATTTCAAAAATGGGTTTTGATCTAATTAAACTATACACATGTTTAATTCATGTATAAATCCCACCAACAATAACATACAT
The DNA here is from genome assembly GCA_025667525.1 of Glebionis coronaria. Classification (NCBI taxonomy): domain Eukaryota; kingdom Viridiplantae; phylum Streptophyta; class Magnoliopsida; order Asterales; family Asteraceae; genus Glebionis; species Glebionis coronaria. Next base: position 414,212,938 of record CM046876.1, read on the forward strand.
GCATCCATTAATTTTTCCAAAAATTTAAGATTTTTCAAAAATGGGTTTTGATCTAATTAAACTATACACATGTTTAATTCATGTGTTTATAATGTTGAATAATCTATAAAACAAGTTAGGGGGCTGTTTTCTTGGGTGTTTTGGCTACAAACCCACGGCCAAAATGGGTTTGGTAGTGGCTTGATGATTTTGATGATTTATGATGTGGGTTTGTGTTTAGAATCATGTTTTAGATGTTTTTAAATGATTTAAACCTATTGCATGTATGATTTAAGCTTTGGGTTTTTGATGAGGATTCGATTCTCATGGTGTTATAGGCTGTTTGGGTGCTTGGGATTGATTATTAGATGTTATAATAGGTATAGGAATCATTAGGTGTGATTGGAATGATGATTTGTTATGATTTTGAAAAGGGTATTTTAGATCAGAAACTTTACGGGTATTTTTCGTGGTTTTAAGTTTAAGTCCAGGTCCATATTATAGGATATTGTTGTAGAGCTCCTTTCTAGCTTCGTTTCGGTATAAGGTAGAGCTTACGACTCTAAACGAGTCAAAAGTTATGATATTTTGAAAGTTCGTGTACCGGGAGATGAGAATCAACACAATCCGAATTTGTGTTTGGTTTTGCGTCAAATCCCGGGGACCATAGATAGAGTTTGGTAAATGATTGAAAGTTGATTTTTGGTTTCAAACCTGCATCTGAGAGTCTATTTTTAGACTTAAGTGTTGGATTGGTCGATGGTGTATTTTAAATGGGTGAAACAAGTCCAACATGGTCAACGTGCAAAATCAGTCCTAAAAGTGTATGTTTAGAAATGTGATGTGTAACGAGTCACAGAAGTGAAAACTTTTCATGGGAATAAATATGAGTTTTATACAGGTCATGAGGTATTTTTATGAATTTTCTTGAATTTTATACAAGTGCTTAAGTCGTAGAAAACAGCCCGTACTTTTGGTAAGTACTGGCAAATTTATAAAATGAGAATCACTTTAAATACGTAGGTAAATGGTATAAGTCTAGTAACAACTACTTGTTTGGTTTTGGCGTGAGTTTTCATAAGCATTAAGTGTTTCGATTTGCGTGTGTTTAGCATAGTTATGTACGCGGTGCATTGATTTTGTTTACGTTCTTTGACTTTTAGGTCAAGTGTTTGATTTTCCCGGGCATCCACGTCGTCGGTGACATTTCTCGTTACGTCTTTACTAGAACCACTACTACTACGCCAGGTGAGTCTATGGCCTTTAAAAATGTTTTTGCCCGCGAGGGGGATACATGCTAATTTAAATGAAAATGAACATAAGTCATGAATGATTGTTGGACCCGAATGTTGCCTTGAATTGTGTTGAGTACCTAGTTGCAAAAGTCCCTAAATTCGTAAACTATTAACTATTGTCTTGCCCTTATGTGGGTTGGAGATAGCCGCTTATACAATTGGTAGTACAATGGGGTTGACGACCCTACCCGAGACGAGAGCTAGTACGTTGAGTACCCTCTGCAGACGGATAACTTGTGATAAGAGATAAGGTATAATTGCAACTGATGCCTTTAGAAGGGGCACTGGGTTCATCTTAATCATGCCGGTCAATGTGGCGCGGGTGATTGAGTTAACGGATTAGTGTCACGAGCTTAAACACAATTATTAGCTATTGCTAAAGATAATATCCTTGAATAATAGATTGTGTATACAACAATGCTATTGAATGGTCATGATTGGTTTTTAATACTTATGTTCAACTTATGATTTGATAAACCTATAGATTCGCTCAACCTTTGTGTTGACAGTTTTAAGCATGTGTTTCAGGTAACCAAGATTGATAGCAGCGGAGCATGCGAGGATGGAAGTTGTTGTGGCATGGCGGTCTACTTTGTTTTTCTTCCCTTTTAGCACTTAAAATTTTCATACTATGTCATGTGAACAAAATGTATCTTTTGGGGTTGAGATTCAGTGGGGACCTAACGCAAACTCTGTTTTGTATTATCTTGGGATTTGGAAAACTATAGACTTGTATGTTTTTATTGATGTTAAATTTATGTTTTAACTTTTACGTCTCTTTGAGTCGTTTAATATAGCTTATGTGTGATGATAACTACGTAGCACCCAAATATTGTAGTTCCGCTGCACATAGCATTTGTTGGGGGTGTTATAGATTGGTAATCAGAGCCATGAGTTATAGAGAACTAGGTCATTTTGAAAAATCCTAAACTATAACTTTTGGTGTCGTAAGAAATTGTCCAAGCACACAACTATCCTGCATGGCTCCGGTAAGATTTCTTTAGCATTGCTTTGTATTTTAAATGTATCCCTCAAAATTGACATGAATTCCCTAGTATTTAGTAAGTAAATACTATGATATATATTGAGTTATATTGTTGTGTACATTGAGTACTTGTCATTGTAATTTGTAAATTCTTGTAAGATTATATTATATGTTGCATGTAATTGGCATACGGGCTACATTGCATTACATGGCAACACCGCGTTGTAATCCTACGTGTATGTAGGAATGATTGTATGTATAAATATGTACATACTATGGTATTTAAAGGCATTGCACATGAAGCAATGGTCCTTGTGTGATTATCATACATTTAAAATGCGGTTTTGTTGAGAATTCAGCCTCACCGCAAATTATCAATCTTGATAATTAATTTATTGTTCGGATAACCGAATATGAACCTCGCTTGATACTCTAGATACGTAAATAACGCTTCGTAACATATTGTATATTGACTAGGTTGATCTTGATTGTCGTTATCGCACCGTGATGTGTCATTTTGGACATTTTCTTTGAAACGTAATTTACTTACGTATTACTTTATTTCCTTTATTCCTTATGGGTTTGATATGTTAGTTGGCGTAACTATAATATAGACGAAGTACAATCAACGATGCGTACATCGTAGCGACAAATCACGTATGTATGTTATAAAACGTGGTTGAGGCGTGTTGCCATTTAATCGTTGTTTACTATTCTACTTGAATTTAAAGATGTGTTTTAAAATAGTCTAGTGTTGTGATCAATCGCGATAACTTGGAATTTGGTTGGTTTTTGTGTTAATTTTGTGGAGTACGATTTCGAGACTCATCCGAGGCCGATAACAACACTTAGTTGACATACGTATTCTCGCTTCGTTTATTTCATTTCGTTTTCGCTGTTTCATTATTTTGAATTCGAATACATGACGAGGTCCGACATTTGTGTGAGTTAAATAAGCATTAAACTTTGTTGATCGAATGATTTAAACATAAAGTGTTTTACATATTTAATATTTGGTGGATGAAACTTTTGGATAAAAATGACTTATGACGTGTCTTGTAACCAATAAAATATGTGTAGAGAGTAAATGGACAAAGTGAAATTATTTTTCTTTTAACTTTGGTTGGTAGATCATGATAAGTAATTATTATTACTCGTAAAATCCTTGTTTTCATACATTAATAACTTGATACTAGAAGCTTGTGATGAATTTGTTAAGATTTTGTTTAATTTAATTTGAAAAAGGAGTTATTAATAAAACTAACGATATGACTGTCGAGTATATGCAACTTTGGATTTAGTATGAATTAATTTTCGGGTCAATGTAGCAAACTTTTGGCGTATCTTGTAATATAAAACATGAGTAGAAGAATTGGTCATGTGTTGTGGAGCTAGAGACTTTGAAAAAATGGTTTTATTTTAAACATCAGGTCAAGTTATATTTATGAATGCTTTGGTGTAAACTAGAACTCGTCACTTGTTGTAGTAAATAAACAGGGATAAATCTAGAGATACACTTTAAGTAAGAAATTATAATGCTTGAAACAAATTATTAAATATTGATGGAACGTTATTTTACTCTACTGCGAGATGTGTTAATTTTAAAATCGTTTGATAATTGGCTAAAGATTTAAAATTCGAATTTTCTACATTTTAGAATTATTGAAATAAGCATCTTAATCATTTATTATTATTATTGTTATTTTCGAGATTCAAGTGTCGACTAAAATCAGTAAGTATCCGAGATAATACCGCGTGAAACCTCTTTATCATTTGAGTCGAATTGCGCGAATATGATTTAACAAATCAGTTTCAAGGAAGACATGTGGCTAATAAAAAGTCAAGGTTAATTTTAAAAGTCAATTGGACTAGTTTGAGTCGTGTATATATGTGATAAGATTAGTCGTAATAATAATAACATAAAACTTTGAAAATTCTTACTATGTACGTTTTGGTACCTGAGATATGAACATTAATGAGATTTTGACACGAGCATCGAGATTTTAAAAATTAATGAGTTTACCAATTATAATAACCGAGTCACCGAATCAACTAATGTTAGAAAATTTCCTAGAGATTGTGATATTTTTTAGAAATAAAAACCTTGTATAGATTGAAACATGAAAGGTCTGAAATCTTTAATGGGGTAACACAAACTAAAAATGTGCAAATGTTCGGTTTTACAATATACAAGGTAACAGTAACTAGAAAATACAAATGGATTACCCAACAAACGAATATTTGTATTATTTTCTTAAGATGTATATATAACATTTTGAGTCACGATGGTTCGATCGTCCGACATCCCTTCTTTGATTTTAGGAGTCTGTATCTAAACTTGAGTCGTTATGTGACTGTTCATTTTAATATTTTCCATGATATGAAACCATTATAGTTATATTTATTTTAAAACTACTATTTCGCTAGGACTTGATGATGAGGGTATGTCACCCGGTATATTTTGTCCTGTTCATGGACGTTGTGACTTTTCTTCTTTCGGTTAATGGAACCTAAAATTATGTATTTACTTGAATGATGCTATAAATCTTCATTAAAGTGGTTATTTATTTATAATTGAACAAAAGCGAGGAGGCGAAGCCGCTTTATCAAATTGTAGAGGTGAAAGAACTCAATCTTCCTGGTGAAATTGTTTATATTCGACCAGGTGATTCTTCTCCTCTCCCCGTATACCCTTGGTGGAATGTGTGTGCAACTTGAGACGATGGGAATTATGATCGTTGTTTTATTTTTGACGCTTGTGTTGATATTTAATTTTTACTCTATGTATTCGTAGATTGCCGTTGATTATTCTGAAACTCTTGTCATATCTTCAAAGTATCTTCATTTCTAATGTAGTTAATTTCAGTTGGCAATTATATTGCTTGTTTACCTAGTTCGATCTCATTGATTTTTGGATTTTATTACTTTTGTGCTTGCAATGATCTTTAATCCTGAACCACCTTACCATTGATTGGTGAGTAGTCTATTTTGAAAATATGTATGAGTGTGAAATGTTTCGTTTAACCAAATGTAAATGGTGTCGATTTATTTACTTAATTATTTATTCATTTTTCTCATAAACAGGCAAAGTAATGTATGTTTCCAAAGTAGACGAAAAATGTTTGATGTGTTTCTTAAAACGATGGTAATAATATTTTCCCATTTCAAATTCCATTTCAAATGGTTTAATTATTTTGAAGATTAGGACGAAAACTTTCGTAGTCATATTTGGTATGTAATAATAATGTTTGTGTCGTCACTCGATCCTCAATTATGCACAACTTAGCTAACTATGCATAATTTAGGAAGAGTCCTGTTTTATTAATTGTCGTTGCTTGGTCCTCAAGTATGCATGCTCTAGCTAGTTATGCATAGTTTTGGAAGGGCAATGTAGTTTCAAATTAATTGGTCATCTTTAAAACCAGTAGTGTTTTTGATAGATGTTTGGATGAGAAAGTTTTTAAAATGGTGGATCCTTATGCAAGTAATCGTAGTTTCTTTGATTCCTATAGAAAATTTTTGAATTTTCTTGTATTCCTTGAAATCTTTATTTCGTTTTGCGTTGACTTAGTAAGTCACCTTGACCGAGTAAATTTGGAAAATGTTTTGTTTTTATGTGTTGAATGTAACATGCGAATTTCATCGGAATCACTAGGGTGTTGATGAAATACCAAAGGGGCTCGTACCGAAACTGAGAAGAAATTTTAACAAAATAGAAGATTACCGAAGTAGAGGAAATATGAGTTCGAGTAACTCTGAGGGGAATGAAGACTTCTCCTACATCAAACGTATCGTACCTTATTTATTTTCCTCTCTTGTTCTTTTGATATGTTTAACGACACGCGATAAACTGTTCAAGTTTACCAACTGTGCATCGGTAGTTGGAAGACAATTCCATTGCCGTCTTCGTTTATTTAAGTGAGGAATCCTCTTTGCTTGACTCGATTTTCTTTGATCATCGATGGTTAAACGATAGATAGCCATAGTTGATGTTTTTTTTTTGTGGAAAACCCTTGCCTTTTATGTATTTATGTGGTAAGTGATCGGGTCGAGTGATCGTAAGCTGTGAGAACATGAGACGACATTGTCCAATGAAGTCCGACCATGGAGAACACGTGCCATGTAATATATTTTTTTTACTGTAAACGATGATGCTTATTGAGATTTTGACCACGTTTGGGACGGAAGTAAGATGGTGTTCTTGTATTATATATATATATATATATATATATATATATATATATATATATATATATATATATATATATATATATATATATATATATATATATATATATATATATATATATATATATATATATATATATATATATATATATATATATATATATATATATATATATATATATATATATATATATATATATATATATATATATATATATATATATATATATATATATATATGTATATATATATATATATATATATGTATGTATATATATATATATATATATATATATATATATATATATATATATATATATATATATATATATATATATATATATATATACATATATATATATATATACATATATGTATATATATATATATACATATATGTATATATATATATATATATATATATATATATATATATATATATATATATATATATATATATATATATATATATATATATATATATATATATATATATATATATATATATATATATATATATATATATATATATATATATATATATATATATATATATATATATATATATATATATATATATATATATATATATATATATATATATATATATATATATATATATATATATATATATATATATTTGGGTATGGATCCGTGTCTGAGCACCCTGCGATGGCATATGTTTGTATTTTATTTCTTTTTGGATATGCATCCATAGCTAGCAAGATTGTGAACCTGCTTTAACTTGCAAATTTCCTTTTGACTGGACTCGTCCGAGAATCATGTCAAATATCCTTAATTTATCATGGCTTGGCTGATTAGCAAGCATGAGTTAACTTGATTGAACTGATTGACTTGGCATGGTTTGGCTATGTTGAAAACATGTCGTAATGTGGTTGTATGTGTTTTATAGTGGCTTTTGCGTTTGACTGGATTGCGATGTCTTCGAGAGAGTTATGTATACGTCGAATGATTTTTTTGTATCGATGAATTCGTTTTTGACGAAATAGGTTTGTATGTACATAATATTGCGATTAAGGTGATTTTGTATGACTAGTATTTATTTACTTCGTCTTAAATATTCTGAACGTTTTAGATGGGGTTATGTGTGACCCGTGCGATTTCATTTTGTGAGTAATTATTTTTATGAGACGATGAACCAAGTGAAAGGACGATTCGAACGTTAGAAGACGTGCTCCGAACGTGTGTGATTGATTTTGGTAGTTGTTATCGGCACTTGCCGTTGGTAGTATCTTGGCACAACGACATTTACCATGCTAGTACTAAAGCTGCAACATTCGAATTGTTGGGTAGAGGAAAGTGTAGATCACCAGTTGGATGGAGTGAAGTAAGGAAAAGTTAGTTGAATGGACCTAAAATGATTCAAGAAAATACGGGAGGGATGGTGTAGATTAAGAATCACTTGCTAACCGCGAGAAGCTTTGAAAAGAGACGTGTTGATAACCGTAGGAAGAATTTGGGAAATTGAAGTGGAGATCATGGATCGAGATGTTAAGAGAATTGAAGCAAGGTGTAATACTCATTGTGAAGGTGTGATGGAACCCGAGACGTGAACCGAAGTCCACATTGGAACGTGAATACCTCTTTAGTAAGAAGTATCCCCATCTTTCTAGTAGTACGAAATGCGAGTATAAGAACTGAAGAAATGTAAATCTTGCATATGTTTTTAGAGAGAGAAAGAGATAGAGAGATGGTGGATTATACACACTTCTAGAGAGAGAAACTTAAGAGAACTATGTGAAAAAGTGAATAACCACACACCCTCTCCATCAAAGGAGAGGGTTTATATACCCAATCCTTGTAATGGGCTTGGGTTTACACGTTTGGGCCGGCCTACACAAGTTGTAAGCTAGGCTTGGACTTGTTTGTTAAATAACGAAAGTTAACTAAACTACGAGCTATTACATGGACTATCGTTGGAGTGACCGATCCTTCTTAATACGTAAAACGTATTTCCAACAATCTCCCCCTAAGGGAGGTCACTCCAAACAAGGGCGTTACCCCAGTTACAATAATAAAATAAACCTAGCATACTATGCTTGTCTTGAGCTCGTAGTCTTCGTCTTTCTTTTTCTTTTTCTTTTCAGGTGAACATGCTGATGTGATCTTTGATATCAATCTTTAGTATTAATCTCTTGCCTTGATCTCGTGCATCCATTACTTGTGATCTCCGCCTCTTCGTGACACCATGTCCCACATACTTATACCTTTTGTAATTCTTGAAAGCTTCAGAGTTCGATACAACGGAAGACTTAACTTTTAGGCTTTCTTGAATTAGATGAGGTATTAAGTGCATAAAGTATAAGCATGCGGGGACGACTTCTTCTTGGATCCCGCAACGCCACCGTCTTCAAATGCCGCAAAATAAGTAGACACGAACGAAATGGCTTTGAACATTTCATTCTAAATCGGTAGCATTTTACCTCCGGCCGGTGAAGACCGTTGGACGATATTAGATATCGTACCCGTGACGGATAGTTTCAATTAAGTAACTTCCTGACAGGATTTCGCGGGTAAACATGTTCTCTTTATTCGACTGTCCAAAGCTGACTGCGAACATAAAGAGTGAATCATTTGGATAATAATATCCGCATTATTTGAAGCCGTCAATTCATGTTCCTGGAACAAGTGAAATTCAATTAAGAACTGCACCATCGTTGCTTTCCAGTTGTCACGTGCTTGATTCGTATAGAATCTTGCAAGTTACCTACCAAGTGCTGTTTGAGGTTAACACTAGAAGGATTTCCACTCGTCACTGTGAACACTAAGGTATTACTCTGAGTGTTCTGGCAAGATCACTAAGATATTGCGTAGAGGTCTGGAACGTGTTTAAATTCAGTTAAGAATTAAACAACTGTTGCTTTCCAATTATCATAAGCTTGATTCATAAAGAATCGCACAAGTCACCTACCATGAGCTTTTTGATATTCGCTCAAGAAGGATTTCCATCTTCATTGTAAATACTTTCGTATTACTCGAATGTTCAGGCAAGATCATGAAGATTTTGCGTAGGACTCTTAAAATCTTTCTTACTTTTCACAGTGTGTGAAGAAGCAAGGAAATATGAAAGTATGTCCTAATGAGATATTTGATGATCTCAAATGGCTCTAGACTCGATCGTGCACTTTGGATTTTAGTGATCGAAGGCTGGAGAGGAGTGCCACCATTTCAATACCAATTTATTCGGAGTGAATAAATCGATAGATAACGTGTTGTCTCCGTGTGATTAAAACAAATACCTTTTGAGAGATATCTGAGTTAGCTGGGATGGGTTGTGCATTGCATCACTGGGTCCATGATGTCTGTCTTCAATATCGAGAATCATTAAAATGATCTCAATAGCATATTTGTTGACCCGGTTTCTGCCTAAAGTTGTAAGGAGGGCTTCTTTCTTTACACCCTTTATCTTTACAATTCTTTTTCATTCTTCAACCCCTTCAATGCTTACCAATACGTCATAACTAGCACCTTGTTGTGATTGTTCCAGTGCTAACTTAGGTACTTGGTCGGCATTCAGCTACGTTCACAATCTTTCTCCATCTTTCCTAAGGACTACTATTTCTAGCTATGGAATGTCCTTGGGAAGATTCCTCCGGTTCTAGAAGAATCATTGGACTTAACCTATCCTACCATCCTTATGTCACCACAATCTTCATCGTCGTGAAATAAATGGGTTGAGGGTAAGTATAAATCACCATCAAATCCGTTTTGATATGCAAATCCGTTTTGCTCCCCCTTAACATATGCCACGATATTCGAAACATTTCGCATATGTCGGGATGAGCCAGCACATTAAGTCAAACCATTTGTGATAATATCCCATATTAAATCACATTTTCTCCCCCATATTAAAAATATTAACCCAATCGATGTTTTTAATATCAATTGATTTAATGAAGTTTTAATAAAGGTTTTGGGAAGAAAAATGCAAGTCCGTTTTATCTTCATGATATCAAATGTATGAGATATGATATCGATTTGTAACATGATCACATATTCACCATATTATAAAAGAATTGACAAGGTTAGACCTGATAGATGAGAACATCATATGATAAGATCAAATAGTTCTTGTCAGCATACGTTGGTCGCCTCGTCACGTCTGAAGTCATCTCTTGACACCACGTGTACAATTGGTATTTTTTCTTGACACCAGTTAATGAGCTTGGCACGTTCGGCATCGAAGATTCTGAATGCTTGACAATTGCTCCCCCTCAATTGTTGACCCGTGTTCTATTGAAAGAGCTGTAGTCGTCGGTTGAGTAATCGCATCGTCGAGTATGTAGATACCAATTGTAGATTGCTATGGTTGTAGAGATGATAACTTCATAAAAACAAGACTTCTCTTGTTTTAACAAATAAATGCACTGAGGCGTACATAGATTTGTGTTAGACCAAGTTATAAAGTAAACTTGATCCCTTACAAGGTTTTAAAGTAAACCTTGCCCGAGAAACTTAATTCCCGTTGTGAGCCAAAGCTTTCATGAGAAATACTTGGCTTTAATGTGAAAACCGGGTTGCAGTCTGAAATAACTACAAGCCATTTTGGCATGTTTTATGAAATATTTACAACTTTTGTACGAACTCTATTTATGGCGCCGTGTCAATATTAATCGACATTTCTAAGGCCGTAAATATTATCGTACCAAAAGACATGCCTTTGAAAAATAAAGTAAAAATATTTTTGGATTTTTCTAGATTTTTCAATTTTTATGGTTTTTATATGGTTTTATATTTTTGTATTTTGCTTTTGTGGATAAAAGTATAAACAATATATACAGATGATCACCAAGGATACGAAGAATAGTTTTACCACCACTATTCTTTCGCTTCATCTGCCAATTCCTTTAGAGTCTCAGGCGAGAAGGTTCTCATTCCTAGCTTGTCGGCCAAAAATTCAATTCGAGCGCGATCTAAAGCCTTCGTGAAAATATCCGCCAATTGATACTCAGATCGGACAAAGTAAAGCTCAATTACTCCATTTTCCACTTGCTCCTTGATGAAGTGGTAGCGAATGTCAATATGCTTCGACCAGGAGAATTGAACATTGTTACAACATAAGGCAATTGCACTCTTGTTGTCGCAGTACATCGGAATCTTGTTGAAACTTAGACCATAGTCGGTTAATTGCGATCTTATCCAAAGAATTTGAGCACATCAACCGGATATAGCTATGTATTCTGCTTCCGTACTTGAAATTGCAGCGCTTTTCTGCCTTTTCGATGCCCAACTGATTAATCGATCTCCTAGTAGTTGCAATGTTCCACTCGTGATACGCCTTGTATCTTGACAACCCGCGTGATCCGCATCTGCATATGCCATTAGTGCAATAGAAGAGTCCTTCGAATACTAAAGTCCCCGATTAATGGTTCCTTTAAGATATCGAAAGATCCTTTTAACAGTAGCTAAGTGTAAATCAGTAGGCCTAGTTTGATACCTGGCACACATACATATAGAAAATTGAAGATCAGGTCGACTGGCTGTGATATACAGAAGAGTACCAATCATTCCACGATAAAGTGTCGGATCAACGGCAACTCCATGTGGATCTGCATCAAGCTTAGTTCGTTCCACCATTGGAGTATCCACGGGATCACAAGATTCCATCTTATACTTCTTTAGCGATTCAAGGGCATACTTGGATAGATTGATAAAGATGCATCTGGGACTCTGAGATATCTGAAGACCTAAGAAGAATGATACCTTGCCCATCATTGACATCTTAAACTTGGAAGACATGAGTGTCCCAAACTCATCCGATAAGGTTTGGGTCGAGGCTGCAAATATAATATCATCAACATATATTTGTACCATAATCATATCTTTACCTCGTTTCTGAATGAACAGCGTGGGATCCACCTTGCCTTTAGTGAAGCCTTGCGTAATGAGGAATTGTGTCAAAAGATCATACCATGCGCGAGGAGCTTGCTTCAACCCATAGAGAGCCTTCTTAAGCTTGTACACATGATTAGGATAATTAGGATTCACAAAACCATCCGGTTGTTGAACATAGACCTCTTCCTTGAGTTCACCATTAAGACATGCCGTCTTCACATCCATCTGATAGACGATCATATTCATGTGGGCTGCATAAGCGAGGAATAGTCTAATAGCTTCCAAACGGGCAACAGGTGCAAAGGATTCCATAAAGTCGATGCCCAATAACTGCTTGTACCCACGAGCTACTAGTCTAGCTTTGTTCTTCAATATTCCGCCTAACTCATCGAGTTTCACCTTGTAAACCCATTTCAAAGTGAGTAACTGCACTTGATCCGGGCATGGGACAAGTTCCCATACTTCAAGACGTATAAACTCATTAAGTTCTTCTTGCATAGCTTCTATCCAATAGGATTGAGTAAAAGCTTCTTGCCATGTCTTAGGTTCAACTTCAGTGAGAAAATCATCAAAGTGACAAAACATTGAACTTTCTTGTAACTGACTTCGTGTGGATACCGGACGATTAGGGTCACCAATAATAGAATCTATAGGATGATCCTTTGTCCACTTGCTGTCATGTTCACGAATCCGTGTATTGGAGTAAACCGTAGTTGGAGTTTCCTCTGAGGTGGACGACCCGACTTGATTAGGGTCGGGAATAGGTACACCAAAGAATAGAAGTTCACGCATTTGAGCGAATTCCAAATCGTGATCATCATCATCCTCTTCATCATCAATAGGCATGACATGGGTAGTTGAGACAGGTGTTGGTTGAGAATTACTCGTTGATGGTATATCTTGACCAATTGTAGGGGCAGACGTATCTAATTGTGCTTCGGTTGCTGGAGCGACAACTTCGGTTACCGGAGCTATTACCTCAGGTTCTGGAGCAACAATACTTGGAGGAGTAAAGAATTCATCAAAGAACGGTTGAAACAACGTATCCCATTCCTTCCTAGTAGGTGGTGTAAATGATGATGAAGTAGGGTTGTTTGGGACAAGACCAGAACTAATGTTACTAGGTCCCATTTCATGAAGTGCGGGTTCAGAGCTGCTTTGCTCAGAAGCCATAGCCGTCAGCTCATCAAAATCGACATTCATAATTTCAAGGATCTTGCGAGAGTTACGGTTGTAGATTCGGTATGCTCTCTTTGCGGGTGTGTAACTAATGAAAATACCAATATCAGCCTTTGGTTGAAGTTTTCCCAAATTGTCACCATCATTATTTGGATAGCAAAGAGAACCAAATTGTGACAATCCGTCAATTTATGGTTGATATTTTATTCTCGAATATTATTTAAAAACATTATTTAATGTTACAATATGAACTCACTTATTTTTGGGAAGAAATTTGGATTTACGTCTTGAAGTAGCATCGACTACGTCTAAACCGGAGGATTCTACGTTACGTGCTTACGTTTACATACACCGTCTTTGGTAACAGTCCGACATTTCAGAAAATAAATTTGTCCATGAATATTATTTTGGAGTTTTAAATTTGAGTTGGTTCATAAACTCACAAATTTACGAGAAGAGATTAGGACTTACGATTTTATTTTAACGTCCTTTACGACTAAACCGGAAACCTTAGGATTACGTATTTACGTTTTCGAACCCCATTTTTGATGAAACAATTTTTATTAAATTCGTTTTGTGCCGTTGATTCATAATTTATAAAAACGTTTTTCGTAAAACGACCCGAGGGCACGTAAATCGAGGAAACTAGCATCGAGGAGTACCCGTAAATAAATGGGGATGAGACAAGTGGGACACTTGTCCCACCCCCACTATAACCATCCCACACAACACCACCACACCACATTTGGTGTCAAGTTGTAAGCTAAGCTTACACATGTCATTCTAGCTTACAAAGTAAGCCATTCTTCCATCAAAACTAGCTACCAAAAACTACTACCTTCATTACATACATGCAAATCAACCAAAACTCTCTCTTCCTCTCTCTATAATTTCGTCCCATATCATCACCACAACACCCCATTCATACAAAATTTAACCACAAACATTTGTTATACTTAAGATATGTTAATCTCCATTCAAAGAGATGAAGATTGGTGCAAGTTTTAACATCCAAGGAGAAGTTTTCAAGGGATTCAAGGTCTGATTTTCCACAATGTGTTCATGAAGATAGGTGATCTTGAAGATGGTCTTGCTTATTCATAAGTTTCTCCATCAAAATCCATGTCCAAATCACAACCTACATCAACTTGGTGGTATAAAGATTGTCCTCCTCATCTTCTTGTTATTTTGATTATGTAAGCATGTATTTTATTTCCTATTGTATATGTATATGATGATTATATGATGATAAAAGTATTGTGTGGGGATTTGGTGTTAATAATCATGGATAAAAAGATGAAAAACTATAAGTAAAAATGGGTTAATCTTGCTTAAATTAGTAGGCTGTATAAAACAGTAAAGAATCAAATGGTGAACTGATAAAAATGACATAGATTAATGAATAAACAGTAAGCTATGGGTCTTGTACACATGTGAGAGTTGGCCATGCAATGGAATCATTGTAATGAGTGAGATATGATCAAAACAAGTTTAAGGTACAAATCTGAGTTCACTGTTTTAGACGATTTTTAGAAAATACTTAGAGGATGATTCAACAGTAGCTATAGAAGAGTTAAATGGAGCACATATCATGTAGTTTATGTGATAAAAATTTGTGCTTCTATCTCCATAAAGAACTCTAGATATGGCAGTTTTGATGAAAGTGAAGATAAAAATCAGATTTTGGAAATTAAAGTATAATACTATTATAAGAGAACTCAAAATTTAATAGTATAAAATATAAATTAAAACCCACTAACTTATATAATACATTTATATAAATATGTACAATGGTAAATAAGTGGACATTTTATTAAAATTGGTAACTTGTTAAGTTTTATAAGTTATAAAACCATAAACATGATTTTTACGACTTTTTCGGCTAATACCGTAAAATTAACGTTTTTGTTAAATAAAACTTAGATGGTTGGACCCGTCTAGTGTAAACTTTATAAAACTTATATACTGATATATAAACATGTATAACAAGTAAAAACCGATAAAACCCGAACTATAGGACATACGGACATTAACGAGCTAAGTAAACATATTGGACTAATAATTGGACTAAATAAGTTAAACCCTTATAGAAAGAACTTATTGGACTCAACCCATTTGGGCCCAACTTGAAAGTTTAAATACTGATAATATAAGTATGAAATGGATTAAAACAAGTTAACGAACTTATAATAAGTTTATTGGACCTAAAACACGTAAATAGGTAAAACGAGAAAACTAGTATAAAAGTTATCGACACATAACACAAAAATGAGTAAATGAGAATATATGAACCCACTTGATCATCATATATATATAAAATCATCATATGTATACATAATTGTTATTTTTATAAAGTCATTGGACATGAGTCTAAGACGAGTATTATTTGTCTAGGTTTCCGTGATTGAAGCACGTACCGTACGTCCGAATTGCCGATAACCCGCCTTCCCACATCAACGTGAGTTCATAGCCTCTCACTCTTTTAAATATTTTTATAAATGTTTTATAAACCCGTGAGGGAGATAACATGTTAGTTTTTATAAAATAGGACACCATTTGTCCCGATTGTTGTTTATTGATTTGGACCCGAATGATTGAATGACCCGATTGTATGACCCGATAAATGATTAGAGGACCCGATAGATGAAATTAAATGGATTATTAAAGTTAGGTTATGTCACTAAAAGTCCCATTAGCATGAATTGTGAACTACCGGGATTTGGTAGACGCTTGTGCATATAATATTACTATTTGGGGACGATCACCCGAGTTCGCGCCTTGACAGTTGATCCCCGTCGTGCCACATTGAGTGGTAAGCGAATTTATGTATGAGAAGATTTCCATAGCGTGACCTTTGTGACGACACGCTACTTTAGATGGGAAAATTGAGTATCGGGGTAGCTACCCGTTGTTGGTTTAGTAAGGTAACAATGTCATGCGGCTTATAATAATCCAAAATTAACGAAATACTAATAGACGCACCGAATTACGAAGTATTGCCTGACTAGCAATACGGGGTCATACTATTGATATTATGTTTGTGTTTTGGTTTTCATAACCATATTCATATAACGGTTTTTATTTTCATACAACGTCATAAGACGTATTGTATGGTGTTTTTAACGACAATGATTCGTATAATGATTTTTAAGGCAAATGCCTATATTATGATTTTGAAGAAGATTTGTATAAAATGACTTTTGCTATTTTATGGCCTATTAAAATGATTTGTACAAAATGATTTTCAGTAATAATTTTATACTGATATTATATTGATGGATTTTATTAAACTCTATGAATTCACTCGGCGTTATCGCTGACCTTTTCTTTTAACATGTTTTATCTCAGGTACTTGAAGGTAATTCTCGGGAAGACAACAAGAATTCATGGCCCGCACCTAATTTCTTATTTCCATTCAAATGCTTTGTAAAACCTGTATTAAATCTAATGACTTGGGACCTATGTAACTTTGATATTTATGAATGGAAATGCTTTATTAATAAACGACGCGATTTTTATGCGTTGTCTATGATGTGAGTAATGTGCTATCCCGTAACACCAACTAGTCTTCCGCTGTATTGATTTGTATAAATTTGGGGGTGTTACAGTTTGGTACCAGAGCTCTCGTTATAGAGAACGAAAGATTTTTAAAACCAAGGTTTTGAATTAAACATTTCAAAATCTTTTAACTATAAACATTTTTCACAAAATGTCTAAAAATCTTTTGACTATAACGGTGCCGAAGAATTCCCGAGTTACCGACAAGGCCAGACTGAGAAGTGTTATTTTAATATATATATATATAACTTGTATTATATATATATGATGTAATTTTATTACACGATTGTTTGATGATTATTTCGATATTTATACGAGGTATTTATACGACGTAGATTGTCAAAAGTAACCATAAATCCCCTAGTAAATTAATCGAAGCTATTCTCGTAGGAATTCTAGCTATCCTAGATCTAAACCAAGTTGTGGATATTTATGATCCCAACAAATGGTTGATATTCGTAGAAATGTAGATAGTAGTTGATTGTGATGTTGAAAAAGAATTGGCGAGATTAAAACTGATATCGATGTCATGACGATCTTTCCTTATAGAGTGGAGTTTGACAAAACGTTACCACCTAGAAAGATGTCATCTGATTCGTTGTCATCCAATTCTTAAATTGAAATCGAAAGGGTGAATGTTGTATTTGAGGCTGTCATTGGAACCATTACCCAAAGGCCTCATGCCACTAGTACCTTTCCGAGAAATCTACTTGAATGTATGAGTCATTTCATACTAGTGTCTCATTTGATAATTGTTGTTGTAAGAGCTATAGGATTGGAAATTAAGTGATGTTTATATTGAGATTTTATTGCCCTATTAAGGTCTAAAAATAAGATTGAAAGTATTGGAGAATGAGGTAGAATATCGCATTAAGTATAAATTGGTTGAAACTTGAATAAAGTAAAACTTAACCCGTATGGAATATGAGATTGTTAAGAGGAAATTATTAAGTCATGTGATTGAATTATAAGGTTTTAATTGATTGTTAGTTTGTGATAAGGGTTGTTCCTAGGCCATTGTCCACTAACGAGGATGCCCAGTGTCCAACAAATAAAGTGAAGAAATCTTCTTCTAAATTGGGACCGATGGATCTTCCGGGACAGGCAGGACACCTAATGATTCTTGTAGATTAGTATTCATTGTTGTATCTTTTAAAAATCCCTAACTTAACTGAGACATCAGTTGGTAGGATGAGTTCTGAGAATTGTATGACATAGTGACATGTAATGTGTTACGGTACAATTTTGACTTATTTGTGATTAATGAAAAAGACTACCTTTGATTGCTAAATTCTACATGTATCGATGTTATCTATCTTTTATTGCTTCTTCCTAATGTTCGCATTAGTAATGAAACCATTGAACAAGTACTCATCTTGAATTAAGTTACGTTGTGGATTATTCTCTTTGTATTCCTGAGTGCCATCGAAGTCATGAACCTCATGATTATTTGGCTAAGCTTATTTCTTGATATATTGAAGTTAGTTCTTGGTGAACAACTTTTCATCACTCTTTTGCAGATCACTCATTGTTTTTATAAGTTAAAACAGTATTCCTTGAGAAAAATTGAATTCTCATCACCAAAAGGATTATTCAAAATGAGATTTGTAAATAATCACTATCGAAATGAATTTGTTTATAAAACACTTTGGAAAACTTAATTGTTTTCATAACAAGGAAAATCTTTGTAAATTTATTTTTGATTCTTATTTAAGAAATAAGCATGAAAGTGTTTTTATTATAAACATGATGATAAAATTTTGACGAACTGAGTATTGCATCGTTAATCTTGAAATTGTATATAGTTGCGCACCTACATACAATTTGGAATGGACTATGCAAGACTGATTAGTAGTCACCATAAAACTAATGAATAAGCACTAAATTTTCTTTGAAGATTGTGAAAGATTAAAATTTATGAGATCTGCAAGAAGCGAAAAATAAGGACATAGTGTTAGGGACACCTACATATGTGCCTGTAGCATCTATTCTTCTGAGTCGAATTTACTCATCTGTGGAATTTGTCTTATTTGACAATTGATATTCCGTTCTTGTCCAATTCTCCCGTAGTGAGATTCTTAGGAAAAGTATCTGATTACCAAGTGTTGATACCCGACTTGATGTATTGACGTTCTTATCATTTCTTATGATTTGATTTCATTTGAATGACCTGGGTAACGATCCGAGGAGCTTTCGAATGCGTACTCAAATTATGAAAACATGGGATATATTTATATTCGTTAAATGTTTTCGTCTGTATCTGATTTGAAATCCTCTCGCGTAGATTATGCGTTGACCTTACTCTTTTAATGATAGTTGTGTCTCCATGTATCCTCGAACTTGTGAAGGATTATGAGTTATTATTAGTCTTTTAAGAAGTTCACATCTTATCGATGGCAATAAAACTGGAAGGTTGATAGTGCCAATAGAATGGATTGATTGATTATGACATGACGACATTGTCTTAATTGATGGGAACTCGAGTAGAATTCCCCTAAAAAGATAAGATGTTGATTATCAAAAGTGATCTAAAAAAAATTCTTGATGGATGACCATATCCTTTAGACTTGAAATTATACCATGAATGGTTGTGAATTAGTCATAGATATTATAATCTAGAAAGAACCTAATAAGAATGTATTAAAAGATGTTTATGTTATCTGAAACTTTAGTAAGTATTTGTTGATGAATTACCTAGATTTTCGCCATTAAGGCAAGTTGAAAATGGTATTGACTATATTCCCGGTGTTGCACCTGTGGCTTGTGCACTGTACGTCAGCACCATCTAAATTAAAGGAATTACCGTACAACTAAGAGAGTTGTCGGAGAAAGATTTTATGATACCAAGCCTGTCATCATGAAGAGCTATGATGTTATCATTCCTTATATTTATAGATTACTATAAACTGAGTAAATTGACAATCGAAAACAATATCCATAACTCGAAATGGAAGATTTGTTCGATCATTTACAAGGTTCTAGCGTATGTTTAAAGATTTGATCCACGGCATGGTTATCATCAACTTCGCATCTGCGAAAAAGATTATGTATTCTAATCACTACATCCGGTACTGGTAATGAACATTATAAGTTTCACGTGATGTCGTTTGGATTGACCAATACACATGTAGTATTCATAAATTTGGTGAATCACGTGTGTAGGCTGTAATTTGATAAATTCATGCTTGTGATCATTAAGGTCCATTTGTTTGTTTCTAAGAATAAGAAGGAGTTAATAATTATTTATAGATTGCCCTGAATTGACCAAACAATTAAAACCTGTACCTTGAATAATTAACATATGATTTAAAACTTAATCCTTTATATTAAATTGACCATGTGATTAATAGATAATGGAATCTATAATGACTCTTTAAAAATTAAGAGCCCTTTTAAGACTTTGGATTTTACCAAAAAGAAAACGGAAATATGTTTTGACAAATGTTTTAACAAAGAATATTTAAGGAATCATTCCCTTATAAAACATTTAACTAAACTCCTGTTTAGGGGTAAATGTTTTTGCATACCTTAAGACAACCTAAGCGGAATTGAGGAAAACATTTAAACCATAACTTGAAATTTGAAACAACAATTTTTGCTTTTCAACTAAGAAAATTTTGACCAAAGTATAACCAGAGATTTTTCAAACATTTACGAATCTTATTAATTATTTTCGATAAATCAACAAAAATCTTGTTAATTAAATTCAAATTATTTTTGAACATTTTATATAATTGGTCGAACTAAGAAATTTAAAATTTTTACGTTTACGTTTCATAAAAATTTAATAATTATTATTTAATTAATTGTAATAATTATCGACGCTTTAAACGCCGGATTGAGAAAAACTGATAAAAATGATAGATGAGACGAAACTGAAACTTAGAAAATATGAAGAAAGGTGAACGTAATTACTGACGTATAATATAGAAAGAATATCTGAGTAAATTTTGGACATGATAATTATATCATCATGAGAGATGAATATAGATACCGACGCATTATGTAGAAAAGATAAAGAACCAATTAGGACACTTTCCTTAATAATGAAGGTACAAAATAAATTGCCGAACAATATAACAGAATAATAAAATAAACGATGTTTATAAAAAGGATAATATAGATAATAAAAGTGGTTCGCTGCTAATATGAACCATTAGAACTGAGAAGCCGATGGCGTTAGATGTATAAAAGGACACTTGTGATTGTCTAAATATGGAGGATTGTGAGATATAGTTATATTGGAATTTGTAAGTATAATTATTCTATTTATGTCATTTATGACTAAAAATATCTTTGTCTGAAGAAGTTGTACTGATGGCAATTATGAAGGCAGACATCGCCTCATACATTAGTAAACGTCTAGCTATTGCAAAGGTCATCATCTGAATTTAATTCGATTTGGGTCATCGTCGACAGACTGACCAAATCTGCTAATATCATTCCCGTTAATGATAAATGCAAAAGAGTTATGTGAACATAGTGTGCCTGTATCGAACATCTTTATCAAGATCCTCGCTTCGCATCGAATTTCTAGAGATTTGCTTAGAAATCATTGAGAACGAACCTTGATGAGAGTACTATGTACCACCCCAATCGAAGGGACGAGGTAAAGTAATGATACAAAGTAATATAAGTGTTGTTTTATGTTTGAATGAATGACCTTTGGTGATAAATCGTATAATCGGTTTCCTTTGGAAGGATTATGATTGATAAATCATCGTATTAGGATTGAGATCGAATCTTGTTAGTATCTATATTAGAGCATCTGTAAGCAAGAGTTGAGATGAAGACACCCGACATACACCCATTATGAGTTGGACATGTCTTTTAGGTTTAAGGTTTCCTATGATGGCGAACCTAACCTTACAAAATACCCGACCCGCGAGATCTGAAATGATTGTTGAAATTAGGATCTGATTATTGACTGCCGGTAGTGGGCAAGAGGTTATGTGAATATGAAATGTAGATTTTGAAGTGCCAGATGGGTAGCGAAGTTATGCCAAAATTTTTAACCTTGGAAAAATGAATTCATGATCTGACAAATCATGGGATATAAGTCCCTGTTGTATGGGACCATTGAGATGATGTAAAAGATTGGTTTGAAAGGCATATAAGCTGGATCTACCCTAGGACTTCAAGAGCTGCGTGAAATATGTTTCGTATATCGAACTTGATAAATATCTATCAAGTGAAAATCTGATTGTTCTTAGTAAAGCTTAGATCGGCGAAAAGTTGCATTCATCAGAAACCTGTGAACATCATGGATAGAGAAAGTAAGTCAACATTTAGCCTGATTTATCCCCGTAGTTATGTTTGATGAAACTCGCGTATTATAATGGATTACACTTGTGAGAAAAGACCGAATGTGGAGGAAATACCCACATGGCTTTAACTCTATAAGAAGCGAGTAGTAAGATGATCTTTGAGGACAAAGATCCTGTTTAGGGGTAAATGCTGTGACAATCCGTCAATTTATGGTTGATATTTTATTCTCGAATATTATTTAAAAACATTATTTTAATGTTACAATATGAACTCACTTATTTTTGGGAAGAAATTTGGATTTACGTCTTGAAGTAGCATCGACTACGTCTAAACCGGAGGATTCTACGTTACGTGCTTACGTTTACATACACCGTCTTTGGTAACAGTCCGACATTTCAGAAAATAAATTTGTCCATGAATATTATTTTGGAGTTTTAAATTTGAGTTGGTTCATAAACTCACAAATTTACGAGAAGAGATTAGGACTTACGATTTTATTTTAACGTCCTTTACGACTAAACCGGAAACCTTAGGATTATGTATTTACGTTTTCGAACCCCGTTTTTTATGAAACAATTTTTATTAAATTTGTTTTGTGCCGTTGATTCATAATTTATAAAAACGTTTTTCGTAAAACGACCCGAGGGCACGCAAATCGAGGAAACTAGAATCGAGGAGTACCCGTAAATAAATGGGGATGAGACAAGTGGGACACTTGTCCCACCCCCACAATAACCATCCCACACAACACCACCACACCACATTTGGTGTCAAGTTGTAAGCTAAGCTTACACATGTCATTCTAGCTTACAAAGTAAGCCATTCTTCCATCAAAACTAGCTACCAAAAACTACTACCTTCATTACATACATGCAAATCAACCAAAACTCTCTCTTCCTCTCTCTATAATTTCGTCCCATATCATCACCACAACACCCCATTCATACAAAATTTAACCACAAACATTTGTTATACTTAAGATATGTTAATCTCCATTCAAAGAGATGAAGATTGGTGCAAGTTTTAACATCCAAGGAGAAGTTTTCAAGGGATTCAAGGGCTGATTTTCCACAATGTGTTCATGAAGATAGGTGATCTTGAAGATGGTCTTGCTTATTCATAAGTTTCTCCATCAAAATCCATGTCCAAATCACAACCTACATCAACTTGGTGGTATAAAGATTGTCCTCCTCATCTTCTTGTTATTTTGATTATGTAATCATGTATTTTATTTCCTATTTTATATGTATATGATGATTATATGATGATAAAAGTATTGTGTGGGGATTTGGTGTTAATAATCATGGAAAAAAAGATGAAAAACTATAAGTAAAAATGGGTTAATCTTGCTTAAATTAGTAGGCTGTATAAAACAGTAAAGAATCAAATGGTGAACTGATAAAAATGGCATAGATTAATGAATAAACAGTAAGCTATGGGTCTTGCACACATGTGAGAGTTGGTCATGCAATGGAATCATTGTAATGAGTGAGATATGATCAAAACAAGTTTAAGGTACAAATCTGAGTTCACTGTTTTAGACGATTTTTAGAAAATACTTAGAGGATGATTCAACAGTATCTATAGAAGAGTTAAATGGAGCACATATAATGTAGTTTATGTGATAAAAATTTGAGCTTCTATCTCTATATAGAACTCTAGATATGGCAGTTTTGATGAAAGTGAAGATAAAAATCAGATTTTGGAAATTAAAGTATAATACTATTATAAAAGCACTCGAAATTTAATAGTATAAAATATAAATTAAAACCCACTAACTTATATAATACATTTATATAAATATGTACAAGGGTAAATAAGTGGACATTTTATTAAAAATGGTAACTTGTTAAGTTTTATAAGTTATAAAACCATAAACATGATTTTTACGACTTTTTCGGCTAATACCGTAAAATTAACGTTTTTGTTAAATAAAACTTAGATGGTTGGACCCGTCTAATGTAAACTTTATAAAACTTATATACTGATATATAAACATGTATAACAAGTAAAAACCGATAAAACCCGAACTATAGGACATACGGACATTAACGAGCTAAGTAAACATATTGGACTAATAATTGGACTAAATAAGTTAAACCCTTATAAAAAGAACTTATTGGCCTCAACCCATTTGGGCCCAACTTGAAAGTTTAAATACTGATAATATAAGTATGAAATGGATTAAAACAAGTTAACGAACTTATAATAAGTTTATTGGACCTAAAATACGTAAATAGGTAAGAGAAAACTAGTATAAAAGTTATCGACACATAACACAAAAATGAGTAAATGAGAATATATGAACCCACTTGATCATCATATATATATAAAATCATCATATGTATACATAATTGTTATTTTTATAAAGTCATTGGACATGAGTCTAAGACGAGTATTATTTGTCTAGGTTTCCGTGATTGAAGCACGTACCGTACGTCCGAATTGCCGATCACCCGCCTTCCCACATCAACGTGAGTTCATAGCCTCGCACTCTTTTAAATATTTTTATAAATGTTTTATAAACCCGCGAGGGAGATAACATGTTAGTTTTTATAAAATAGGACACCATTTGTCCCGATTGTTGTTTATTGATTTGGACCCGAATGATTGAATGATCCGATTGTATGACCCGATAAATGATTAAAGGACCCGATAGATGAAATTAAATGGATTATTAAAGTTAGGTTATGTCACTAAAAGTCCCATTAGCATGAATTGTGAACTACCGGGATTTGGTAGACGCTTGTGCATATAATAGTACTATTTGGGGACGATCACCCCATTTCGCGCCTTGACGGTTGATCCCCGTCGTGCCATATTGATTGGTAAGCGAAATTATGTATGAGAAGATTTCCATAGCGTGACCTTTGTGACGACACGCTACTTTAGATGGGCAAATTGAGTATCGGGTTAGCTACCCGTTGTTGGTTTAGTAAGGTAACAATGTCATGCGGCTTATAATAATCCAAAATTAACGAAATACTAATAGACGCACCGAATTACGAAGTATTGCCTGACTAGCAATACGGGGTCATACTATTGATATTATGTTTGTGTTTTGGTTTTCATAACCATATTCATATAACGGTTTTTATTTTCATACAACGTCATAAGACGTATTGTATGGTGTTTTTAACGACAATGATTCGTATAATGATTTTTAAGGCAAATGCCTATATTATGATTTTGATGAAGATTTGTATAAAATGACTTTGGCTATTTTATGGCCTATTAAAATGATTTGTACAAAATGATTTTCAGTAATAATTTTATACTGATATTATATTGATGCATTTTATTAAACTCTATGAACTCACTCGGCGTTATCGCTGACCTTTTCTTTTAACATGTTTTATCTCAGGTACTTGAAGGTAATTCTCGGGAAGACAACAAGAATTCATGGCCCGCACCTAAATACTTATTTCCATTCAAATGATTTGTAAAACCTGTATTAAATATAATGACTTGGGACCTATGTAACTTTGATATTTATGAATGGAAATGCTTTATTAATAAACGACGCGATTTTTATGCGTTGTCTATGATGTGAGTAATGTGCTATCCCGTAATACCAACTAGTCTTCGCTGTATTGAGTTGTATAAATTTGGGGGTGTTACACAAATACATGAAGATATGATAAATCCGGTACTTTTCCATGGAGAAGCTCATAAGGTGTTTTACCATGGCGTTTATGAATTAGTGACCGGTTTTGGGTGTACACTGCTGTAGATACTGCTTCTGCCCATAAAAACAATGGAGCCTTTGCGTAAATTAACATCGTTCGAGAAGCTTCCATAAGTGTGCGATTTCGCCTTTCAATGACACCGTTTTGTTGTGGAGTGCGTGCAACAGATGTTTCATGAGATATGCCAACTTCTTCATAATAATCACGCAAGATTTGATTCACAAATTCGGTTCCAATATCTGTACGAATGCGTCGGACAGTAGTGTTGAGACGCACTTGAATCATCTTGAAAAATCCGATGATGAAATTAGGTGCCTCATTTTTTGCTTTAAGAAATTTCACCCATGTAAACCGAGAGTAATCATCGACGATGACGAGGATGTACTTTTTGCCACAAAGACTTTCAACACGCATTGGTCCACAAAGATCCATATGCAAAAGATAAAGTTTCTCTTGGTTGGTGTCTTCCGTCTTGGGTTTGTAAGATTTCTTAGTGCTTTTCCCCATTGTACACGCGGAACACAAATGATCCTTGTGAAATGATAGTTTAGGAAGACCACGAACAAGTTCGTTTTTCGCCAAGTGATTAATAGCGTCAAAGTTAAGATGAGATAACCGTCGATGCCATAACCATGACTTAGTCTTCGATGCTTTGGAGAGAAGACATACGGGAGAAGCGGCCATCATGTCTTGTAGAGACAAAGTATACAAATTATTCCCTCGAGTACCTTTCAATAAATCAACCCCTTCCAAATTACGAATGAAGCAGGTATGCTCTCGAAAAGCAACTTCTAGGTTTGCATCACAAAATTGTCCCACAGAAAATAAGTTATGACCGAGACCTTCCACATAATACACTCTCGAAATTATAACATTCCCAATATGATATTCACCATAACCCATTATCTTTGCAATATGATCATTTCCAAATCGAACCGTACCAAGAAACTTGCTGAAGAAATTTCTGAGCTGAGAGCGATCTCCGGTCATTTGCTTGGAGCAACCAGAGTCCAAATACCAGAGAACAATTTGGACCACCTGTTTTCAATAACAAAAGTAGACAATGCATTGGAAACTATTGGTTCCGGAGTGTTAGCAGATACATATATAGAATTATCAGAATTGCTAACATTTTTGAGACCCTTAGATTTCTCGCGTTTTCTAATGTGAGTTTTAGCACTAACAGGTTTTACTGTTCCAATTTTCTTAGGTTTTGGATTATTCGCGGGCACTACAGTGGGATTAGACCTATTTAAAGGGCACTTGGTTCCTACGGTAGTGTCGGTGTTCCTAGTTAAAGGACACGCTTGTGTTTTGGTAGCCTTGGTACTCCTAGTTAAAGGGCACGCTTTCTTCGCTGTAGTGGGAGTGATCCTAGTCAAAGGGCACGTATTTCCTACTATAGTGAAAGTTCTACCAGTGGGGCGCCACATCCAACCAACTTGAGTTAACACTTTCCCAGTCGGTTTCCATTCTAATCCATTTTTCCGGGCATGCATCTCATTCACATGGTCAATAAGGAAAGAATCATGACGACTAGAAAACATACATTCATTGCAATTCCAACATTTCAAATTAGAATTCACAGTAGGCTTAGAACGCTGCAGAATCGTAGAGCCTTTAGGTTTAGCTACATGATTCTTTTTACTCAAAACAGAAATAACATTCCTAGGATGGGCTTCTACTTTCTTCTTCACTTGACTACTAGATAGGGGCAAGATCCTATCATTCTTCTTGTTTCTCTTAAGCTTAGATCTTTGAGCCTTAGTAGTGGTGCTTACTCCTGTAGAAGGCAACACAGGAATATTAGAAGCTGGTTTTGATTCCACCTTATCTTTAGTGACCAAAGTTTGAGATGGTTTAGTCCTAGGGCCCTTGTTAAGTGGTGTGACGGCTATAAGGGTTCTTTTGATTGCACTAGAGGACGATGCTGAGATAGTGGCTGCGTTATCCACAACATTCTTACCTTTTAGAGTACGAAGTGTTTCCTTTAACTCAGCCAAGACCATATTTTTATCACAAATTTGGTCCCTCAAATCAGATATTTCCATCGACTTTCGATTCAATTGTTCAATCAATGATTGATTCTGTGCAGTGGTATTAGCACATGCGGGCTTTACTGAATCGAAGAGTCGTGTATTTTTCTGTTTTAAGTTATCAACTTTGGACAAAATCTTGGAAACTCGATTATCTAGATCAAGTTTAAGATTATCAGCGGCCTCAAGTACGTTCACACAGTTAAGCTCCTTAGATTTCTCTATGACTATCGGCAAAGACTTAGCAACCTTGTCACTTGGCTGACGCTATAAATTCAATCGAAAATTCTTTTCAAAGTTTGCATCATCGATATTAACACCTTCGAATGACGTTTCAAAGATTTCTTGAATAAATTGTTGCTTGCACTCAAGCGAAATACAATGTGTTTGAATCTCATGAAAACGTTTTGAAAGCGAAGAATATGAATCTCGAAGCTTTAAAAATTCAGCGTCAGATTCGTGACAAGTACTATCTACCACATTATCCACAGATTCAACATTATGCACAATAGAATCATTATCAACACATTTATTCACACAGGCGGAAACAATATCATGAGACATCACTTGCTTTAGAAGCTGATCATTTGGCGTGAAACTCGTTCTATTTCAAGTAAACTGTTTTCATAAGCATCATCCATTTCATTGAAAACATGTTTAACTTCTTCTATTTCCAAATACAAATCTTGATCAAGATTACGAAGACAAGCTTTAACATTCTTTACAAACGGAATAATTTCGTCTCGGAACGCAGCTCTAGTGTGCTCAAAGTTCCATTCACCTTCCATTATGGCCGAAGCCGTCGTACGTTCCAAAATGACCTTGTCAAAATCGGCTAAGTGTTGGTGTACCGCATTTAAGTTAACGGACGGCTTACTTACCGGTGGAATTAACTTCTTTAAATCCTTTTTGACAAGTGTAGGAGACGTACTAGGAGGGTTTTCATTTGACAAACTGTGGGGCACAAGAACTGTCAATTCAGCTAATTCCTTTTGTAAGCGAATGCGGGTCTTTTTAGAAAATTGATCTTTGTTATGTTGATCATAATCAATTGTATGGAATTTTGAAAGCATTTTAGAATGAGTTTCATCCGTAAGTGACTGTGTCGCGTCAGAACTACGAACAAAAGGTGCTTCTTTCGATTTGCCAATTATGGTCATATCATAAAGACCGGGAATATATTCGTGAGCTTGTTTTGCATAACCGGGATTAGGTGGTAAATCTTGAAGACGCTTAAGTTCGAAGTCTTTAAATGATTTAGTTAAAAGATGAACCTTTTCTGTGGAAGCGTATTGTTTTAAAAGCTGTTGTTCTTTGAATTTAAGAAATTAGGTAGCATTAATTTCCGATTCAAACTTTTTAGACTCGAGAGTTTCGAAATCCATTTTAAGTTTCTGAAAATCATTGACAACCGACTCTTTTGCTTTTAATTCATTGGAAAGATTAGCTTTTAATGATTCTATTTCTTTCAAGTGTTCAATCTTTTCAAAACGAAATTGGTCAAATTCAGAACATGTTATTTTCTCTGCTTGAGGGACCATTTCAAAAGCTTTGACCTTTTCTTTATGCAACGCAAGCTCACCATGGAACCACCACCACCATTTTTTTCAAACTTGGATTTTGAAGAATCCAATCAAAGTCCCACCTTTCTTTCATCATTGTAAGTAAATCCCACCAACAATAACATACATGCATCCATTAATTATTCCAAAAATTTAAGATTTTTCAAAAATGGGTTTTGATCTAATTAAACTATACACATGTTTAATTCATGTGTTTATAATGTTGAATCATCTATAAAACGAGTTAGGGAGCTTTTTTCTTGGGTGTTTTGGCTACACCAAACCCACGGCCAAAACGGGTTTGGTAGTGGCTTGATGATTTTGATGATTTATGATGTGGGTTTGTGTTTAGAATCATGTTTTAGATGTTTTTAAATGATTTAAACCTATTGCATGTATGATTTAAGCTTTGGGTTTTTGATGAGAATTCGATTCTCATGGTGTTATAGGCTGTTTGGGTGTTTGGGATTGATTATTAGATGTTAGAATAGGTCTAGGAATCATTAGGTGTGATTGGAATGATGATTTGTTATGATTTTGAAAAGGGTATTTTAGATCAGAAACTTTAGGGGTATTTTTTCGTGGTTTTAAGTTTAAGTCCAGGTCCATATTATAGGATATTTTTGTAGAGCTCCTTTCTAGCTTCGTTTCGGTATAAGGTAGAGCTTACGACTCCAAACGAGTCAAAAGTTATGATATTTTGAAAGTTCGTGTACCGGGAGATGAGAATCAACACAATCCAAATTTGTGTTTGGTTTTGGGTCAAATCCCGGGGACCATAGATAGAGTTTGGTAAATGATTGAAAGTTTATTTTTGGTTTCAAACCTGTATTTGTGAGTCTATTTTTAGACTTAGGTGTTGGATTGATCGATGGTGTATTTTAAATGGGTCAAACAAGTCCAACATGGTCAACGTGCAAAATCAGTCCTAAAAGTGTATGTTTAGAAATGTGATGTGTAACGAGTCATAGAAGTGAAAACTTTTCATGGGAATAAATATGGGTTTTATACAGGTCATGAGGTATTTTTGTGAATTTTCTTGAATTTTATACAAGTGCTTAAGTCGTAGAAAACAGCCCGTACTTTTGGTAAGTACCGACAAATTTATAAAATGAGAATCACTTTAAATACGTAGGTAAATGGTATAAGTCTAGTAACAACTACTTGTTTGGTTTTGGCGTGAGTTTTCATAAGCATTAAGTGTTTCGATTTGCGTGTGTTTAGTACAGTTATGTACGCGGTGCATTGATTTGGTTTACGTACTTTGACTTTTAAGTCAAGTGTTTGATTTTCCCGGGCATCCACGTCGTCGGTGACATTTATCGTTACGTCTTCACTAGAACCACTACTACTACGCCAGGTGAGTCTATAGCCTCGCTCTTTACTTATTTCAAATGTTTTTGCCCGCGAGGGGGATACATGCTAATTTAAATGAAAATGAACATAAGTCATGAATGATTGTTGGACCCGAATGTTGCCTTGAATTGTGTTGAGTACCTAGTTGCAAAAGTCCCTAAATTCATGAACTATTAATTATTGTCCTGCCCTTATGTGGGTTGGAGATAGCCGCTTATACAATTGATAGTACAATGGGGTTGACGACCCTATCCGAGACGAGAGCTAGTACGTTGAGTACCCTCTGCGGACGGATAACTTGTGATAAGAGATAAGGTATAATTGCAACTGATGCCTTTAAAAGGGGCACTGGTTTCATCTTAATCATGCCGGTCAATGTGGCGTGGGTGATTGAGTTAACGGATTAGTGTCACGAGCTTAAATACAATCATTAGCTATTGCTAAAGATAATATCCTTGAATAATATATTGTGTATACAACAATGCTATTGAATGATCATGATTGGTTTTTAATACTTATGTTCAACTTATGATTTGATAAACCTATAGATTCGCTCAACCTTTGTGTTGACAGTTTTAAGCATGTGTTTCAGGTAACCAAGATTGATAGCAGCGGAGCATGCGAGGATGGAAGTTGTTGTGGCTTGGCGGTCTACTTTGTTTTTCCTCCCTTTAAGCAC
Source organism: Glebionis coronaria (assembly GCA_025667525.1). Classification (NCBI taxonomy): domain Eukaryota; kingdom Viridiplantae; phylum Streptophyta; class Magnoliopsida; order Asterales; family Asteraceae; genus Glebionis; species Glebionis coronaria. The sequence continues at coordinate 414,244,568 of CM046876.1, forward strand.
TTAAAATTTTTATACTTTGTCATGTGAACAAAATGTATCTTTTGGGGTTGAGATTCAGTGGGGACCTAACGCAAACTCTGTTTTGTATTATCTTGGGATTTGGAAAACTATAGACTTGTATGTTTTTATTGATGTTAAATTTATGTTTAAACTTGTACTTCTCTTTGAGTCGTTTAATATAGCTTATGTGTGATGATAACTACGTAGCACCCAAATGTTGTAGTTCCGCTGCGCATAGCATTTGTTGGGGGTGTTATATTGTCTAACTATCAACTTGCTCTTACTCAAACTGAAAAGACTGTAGCTGAGTATAAGAAAATGAAACTTGACCTAAAAGATCAAATCAATATTTTAAAACATGATTTAATTTCTAGTATTGATATTAGAAACATCATGGAGAGAGTCAATGCTGAATTACAGGCTAAGTTAGATGAGGCTATCAAAAATAAGGATAATGTAGATCTTAAAATTCAGAGATTTGATAAAGCCTCACAAACCCTAGAAAAATGTGTAAGTGTACAAAGGGATTCTAGGGATATGACTGGGATTGAGATGAAAGAGTATGCTGGTGTTCCACCACCTGCTGGGAACTTCTATGGTGTCCAAAGAAAGGACTTATCTTCGATTGGTTTACCAGAACTCCAAGAAGAGGAATTTATTCCTCCACCAAGTGTTCTTACCCCAATAGAGGAATACAGGTAGAAGTTGACTGATTTGCACCAATGGAAGAAAGCCAACCCTACCTTGTTTGTTAAGGGCGGCATGCTTAGTAATAGCCCAAATGAGTCTACACCCATCAAAGTGACAAACCCAACCACTGGCAAGACTGTTGACCTTGGCTTGTGATAGAAAACCTAGTATTAAATATGCAGACATGTATATAAAACCTAGGTCACCGAAAAGCCAAATTAGTGATAATGGAACATGTTTCTTTTCTTCTAGACCTAGAGTTATGTCTAGAAAAGCCTGTTATACTTGTGGAAGTTTTTCACATTTAGCCTATAAGTGTGTCAATGCTTCAAAGGTTAACGCTGACAAAAAGTCAAACACTGTCATACCCAAATCTTTTGTCCAGCAAAGTCCACAAGTTGTTAGACCAGCCCCATTCTTTACTAAAGGGTCTAATACTTATGGACAAAGACCTTTTCAGAAGACCAATACATGGTCTAATAGACAATGGGTTCCTGTAGCAAACCCTAGGTTAAACACGGATAAAGGTAATTTCAGCGTTGACAAGACCGAATCAAACGCTGACAGAAACGTTGCCAGACCAAATAATGATAAATATTTGTAACCAAAGGGAAAGGGGTCTAAAGCTTCTTCTAGCTTGACATGGAGACCTAAGCAAGATCAAAACCCTAATTCAAATGGGATTTCTGTGACCTGTAATAGATTTAATTATATTTCAAAGGTCATAACAAAACCAATTGGGGTTAACTGGGTGTTTAATCCAAAAAGGGATCAACAAGGGGTTGGCATAAGGACTAAGTTTGTTCTTGTTGAACAACCAAATGAATCCAAGTCTGCTCAGGCTTGGGTTCCCAAAGAAAACTAATTTGTTTTCTTTATGTGCAGGGCATTCAAAAGCAGGTTAATAATTATGGCTATTGGGATAGTAGATGCTCTAGGCACATGACTGGGAAGGAAGATTATCTCACAAACTTCACTCCCATTAAGGATGGTGACAAAGTTTACTTTGGAGGCGGATATGGAACTATCACAGGCAAAGGAAATCTTCTCACCAACAATTTGCGTTTTGAAAACATGTTTCTGGTAAAAGAACTTGACTATAATCTGTTTAGTGTATCACAAGTTTGTGATAACAAAAATAAGGTTCTTTTTACTGATACTGAATGCTTGGTGTTGAGCAAAGACTTTAAAATAGTGGATGAGAAATTCATTAATTATAGAACACCTAGGCATAAGGACATTTATAATGTCAATCTTAATGGAATTAGAATGAATAATAATTTGTCATGTCTATATGCTAAGGCTTCAGTTGATGAGAGTAATCTTTGGCACAGGAGATTAGGGCACATTAATTTTAAAAATATAAACAGACTTGTGAGACATGGTTTGGTTGATGGTTTGCCTAAAAAGGCTTTCCACAATGACCACTCTTGTGTTGCATGCCTTAAAGGAAAACATCACAAGGTCTCATTTAATTCTAAACAGGTGCACTCTAGTTCTAAAGCACTTCACTTGCTACATATGGACTTGTTTGGTCCAACTAATATAGAAAGCTTAAATGGTTAATCTTACTGTTTTGTCATCACTGATGATTTTTCTAGATTTACTTGGACATTCTTTTTTAGCTTTGAAAAGTGACACTGCTGATACTTTGATTAACTTTATTACCCAAATAAAAAAGAAGTCTGGTAATGAGGTTAAGATGCTTAAAAGTGATAATGGTGGTGAGTTTAGAAATAAGTTGTTGGATGATTTTTGTGCCAAGAAAGGGATTACTAGACAGTTTAGTGTAGCTAGAACCCCACAACAAAATGGGGTTGCTGAGAGAAAGAATAGAACCCTTATAGAAGCAGTCTGGAGTATGCTGGCTGATGCTCACTTTCCCATTGCTTTTTGGGTTGAGGCTGTGAATACAGCTTGTTATGTTCAGAATAGGGCATTAGTCAACAAGATTCACAACAAAACACCTTATGAGTTACTTTCGGGAAGAAAACCTAATATTGGTTTTCTTAAACCTTTTGGATGTCATGTAGTTGTGCTGGACACTAGTGATGCCTTAGGTAAGTTTTGTGCTAAAGGTGATGAAGGTTACTTCATGGGTTATTCTGTGCAGAGTAGAGGATATAGAGTTTACCTTAAGAAAGAAAAACGTATACTTGAAAAGGTACGTGTTAGGTTTTTAGAAAGTAAACCTAGTGATCCTGAAAGTGGTCCAAATTGGTTATTTGACTTGGAACCTCTATCTAGGACTTTGAATTATATGCCTGTTACTAATCCAAACATTGTGAAGGTAACTTCAAATGTTATGGAAGAACTAGTTGTTGATGTTTTAGGTAAACATGTTGATGAAGAGGTTGGATCACAAGCAGACAAATTAGCACCCATACTTGAGTATGTTACCATTCCCATATGGACAGATGCATTTGTTGTTGCTGCTCAGGCTGGAAAGGAAAAAGGTGGTCCTCAAGTATCACCAGTTGACAACATGCATGATCTTTCAGACGTTGACAAAGGAAATTTGGGCGCTGACAAGACAAATTCAGGCGTTGATGGCTCAAACGCTGACAACCTTGGTTCAGGCGTTGACAGCTCTTTTGACCATATTTTCTCTTCCAATAATTTTGAACAAGGTGAACCTTCAAACAGAAATGGAGAGGTTCATTCAGATGTTGATGGAAGAGAGTCTGAAGAAGATATTGGTAACATGGAAGATGAGATTGAGGACAACACACTTATTGAGGGAGGAGTGCTTACTTCTACAATCAAAAATCACCCTTCTTCTCTAATTATTGGTGATGTGATGTCTCTTGTTCAAACTAGAAGATCTCATCAGAATCTTGGTGGATTTATTGCCAATATTCACAAGAAGGTTGATACCCCTCTTGTTCAAGCATGTTTGTTTGCCTATTTTCTGTCATAACAGGAACCCAAGAAGATTTTTGATGCTCTCAAAGAACCAAGTTGGGTGGAAGCAATGCAAGATGAGCTTCACCAATTTGTTATCCAGGATGTTTGGGAGTTGGTTGATTGTCCCAGACATGTCAGACCTATTAGGACAAGATGGGTTCTTAGAAACAAAAAGGATGAAAGAGACATTGTGGTCAGAAACAAGGCACGTTTAGTGGCTCAAGGATATACACAAGAGGAAGGGATAGACTATGAGGAGGTCTTTGCACCAGTTGCAAGGATTGAGGCTATAAGAATCCTATGCTTCCTGCATGGGCTTTACATTCTATCAAATGGATGTGAAGAGTGCTTTTCTTTATGGCATAATTGCAGAGGAGGTTTATGTAATGCAGCCTCCTGGTTTTGAAGATTCAGAACATCCAGACAAGGTGTATAGAGTAAAGAAAGCTATGTATGGACTTCATCAAGCCCCAAGAGCATGGTATGGCACATTGTCCACCTATCTGGTGGAAAATGGATTAAAAAGGGGCACCATAGACCAGACCTTATTTACAAAGAAGACTGGTAAGGATTTCTTGCTTGTTCAGGTCTATGTGGATGATATCATCTTTGGCTCTTCTAGTCCAAAGATGAGTGAAGACTTTTCCAAGCTTATGACTGACAAGTTCAAAATGAGTGCAATGGGGGAGATGAACTTCTTTCTAGGGTTACAAGTTCAGCAGAAAGAAGATGGTATCTTCATCTCTCAAGATAAATATGTAGCAGAAATCTTGAAGAAGTTTGGCTTTTCTCCACATAAGAAAAGGGCTAGCACTCCTATGGATAGAGAACACCCTTGGGGAAAAGTTGGAGATGTAAAAGAAGTGGATGTCAGGCACCATAGATCAATGATTGGTTCATTGATGTATCTCACAGCTTCAAGACCTGACATTATGTTTGCTTTGTGTGTATGTGCACGCCATCAAGTGACTCCCAAAGAGTGGCATCTTCATGCTGTCAAGAGGATCTTTAGACACCTTAGATGTTATCCTGACCTGGGATTATGGTATCCAAAAGATTCACCATTGGAGCTTATTGCATATTCAGACAGTGATTATGGTGGTGACAAGTTTGATAGAAAATCCACAAGTGGTGGATGTTAGTTTCTTGGGAGTAGATTGATATCTTGGCAATGCAAGAAACAAACAGTGGTGGCCAATTCTACAACTGAAGTAGAGTATGTTGCAGCAGCTGCTTGTTGTGGACAAGTCTTATGGATTCAGAACCAGCTGTTAGATTATGGGTATAATTTCATGCATACCAAGATTTTTGTAGACAATAACAGTACTTTATGCATTATTAAAAATCCTGTACATCACTCTAAAACAAAACACATAGAAATTAGACATCACTTTATAAGAGATTGTTTTAAAAAGGTTTAATACAACCAGATAGGGTTGACACAGAAGAGAATGTGTCTGATTTATTGACAAAACCTTTTGATACTGGAAGGTTTCAATACTTGGTAACAAGTATTGGAATGATCAGTCTTACTTAACATGTGTTTTGGGAAATTATTGTAAAAGTATGTACAGGATATGCATTATTATTGGTCTTTATGTGAAATTAGATTTTCCACTTTATTTGTCTAACGCTGACAAAGGTTCTTTTAACGCTGATAAGTGTTATCGTGACGTTGTCAGCAACATGTTAGTTTTGTGGTTTTTGATCTAATTGTGCAGGCGTTGTTAGCATTGTACCATTGGATACAGAGTTGCTTACGGATCCTTGGAGCATTATTGGAGCATGTTTCATTTTATGGATGATGGTTGGAATATTAATATTCCTATCTTGACATAAATTTTTATTTACATGCATATTAATTGGCAACTTTTGTATCATCGTTTAAGGGGAGGTTTAGGAACCTTTAGGACTTTTGGGAATTCTTATGATACTCTTATCACAATTCTAGATTGTGTCCACTGGTAAGTATGAGTTAGTTTACTACCTCATGAGGCACTGTAGCATGCAAAGTTGATATACTATGCATGCTGCCAAGACCTTTTTGGCCTAGAATTGGATGTGTCTGTTGGAAAACTTGGGTATGATTTATATAGGGCTTACCTGGGAGTTACAAGGGATTTTATGAGATAACTTAACTAGTTAAGAATTTTGGGTTAGCAAGGGACACTAGAGGACTGTTATGTCTATCTTGCATAAGCAAGTGTGCATAATTGGACAGTGCTTGCGGCCCTATAGTAATTTTCAGTATATAGGTTATCTTCACTAGGATAAATTACTTTGTTAAGGTCCTTTTTCATTTTTATTATTTTTATTATTGGACGCTGACATATATATTTCCAAGCGTTGTTGTAACCAATTTAGACGTTGACATGGCTTTTACCAACGTTAACAAGAATATAGCCGTTGGGCGTTGATGGGTTTTTTTTACCGTTGACACTCATTGGGCCCTACCCATTTGTTATTTTTGACGAAATTTGGGGCTGTAATTTTGGGAGTTGATAACTTTTAATTAATGCATAAGATAACTTATTTTCTTTTCAACATTTTCATCATTATATTTTAAAAATACTTGCCTCATTTTTGACCAATCACATGTGCCTATCACTCCTATATATTTGGCTCCTACTTTTAAAACAGGGTACTCTCATATTCTTGTCTAACAACTTTTCTCCTATACTTCATCTTTTATAATCTTTCACAAACAGCTTTCTACATCAATGGCGCCTAATTTTAAACCAAGTGACTTGGTATTGGGATTCAGAAGTCAGCATAATATGATTGCTTATTTGGAGGCTGATGATGCTCTGTTTCCTCAATACACCTAGATGGTGGCGTATTTGAATGCATCTCCACTTAGGTATGTACTTTCTCATGCTCTTCTCATCCATGTCACTCATATTAAATAGTTTTGGAACACTGTTAGTTCCTCAACACTTTATAATGTAACTACATTAAAAGTTATTATCCATGGGCGTTCTTGGGTGGTTACTGAAGCCTAGGTTGGCCAGGCTTTGCTTTTTAATGATGCAGATGGTATAACCACTCTTCCCATTGGTGAAATAGAACGAGGACTCCAAGCTTTGGGTTATCCTTTCCCTGAAGAGGGAACTTTAAACAAATATCATAAACAGGAATTTCCCCCAGCTTGGAAGTACTTAATATATGTCATCCTACAATGTTTTAGTCCCAAATGTACTGCACATAATGAAATTAACAGATCAATTGCTAGTGCAATTGTGTGTATTACAAATGGGAAAAAGTATAATTTTTCTAAACTGATTTTTGATGGCATGTGTAAAAACAAGGGTAATAAGATGACTTTGGCTTACCCAAGATTTTTACAAATGATTTTTGATGACCAAGGGTATTGCACCAGGGATCATGATGATTTTTATGCGATCCATATGCAAAAGAAAGCTATTTTTAGTAAGATGAATTCACCCCCTCATATAAACTTACCCCTTACCCAAGCAATGCTTGTTGTTATTACAGCAGTACAACCTCAACCTGACCCACAACCTCTGCCTGAACCATCACCTTCACCTCAACATATAGAACTTGACCAAGATTCCTTCAACGCTGACACATTAAATGTTGGCGTTGACACTTCAAATCCAAACGTTGACACCTTTCTACAACAGACCCAAACACCCCTTAACCTTCAAACTACCACCCAATCCACATCATCTTCTCCACCCTCAGACTATAGGATGGAAAAACGCCAAAGGACCATTGGAGTGTTCTCCTCTGGTGGTCCTAGCCATGTTGTAGAGAGAACCACCACCACAAGTGTGGTTGGTGATATGGGTGAGGCTGGGACTATTGGTACTAGCTTAGATGCAGGCCAAGCCTATCCTAACATCTTTAATACCTCATCCATGCCCTATGACTCTACTTTGGGAGGTCAAATACCCATTCTAGAGGAGAACAGATTAGAACCATACACAATGTTAGAATGGATGGCTGTCTGCATTAGCTTACAAAAGCAAAATGCAGACTTGGTACAAACAGTCAGTACACAAGGCCTTGAACTCAAGCAATTGAGAGAGAGGATTGTTCTTTTGGAGGATGCTAACAATAGGCGTGGTGTGGAGGATTCTTCCAAAGGGGAGGATGAGCAGATACATGTGAGTGACAAAGGCTCACATGATGGAGATTCTTTGGGTGTGGCTGAAGCCCTTACTGAATTGAAGAAGCAACCACGTTTTGATGCATCTTTGGTTACTCCTACAAACTTGAACTTGTCCTTTACAGCAATGATGGAGCAGTTCACAAGAGGCGCTGAGACGAGTAAGGTAAGCGTTGACAAGCAGATTTTGGACGCTGACACACCAAGCGCTGACAAGAGTAAGTTGGGCGCTGATACACAGGATTTGAACATTGACATACCTGCGGATATGGTTGATGTATTCCAGTCATCAGCTATCATCAAGGAAGTGTCTTCACATGTACCATCATCATCTTTACCCATCATTGATCCATTAGATAAGGGTAAAGGAATCATGGTAGAAACAGAAGTTCCAAAGGATGCAGCACAAGTAGAGTTTGATTCAAAGTTGGCTGCACAACTTATGGAACAAGAAAAGAAGAAGGTTGGCGAATCACCATTTATAGTTACTTCTGAGGAACAAGAAGGAAGTAATGATGAATGTTCAGATTCAAATGTTATGATAATTAAACAACCAGAAAGACTTGAATATGGTGATGAGTTGGCAAGGGAGAAACTTAGAGAGTTAAAGTTGCAGGTAGATTATGATATGCCAAAAGTTGCTGAGATGTACCATGCTTGGGAAGATAAGGTTATGGAGAATCCAGATATGACACCTTCAGATCAAATTTGGGGTTTGGAGATTCTTCTAAGAGTTCAAAGAGATTGCAAGGTAATTCTGAAGCATAAGTCTAGCAATGTTTTCTTACTGTTGAAGAGAGATAGGAGGGATCTTTATTACATGTTGCTCAGATGTCATCAAATAGGATGGACCTTTCAGAAATTGCAGGGATTATCCTTTGAAGAATTAGAGTATAAGGCTTATCCCATTTGGGCAAGCGTGCAGGAAATGAATACTATCAAACTTATCTCAGATGAAAGGAGAGAAGAACTTGTAGAAGAGATAGAGATTCAAAAGGCTATGATTGTTCCAAGGCCTTTGAAGAAGGGAGTTCCACTTGAGTTTCCTAAAGATCTAAATAAAGTGACTCCCAGTGAAGCTGTTATAAGAAGGAGCATTAAGCTCTCACCCATGGAAGCTTCAGATATGGTATAAGTGTTACCTCTTGATGCCAGAAACCCTATTATTAGCTATGAAGAAGATGCAAGTGGGTTTTGGATGATTGGCAGATATGGGAAAGAGGTACATACATTTACTACTCTTATGTCTCTCTTTGCAAGTATGGATAGAGAAGACTTGGCAGAACTTTGGAGGTTATTGATGGCCAAGTATGAGACTGAAGCACCTACTTCAGTCAATGGAATAAATCTTTGGTCAATATTCAAGAGAATGTGTGCACCAGAAGAAGAAGATCCTGTTTGGAAGGATCTTGAGGATGATATCAGTGGACTTCAATGGCGTTTGTATTCAGCTGCTGGTGTGTATTATTTGAGTTCTACAAAGTTTTCTGAGTATCTTCTTGTGGATGCTGAGTATCCCATGTCCAAAGAAGTTTTGGAAAAGATGAAGACAACACAGCTGGAGATTGACTATTCAAGTGACATGGCCAAAGATTTAATTAGGCATGTTTATTACCAATATGATAAGATTTGTAAGAATCCTCCTAGTTCTTAGTTTTTATTCAGAACCTTGATTACTAGAGTAGATATCAAGTTTAGGGGAGGATTGTTGGGAATAAAATGTAGCCAGTACACTTGGACGCTGACATGAGTAATCGGGACGTTGATAAGAAGAAAACAAGCATTGACAGAACAAGCGTTGACAGGAAGATGTCAAGCGTTGATAGGATGAAGTCAAGCACTGATAGAAGACTTAGTCTACACGTATTATGTTTCTAGTTTGTTTCTAGTAAAGATATGATCAACAATGTATTTTCTATGTTTATCTTTACCTATAATAGCTGATACGTAGACTCTTGTACAAGGTTCCTTATGTCTATAAAAGGAGGCCTTTAGGTTTTTTTCAATATAAGTTTTCATACGTTTAACACTTTAATTGTATGCAAGTTTGTTCTAATCAATCAAAGTAAAAGTTTGGTTTACATTGTTTGTGTGTTCTTGTTTGAGTATTAATTGTGCATAATACTTAAATTGTTTTATACACAACAAAGTTTCTCTACGTGTTTAACTTGATTTAATCTCGTTTACACAAGCTAAATCGATCTAAGTTTGGGATCAACAGTCCCTGCACTTTTCAATGCTCATGAGTTAACGATGCATAGAGAGTTTGAAGCTGTACGAAACAAGCAAATTCGTCACACCAACTTTATAATTGATCAAGTTCATCACAACACAAATGGTAATTGCAACCACCTGCTAAAAATTCCCAGAGCTTCAAGGAACAAGCAACGAGAAATGGCTGCCTCTGTTGAGCAGATTGCTAAGCACTTCAGGCACGTTCATCCAAACGTCTGAAAAGACAAGTTGAACGTGAGGTGGAGAAGGAAAAGGTACTTAACCTTGAATCTTCCAAACAAAGCTCAGACTCTACTGACAACACTATCCCTTCACATGTCCCTCTCCAAGTCATCACTCCGGTAATTATACCTGATGATGAGGATAAAATTAAGGGGGAGCAATAGACAAAGGATGGAGTTGATTCATCAAAATCCCTGACTCTGGTTAACACCAGCGAGGCTGTGGATGATGGTGAACCAGCTGCCAAGAAACTCAAGTTCACTGTTAGATCCCTACCCAAAGCTATACAAAACCAAGCTCAAATGGCTTTTCTTAAACAAGCTGAAGAGCTGAAAAACGTAAGTGTGGTATCCTCTGTCTCAAAGAAAGGAAAGGAAATAGTTATGGCACACTCAGATGCCAAACTAAAGAAAATAGTTGCGATGCTAGAGACGGGAGGATCAACCACTGACCAATCTCAATTCACAACCTTGACAGCATCAAATGAGAATCCTCTAACACCTGAAGAAATTGAGAAACAGGCTATTGAATTCAAGAGGTTGAATGAAATCAAGAAAGCCAAGGAGCTTAATGAGGAAACTCTGATAAAAATGACTCCACTTCAAAGGGACAAGCAAAGACAAAGGTTGAAAGAAATGGAAGTCAAACGCATAGAGGCTCTGAAAAAGGAAAAAGCTGATTATGATGCATGCGCCAACAACAGGTTTGCACCTGGAAAAATCACCAAGTTTAAGTACACTATTCACAAGTCTACTAACACACCACAAATGATTTTGTGGAGAGATAACCAACAGGAAAATATGGATATCTTTGAAGACTTTAAGTTAAAAAAACTTGGCTTGACTGAATGGTTTGAACTTGAGGCTTTAGCTGCTAAAAGAACTGGACAGGCAAATTTTACTCTTATTAAGACCCTCAAAGCTAAGTTTAATTGGGTTAAAGAAACAGCAGCCAAACTCAAGATAGATCCCCCACCACAGCTGTTTGAACAAGAACTTCCAAAGACTAGAAGAAAAGAAGAAGGATGACTCAATTTTTTAAGGAGACCTTCGTTACTGATGATGTTCAAGTGGATGGAATGCACAAGGATTTTGTATTACCAAATGGAATCATAGGCCCTATTGATGGTCAGACTTACACTGAGCCTGAAAGAGGTATGGCCTTCATGAACAGGGCATGTCAATATGCATTCCAAAGGGAAGATGAGCTAGGATTAGCATCAACCATTCAGCTGATTTGTCTCAAAACGTACTTAAAATCAACACAGAGTATTCCAAGGTATTTGCACAAGCTTTGCATGCCGAATTGGATACTAGGACAAACTTAGCTGAAGCTGAAGAAAGAATCAAGAATGATGACTATTGAAGGATTTCACAGCTGAACTTTACCTTCATATTTTATTTCACTTTTGTATTGTACTTGTTATTTCCTTTAACTATTAATAAAATCATGAGGTATGTTTGTTTAGATCTGTTATGAGTAAGAAGAAGATGTCATCTCACTTACCTTAACTTATATAGATCTAGCTGTATTTATGTTTAAATAGGGGAGATTGTTGGGAATCTAAGTTTATTAGATTCCATGTATCATAGATTTAAACACAAATCAAGCTGTTAGATATTAACTTGCATGTGCCTAGGAGGCAGGCAAGTATCACAAGACTCACAGAGATCTAAGTCTCTGTGAGCAACCTCAGAGGAGTCCATGTAAGAGACATTGTCTAGGAAGTCGAAGAATACTTGAAGACATACTCATTGGTTGTGATGGATAACAGCCAAGATGTATCAAGGACTCTAAGGGGTTGAGGGTTAACAGGGGTGGCAATACCATGTTAACACTCAGCAAACTTTGGACATACCTTAGTGTGTACGATACTATAAAGAAAAGGGAAACTGTGTCAGCTCTGTTTCTCTAAAGCATTATGGCAGACTACCAAGAATAGAAGAGCATCTTGTGACAGAGGTCTGACAAGTGTCTGTCTAGTGTAGTCACCATCAACAAGTACTTGGAGTCAACCTCGTACCACTATAAATAGGTTATGTAGCCTAGCGTTAATGTTTAACACTTTGATATAATTCACACATTAACTCTTAGAACTTATAGAACCAAACAGCTGCGACTGTGTTCATAAGTTAGGTTTTAGTTTGTCCAAAGTGTGCACAACACATTGTCATCAAACGGTGTTATTCATAACACTTGTAATTCTTTATTATACAATAATAAGTATTATGTTTGAAAAGTAATTAAGTGTGTTGATTAGTTAAGTTTATTGTTTCAAGCATAGTTTAGGGACTTTCATTTGCGATTCCGCCTCTCAACGACACCATTTTGTTGTGGAGTGCAAGCAACGGATGTTTCATGAGATATGCCAACTTCTTCATAATAATTACGCAAGAGTTAATTCACAAATTCGCTTCCATTATCTGTGTGAATGCATCGGACAGTAGTGTTGAGACGCACTTGAATTATCTTGAGAAATCCGATGATAAATTTAGGTGCCTCTTTTTTTGTTGTAATAAATTTCACCCATGTAAACCGTGAGTAATCATTGATAATGACGAGAATGTACTTTTTTACCACTAAGACATTCAACACGCATTGGCCCACAAAGATCCATATGCAACAAATAAAGTTTCTCATGATTGGTGACTTCAGTCTTGGGTTTGTATGATTTCTTAGTGCTTTTCCCATTGTACTCGCGGAACACAAATGGTCCTTATGAAATGTAAGTTTAGGAAGACCATGAATAAGTTCGTTTTTCGCCAAATGATTAATAGCGTCAAAGTTAAGATGAGATAATCACCGATGCCATAACCATGAATTAGTCTTTGATGCTTTGGAGAGAAGACATACGGGAGAAGCGGCCATCATATCTTGTAGAGACAAAGTGTACAAATTATTCCCTCGAGTACCTTTCAATAAATCAACCCCTTCCAAATTACGAATGAAGCATGTATGCTCTCGAAAAGCAACTTCTAGGTTTGCATCACAAAATTGTCCCACAGAAAATTAATTGTGACCGAGACCTTCCACATAATACATTCTTGAAATTATGACATACCCAATATGATATTCACCGTAACCCATTATCTTTGCAATATGATCATTTCCAAATCGAACAGTACCAAGAAACTTGTTGACGAAATTTCGGAGCTGAGAAACGTGTTTTGACTTTGCCTTATCCTTAGTGACCAATGTTTGAGAGGGTTTAGTCCTAGGGCCCTTGTTAAGTTGTGCGACGGTGATGAGGTTCTTTTTTATTGCACTAGAGGACGATGCTGAGATAGTGGTTGTGTTATCCACAACATTCTTACCTTTTAGGGTACGAAGTGTTTCCTTTAACTCATCCAAAGCCAAATTTTTATCACAAATTTGTTCCTTCAAATCAGATATTTCCACCGACTTTCGATTCAATCTTTCAATCAATGATTGATTTTGTGCAGTGGTATTAGCACATGCGGGCTTTACTGAATCGAAGATTTGTGTATTTTTCTGATTTAATATAAACTTTGGACAAAATCTTGGAAACTCGATTATCTAGATCAAGTTTAATAGACTTAGCGGCCTCAAGTACGTTCACACAGTTAATCTCCTTAGATTTATCTATGTCTATCGGCAAAGATTTAGCAACCTTGTCACTTGGCTGACGCTGTTTTGATTTTAAATTCAATCGAATATTCTTTTGAAAATATGGATCATTTATATTAAAACCTTCGAAAGACGTTTCAAAGATTTCTTGAATAAATTGTTGCTTGCATTCAAGAGAAATACAATGTTTTTTAATCTCATCAAAACATTTTGAAAGCGAAGAATACGGATCTTGAAGCTTTAAAAATTCAGCGTCAGATTTGTGACAGTACTATCACATTATCCACAGATTCAACCTTATGCACAATAGAATCATTATCAACACTTTTATTCACACAGACGGAAACAATATCATGCGACATCACTTGCTTCAGAAGCTGATCATTTTGGCGTGAAATTCGTTCTATTTCAAGTAAATTGTTTTCATAAGCATCATACATTTCATTGAAAACACGTCTAACTTCTTCTATTTCCAAAAGCAAATCTTGATCTATATTGCTAATACAAGCTTTAACATTGTTTACAAATGGAACAATTTCGTCTCGAAACGTAGCTCGAGTGTGCTTAAAATTTCATTCACCTTCCGTTATGGCCGAAGTCGTCATACGTTCCGTAATGACCTTGTCAAAATCGGCAAAGTGTTGGTGCACCGCATTTAAGCTATATGAAACCTTACTTACCGGTGAAATTAACTTAGTTAAATCCTTTTTGACAAGTGTAGGAGACGTACTAGGAAGGTTTTCTGTTGACAAACTTTGGGGCACAAATGTTGATAATTGAGCGAATTCCTTTTGTAAGCGAATACGGGTCTTTTTAGTAAATTCTTTATTATGCTTATCATAATCAAGCTTATGGAATTTTGAAAGCATTTTAGATCGAGTTTCTTCCACAAGTGACATAGTCTCCTCAGTACTACGAACATAAGGTGCTTCTTTCGATTTGCCAATTAAGGTCACATCATAATGAAAAGGAATGTATTCCTGAGCTTGTTTTGCATAACCAAGATTAGGTGGTAAATCTTGAAGACGCTTAAGTTCGAGTTCTTTAAACGATTTAGTTAAAAGATGAACCTTTTCTGTGGAAGCGTATTGTTTTAAAAGCTGTTGTTCCTTGAATTTAAGTAGTTTGGTAGAATTAATTTTCGATTCAAACTTTTTAGACTCGAGAGTTTCAGAATCCATTTTAAGTTTCTGAAAATCATTTAGAACCGACTCTTTTTCTTTTAATTCATTGGAAAGATTAGCTGTTAATGATTCTATTTCTTTTAAGTGTTCAATCTTTTCAAAACAAAATTGGTCAAATTCAAAATAAGTTATTTTTTCTGCTTGAGGGACCATTTCAAAAGTTTTGACCTTTTCCATATACAGCGCAAGCTCAGCGGTTAGGTTGGCATTCATATCTACGGTTTTTCGAACAGCTACATTCATGTTATCAATAATATGTTTAGGCACCATAACCAAATCATGTTGATCATAAGATTCCATACCCGTCGTAGCATTTGGTTGAGGTTCACTCAAATGTGTTGGATTGAATACCACATCATTTGAGTTACTAGTTTCTGAATGCTGTTCGAGGTTGTCATTCTCACCACTTATTTCAAGTAAATTGTTTTCATAAGCATCATCCATTTCATTGAAAACACGTCTAACTTCTTCTATTTCCAAAAGCAAATCTTGATCTATATTGCTAAGACAAGCTTTAATATTGTTTACAAATGGAACAATTTCGTCTCGAAACGCAGCTCGAGTATGCTCAAAATTTCATTCACCTTCCGTTATGGCCGAAGTCGTCATACGTTCCGTAATGACCTTGTCAAAATCGGCAAAGTGTTGGTGCACCGCATTTAAGCTATATGACACCTTACTTACCAGTGGAATTAACTTAGTTAAATCCTTTTTGACAAGTGTAGGAGACGTACTAGGAAGGTTTTCTGTTGACAAACTTTGGGGCACAAATGCTGATAATTGAGCTAATTCCTTTTGTAAGCGAATACGGGTCTTTTTAGTAAATTCTTTATTATGCTTATCATAATCAAGCTTATGGAATTTTGAAAGCATTTTAGATCGAGTTTCTTCCACAAGTGACATAGTCTCCTCAGTACTACGAACATAAGGTGCTTCTTTCGATTTGCCAATTAAGGTCACATCATAAAGAAAAGGAATGTACCCCTGAGCTTGTTTTGCATAACCAAGATTAGGTGGTAAATCTTGAAGACTCTTAAGTTCGAGTTCTTTAAACGATTTAGTTAAGAGATGAACCTTTTCTGTGGAAGCGTATTGTTTTAAAAGCTGTTGTTCCTTGAATTTAAGTAGTTGGTTAGAATTAATTTCCGATTCAAACTTTTTAGACTCGAGAGTTTCAGAATCCATTTTAAGTTTCTGAAAATCATTTAGAACCGACTCTTTTTCTTTTAATTCATTGGAAAGATTAGCTGTTAATGATTCTATTTCTTTTAAGTGTTCAATCTTTTCAAAACGAAATTGGTCAAATTCAAAATAAGTTATTTTTTCTGCTTGAGGGACCATTTCAAAAGTTTTGACCTTTTCCTTATACAGCGCAAGCTCAGCGGTTAGGTTGGCATTCATATCTACGGTTTTTTGAACATCTACATTCATGTTATCAATAATATGTTTAGGCACCATAACCAAATCATGTTGATCATAAGATTCCATACCCGTCGTAGCATTTGGTTGAGGTTCACTCAAATGTGTTGGATTGAATACCACATCATTTGAGTTACTACTTTCTGAATGCTGTTCGAGGTTGTCATTCTCATGGTTAACTTGATGTGGATTATCATGAATAGTATTAGATGTGGTTGGTACCTCACTGATGACATCAGAACCGTGGTGAGAGAGATTAGCAACGAGAACAGCTTGGGCTGTGTAAATGTCATCACAATCTGAATCATTTGCATCAAGATCATCTACTTGATATGCTGCATTTGAAGTAGAGACGACTGCAATGCCTTCATTATCAGCTTCCCCTGGATCTGCAAGAAATGCTAATTCCTCTGAATCCAAAATCTTTCCCTTAGATTGAGCATCGACCAAATACATCTTCTCACGAAACCATGTTGCATCCCTTCTCCTTTTTGGCTGAGTGCATTCCCTAGCTTGTCCTAGACAATTGTAGCAAGTCACAACCTTTTGAGGACCAATAGAGCGTCCATTCCCACTAGCTTGAGAAGTCATAGCTTGAGCGTTCACGGCCCTTGTAGTAGGTCCATATGAATTTTGCCTTCCTGAATGGATTGCACCGTCACTTGACCATCTTGAATAGTGGCTTGTTGTCGAGGATTTGAAGAAGTGCGAAGTTGATTGTTCGTTGGTGGAAAACCTCTAGTTGCAACAAGTTTTGACAAGTAGGCAGTGAGATGGTTTAAGGCATCAATAGGTGTATCATTTGGAGTAAAGACCGGTGCTTGGATTGGTGGAAGTTCATTGGAGTAGAAGGCTTGTGCTTGTGGTGCTTCAGTTGGAAAATATCCTTGCTGAGGAGTATAGCCCATTGGATAAGTGATAGCTTGTGATGGTGATGCCTGATGTGCTGGTTGTTGTGGATAAGGCTGTTGATAAACACTTTATTGAAATGCTTGTTGTGGCATCATTAGTGGATGATAAGATGGTTGTTATGGTTGCTGATAGGTGTCTTGTGGTGGCTGCTGCAAGTATGATGATTGTTGATAAGTGTAAGCCATGTTTTGTTGGGGAGTCATTTGTTGAGAAGCATACATGGCAAGTGGATCATGAAATTGAGGTGTTGACAACCGAGCCTCGATCACGTAGCTTTCGTGTTGTTGAAGAAAAGCTTGAAGTTGATCCACGTTGGTTGATGAAAATCCTTAGCCAATTTAACAGCCGTCACGTACTTGCTCCATTCAGAAGGAAGAGTGTTCAAATACTTAGTGTTCAGTTGAAACGTAGGAATTGCCAGACCATAGATGTTGAGCTCATTCATCAATAATGTGAATCTCAAATAGTAATCATTGAGAGCCTCCCCGGGGACATAAGCAAAATTATCAAACGTATCATATAGCTTACACTCTCGTTCTTGTTTAGTTCACGAGGTGACTTGCATGAGAAACGAATTCTATCCCATAATTCTTCGGCAACTTTATGTTTACAAGTTTGTAGACATCTGGAGGAAAGGCTTGGAGAATGATGTTTGTTGCTTGTTTATCACACTTATCTTGAATATTAGCATCGCCAGCTAATTCACCCGGTGTGCGAGGACGAGTAATAGTACCTTCCGTCACAGTACCATATACCAATGGTCCATTGAGCACTGATGCCCAAATGAGATGTCCGTTCTCTTTGTTCAACATATAAAGTTCCATTCGGGAAGCCCAATCCTCGTACATAGTGTGACACCCCAAACTGAGTCAAATGCAGTGGAAATAATATTTTGGTGTCACGTAGGTGGATCAACAGCAGATAGCGTATAGAGCACCAGATAAAAGATTATCATTACATTTATTACATGAATAAAAGTGCAATTTTTATTAAAATAGTCTTAAACATTATTTAGTAGTTTGAATTATTCCACAGTTTATAAAACCCCAGATGAACTCTATAAATGAATCCTATCATGATGCTTGACTCCATGCACACCAATACCTGCTTTAGTTTCCTGAGAAAACATGCTTAGAGAGTCAACATATAGTTGGTAAATTCACAGGTTTAATAAAATAAGTTTGGACAATAAACATTCATTGAAGTAGTAATGCACAAAGCATCAACACTAAAAAGGTAATTACATTCCCATATTGCCCGAAACTGAGACTTGGCAGTTAAGCCCTCAACAAATAAGGACCCTTCGCCTTATCAAAAGGCACCCAAAAATAATAAGTGCTGACATGTGAAACATCAGTTGTCTTGGCCTAGGCGCAGTGAGCATGACTCACCCAGATGGGGATGGTCGATCCCAAATAGATCTATTTTTAACATTCAGGTAATTCAATAATTTTCTAAGATTTTCAGATGCACGGGTCATGCGGGTTCATCTACAATAGGCAAATGTAATCAAAGGTTTCGCAGTTCAGTTTATGTCCATCAATTAAAATATGTTGCATGTTTTCTTCCCTATAAAAAGGTTTAAAAGTTTGTCAATATGTAAAGTGGGGCCATCAACTCACCTCAGTAGTACAACAAATAGTCACTTGAAAATCTGATATGATGCTTACGATATAGTCAACGACCTAAATAATTATAAGGTCTCAGTAAATGCATAACATAATGCATAAAAGTTTCAGAACAAGTCTGTGCATGCTTATACTGGTTTTAAGCATTTTATTACGATATTTGTAATTTAGTCCATCATTGTACAAGTTATAGTAGTATTTATTTTAAGTATAAAATAAATAATATTGTTAAATTAATTAACATGTTTAATTAATATCCTCGTACTAGTATGGTTTAAAAAGTGATTTAAATATTTATAAAAAAGGAAGTTTTATATATATTTAAAGTGAAAATAAATATAATTAATACATTTATTTTTATAAGCCAATCATATTTAACTTATATCTTATATATAAATAGGGTTTATAAAATGTATAACATTTTAGTTTAATTTAGTGTTCCCGTTATTTGTATAACTATTACGTTATAAGTTTGGGAAAATGTAACGAACGTTGGACTTTTATAATTAGTTAAGTTTTACCTTTTTAATATTAATGTTATATATATAATTAGGGTTTAACTTAAGTTTAGGAAAATTACATTTTAGTCCCGCGATTAAATAAAATACCCACGGCAATATTAATATACTATTCCTAAGGTTCGTTTAACTTTCAAATAATGGCAAAACAAGTCCCTCCCTAGTTACACGTGTAACTAGGGTTTATAAAAGTTTCACAAGTTGTCACTTTTGGACTTTATGGTATTCGGCTTATTTTAGGTTTAATATAGTTTCATAAATGCCCCCTAGGACTTCATTAAAGTTTCGGCTTATGCCAAAACAGCCCCTAGGGTTTGTCTTGGGTTTATTAAACTTTACAAGTTTGGCAAAAGGGGTCCCTAGTGTTACTATTAGGTTTCGGCAAAAGGGGTCCCTAGGTTCCTATTATGTTACACAAGTCACCCTAACTTAGTAATAATTCCATTTAAGTCTTCCTATTATGTTTGAAGTTTCGGATAGTGTTAAAACACCACCCTCAACTCTCGGCAATTTACAATTTTAGCCCTTATGTTTATCTTTTGTAAAAATGAGTTTCTATAAGTGTCCATTTAGATTCCTAAACATAAGATAATTACAATATTAACCCGAAAGTATTATATTCATCATTTTTAATCCAAAACATCATGGATTTACTATTTTAACCCGAAACTTCATAGATCTATCATTTTAATCCAAAACATTTATAGATCTCATTTTTAAATCCAAAAGTTTGTAAAAATCATATTTTTACACCAAAATTTTTATAAAAACATTATTTAATAAAAAGGAAGTATATTTTAGGCAAGCTTATTATAGTGGCTTAATAGCTTAACTTCTATAAGGCAAAGTAGTGAGCTTATAAATCTAAGGCAACTAGTTATATAGATCTAGTGATTCTCGGCTTGAATAAGTATTACAAAGTTAACCAATACTAAACTATAGGGATAAACCCCACGTCTAGAATTTAGCATGCATAGGTTTTCATGGTTTTTATAGTTTAGCATGTTCATGAGGTTGTGTTCATCATGGTTAACAAGATTTTATATCGCATTAACTCATAAACCTATTTTAGCCGTGAACCATATAGTCTAGGGTTTTCATGGTTTTGTTTCAACATTAAGTTCTTACTAGTGTTATGCATATTTAAGTTTATGTGAATGAAAGGAAAGATATTAAAAGGTAAGTTTTGAGATGCTTACTTGTTTAGATAGATCAAGGAATGAATAAGAGAATGATTAGTGACTAGAGCTTGGTTTCAACAATGGTGATCCCTTGTAACCAAAATCAAGCCGTGGACTACACTTGAGTTCCTAGGGCTTCTTTGTTGTCTTGAAGATCAAGGTAGTTGTAGAAGTGAAAATGGTTAGTATTTAAGTTGCATGAGACATAGTAAATGAGCTATTAATGGACTTCTTGGTGAAACTTGGTGATGACAATATAAAGCCGAGAGCTTTGAGGAGAGAGCGAGTGATGATTTCAAATGTTTTGTGTTGTGTGTGCGAGGATGCATGTGGGTTTCGGATCAAATAAGGAAAGAGGGGATCCAAGGGTATCTTGGTAAAAGTACTAAGTATCTATGGGAAGATATAGTATGGATTTGCTAGATATGTGGAAGATATGACACATTGTTTCAACACATGCTCAATTTAGTAACAAACTCTCCTCCCTATTTTTGGTTCTAGACGTGAGATACAAAGTCAAAGGGGGGGGACAATGAGTTGACAAGCATAGTATAATGTATGGTGACATAGCGTGTTGTAAGTATAGCATAGTTTGATATGTGTAAGAAAAGCATGGTTAAGTATAAGGAAAGTAAGATGTAGTGTAGAAAAGTGAGGTGTGTAAGAAAAGTGTAAGGTATAGTGTATTAGTGGATGGTAGCTTGTAGGTTTAATAATTAGGATTAGTGCATGCATACATACACACGACACATATATACATTTTTGGAGAAATGTGTAAACTTGTATCAAGTATTGGGTGATAATAATAGTCCTTGTATTATATTGTATGCATTTGTTAAGTTTCTAGGTATTTTAGTTAAACCTTTAGGTAACTTAGTGAAAGTACATAATGAATATATCATTAAGTATTTTACTTGAATAAAGTAAATAAATGACAATGTGAAATAATGTACATTGTTTTAAAGTGTTAGGTGTTTATTCATAGTATGAAATATATGTAAATATATACATATAAATATAATTCTAAGTACATAATAAAATACGTAAATAATGATGCAGTTTATCCCAAAATGTGTACTGAGGTGATGAGTCCTTGTTCATTCAGGTGGGCAGTCAATTGCTAGAGTAGTCAATAATGACTAAGGGTTCATATGAATGTACAAATAAATATGAAAGATGGTATGAAAAAGGTATATGATTAATAATAAGTCATACAAAAGTGTAATTATATAGATTCCAAAAATAAAGAGTAAACAGTTGACAAAGTCAATAAGGTAAAATCAGAGGTTTTACAGCACCATCCTGTTATTTTAGCTTTGTCCTCAAAGCTTAAGATGAAGTCACCGGTCAGGTGAACAAGTGTGGGTACTTGGTTTTGAACGAGTATTCTCGTTCCCAAGTGAACTCAGGACCTCTCCTTGAGTTCCATCGTACTTTGATCAACGGGATGCGACTGCGTTTCAATTTCTTAACCGTCCTCTCCATGATTTCTACTGGTTCTTCTATGAACTGGAGTTTATCGTCAAACTGAACTCCTTTCAATGGCATAGCCAATGGTTCTTCAGCATAGCACTTCTTCAGGTTAAACACGTGAAAGGTAGAGTGTACCCGACTCAGTTGCTGGGGCAACTCTAAATGATAAGCTACTTCCCCGATCCTGGCTATTACTTTGAAAGGGCCAACATAACGTGGATTCAGTTTCCCATGTTTGCCAAAGCGTACGGCACCCTTCCAAGGTGATACTTTGAGCATAACACCGTAACCTACTTCAAATTACATAGATTTGCGTTTCAGGTACGCGTAGCTCTTTTGTCGATCGTGAGCAACTTGAATTCTTTGCTTAATGAGGACGATCTTGTCTGTAGTCTCCTGGATTAGTTCTGGTCAAGTGAGCTGAAATTCACCTACTTCTGCCCAGCACACAGGTGAACGGCACTTTCGACCATATAGTGCTTCAAAAGGGGCAGCCTTAATACTGGCATGATAACTGTTGTTGTAGGAGAATTCCACTAAAGGAATGTGGTCAACCCATCCATTTCCAAAATCAATCACACATGCCCGTAGCATGTCTTCTAGAGTCTGGATGGTTCGTTCACTTTGACCGTCAGTCTGTGGATGATAAGCAGTGCTCATGTCCAAATTGGTACCTAAGGCTCGTTGGAAAGCCTTCCAAAATTTTTATGTGAACCTACCGTCTCGATCACAAATTATCGAAACTGGTATTCCATGTTTGGTCACTATCTCCTTCAGGTACGTTTTTGCTAGTCTTGGAAGGGAATCGTTCTCCCTAATTGGCAGGAAATGAGCGGACTTGGTAAGTTGGTCGACGATTACCCAGATAGTATCGTAACCGTGAGATGACTTTGGGAGTTTGGTGACAAAGTCCATGGTGATGTTGTCCCACTTCCATTTTGGTATTTCGGGTTGTACAAGCAAACCCGATGGTCTCTGGTGTTCAGTTTTGACACGTGAACATGTCAAACACTTCTGCACGTAGGTGGCGATGTCAGCTTTCATATTCGGCCACCAGTATAATTTCTTCATATGCTGATACATCTTTTCAGATCCGGGATGTATAGAATATTTAGACTTATGAGATTCGTGCATGATCACGTTCCTTAAATCTCCATAGCAAGGTAACCAACTTCCTCCGTGAAGGCATAGGGTTCCATCTGCTCTTGGTTCTAGCTTCTCCTTAGTAGGGTCGGCCCTGAGCATTCCCTCGACATCTTCCTTCATGAGGTTTTCAGGTAATTGGGCTTGAGTCTAAGCTTCCAAAATCTGTTTGGGTAGATCCAAACTGATTGTCATAATTAATGCCGGAACTCTCATATGAGGGTCCGTTTCCTTACGACTTAAAGCATCAGCAACCACATTTGCTTTACCGGGGTGGTATTTGATCTTGCAGTCGTAGTCACTCAACAGCTCAATCCAACGGCGTTGTCTCATTTTCAGCTCCTTCTGGTCCAATATGTGTTGCAAACTTTTGTGGTCAGTATGCACTGTGCACTTCGTTCCGTATAGGTAATGTCTCTAGATTTTGAGAGCAAAAACTACGGATCCAAGTTCTAGATCGTGAGTGGTGTAGTTCTTCTCATGCTTCTTCAGTTGTCTCGAAGCATAGGCGATCACTTTCATCCTCTGCATCAATACTTCACCTAGACCTTTATGTGAAGCATCACAGTATACAATGAAATCATTGTTGCCTTCAGGCAAGGCTAATATAGGTGCACTACACAACTTCTGCTTGATCAGCTGAAAAGCTGATTCTTCCTTCTCTCCCCAATCGAACTTTATTCCTTTCTACGTGAATTTGGTCATTGGCTTGGCTATTTTGGAAAAATCTACAATAAATCTGCGGTAGTACCCGACAAGGCCTAGAAATTGGCGGATCTCTATCGGTGATTTAGGAGATACCCAACCCTTGATAGATTCGACCTTCGCTGGATCTACGTGAATACCGTCACAATCAACGACATGACCAATGAATTGTACTATGGGAATCCAGAATTCACATTTGGAGAATTTAGCATAGAGCTGTTCCTCCTTGAGTACCCTTAGTACTTGTGCAAGGTTTTCCCCGCGTTCTTGTTCGTTCTTGGAATAAATGATTATATCGTCAATGAAGCCTATCACGAATTTATCCAGGTAGGGTCTGCACACACGGTTCAT
Source organism: Glebionis coronaria (assembly GCA_025667525.1). Classification (NCBI taxonomy): domain Eukaryota; kingdom Viridiplantae; phylum Streptophyta; class Magnoliopsida; order Asterales; family Asteraceae; genus Glebionis; species Glebionis coronaria. The sequence goes on from CM046876.1 coordinate 414,268,856, forward strand.
GAGGTCCATGAAAATAGCTAGTGCATTGGTCAACCCAAATGGCATAACCTAAAATTCGTAATGACCGTAACGGGTTCTAAAAGTTGTTTCCTCCCTCCCTGACCCTTAGTTGATGGTATCCAGATCTCAATTCAATCTTGGAATACACACTTGACCCTTGCAGTTGGTCAAATAGGTCGTCAATGTGAGGTAGCGGATAACGATTCTTCAAAGTTAACTTATTCAGTTCTCTGTAGTCGATGCACATTCAGAAAGAACCGTCTTTCTTTTTGACAAATAACACAGGAGCTCCCCATGGTGAGGAACTGGGTCGAATAAATCCTTTGTCAGATAGTTCCTGTAGTTGTTCAGCTAGTTCTTTCATTTCCGATGGTGCCAACCGGTATGGAGATTTAGCAACAGGTGCGGCTTCGGGAATCAAATCGATTTGAAATTCCACTTGTCGGGTCGGTGGTAAGCCGGGCAACTCATCAGGAAAGACTTCTGGAAAATCTCGAACGATAGGTACGTCCTTGATTTGTTTCTTCTTGGGCTTGTCCTCTTCATCTGTTTGCGAAATATGGGCCAAGAAGATAGGACATCCTCTCAACAAATATTTTTGGGCTTTAGTACAAGAGATAACACTAAGTCTAGTGTTAGTGAGGTCGGTGTTACCGTCTCCTCGAATGATTAAAGTTTCGTTTCCCCATGTAATACTTCATCACAAACAATGACTGTGCGGTATCTCCCTAACCAGTCCATACCGATAATAATATCTAAACTACCAAGGTTTACGGGAATAAGTTCAATGTTGAACGGATGTTTGGAAAGATTTAAGGTACAACCTCTAATGATAGTGTCAGCATCTACAGTCTTACCGTCAGCTAGTTCTACGGAGTAACGGTGATCTAAAATTGATGGAACGACTTCTAGTACTTGGCTAAATTTAGTGGATATAAAACTTTGGTCTGCTCCAGTATCAAACAAAACAGATGCATAACGATTGTTTAGTAGGAACGTACCAGTAACGACATTAGAATCGGGGTTAGCTTTTGCATTTCCGACCATGTACACTCTCAACGAAGCTCCTCCACTGTTCTTGTTCTGGTTGGCCCGCTTAGGACAACCTGCTCTCACGTGTCCTGGTGCTCCAAACTCATAGCACACTACTCCCTTCTTGGGTCCATTGTTATTTCCTCCAGCAGCATTGTGGTTTCCCTGCTTTTCGTTTCCGTTCCCACGGGCATTGTATCCGCCTCTGTTGTTGTAGTTCCCAGTGTTTTGATTGGGTCGGGCCTGAGTGACAGCATTAACTCGACGGGTTTTAGCAAAATGACCCGTTTGTCTACATTTGTAGCAGGTCTGGCATGGGCTATCAACAATATGATGATAGTTGAACTTGGATCACAAAGGTTTTGCGCCCACCTAGAACCTAGTCCCTGCGGTGGTAGCACTGTAAACTTGCCCAGCATTTTGCTTTTTAGGATGCTGCTGGTGCTGACTACGGAAATATTCATCCGCCTTTCGCTTGTTGTCAGTATGCCTCTCGGATATGGTACGGACTCTTTTGTTGATCAGTTCAGTAGCGAACTCGATGGCATTCTCGACAGTAGTAGGTCGAGATGAGAGTACGGTGTCATGAATGGCGTCTGGGAGTCCACCAACATACTTTTCAATCTTATCTTCCTCCTCCACAAACATTCTGGTACACATTAGAGTCAACTCTTGAAACCTTTGGTTGTATGCAGTGATGTCATTGTTCTTGCATCTGAGATCCCACAATTCGATTTCAAGTTTCTTCATTTCTCCCTAATAAGTGTGTAAACACTTATCCTTTTGCCACTTAAATCAATGAAAAACAAGACCTAATCATGTGTTTAATATCATAAAAGTCGGAATTACGCGTGGTTTTGTGTTTTTGTGTGAAATAGGTACAAAATATCAAAAGGAAAGAAAACACGGGATTTCATGGTCAATTGTTGAAGAAAAGACCAAGAAAGAGACAAAGTCAAAGAATCAAAAGTGTACCGAAGATCACGAAAACCGGCAAAATCAACATGGGTTTTGAAAGAAAGATCAACAAAGCCAAATATGAGTTCGGTTTACTGGATTTAATCTTAATGAAGTAATTTGGGCCTTGTGGGTCCCACATTTTGGTTAATGGGCTCAAAAGCCCATTTGTTGAACATGTTTTGTTTGTTTAAAGGCTACAAGCCCATAACAAAGCCCATTTGCTTAGCAATTTATGAGACGGATTGATAAATGGGCTTAAAGCCCATTAACTTGGCATGCTACTAGAATCGTGATGAGTATACCTGGGCCTTTAGGGTTATAACCGGTTAAAATAAAAAGTTATAAACGTTTTGATTGTTTAGTCAACATTTATTTACTTACTCCCACTCACACACACGTTTTACCCATACACTACAAAACTTTCGTTATCTTTTCTCTCTCTCCTTCGATGAAAACAAGAAACAAAACACAGCTTTTACTATTCACTCCAAACCCTAAATACCAAATTAGGGGTTTTCACATCTATAGAGAGTGAGCTACACGCGCCTGTTAATAATCCCTATCTTTTTCGGATATAGAAGATGGTGGTCCTCAATCAAACGTGGCAGCCTCCCTTTTTGTGATTGGTGAATACACATCACCATCACCATCCCTCCAATCGAATCATGCCACATCCTCATTGAAGAAGCACAAGAAACACAAACCCATCCACGGTGGCAATCCGTGTGATGGGTAAACGATTTTCCACCACTAGATCAAAGAGAAAGAAGAAAAAGAAGGATTTAAGGGTCAAGATGAATTTTCCCCTCAACAAATCTTCATCAGCAAGCCATGGGGGTTGGCTATAAATACCCCCATATCTCCTTTAATTTGCATTCCATTTTTTCTTTATTTACTCTTTTTATTTAGAAATAGGATTAATGTAATTTTTCTTTTATAAAGTGGTAATATCTATTTTGAATTAATAAAAAAAATTATTCAGTCTTATAAATTTGTCATTACTGCTTTATTGTTTATTTTTAAATACTTGCGAAATTAAATAATAAAGTAAGATTTGGATGAAAAATCGAACCCTACTGGTTTGATTTATAAATTGTTTCGGTTCGTTTAATTCGTGGTTCGAGATTGGTATACAGTTGATGGTGTTAGATGATATGGTGGTGGTGTCGATTGTTTAGACGGCTCAGCGCCGCATCTACTTCCCAACGGTTTTCTTCAAAAGGTTCCATCTAAATTATTTTTATATTTTTAGATTAATCTGTTTTAAGTAGTTAATATGATTGAATGTTTATTTGAATATTTTTAGATTGATAAGTTTAACTATTTTGACTCATCTATCTGTTTTGTAACACCCCATTTTGGAAATGGAATATTACGCATATCATGGCGTGTCATCAAAGCATACAAGGATAAATGTCTAAGCATTATTCAACCATAAAAGGAAATACCGGAATCAAACATCGGTATCCCAAAGTAAAGCTCATCACACACAAACATAAATACTGTAAAAGGAAGGACGAAACAATGTCCAAAGCAACTGTATCAAAGTAAAGGAAATGCATAAAGTAAAGAAAGACAATAAAGCTTCCAGTCCATATGCACCTACGTTTGAGATCTACGAGCGTCCCTGAGTACCTGCCGTTTTGGGAACATGAAAAGGAAAACCGCTGAGCAAGACGCTCAGTGCACGGATGTACAATATAGCATGATATAGGATAAGCATGTAACATATAACAGCGGAAGACTAAGTACTGAGTAAACTGGTTAAGTATCATGAAAACTGGTTTTATAGTTTGAAAAGCCTTATGTTTAACCTGTGAAAACTGTTTTAACATATATATACCATAGCCCATATAGGTCATGAAAAGGTCACGTGCATGAATACTTGGAGGGGTGACCTCATCATGCTGATTAGAGGGGATGCCTCTAATCAATATACTGATTTTGGGTAGGAGGGATCAGCTCCTTGTGAAGGGTGCAAGGCACACACCTCATTCACCATGATAAACTGAATAAAACATGTAACTAGGATGCACCCATACGCCCCACATGATATAATAATATGGCCAAAACTGAAAGGGACGCCACGAGCAATCACTCCGCCGTGGGGAAGTCATAACATTGGTGCCTCCAATGTTATGGTTATGGTACCTCCATAACTAGGTGAAACTGGTCATGCTTGTATATGGCTATAGTTTATGCTAAATTAACATAAGCAGTTCAAAAAAATAAAACAAATGCTGGGGAAAACAGTTGGCTGCATACGGGGAAATCCTAATAAGGAAGGAATGTCCATACTGAAAGGACGGGAATCCGTACCTCAAGTCCAGTGAATGAACGGAAGAAAGACTCCTACTTCTGGATCACTAACGCTACATGAATACACACGTGTATAAGTATCGATTCACTGATTACGTACTGGGTTCTGTGTCTTATTATAGCTGATTTGGTATGTTTTAGGTCATGGTTCACTGTTTAAAGCCTTAAACTGTGTTTATCTTGTATTTCTGGTTTATCTGATTAAGTATTACTGGTGTTTCATGTATTAATATACTTACTGTATAATAATAAGTAACTTTCCAAAAATAGCAGGTTTCCAAAAATAGAAAGTTTCCAAAAATAGAAAGTTTCCAAAAATAGAAAGTTTCCAAAAATAGAAAGTTTCCAAAAATAGAAAGTTACCAAAAATAGAAAGTTTCCAAAAATAGAAAGTTTCCAAAAATAGAAAGTTTCCAAAAATAGAATTTACTGCCTAAAATAGATTAGTTTCTAAAAATAGAAAGTTTCCAAAAATAGATCAGCTGCCTTAATTAAATAAGTTTCCATATATAGAAGGTTTCCATAATTAGATTAGCTGCCTGAAATAGATTGATTTCCATATATAGAAGGTTTCCATAATTAGATTAGTTGCCTTATTTAATTAAGTTTCTATAAATAGAAGTTTCCATAATTAGAATTAAGCTGATTTCATAAGCTAACATATAAGTCTAAGTGTTATAAGCTTATTCTTAAGTCATACGATACAGTGTATAGTTTAACTATTATTTCATGTATTTTAATTAAACTATAGGTTAAGCATTTTAATTAAAGTATAACATGTATAATTAAAATGAAATGAAAATACTTAGGTTAAAATGTGTATTATTATTAATAATAATATAACCTAACTCATGTCTAAATTAATTAATTATAGGCATGTTTTTAATAATTAATTAATTATAACTTATAACATAAAATACTTAGGTTAAATTAATGTCATGATAAACTAATAATTAAAATAACCTAAGTCATGATTTAATTAATATTTCATGTTATTAATTAATTATATCCTAAGTTCATGATTCATAAAAATTACATGTAACATAGATCATGATTTTAACCAACGAACCATGAATCGGGTATGAATTCGACACCGTACCCTGGGCCAAACCCGGGGCACACGTGTCCCCTTGCTGCCGTGGGTCCCACATGAGCCAAACAAGACCAATTGTGGTCTTGGTGGTGGCGGCAATAGCAAACCAAACCCCCCCCTCGGGTTTGTTTGCTAGGCGGCCAAAAACAAACACCCTTATAAACCATTCTTTGATTTTAATTAATACCAAAACATGTTAGATCAATGATTAATTACCTTGTTTTCATAAGAAAAATAATAACATGTTCATGAAAATAATCAAAGATTAAAAGAATTAAAAAGAATTAAAAAGAAGGGTTAGAAAGGTATACCACTATGTAGCTTGGAAAAAGGATGAACAAACACGTATTCTAACACTTGTTTTCAAGATCAAAATCAATCAAACACCCTCTTATGGTGGTGTAGAGGTGGCGGCACAAGGAGGAGAAAAAGGAGAGGAGAAAACTCTTTTTAGGGTTTTTATGTTTATTTCTTGAAAATGAAAATGAAAACATGTTTTTACTTTTACCCCCCTTAACTTGTAAAGTCCATGGGCTAAGCCCATTTGTCTATGTGTGCCGTGGGTATGGGGGCCCCACATGGGGTACCCGTACCTTTCTCGTGTCCCGATGTTTCGTGTTCGTTCGTGGTTAAACGTGCTCGTGTTTAACGTGTTTCTGTTTCTTTTAACGTGTCGTTTATCGTAAACTCCACGCTCGTGAATATATTCTGAGTATTTACGTAATTATTATAATTAGTATTTTAAATGGTGTTCATGATTTAATTATGTTCACGTGATATATTATTAACTGTTTATCATGAGTTCGTACGTAATCGATACTTGTCATGTCATACACGTATGCACTTGCTTGATTATTAGCACATGAATGTGATCAATACTACATGAGGTAAGTTTTAATCTAGAACGTACGATCTTAAGGGCACTATTCATGGTAAAAGCATGCGGGTTTTACAATTCTTCCCCCCTAAAAAGAATAATTCGTCCCCGAATTATAGATAAAGTAAGCTGAAAAGAAGTGACATACCCGAACTCAAAATATGAAGTGAGGGTAAGAAGCCCGGATAGACTCCTCTGTTTCCCAAGTGGCTTCCCGCTCGGTATGGTCCCTCCAAAGGATTTTGACGAAAGGAATCGTCTTCCTTCTCATGACTCGTTCTTGCCTGTCGAGTACTCGTTCGGGTTCTTCTATAAACGTGAGATCTTCACGTATCTGTTCCAGTGGATACTGAACCATGTGAAGGGGATGATAATTGTACCCTCTGAGTAAGGACACATGGAACACGTTATGCACGTGTGAAAGCTGAGGAGGTAACGCCAATCGGTAAGATACTTCGCCGATTCGTTCAACGATATCAAATGGTCCGATGAACCGAGGACTGAGTTTTCCTTTGATCCCGAAGCGTTTAACACCACGTGCCGGCGAAACCTTGAGGAAGACGTGATCTCCCACATTAAAATGTATGTCCCTACGATGCTTATCGGCGTAACTCTTCTGGCGTGAACGCGCTTCCTGCAGTTTCTGTTTAGCTACCTCAATCTTCTCGTTGGTCATTTCTATAATCTCTGGTCCTTCAAGTGTTCGCTCTCCCACTTGATCCCAGCAAGTTGGAGCGCGACACTTCCTGCCATACAACATTTCGAAAGGAGCACATTTGATACTTGCGTGCCAGCTGTTGTTGTATGCAAACTCGACTAAACAGATGTACTCGTCCCAATCACCTGTCCATTCCAACGCACACGACCTTAACATATCTTCCAATGTCTGAATTGTTCGCTCCGATTGTCCGTCCGTTTGAGGATGAAAGGCTGTGCTCAGCTTAAGTTGTGTACCCCAAGCTTTTTGCAGACCTTTCCAGAATCGCGACGTGAAACGAGGATCTCTGTCTGAGACGATGCTGGAGGGAGTGCCGTGGAGTCTCATGATCTCCCTTCTGTACGTATCTGCGAGTTTACTTACCGGATCTTCCTTGCGTATCGGTAAGAAATGAGATGATTTGGTGAGTCGATCAACGATGACCCAGATAGCATCGTGCTTCTTCTTGGTAGGCGGAAGACCGGTAACAAAATCCATGGTGATTTTGTCCCACTTCCACTCTGGAATATCCAACGGTTGAAGGAGAACACCAGATCGCTGATGTTCAATCTTAACCTGCTGACAGGTAAGACATTTGGAGACATACGTGGCTACATCCTGTTTCATACCACTCCACCAAAAGTGCTGTCTGATGTCATGGTACATTTTTGTCGACCCAGGATGTATAGAAAATGGGGAGCTGTGAGCTTCAGCTAACAATGCTTCCCGGAGTTCTGGATTGTCAGGAACACAAAGTCTCGTGCCCTGCCAAATGATACCGTCTGCGTCCATTCTGAATTCTGTCTGCTTCTCCAAATTCTGAATTATCGCCCAAATCTCTCCATCATCCTTCTGCGCTTCCTTGATCCTAGTCAGTAACTCAGGTTCTACACTAAGATTCGCCCAGTATCCGTGCTGCCCACGTACCATGATTTCGATGTCTAGCCGCTCCAAGTCTCTTATGTTTTGTTCCTTGATCTCAATGCCGTTTATCATTCCGGACTTTCTGCTGAGTGCATCTGCTACTACATTAGCTTTCCCGGGATGATACTGTAGGTTAATATCATAATCCTTCAACAGTTCCAACCATCTCCTTTGTATCAGGTTCAATTCTCGCTGTGTGAAGATATACTTCAAGCTCTTGTGATCCGTGAAAATGTCGCATGATTCTCCGTATAAGTAATGCCTCCATATCTTCAATGCGAACACCACTGCAGCAAGTTCCAGGTCATGTGTAGGGTAGTTTTCTTCATAGGGCTTAAGCTGCCGTGAAGCATACGCGATCACTTTTCCATGTTGCATGAGAACACAGCCCAGTCCCTTCCCCGATGCATCGCTATAGATCTGAAATCCACCTGTACCAGATGGGAGAGTAAGAATAGGTGCATATACTAGCTTCTGCTTTAGGTCTTCGAAGCTCTTCTCTCGATCTTCCGTCCAGACGAATTTCTCTCCTTTTCGCATCAGTTTGGTGAGAGGCAATGCCAGCCGAGAAAAGTTCTCCACGAATCTTCGATAATATCCAGCTAAGCCTAAGAAACTGCGGACTTCTGTCGCTGATGTTGGTCTTGGCCATTTAGTGATAGCCTCAACCTTCGCTGGGTCTATAGTGATCCCTTCTGCTGATACAATGTGACCTAAGAATGCCACCTTGTTTAACCAAAACTCACACTTGGAGAATTTCGCATACAGCTGCTTCTGACGAAGAATCTGTAGTACAGTACGGAGATGATCTTCGTGTTCCTCCGTGGACTTTGAGAATATCAAGTTGTCATCGATAAATACAATGACAAATTTATCAAGGAATTCGTGAAAGATTCTGTTCATCAGATCCATGAATACTGCTGGAGCGTTAGTCAGGCCGAATGGCATGACCACAAACTCATAATGGCCATAACGGGTACGAAAAGCAGTCTTGGCAATATCCTGCTCTTTAACCCTTAGCTGATGGTAGCCTGACCTTAGATCGATCTTTGAGAAGTGTTTGGCTCCTTGAAGTTGGTCAAACAGATCGTCTATACGTGGCAGTGGATATTTGTTGCGGATGGTAATCTTATTAAGTTCACGGTAGTCAATGCAAAGTCGCATGCTGCCGTCCTTCTTCTTAACGAACAAGACCGGTGCGCCCCATGGAGATGCGCTCGGTCTAATGAACCCTCGTTCAAGAAGTTCCTGCAATTGGTCTTTCAGTTCTTTTAGCTCTATGGGAGCCATACGATACGGAGCCTTAGAGATTGGCTCAGCTCCTGGAACAAGGTCGATGTTGAACTCCACTTCTCTTGCAGGTGGTATGCCTGGAAGTTCATCTGGGAAGACGTCTTGAAATTCTGAAACTACTGGTTGATCCTGAATCGATGGGGATTCAGCATCCATGTCATGAACCGTAGCGAGATAACCTTCGCAGCCATGTGACAGTAATGCACGTGCTTGCAAGGTAGATATGACTTGTACAGACCGTCCGGGTATGAACCCGTTATGGATGTACTATGGTGCATTAATGTCGCCGAAGATCACTCGATAAGAGTGGCAGTCTATGGTAGCATGGTGCTTGGATAGCCAATCCATGCCGAGAATCATATCGAACTCCATCATGTCTAGAGGAAGTGCATCTACTGCACGAACTTTATCGTCAAACTCTAGAGGAAGACTCTTGTATACATGAGTTATTAATACAGAGTCCCTCAGAGGCGTGGAAATGGTAAGCTTAGTTTCTAATGGCAAGGGAAGTGTCCTGATGTTTTTAGCATAAGTAGTGGAAACAACTGAATGAGTGGCACCCGTGTCGAAAAGAACACATGCAGCCTGGCCGTACATATACAAAATTCCAGTAATGGTACCTGTAGATTTGTTTGCCTGATCGCGCGATGTCGTGTAGACACGCCCAGTGGTAGGAGGCGGTTTAGTATCAGCATGACCCGAAGTACCCTCCATTTCACCCTTACGGCAATCTCTCATACGATGGCCAGGGAGGCCGCACTTGTAGCACGCGTCGGAGTCACAACGACATGGGCCAGGGTGTCTGCGATGGCAGGTGCTGCAAAGAGGATGAGTGAATCCTCCAGCAGGAGTCCTTGCTTGCTGAGGGCCTGCTGATGACAATACGTGTTAAGAATAAAGTATATGCACGAGTATAAGACGTAAACGTCGTAAGATGTTTACCAGTGTTAGCTGAACGGTTGGGCTGAGAACCCCTGTGGTTCTGGTCCCTTCCGTTACCGTGGTTCCTTGTAGAGATTAATATAGTGTCAGCATGAGAGACATAACATGAAATCATAAGAAGATGCGTAAATAGTAGGACCTGCTGTTGTTGGACTGTCCCGCATTGTTACGGTAATTGTCATTACCGTTGCGCCTTTCCACAACAGAACGGTCGTTAGAGTGACCGTTTCCTTTGGGCTGATTGGGCTGCTGCTGAGTAGCCGGCTGAGACCGGTCCCCAGTTTTCTGCCTGGAAGATACAGTTTAAGAGATGATTATAGAACATATAACGATAGGATGCGGTCTGGTTAACGCTAGAACATGAAATGTTTTACCTCTTGTCGGGTCTTTCTGCTTCCCCGAACTCATCACGTTCCTGCAACATCTCAAGCTTTCTTGCTGCGTCAGCCACTTGTGCTACCGTATTGAACGTAGCACATACTAGATTGTTCGCAACCGAGGTGCGAAGTGCCCACCTAAAATGGTGTGCCTGCTCCTCAGGAGTACCAGCCGCTGCTCCTAGAAAACCAGCTAGGCGAAGAAAGCGCTGCATGAATTCATTGCTATTCTCGCCCTGTCTCTGACGTATCCCGTGGTATTCACGCTTGAGTTTGTCCTGCTCTGCCTTAGGAAAGAACTGTTCCATCACTCTCTCCTTGAATTGGGCCCATGTCAAACCAGCGACCCATTCATCACCTCCTTCCGACTGCGTCAAAGCTAGCCACCAGTTGAGTACATCGCCTTCAAACCTGTAGCACGCCAATCTTTCCTTGAAGGCGGGGTCACATCCCATAGCATTGAAGATTTTCTCAATGTGAGTCAGCCAGCTTTCAGCATCGCTGGGGCTATCAGTCTTTTCAAAAGCTCTCGGACGGAGCTTGTTAAATCTTTCCAACCATACCGCTAGAGTCACTGGGGGAGGAGGAGGAGGAGGTGCCTGATTCTGCGGCTGCTGATTATTCGCAGCTTGGACTTCAGCACGAATGTCATTCCTCAGTTGAGGAAGTAGGGCTTGCATGGCAGCCTGAATCGCGGCATTGAGCTGCTCTTGCTCGCGTGTGAGAACCATCTGACAGTATAACATAAAACATATGATTAACAGTTCAAACATAAAATATATAAAAGAAAAATTTTATGCCAAAATTTCACGAGAAAAATTTTATGCAAGAAAATCTTTGTATGAATGCATGATGCAGTTTTATGAAAACTTTTGATGCTCGAGAGTGAACGCCTTCGGTCAGTTCACTCAAAATAAAAGACATATCGAGGGGACGCCTATGGGTCGGTCCCAAATCTAAAAGTTTCGATAAAACACATGCGACTAAATAGGGCCAGTCCTGTACCAACCATTACTTTGTCAAAAACCCTGTAACAATGACATGTATATGTATGCTTAAAAATGATGAATGCATGAAAACAACTGTCAGTTCTAGGAAGACCGTAGTGACTACCCAATAATCACAGGTCATATTTGAGAGCCTACAGGTCGAAGCCTTGGCTCTGATACCATAATTGTAACACCCCATTTTGGAAATGGAATATTACGCATATCATGGCGTGTCATCAAAGCATACAAGGATAAATGTCTAAGCATTATTCAACCATAAAAGGAAATACCGGAATCAAACATCGGTATCCCAAAGTAAAGCTCATCACACACAAACATAAATACTGTAAAAGGAAGGACGAAACAATGTCCAAAGCAACTGTATCAAAGTAAAGGAAATGCATAAAGTAAAGAAAGACAATAAAGCTTCCAGTCCATATGCACCTACGTTTGAGATCTACGAGCGTCCCTGAGTACCTGCCGTTTTGGGAACATGAAAAGGAAAACGGCTGAGCAAGACGATCAGTGCACGGATGTACAATATAGCATGATATAGGATAAGCATGTAACATATAACAGCGGAAGACTAAGTACTGAGTAAACTGGTTAAGTATCATGAAAACTGGTTTTATAGTTTGAAAAGCCTTATGTTTAACCTGTGAAAACTGTTTTAACATATATATACCATAGCCCAAATAGGTCATGAAAAGGTCACGTGCATGAATACTTGGAGGGGTGACCTCATCATGCTGATTAGAGGGGATGCCTCTAATCAATATACTGATTTTGGGTAGGAGGGATCAGCTCCTTGTGAAGGGTGCAAGGCACACACCTCATTCACCATGATAAACTGAATAAAACATGTAACTAGGATGCACCCATACGCCCCACATGATATAATAATATGGCCAAAACTGAAAGGGACGCCACGAGCAATCACTCCGCCGTGGGGAAGTCATAACATTGGTGCCTCCAATGTTATGGTTATGGTACCTCCATAACTAGGTGAAACTGGTCATGCATGTATATGGCTATAGTTTATGCTAAATTAACATAAGCGGTTCAAAACAATAAAACAAATGCTGGGGAAAACAGTTGGCTGCATACGGGGAAATCCTAATAAGGAAGGAATGTCCATACTGAAAGGACGGGAATCCGTACCTCAAGTCCAGTGAATGAACGGAAGAAAGACTCCTACTTCTGGATCACTAACGCTACATGAATACACACGTGTATAAGTATCGATTCACTGATTACGTACTGGGTTCTGTGTCTTATTATAGCTGATTTGGTATGTTTTAGGTCATGGGTCACTGTTTAAAGCCTTAAACTGTGTTTATCTTGTATTTCTGGTTTATCTGATTAAGTATTACTAGTGTTTCATGTATTAATATACTTACTGTATAATAATAAGTAACTTTCCAAAAATAGCAGGTTTCCAAAAATAGAAAGTTTCCAAAAATAGAAAGTTTCCAAAAATAGAAAGTTTCCAAAAATAGAAAGTTTCCAAAAATAGAAAGTTACCAAAAATAGAAAGTTTCCAAAAATAGAAAGTTTCCAAAAATAGAAAGTTTCCAAAAATAGAAAGTTTCCAAAAATTGAATTTACTGCCTAAAATAGATTAGTTTCTAAAAATAGAATGTTTCCAAAAATAGATCAGCTGCCTTAATTAAATAAGTTTCCATATATAGAAGGTTTCCATAATTAGATTAGCTGCCTGAAATAGATTGATTTCCATATATAGAAGGTTTCCATAATTAGATTAGTTGCCTTATTTAATTAAGTTTCTATAAATAGAAGTTTCCATAATTAGAATTAAGCTGATTTCATAAGCTAACATATAAGTCTAAGTGTTATAAGCTTATTCTTAAGTCATACGATATAGTGTATAGTTTAATTATTATTTCATGTATTTTAATTAAACTATAGGTTAAGCATTTTAATTAAAGTATAACATGTATAATTAAAATGAAATGAAAATACTTAGGTTAAAATGTGTATTATTATTAATAATAATATAACCTAAGTCATGTCTAAATTAATTAATTATAGGCATGTTTTTAATAATTAATTAATTATAACTTATAACATAAAATACTTAGGTTAAATTAATGTCATGATAAACTAATAATTAAAATAACCTAAGTCATGATTTAATTAATATTTCATGTTATTAATTAATTATATCCTAAGTTCATGATTCATAAAAATTACATGTAACATAGATCATGATTTTAACCAACGAACCATGAATCGGGTATGAATTCGACACCGTACCCCGGGCCAAACCCGGGGCACACGTGTCCCCTTGCTGCCGTGGGTCCCACATGAGCCAACCAAGACCAATTGTGGTCTTGGTGGTGGCGGCAATAGCAAACCAAACCCCCCCTCGGGTTTGTTTGCTAGGCGGCCAAAAACAAACACCCTTATAAACCATTCTTTGATTTTAATTAATACCAAAACATGTTAGATCAATGATTAATTACCTTGTTTTCATAAGAAAAATAATAACATGTTCATGAAAATAATCAAAGATTAAAAGAATTAAAAAGAATTAAAAAGAAGGGTTAGAAAGGTATACCACTATGTAGCTTGGAAAAAGGATGAACAAACACGTATTCTAACACTTGTTTTCAAGATCAAAATCAATCAAACACCCTCTTATGGTGGTGTAGAGGTGGCGGCACAAGGAGGAGAAAAAGGAGAGGAGAAAACTCTTTTTAGGGTTTTTATGTTTATTTCTTGAAAATGAAAATGAAAACATGTTTTTACTTTTACCCCCCTTAACTTGTAAAGTCCATGGGCTAAGCCCATTTGTCTATGTGTGCCGTGGGTATGGGGGCCCCACATGGGGTACCCGTACCTTTCTCGTGTCCCGATGTTTCGTGTTCGTTCGTGGTTAAACGTGCTCGTGTTTAACGTGTTTCTGTTTCTTTTAACGTGTCGTTTATCGTAAACTCCACGCTCGTGAATATATTCTGAGTATTTACGTAATTATTATAATTAGTATTTTAAATGGTGTTCATGATTTAATTATGTTCACGTGATATATTATTAACTGTTTATCATGAGTTCGTACGTAATCGATACTTGTCATGTCATACACGTATGCACTTGCTTGATTATTAGCACATGAATGTGATCAATACTACATGAGGTAAGTTTTAATCTAGAACGTACGATCTTAAGGGCACTATTCATGGTAAAAGCATGCGGGTTTTACATGTTTAATGTTTCAATTTGTATACTGTTAGATTTAAGTTTTTATTCTATTTAGTATTAGTGATGTATCTATTTTAGTATAAGGGTTTTGGATTCAAACTTGCTTAATATATCTGAAATTCTAGCAAATGGTTGTTTAAAGTTGAGTGTTAGTTTTGAATTCTAAACTTTTATGCTGCTGATTTTTATGTCTTTAATTTGAGTAGTTCTCTTATGCTGCTAGGTTTACTGTTTTTATGATTTTAGTTGAATTTAAATATTTTCTCATTTATTTCTGCTTAGTTTGATTTTGAAATCTCACGTTAGTTCGAGGCTAGTTACTACTGATTTTAGTAAAAAGCGTTTTTTTCCTTTATCTGTTGATGGTCTGCATTTTATTTTGTATTGTTTAGTTTGCATCTAATAGTTTGGAATATTGTTGTCAACAAAAATATTAAACAAAAAAAAAACGTCCACTACTAGATTTAAACCTGTGACCTCTTGGTTACAGGCCAAACACGTTTACCATCTGTTCTAGCTCCTTGCTTGTGTTTAGTTACAGCTTAGGTATTTAATATAGATTCATTAAATTTGGCTGTCAGTTTTCCATAGTTTTAATTCAAAGTTTTCATTTAATAAGTTTTAATTAATTTAAGAAAGTTTTTTAAAAAAACAGATAAATAAAAGAAAAAAAATAAAAAATAAAATAAAAATATATTTTATTTCTTTTAGAAATTTAAATTGTTTTAATTTTAGATTTTAAATAAATTAGATTTCAAATAATTTTTTTAACTAGATTTTATTAAATAAAAAGTAAAAATAGTTTTCTTTACGTTTTTAGAATAAATTTGTCATTTTCAAATTTTAGGATAATTTTTATATTTACGTTTTTGGCATTTAGTTTTTAGCATTTTTACTTGTCATTTTTATTTAGCATTTTAATAATTCTTGTTTAATTGTGCATTTTAGTTTTGTTCTTTGTGTTTTATTTAAATTGAGGTAATTGCATTTGTTTTAGATTAGTAAGTATTTACGTAGCCATAGTATTATTTTTATCTTTTTACATGCATTCAAGTAACATAAAAACCAAAAATATATCTTAACAAAAAACAAACAAATCTTGTGAATTATTTGAGTTCAATTCGAGTCGAGTCGAGGAACGAATAAATTAGACATAAAAAGAGTTGCAAAATTCCTACATTAAATTGGCGCCGTTGCCGCTTCGCTCGTTATGATTGACGATTTTTCGTGAGAAGTTTTAGATTTTGGGATCCGTTCAATTTTGAACGTTACTTTTCTTGCTAAAAAAATCAAAAACTTAAAAATACAAAAGAAAATAAAAATCATCAAAAGCAAACTCTTTCCTAAGATTTGCACCAAAAAAAATTAAAAAAAATCCAAAAGTCATAGTTTTCCTAGAGTATTACACCAAAAATATTACGTATTGTTGTTATTTTTCTTATTTCGATTTCTTTCGCTTTTTATTGTGAATATATATTTTTCTAAAAAAAATACATAAAGATTTTTCTTTTACTAGCTATTGTATTACGTAGAACAATCAACTTACCTATTTCCAAATAAAGACCTTAGTTAGGATTTCATCACCTAGCTATTGTATTCGAATCCAAAACGGAAAAAAAGGCAAAATAGATAAATACTAGTAAAAGGTTTGAACTCGATTTATACAAACTATAAGGTGGGTATAAGGCGACGCGCTATATAAGGCCGTCTAAGGAAAAGGGTTTTTAATTTATTTGTGCCACCTCGTTTCCCTGCTTGCTTGTGCGTATATTGAGAGGGACGATCGATTATTGGTTTGCCAACTCAAGTAGTATTACGTATATATTTTTGGTAGCTTTTTCATATTGAACCTCGAGAGGGATAATCCTTTTCCTCTCAAAGTCAAATGAGGTCTCCTACCTCATTCCTCAAGTTTAGATGTATGCGCACTCGCGCGCATGCACACATACCGAGTGGTGTACCAAATACTTGTAATTCTTCCAAAAAGAAGAAGAACAACAAAAAGACCGTCAATCAAGCCGATCCTGAGAATCGAGCTTTGAACAATACGATGGCAACGGATAATCGACCAATGATTGAGAATCTCACGTTGAAGGAAATGATGACGCGATTGTGGTGCCGGATGTTGGAGCGAATAATTTTGAACTAAAAATGGGTTTTATTCAAATAGTTTCCGCTACACCATTTTTAGGACGTACTAATGATGACCACCACGCTCATATAAAACGTTTCATACAATTGGCAAACACCGTCAAATACAATGGGGTGCCACAAGAGGCCATTCGTTTACAACTCTTTCCTTTTTCCCTCGAGGGACAAGCCCGGATTTGGCTTGATAAGGAACCACCCCAAAGTATCCCCACATGGATTGATTTAGAGACCAAGTTCATTAACTACTTTTTCCCACCATCACGGACCACCTCTTTAAGGAATGACATCATTACCTTTGAACAACAATATGGGGAAACGTTTAGTGAGTCTTGGGACCGTTTTAAGGAGCTTTTACGAAAATGTCCACAACATGGTTTTACAAAAGTGCATCAAATCAATACGTTTTACAATGGTTTAACTATTAATGATCAACACTCACTTAATAGTGCCGCGGGGGGTAATATTCTTGTGAAGTCCATGAACGAGGCTTGGGAAATAATTGAAAACAAGGCAAATATACAAACCAAGAGTGTTAGGGCTACTATGGCAAGTGCTAGTACTAGTGAGAGCGACAAGAGAATTGATAAGCTTACTTCGCTTGTTGAAACAATTGCTCTACAAACCGCTAACAATACCAAAGCCATCAATGTGCAAGTAAATGCCTTAAAAGAGACTTGTGAAACGTGTGAGACTTGTGGTGGACCACATTCGTATTATAATTGTGACAATGTTTACAATCAACAACAAGAAGCTTATGCTTATAACAACAATGAAAATGAGCGGGTTCATTTCCAACCAAATTTTGATGTTAACCATTTGTCTTATAAGTCTAATAACTATTTCGCTCCCCTGGGTTTTGTAGCTCCACAAAGACCACCCCCACCCGCCCAAAATAGGAACCAAGGTCCTCAAATGGGTAATTTTCAAGGGGATTCAAATACAAGGGGTTTTAACCAAAATCAAAGGAATTTTCAAGGGCAAAATCTAGGGTTTAATACTCAAAATCGAGGCTTTAATAATCAAGGTTTTCAAAATCAAGGCTTTCAAAATCCTAATCAATTTTAAAATCAAGGTTTTCATAATCAAGGGTTTAACAATCAAGGGTATAATCAAATGAACATGCATAATCCTCAAATGGACTTGGTTCTACGAAAATTGTCCGAACATGAGAGAACTATGAAACAAATGCAAGAGTCCACCGATAGGAAGTTCGTGCAAATGTTGCAAGCCCTTGGACCCCAAGGAGCCTTACCTTCTAATACCGAGATTAACCCTCGTACTAATTAGAGTGCTATCACTACTCGAAGTGGATCCACTTTAGTAGGACCTTCCATCTCTTCGCCCATAAAGGAGAGACAAGGCCCGGAGGTCATAATGAGTAATCCTACTCCCCCTTCGGTGATCCCTCCCACTACCACTCCTAGTACTAGTTCTCTATTGCCTAATGATCCTAACCCTAAGGTTGTTAAAGAAGCGAGTCCTTCTCCTTCTCAACCTTCAACTTCAAAGCCCAATATCCCTTATCCCTCTAGGTTGGACAAGGCTAAAGTGCTCACCAAAGATGACGTTTATGTTTCCAACTTTTTGAAAATGATTTCCCAAGTGAATATTAACATTAGCCTTATTGAAGCACTTGCTCAAATGCCTAAATTTGTGAAAATGTTCAAAGATTTGCTCAATAAGAAAGAAAAAATGGTAGAGCTCGTTAATACTCGTTTAAATGAGAATTGTTCCGCGATTCTTCTCAAAGAGCTTCCTGAAAATCAAGGAGATCCCGGGCGATTCGTGTTACCTTGCTCGTTTCCTCAAATTGATGATTGTATGGCTTTAGCGGATCTCGGCGCTAGCATCAATCTTATGCCACTCTCGATATGGAAACAATGTTCATTACCCGACCTTGTACCGACTCGTATGACTCTCAACTTAGCTAATAGAACTCTCGCATACCCCGTTAGTATTGCTGAAGACGTGTTTGTTTGAGTTGGTACATTCACTTTTCCCGTGGACTTTGTCGTCGTCGACTATGAGATGGACCCTCGTATTCCATTAATACTTGGTAGACCATTCTTACGATCCGGAAAAGCCTTAGTTGATGTGGCCGAAGGGGAGTTAATTCTTAGGGTTAGGGATGAACAACAAGTTTTTAAAATGGGAAAAATCACAACTAAATTAAATGGAAAAGAGTCGGTCAATATGATTGATGTTCTTAATTATGATAATGAAGAGATTTTTATGAATCCGTTTGGAATTCAAAAGTCTAATCAAAATGAATTTGTAATAACTTCATCCCTTCCCTTAGAGCCTCAAAATTTTGAAACTCCCATTTACGATACTTATAATGATGACACTTCTTTAAGTGATCACACTATCTTCAGTTTAGACGACCCATCTTTTGACCCACCCACTTTTGACCCACCTATTTTTGATCCACCTATCTTTGATACTTATGATGACGACACTTCTTTAAGTGATATCATTATTTTTGATGACCCACCTCATGATCTTAATGCACCTCATATCTCTATGAGTGATTCTTCCATTATGGAGACTCCTTTTGACTTTTATACCCTAATTTTAGAAGTCATGACTTTTGAGGAGGATCCTCCACTCTTAGAGATCATTCCTACTATAGAGGATATTCCATTTGAGGAGGATTTACATATCTTTCTAAATACCTATTTTTCTCACGGGGATGAGTTTTCCTATGACTTCGATGATACTTATGTTTTCACATCAAGTTTGGAAGAGGATGACTTTCCCACTTTGGATTATGATGATATTTTGAGCTTAAATATCAACACCTCTTGCTATTTTCCCGTTACGGAATCGGTGTTTGATCCCGGAATAGAGACTCTTGTACTTTCATTGCCAAATCACCTTACCCTTCCTTATGAGAGACTTTTGACTAAGGGCACCCCACTTTTCTTTGTCTTGTGTGATTTTACCACCTCGGGGTTTATTTCCTTTCGTGATGGAAGTTATGTGTTTAACCTGGGTGGATTTTCATGGGGTATTCCTTATATGACTATGTTTCACCCTTTATCATGGAGAGATTTTCCTCCCTTGGAAATATCGGTTTTTCCATGATTTTTTTCCCATTTGAATAATGATATTCGGAGAATCGAGTCGAGCTAGAGACTCGTGATATATAAATCAAGAATCGTATAACTAGGTTAGATTTTTACCTTTTCCATCCTTCACCCATTTCCACCAATAAGTGTAGGGGGGGCCAAGTAGGTTGTTTGTTTTGTGATGTTGTGCAGGGATATGTGCTTTAATGATCCCCTTTTGGTATTTTTGACACGACCCGTGTTCCCGTGTTCCCGTGTTCCCATGTACCCGGTTTCTTCGATAAGTTTTTGCTATTGTGATTCAATTTTGTATATAAATAAGTTGAATAAATGTAAGTATTTACGTTTTTGGCATTTAGTTTTTAGCATTTTTACTTGTCATTTTTATTTAGCATTTTAATAATTCTTGTTTAATTGTGCATTTTAGTTTTGTTCTTTGTGTTTTATTTAAATTGAGGTAATTGCATTTGTTTTAGATTAGTAAGTATTTACGTAGCCATAGTATTATTTTTATCTTTTTACATGCATTCAAGTAACATAAAAACCAAAAATATATCTTAACAAAAAACAAACAAATCTTGTGAATTATTTGAGTTCAATTCGAGTCGAGTCGAGGAACGAATAAATTAGACATAAAAAGAGTTGCAAAATTCCTACATTAAATTGGCGCCGTTGCCGCTTCGCTCGTTATGATTGACGATTTTTCGTGAGAAGTTTTAGATTTTGGGATCCGTTCAATTTTGAACGTTACTTTTCTTGCTAAAAAAATCAAAAACTTAAAAATACAAAAGAAAATAAAAATCATCAAAAGCAAACTCTTTCCTAAGATTTGCACCAAAAAAAATTAAAAAAAATCCAAAAGTCATACTTTTCCTAGAGTATTACACCAAAAATATTACGTATTGTTGTTATTTTTCTTATTTCGATTTCTTTCGCTTTTTATTGTGAATATATATTTTTCTAAAAAAAATACATAAAGATTTTTCTTTTACTAGCTATTGTATTACGTAGAACAATCAACTTACCTATTTCCAAATAAAGACCTTAGTTAGGATTTCATCACCTAGCTATTGTATTCGAATCCAAAACGGAAAAAAAGGCAAAATAGATAAATACTAGTAAAAGGTTTGAACTCGATTTATACAAACTATAAGGTGGGTATAAGGCGACGCGCTATATAAGGCCGTCTAAGGAAAAGGGTTTTTAATTTATTTGTGCCACCTCGTTTCCCTGCTTGCTTGTGCGTATATTGAGAGGGACGATCGATTATTGGTTTGCCAACTCAAGTAGTATTACGTATATATTTTTGGTAGCTTTTTCATATTGAACCTCGAGAGGGATAATCCTTTTCCTCTCAAAGTCAAATGAGGTCTCCTACCTCATTCCTCAAGTTTAGATGTATGCGCACTCGCGCGCATGCACACATACCGAGTGGTGTACCAAATACTTGTAATTCTTCCAAAAAGAAGAAGAACAACAAAAAGACCGTCAATCAAGCCGATCCTGAGAATCGAGCTTTGAACAATACGATGGCAACGGATAATCGACCAATGATTGAGAATCTCACGTTGAAGGAAATGATGACGCGATTGTGGTGCCGGATGTTGGAGCGAATAATTTTGAACTAAAAATGGGTTTTATTCAAATAGTTTCCGCTACACCATTTTTAGGACGTACTAATGATGACCACCACGCTCATATAAAACGTTTCATACAATTGGCAAACACCGTCAAATACAATGGGGTGCCACAAGAGGCCATTCGTTTACAACTCTTTCCTTTTTCCCTCGAGGGACAAGCCCGGATTTGGCTTGATAAGGAACCACCCCAAAGTATCCCCACATGGATTGATTTAGAGACCAAGTTCATTAACTACTTTTTCCCACCATCACGGACCACCTCTTTAAGGAATGACATCATTACCTTTGAACAACAATATGGGGAAACGTTTAGTGAGTCTTGGGACCGTTTTAAGGAGCTTTTACGAAAATGTCCACAACATGGTTTTACAAAAGTGCATCAAATCAATACGTTTTACAATGGTTTAACTATTAATGATCAACACTCACTTAATAGTGCCGCGGGGGGTAATATTCTTGTGAAGTCCATGAACGAGGCTTGGGAAATAATTGAAAACAAGGCAAATATACAAACCAAGAGTGTTAGGGCTACTATGGCAAGTGCTAGTACTAGTGAGAGCGACAAGAGAATTGATAAGCTTACTTCGCTTGTTGAAACAATTGCTCTACAAACCGCTAACAATACCAAAGCCATCAATGTGCAAGTAAATGCCTTAAAAGAGACTTGTGAAACGTGTGAGACTTGTGGTGGACCACATTCGTATTATAATTGTGACAATGTTTACAATCAACAACAAGAAGCTTATGCTTATAACAACAATGAAAATGAGCGGGTTCATTTCCAACCAAATTTTGATGTTAACCATTTGTCTTATAAGTCTAATAACTATTTCGCTCCCCTGGGTTTTGTAGCTCCACAAAGACCACCCCCACCCGCCCAAAATAGGAACCAAGGTCCTCAAATGGGTAATTTTCAAGGGGATTCAAATACAAGGGGTTTTAACCAAAATCAAAGGAATTTTCAAGGGCAAAATCTAGGGTTTAATACTCAAAATCGAGGCTTTAATAATCAAGGTTTTCAAAATCAAGGCTTTCAAAATCCTAATCAATTTTAAAATCAAGGTTTTCATAATCAAGGGTTTAACAATCAAGGGTATAATCAAATGAACATGCATAATCCTCAAATGGACTTGGTTCTACGAAAATTGTCCGAACATGAGAGAACTATGAAACAAATGCAAGAGTCCACCGATAGGAAGTTCGTGCAAATGTTGCAAGCCCTTGGACCCCAAGGAGCCTTACCTTCTAATACCGAGATTAACCCTCGTACTAATTAGAGTGCTATCACTACTCGAAGTGGATCCACTTTAGTAGGACCTTCCATCTCTTCGCCCATAAAGGAGAGACAAGGCCCGGAGGTCATAATGAGTAATCCTACTCCCCCTTCGGTGATCCCTCCCACTACCACTCCTAGTACTAGTTCTCTATTGCCTAATGATCCTAACCCTAAGGTTGTTAAAGAAGCGAGTCCTTCTCCTTCTCAACCTTCAACTTCAAAGCCCAATATCCCTTATCCCTCTAGGTTGGACAAGGCTAAAGTGCTCACCAAAGATGACGTTTATGTTTCCAACTTTTTGAAAATGATTTCCCAAGTGAATATTAACATTAGCCTTATTGAAGCACTTGCTCAAATGCCTAAATTTGTGAAAATGTTCAAAGATTTGCTCAATAAGAAAGAAAAAATGGTAGAGCTCGTTAATACTCGTTTAAATGAGAATTGTTCCGCGATTCTTCTCAAAGAGCTTCCTGAAAATCAAGGAGATCCCGGGCGATTCGTGTTACCTTGCTCGTTTCCTCAAATTGATGATTGTATGGCTTTAGCGGATCTCGGCGCTAGCATCAATCTTATGCCACTCTCGATATGGAAACAATGTTCATTACCCGACCTTGTACCGACTCGTATGACTCTCAACTTAGCTAATAGAACTCTCGCATACCCCGTTAGTATTGCTGAAGACGTGTTTGTTTGAGTTGGTACATTCACTTTTCCCGTGGACTTTGTCGTCGTCGACTATGAGATGGACCCTCGTATTCCATTAATACTTGGTAGACCATTCTTACGATCCGGAAAAGCCTTAGTTGATGTGGCCGAAGGGGAGTTAATTCTTAGGGTTAGGGATGAACAACAAGTTTTTAAAATGGGAAAAATCACAACTAAATTAAATGGAAAAGAGTCGGTCAATATGATTGATGTTCTTAATTATGATAATGAAGAGATTTTTATGAATCCGTTTGGAATTCAAAAGTCTAATCAAAATGAATTTGTAATAACTTCATCCCTTCCCTTAGAGCCTCAAAATTTTGAAACTCCCATTTACGATACTTATAATGATGACACTTCTTTAAGTGATCACACTATCTTCAGTTTAGACGACCCATCTTTTGACCCACCCACTTTTGACCCACCTATTTTTGATCCACCTATCTTTGATACTTATGATGACGACACTTCTTTAAGTGATATCATTATTTTTGATGACCCACCTCATGATCTTAATGCACCTCATATCTCTATGAGTGATTCTTCCATTATGGAGACTCCTTTTGACTTTTATACCCTAATTTTAGAAGTCATGACTTTTGAGGAGGATCCTCCACTCTTAGAGATCATTCCTACTATAGAGGATATTCCATTTGAGGAGGATTTACATATCTTTCTAAATACCTATTTTTCTCACGGGGATGAGTTTTCCTATGACTTCGATGATACTTATGTTTTCACATCAAGTTTGGAAGAGGATGACTTTCCCACTTTGGATTATGATGATATTTTGAGCTTAAATATCAACACCTCTTGCTATTTTCCCGTTACGGAATCGGTGTTTGATCCCGGAATAGAGACTCTTGTACTTTCATTGCCAAATCACCTTACCCTTCCTTATGAGAGACTTTTGACTAAGGGCACCCCACTTTTCTTTGTCTTGTGTGATTTTACCACCTCGGGGTTTATTTCCTTTCGTGATGGAAGTTATGTGTTTAACCTGGGTGGATTTTCATGGGGTATTCCTTATATGACTATGTTTCACCCTTTATCATGGAGAGATTTTCCTCCCTTGGAAATATCGGTTTTTCCATGATTTTTTTCCCATTTGAATAATGATATTCGGAGAATCGAGTCGAGCTAGAGACTCGTGATATATAAATCAAGAATCGTATAACTAGGTTAGATTTTTACCTTTTCCATCCTTCACCCATTTCCACCAATAAGTGTAGGGGGGGCCAAGTAGGTTGTTTGTTTTGTGATGTTGTGCAGGGATATGTGCTTTAATGATCCCCTTTTGGTATTTTTGACACGACCCGTGTTCCCGTGTTCCCGTGTTCCCATGTACCCGGTTTCTTCGATAAGTTTTTGCTATTGTGATTCAATTTTGTATATAAATAAGTTGAATAAATGTAATCACTTTAGTTGTCTCTTCCTTAGCTTGATTTACACAACGTACTCAATGTCCTAAGTGTAGGGGAGTTTATTCTCCCACATGCATAAACATTGAGGGCAATGTTAATATTAAGTGTAGGGGGACTTCTATCAAATTTTAGTGGGCTTTTCCATGAATTTGACCTCATTTAACCGGAAAATTAAAAAATTTCAACGTTTTTCAAATTTTTGATCTATTTTGGCCTAGTAGTATTTCCATTTATTTTCTTTTATTTTCTTTCCTTTTGTCATCGCATCGTATTTATATTTTCCATTACAAAGAATAAAGTCAAAAAATAAATAAATGAATAAAATGGTTTTAACAAGTTTAGATGTCTTTGATATATTAGGCTCGTCGTGAATATTTTGACTAAACCCGAGTTTACTTATCCAAGTTTACTCTAGCTAGTATCCTTAACCATATGGACCTTAATTGGTTTATTAGGCTAAGCATCCACGAGTCTCATTCCTTGAGATTTTAAATTGTGGAGAACGAGAGATGATAGATTTGATAATAAGTTTAAGGGTTAATTCTTGCTTATATGAGTTTTTGTGGCTCTTTCTTCCCGCTTGTATATTTAATTGCTTAATAAATGAGGATTTTTGCGGTGTAGATTCGATATCTTAGCTCTTAGCCAAATCTTGTATCTCCTTGTAATTAAAGCATGAACACATTGAGGGTGCCAGCGTTGTGGACTTCCGACTAAGGTGGCTCATAACCACTAAGTAGGAGGTATTCCGACCATAGGACCACGGAATTTGGCCTAATATATATATCATAAATAAAGAAAGAATAAGATTAAAACATGACCTCAAGGGGCCTTAGGGTGTGGGGCATGTAGCACGAACCTTGTCATTAGAGCCTTAGGGTGTATGGCATGGTAAGTGTTGAATAAAAATTGATCAAAAATCAATTCCCTTGTTTATGGTTCAAGGAGCCTTAGGGTGTGGACCATAGATAAGAGGCATTTTTACATTTTAAAGAGCCTAAGGGTATATGATGTGAACTTGCTAAACTCCACATGAAGTCTACATGACTTTGGAGGAATAAATAATAAGTACTACTATTGGCCAAATTTTGGATCCGGGAATTTATTCCCAAATCGTGTTAATTTATCCTTGATGTGGGCTTACTTTAGTGACAACGTTTTTGAGGACGAGGTTAGGTTCTGAGTGTCGGGTTTGCACCGTTTTTGCCTTCATATTTGGACTAATAATTATCAAATAAGTCAAATGAACCTACGGGTGAATGAAAATCCTTAAAATCTAGAGATACAACTTAGGAATTGGAGAAAGAGTATTACACAATTGTCTTATATAAGTGGTCTTAACTTAAGAACTTATGGTAAACAATGATCTTGTTTTTAAGCTTGGCATGGGGAACGTGAAACTTGAGGGTGATTAATATTCATGACACCAAAGCCCAAATTTAAGTCTTAGATTTCTTTACAAGTTTCTTCCATCAAATAATTTCAAAGTTAATAAATTAATTATTATAAATTTTTCCTTTAAATTTTTTATCTTTTCATCGTTGTAGTAATAGTATGTCTTAATAAAGGCCAAGATGGGTTAATTATGAGAAAAATTTAACTTTATGCTTTGAAATTATGCATTGCATGGGGTCATTGCAATGGTCAAGTGTAGGGGATTTAATAAGTGTGTAAACACTTATCCTTTTGCCACTAAAATCAATGAAAAACAAGACCTAATCATGTGTTTAATATCGTAAAAGTCGGAATTACGCGTGGTTTTGTATTTTTGTGTGAAATAGGTACAAAAGATCAAAAGGAAAGAAAACACGGGATTTCACGGTCAATTGTTGAAGAAAAGACCAAGAAAGAGACAAAGTCAAAGTCAAAGAATAAAAAATGTACAGAAGATCACCAAAACCGGCAAAATCAACACGGGTTTTGAAAGAAAGATCAACGAAGCCAAATATGAGTTCGGTTTAGTGGATTTAATCTTAGTGAAGTAATTTGGGCCTTGTGGGTCCCACATTTTAGTTAATGGGCTCAAAAGCCCATTTGATGAACATGTTTTGTTTGTTTAAAGGTTACAAGCCCATAACAAAGCCCATTTGCTTAGCAATTTATGAGACGGATTGATAAATGGGCTTAGAGCCCATTAACTTGGCATGCTACTAGAATCGTGATGAGTATACTTGGGCCTTTAGGGTTATAACCGGTTAAAATAAAAAGTTATAAACGTTTTGATTGTTTAGCCAACGTTTATTTACTTACTCCCACTCACACACACGTTTTACCCACACACCATAAAACTTTCGTTATCTTTTCTTTCTCTCCTTCGATGAAAACAAGAAACAAAACACAGCTTTTACTCTTCACTCCAAACCCTAAATAACAAGTTGGTCGTTTTCACATCTATGGAGAGTGAGCTACACGCGCCTGTTAATAATCCCCATCTTTTTCGGATATAGAAGATGGTGGTCCTCAATCAAACGTGGCAGCCTCCCTTTTTGTGATTGTTGTATACTCATCACCATCACCATCCCTCCAATCAAATCATGCCACATCCTCATTGAAGAAGCACAAGAAACACAAACCCATCCACGGTGGCAATCCGTGTGATGGGTAAACGATTTTCCACCATTGGATCAAAGAGAAAGAAGAAAAATAAGGATTAGAGGGTCAAGATGAGTTTTCCCCTCAACAAATCTTCATCAGCAAGCCATGGGGGTTGGCTATAAATACCCCCCATATTTCCTGTAATTTGCATTCCATTTTTTCTTTAACTACTGTTTTTATTTAGAAATAGGATTAATGTAATTTTTCTTTTATAAAGTTGTAATATCTATTTTGAATTAATAAAAAAAATTTATTCAGTCTTATAAATTTGTCATTACTGCTTTATTGTTTATTTTTAAATACTTGAAAATTTAAATAATAAAGTAATATTTAGATGAAAAATCGAACCCTACTGGTTTGATTTATAAATTTTTCGGTTTGTTTAATTCGTGGTTCGAGATTGGTAAGCTGTTGATGGTGTTAGATGATATGGTGGTGGTGTCGATTGTTTAGACGGCTCAACGCCGCATCTACTTCCCAATGGTTTTCTTCAAATGGTTCCATCCAAATTATTTTTATATTTTTAGATTATTATGTTTTAAGTAGTTAATATGATTGAATGTTTATTTGAATATTTTTAGATTGCTAAGTTTAACTATTTTGACTCATCTATTTGTTTAATGTTTTAATTTGCATACTGTCAGATTTAAGTTTTTATTCTGTTTAGTATCAGTGATGTATCTATTTTAGTATAAGGGTTTTGGATTCAAACTTGCTTAATATATCTAAAATTCGGGCAAATGGTTGTTTAAAGCTGAGTGTTAGTTTTGAATTCTAAACTTTTATGCTGCTAATTTTTATATCTTTAATTTGAGTAGTTCTCTTATGCTGCTAGGTTTACTGTTTTTATGATTTAGTTGAATTCAAATATTTGCTCATTTATTTCTGCTTAGTTTGATTTTGAAATCTCACGTTAGTTCGAGTCTAGTTACTACTGATTTTAGTAAAAAACTTTTTTTCCTTTATCTGTTGATGGTCTGCATTTTATTTTGTATTGTTTTGTTTGCATCTAATAGTTTGAAATATTGTTGTCAACAAAAATATTAAACAAAAAAAAACGTCCACTACTAGATTCGAACCTGTGACCTCTTGGTTACAGGCCAAACATGTTTACCATCTGTTCTAGATCCTTACTTGTGTTTAGTTACAGATTAGGTATTTAATATAGATTCATTAAATTTGGTTGTCAGTTTTTTATAGTTTTAATTTAATGTTTTCATTTAATAAATTTTAATTAGTAAGAAAAGCAAGAATCTCTTTCTTGTCCTTCTACTTAAGGGGCAAAGAGAAGCGCTTTTGCTACTGAGAAAGCGAAAGGTCAGCGCGAAGGTTCAAGACTTAGTCGAACGTTAGCGAAGCTAGATTCTCATAGCGAGGCGTTTTGAGTTAGCGAAGCGCTGTAGTAGGGCCGAAGCCTTACTAAGAAGGGCTATAATGGTCAGCCAAGGACGCTCCGCCTTATCTATAGAAGCAGTCAACTGACTTCTGAACGAATTCGCTCCTTGGTTTGGTAATGGCTTAATCTATAGATAGAAAGCCTTATAACGATCTGGGCTCTGTCTCGGAGAGAGTCTCGGTGAAATAGACATGTCTGTGAAGATGCGGAATACCAGTACAGAAAGACCTATGAAGCTTCACTGTTCCCAGGGATTGGCTTTTTTCCTGCTCCTATGAAGAATAGGTCAAAAGGAGAACCGCAATCCAAGTGGTATAGAGAGAGAGCAAGTAGTACTACTGTAGAAGCAAAGCACTTTGAATGAAGGATCCTCTTTCTTATAGCCTGAATGGTATTAGTATATCCCTCACAACCTAAACAGAGAGAGCATATAGCACTTGTTGAATTGAAGGTATACAGCACTCTTACTAAATAAGGAGGGGGAAAGTTGAGCCATTGGGGAAGAGGTATCGGAAATGGGCTTTGATAAGAGCTCTGGTTTGTAGCAAGTCATTTACAGGTCCTGGGGAACTTGACTCATTTGCTGCCTCCGCTTGCTCCCCTTATATGTGTGGACTTATTTCAAAAACTTTTTTTTTTATAAAGTAATAAAAACTAGTCCCGATTGATGGATGAATGCCAATCTCACTTTCTAATGTTATTGTCATGTTGATGCTATATTAAAGAATAGAATCTAAAAAAGTTTCTTAAAGTCCCATTCTTTATAATTGTCTTTCTCGTACTGTGTAAACGAACTTCAAGTCTGAATTGTGTACTCAAGAGGAAGCGTCACAGCCTAGGTTTGGGCCACCATCTCTCTCAATTTGTATTCATGACGATATAGGAAGCACCTATGTTAGTCTTTGGCTTTCCAGACAGAACAGACGCGTTAAGCAAGTAAGTCAGTCAGTTCAATGTCATATTAGGGGTTTGAAGCTCGGTAGCTAAGGAAGTGGGTCAAAGCAGGCTACTAAATCGACTATTTCAAGATACTTTTTTTATTTTACGTCTGCTTCGGTCTGTGCTTTGGAGTCTTCGTCCCTCTAGCCCGTAGTCTGTCTATGAGAGCGAGTTCATGTGCTTGCAGTTGTAGAACCATTCGCCTATCCTAAGGGTAAGGGCCATTGCCTTCAGTCGGTAAATAGATCGAGGGGAGGGGGAGTGAGGCTATCGTATCAGATGGGCGATCATCTTCTTATGAAGTTATGGAGGGATATCAAGCAGATCTTTATTAAGCAACGGTTCCAACTCTATCAAATACATGATCGGGGATAGGTCCGGCAATCGAAGAGACAAGCAATCATAGCAGGCACGAAGCACCAGAAAAGGCGTGGAGAACTTCTTTCGTTGAAAGTTCCATAGGGCCCAACGCCTACCATATGCGAGATCGACCTATGAGGCAAAGGTGCGCCAAAAAAAGGTCTGGTACCAGCCAAGGTGGAGAATTCCCTCATTTACTTGCTTTCTATATTCTAAACTAATTATAGCCCGCCACCCCCCGGTAGGGCATCTCCTCTTTGACTCCTCTGATCCTGTACCTAAGGACTATGCTTGACTTTTCCATTAACTTCCTCATATCACGTCTTACTGATATCTTATAGGTAATAGAGTCTCAAAGCAGGGTCCCCCCAATGACAGCCCTCTTGTCTACTCACTTTGACAGTACCAATATCCACTAATCGTTGTTTCCAGATACGGTTGCCGGTTGACATCTCTTCTAATTCGTCGATACGAGAAGCAAATTGTTGTGTGGAGGAATCAATATCTCGACATAAGCCAAGAGGCAGATCTTGTGCCACTCCACCTGGTCGTATGAAACTGGCATGCATCCTGGCTCCCGAGACTCTTTCATAGAATTCCAACAATTTTTCCCGTTCCTCAAAAGCCCACAGGATCGGAGTTGATGCTCCCACATCCATAGCATGAGTAGTTAAAGCAAGGGAATGATTTGAAATTCGAGTTATTTCACGGAATAACACTCGTATATATTGAGCTCGTAATGGTACCTCGCAATTCAAAAGTCTCTCTACGGCTGAAGAATGAGCGTGTTCTTGGGCCATCGTAGAAACATAGATAGGGTCAACGACAGAACGAACAACGAAACTTTACGATAGCTTTTTCGTACACGTTCACTTGCATCACATACACAAGTGTGGGGCTCGTTCTCGTTGATACTGAGGGAAAGACTTGTGTGATGGATGCTCTTGATGCCACTTGACTTGCTTCTTCCTTCGTTAACGTCAAAACGGAGTGTATTAAAGAGAGTGAAATTGAATGGTAGTTTAGGTCACTCTGAAGGATATCTGCTTTGCCATTGTAGCACGTGTGTGGCCCAGCCCATAAAGGCCATGCGGACTTGACGTCATCCCCACCTTCCTCCAGTATATCACTGGCAGTCCTTCGTGAGTGCGGCATAATAAAGTTTTAAAAAAATTGATAAATAAAAGAAAAAAAATAAAAAAAGAATATTTTATTTCTTTTAGAAATTTAAATTGTTTTAATTTTAGTTTTTAAATAAATTAGATTTCAAATAATTTTGTTTTAACTAGATTTTATTCAATAAAAAGTAAAAATAGTTTTCTTTACGTTTTTAGAATAAATTTGTCATTTTCAAATTTTAGGATAATTTTTACATTTACGTTTTTGGCATTTAGTTTTTAGCATTTTTACTTGTCATTTTTATTTAGCATTTTAATAATTCTAGTTTAATTGTGCATTTTAATTTTTTTCTTTGTGTTTTATTTAAAATGAGGTAATTGCATTTGTTTTCGATTAGTGAGTATTTACGTAGCCATAGTATTATTTTTATCTTTTTACATGCATTCAAGTAACATAAAAACCAAAAATATATCATAACCAAAAACAAACAAATCTTGTGAATTATTTGGGATCAATTCGAGTCGAGTCGAGGAACGAATAAATTAGACATAAAAAGAGTTGCAAAATTCCTACATTACTCCCCTTGGACAGTATTTCTCTGTCATTCTCTCCTTTAGTTCAGTCCAGTTGAGTGCGTAGGCAGCGTCGTGTCCAAGAGTAGCAACTACAGAGTTTCACCAAGTAAGTGAACTCTCAAGTAATGTGCAGGTGGAAAACTTTACTTTGTTCTCTTCTGCACAGTCGCTGATGCGGAACACAGTCTCCAACCTTTCAAACCACTGCATCAGTTCCACCACTCCTTCTTTGCCCTGGTAGTAGGAAGGCTTACACTTCAAAAAGTCGGGGTAAGAGCAACCCCTAGTGGTCTGATTATTCTGGCAGTTGTTGGAGTTTTGACTATCGTCCATGTTTCTGCTGGCGGCCATCGCAGTTGCGATGCCTTGATCAATCATTTCCCTTAGTTGGGCAGCAGTGACGTTTTGGGTAATGTCGGCATTGTTGGGGTTCGTTCTAGTGATTACCATTTTTCTTTAATTATACACAAAAATGAAATCATTAGTTTAAGGTGTTAGCAAAGTTTTATATAAATAAACGAAAAGAAATTCATGCATAGACTTCACAACAAATTAGATAACGTGTTTAAAAGGTTATAATATATACAGTATAGGATAAAACAAAGATAAATGGGTACATGCCGTATGTCTAGAATAGGAATACCGTACAAATTGCACAACCAATCCAAGACAGAGCACAGACCGCCTGTCTGGGATGGTGGTACACATAATATAATGTACATCATCTACGAATCCCTAATCTAAATAGTACAGTACAATGATACAACTGATAAAAGAAAGTACAAATACATGAGGTCCTATATCATGATAGCCGGGATGCAACCCTAATAGTTATCATGATGTACAAAAGATCTAGTACATCTAGTCTACTCATGCCTAACAGACTCCTCAGAAACGGATGGTGCTACTGATGATGATGAGATGGTTGATGCCTGCATGGCATCCTGCATCGAAGACATGGCAGCTCAGGTATCCTTAAGGAGTCGAAGTGCCTCCAAGAACTGGTCTCTGAGGGTCTGCTAAACTCCCCGAAGATGAGTATTCTCTGATGTCAATCCCTGGTGACGGACGTCCTGGAGATCGAAGAAGATGGCAAGCGTCTGCTCCATGGACATGAGAGCGATGTGAGTCTCAGTCTGCTGACTCTGCAGTAGGTAGATCTGCTCACGGAGGAACTCATTCTCCTCTAGCAACCACTGGAGAGAATGGTAAGTCGTGGGCCATGCTCCTCGAGCAGCGTGTGCCTCAGCACTAACAGTCCAGCATAGAAGGTCCTAACGCGACTGCAGAGCAGTGCGTCCAAGCTGTCCATCGGCCAGCAGAGCTCTCTACAACATCATGTGTTGGCGTGCGGCCATTGCATTGATCTGGGCCTGGACAGGATCCACACGCCCCGCACCTGAACCCTCGTCGACCTCAAAAGTAGAGTCGGTAGGTGCCTCATACCTCCTCTTACGAGGCGGCAGAGACTCGGGTGCGTAGTCCCGAAGTGAGGAAACTGGTGGTAAGGGTGGTAGGGCAGAAGTCGGCTGAACCTCTTCCCCAACGGGGGAAATAGGTGAAACAGGTGGAGTAGCGATGAGTGCAGCAATGAGAGCGGTTTCACCAGAAGTGTGACTGTCGTCTGTCTCACTGGCAGATATCCATCCATGCAAGACGGATGTCGGTGATACAGCAGCAGGAGGGTCAGCGGGTGATGTCATAGTAGATCTGAAAATAATATCGTTTTAATTGACGTAAGTATTATCTTACTCTAGTTAAAAGTTTTTAGGAATAATGATTAAATTATATAATAGTGCCGTTTAACATGACGATGTTAAAGGTTACGTTAATACTTATGAGATTAATCAACCGGATGTTAATAATCAATGCACAGATAGCCACGTAAGAATGTATGCTCTACACTCTATATGCTTAATTATTCTAGTCCCGAAAATCCAAAAAGATTTTTAAGGCAGTTATAGTCCAGTTTATATAAAAAATTTATTTTTATATTTATTTAAATTTTGTTCTGGTTCTCTATAATTAATGCTCTGATACCATTCTGTGACACCCCCAAATTAAGTCAAATGCAGCGAAAATAATATTTGGGTGTCACGTACGTGGATCAACAACAGATAGCGTATAGAGCAGCAGATAAAAGATTATCATTACATTTATTACATGAATAAAAGTGCAATTGTTATTAAAATAGTCTTAAACATTATTCAATAGTTTGAATTATTTCCCAGTTTATAAAACCCCAGATGGGCTCTATAAATGCAGCCTATCATGATGCTTGACTCCATGCACACCAATACGTGCTTTAGTTTCCTAAGAAAACATGCTTACAGAGTCAACATAAAGTTGGTGAATTCACAGGTTTAATAAAATAAGTTTGGACAATAAACATTCACTGAAGTAGTAATGCACAAAGCATCAACACTAAAAAGGTAATTACATTCCCATATTGCCCGAAACTAAGACTTGACAGTTAAGCCCTCAACAAATGAGGACCCTTCGCCTTATCAAAAGGCACCCAAAAATAATAAGTGCTGACATGTGAAACATCTTATTCATGGCCTAGACACAGTGAGCATGAATCACCCAGATGGGGATGGTCAATCCCAAATATATCTATTTATAACATTCATGTAATTCAATAATTCTAACAGTTTCAGATGCACGGGTCATGCGGGTTCATCTACAATAGGAAAATGTAATCAAAGGTATCGCAGTTCAGTTTATGTCCATCGATTAAAATATGTTGCATGTTTTCTTCCCCATAAAAAGGTTTAAAAGTTTGTCAATATGTAAAGTGGGGCCTTCAAATCACCTCAGTTGTACAGCAAATAGTCACAAGAAAATCTGATATGATGCTCACGATACACTCAACGACCTAAATAATTATAAGGTCTCAGTAAATGCATAACATAATGCATAAAAGTTTCAGAACAAGTATGTGCATGCTTATACTGGTTTTAAGCATTTTATTACGATATCTATAATTTTGTTCATCGTTGTACAAGTTATAGTAGTATTTATTTTAAGTATAAAATAAATAATAATGTTAAATTAATTAACCTGTTTAATTAATATCCTCGTACTAGTATGGTTTATAAATTGATTTAAATATTTATAAAAAAGAAGTTTTAAATATATTTAAAGTGAAAAAAATGTAATTAATACATTTATTTTTATAAGCCAATCATATTTAATTTATATCTTATATATAAATAGGGTTTATAAAATGTATAACATTTTAGTTTAATTTAGTGTTCTCGATATTTTTATAATTATTACGTTATAAGTTTGGGAAAATTTAACGAACGTTGGACTTTTATAATTAGTTAAGTTTTACCTTTCCTAATATTAACGTTATATATATAATTAGGGTTTAACTTAAGTTTAAGAAAATTATATTTTAGTCCCTCGATTAAATAAAATACCCACGGTAATATTAATATAATATTCCTAGGGTTCGTTTAACTTTCAAATAATGGCAAAACAAGTCCCTCCCTAGTTACACGTGTAACTAGGGTTTATAAAAGTTTCACATGTTGTCACTTTTGGTCCTTATGGTATTCGGCTTATTTTAGGTTTAATATAGTTTCATAAATGCCCCCTAGGGCTTCATTTAAGTTTCGGCTTATGCCAAAACAGCCCCTAGGGTTTGTCTAGGGTTTATTAAACTTTACAAGTTTGGCAAAAGGGGTCGCTAGGGTTACTTTTTGGTTTCGGTAAAAGGCAAAAAGGGTCCCTAGGTTCCTATTATGTTACACAAGTCACCCTAACTTAGTAATAATTCAATTTAAGTCCTCCTATTATGTTTGAAGTTTTGGATAGTGTTAAAACACCACCTTCAACTCTCGGCAATGTACAATATTAGCCCTTATGTTTATCTTTTGTAAAAATGAGTTTCTATAAGTGTCCATTTAGATTCCGAAACATAAGATAATTACAAAATTAACCCGAAAGTATTATATTCATCATTTTTAATCCGAAACATCATGGATTTACTATTTTAACCTGAAACTTCATAGATCTATCATTTTAATCCAAAACATTTATAGATCTCATTTTTAAATCCAAAAGTTTGTAAAATCATATTTTTCACACCAAAAGGTTTACAAAAATATTATTTAATAAAAATGAAGTTTATTTTAGGCAAGCTTATTATAGTGGCTTAATAGCTTAACTTCTATAAGACAAAGTAGTTAGCTTATAAGTCTAAGGCAACTAGTTATATAGATCTAGTGATTCTAGGCTTGAATAAGTATTACAAAGTTAACCAATACTAAACCATAGGGATAAACCCCACGTCTAGAATTTAGCATTCATAGGTTTTCATGGTTTTTATAGTTTAGCATGTTCATGAGGTTGTGTTCATCATGGTTAACAAGATTTTATATCGCATTAACTCATAAACCCATTTTAGCCGTGACCCATATAGTCTAGGGTTTTCATGGTTTTGTTTCAACATTAAGTTCTTACTAGTGTTATACATATTTAAGTTTATGTGAATGAAAGGAAAGATATTAAAAGGTAAGTTTTAAGATGCTTGCTTGTTTAGATAGATCAAGGAATGAATAAGAGAATGAGTAGTGACTAGAGCTTGGTTTCAACAATGGTGATCCCTTGTAACCAAAATCAAGTCGTGGCCTACACTTGAGTTCCGAGGGCTTCTTTGTTGTCTTGAAGATCAAGGTAGTTGTAGAAGTGACAATGATTAGTATTTAAGTTGCATGAGACATAGTAAATGAGCTATTAATGGATTTCTTGGTGAATCTTGGTGATGACAATATAAAGCCGAGAGATTTGAGAAGAGAGTGAGGGATGATTTCAAATGTTTTGTGTTGTGTGTGTGAGGATGCATGTGGGTTTCGGATCAAATAAGGATAGAGGGGATCCAAGTGTATCTTGGTACAAGTACTAAGTATCTATGGAAAGATATAGTATGGATTTGCTAGATATGTGGAAGATATGACACATTGTTTCAACACATGCTCAATTTAGTAACATACTCTCCTCCCCGTTTTTGGTTCTAGACGTGTGATACAAAGTCAAAGGGGGGACAATGAGTTGACAAGCATAGTATAATCTATGGTGACATAGTGTGTTGTAAGTATAGCATAGTATGATATGTGTAAGAAAAGCATGGTTAAGTATACGGAAAGTAAGATGTAGTGTAGAAAAGTGAGGTGTGTAAAAAAAAGTGTAAGGTATAGTGTATTAGTGGATGGTAGCTTGTTGGTTTAATAATTAGGATTAGTGCATGCATACATACACACGGCAACATATACATTTTTGGAGAAATGTGTTAACTTGTATCAAGTATTGGGTGATAATAGTAGTCCTTGTATTATATTGTATGCATTTGTTAAGTTTCTAGGTATTTTAGTTAAACCATTAGGTAACTTAGTGAAAGTACATAATGAATATATCATTATAAGTATTTTACTTGAATAAAGTAAATAAATGACAATGTGAAATAAAGTACATTGTTTTAAAGTGTTAGGTGTTTATTCATAGTATGAAATATATGTAAATATATACATATAAATATAATTCCAAGTACTTAATAAAATAAGTAAATAATGATGCAGTTTCTCCCAAAATGTGTACTGAGGTGATGAGTCCTTGTTCATTCAGGTGGCCAGTCAATTGCCAGAGTAGTCAAAATGACTAAGGATTCATATAAATGTACAAATAAATATGAAAGATGGTATGACAAAGGTATATGATTCATAATAAGTCATATAAAAGTGGAATTAGATAGATTCCAAAAATAAAGAGTACAACAGTTGACAAAGTCAATAAGGTAAAATTAGAGGTTTTACACATAGTTTTAACCAACATTGGTGGACGATTGTCCGTACCCGAGAGGATGGACTTATCCGTGAGAGATGTGTACTCCATTTTGATAATAAAAGATTTACAACTTTGGATCGAACAATGAGAGAAAGTAAATGTGTTTGATTTCGTGTGTTGAAGTCGAGAAACAATGTTAAAATCCCCTAAGAAATGTGCACGATAAACCAAAAATTCCAAAGCAAACTCAAAAACTCACAAAAAATTTTCGGGATGAAAATTTTATGATATTCGGAATAATTTGGAAATTCAGAATAAAGGACTTTTTCGGATAAAGTGCCTGTTTTTGGATAATTGCTTATTTTCGGATATGTGCCTGTTTTCGGATAATTGCTTATTTTCGGATAAAGCAGCAATTTTTTTATAGATGGCAATTTTCGGATAAACTGGTAGTTTTGGAAAAATTGCAATTTTTGGATAAACTTGACACCTTCGGATAAATACACTAAATTCGGATAAAGGAGATTAGGTGCAAGATTTCGGATAATTTAAGGTTTTCGGATAAAATAGTGAATTCGGAATAAAGTATAAGCTTCGGATAACTAATCTTCGGATAAATTTACCAAATTCCGATAAACCTAACAAGATTACCTTCGGAAAAAAAACCACTTTTCGGAAAAATGACAGATCTTCGGATAAATCAACTTTGGAATAATCACCACTTTTCGGATAAAAACCACTTGTTCGGATAAATAGTGCTTCTTCGGATAAACACCAGCTTCAGATAAAACCCACTTTTTCGGAATAATCACCACTTTTCAGATAAAACCACTTTTTCGGATAACAAAACCCTTATCTGAAATGTAACTTCTTGGCTGACTTCTTCTCTTGTTTCTCGGATCTCAAACCACGAATGAATTTTTATGCTAAAAATTAATCCAAACACCCAAATATTTTGTGATTTTAACCAAAATAACAATACCAAATATCTACCACACATATGTAGATGATTTATATCTAGATTAAACCATAAAAACACAAAAAAAAATTGGATCAATTGATTTTTGATCAAAATAAACACAAAATCAAGAACACAAATACAAAAACAATACAACCATCCCATGGCTCTTGATACCATTTGTAGGGTATTGTAAATCTATGCTTAATCTAGAGAGAGAAAGAGATAGGAAGTTGGTAGATTTCACACACACTTTTAGAGAGAGAAAGTAAAGAACTATGTGTTTTATTGAATGAAACTACACCCTCTCCATCAAAGGAGAGGGATTTTATACAAAGTCTACAAAGTGGGCTTGGTTTACATGTTGGGCTGCCGACCCATACAACACATGGGCTCGGTTTGGGCTTTGTTTAATAAATGTAAATAAACTAAACTACGAGCTTCTACTAAATATATTTTTGGAGTGGCCAATCCTTTCTAATATGTAAAACGTATTTCCATTGATCCTTGATAAATCAAACCTATCTGTCTTGGGTGATTTGATTTTCATAAAGTCCCAATAAGTAGGGAGATGATTGATTATGTGCTTGCTAAGTATGGAGCCAACTGGAAGTTTGATAATCCGATTGCTGACACTATTA
Organism: Glebionis coronaria; assembly: GCA_025667525.1. Lineage (NCBI taxonomy): Eukaryota > Viridiplantae > Streptophyta > Magnoliopsida > Asterales > Asteraceae > Glebionis > Glebionis coronaria. The sequence continues at coordinate 414,308,221 of CM046876.1, forward strand.
TTGAAGATTTGATGCAGATTGAGTTTAATAAATATACTAAATGAAAATCAAAACAATGTTAGGGTTTTTACTTCGCAACAGTATTATTGAAGTTTTGATGATTTGTTTTTGTTTTGATGATGTTGCATGTTATGAAAATACCAATAATTGATTTTGTTTTAATATTTGTTATATAGATGACAAGGTAGATGAGGCTATGAAGGTTGATGAAGCTATGAAGGTTGATGAAGCTATGAAGGTTGATGAAGCTATGAAGGTTGATGAAACTATGAAGGCACATATTAAAGGTTAATTTTGTGCCATTTTATGTTTATATGTTTATTAGAAAGGTGTTAGATTGATCACTAGTTAGTGTTTACTATATAAAGTTTTAGGAGTAATGAAAATGATAAAGGGTTCAAGTATTATGTTGGTTATATGATGATGTAGATGCAGGAGATAAGGGGGTGTTTGGTTTAGCTTATATAATGGGCTTATAAGCTTATTAGCTTATATAATCTTATAAGCTCAAACCAAGTGTTTGGCTAAGCTTATATAAGTGGGCTTAAAAGCTTATATATGGGTGTTTTAATAAACCATAAAAATGTGGCTTTTTATGAAGGTTTGGGCTTATATAACATATTTACCATTTTACCCTCATGTTAACTTAAGCATATATAAGCCATGGGCTTATAAGCTTATTAAACATAGGCTTATATAAGCCATAAATGGCTTATATAAGCCCATTATATAAGCTAAAACAAACACCCCATAAATTTTTAAAAAAGGGGTTGGTCATACTTGAAACCTTAAATGTTTGAGTTGAGATTAGTTTTGATTATCTTGATGTGAAAACCTATAGACTTCTTGGCCAACGATTGAATCTAATATGGCATCGATAGAACAACCTACATCTTTTCGTTTACCCTTTTTTATATAAGTACCTCTTACTATGGCCGTCTCATTTCCCTTTTTAATGGTCCTTGTTACCATCAACTACGTTCTTTAATGAATGACCCTTTTAATTTCTGTTGATTGGTCAAAGGTTTTCCTTCCCAGTTCCCACTTTTAGGGCTTCATGGGGTAGCAAGTTATCCGATTCACCACTATGAATGCTCTCACTTTTTAGTTTCAGTATCCGAATACTCTTTTTGAGTATCTAGATACTGACTTGTGTGGTTTATATCATGCATTTAGTATTTAGATTGATCCATGTGTGGATTATTTTTCGATACTGAAACTCAAAGTGAAAGTGAGCGTGTTTAGAGTGACGACTCGGACAATTTGATGCCGAAATAAGCGCCAAAATTTACAAATGGGAAGGAAAGCCTTCGACCAATCAACAAAAAGGAAAAGGGTTGCTCAGTAAAGACCTTAGTTGATGGTAGTGATACCCATGAAAAAGAGAATGCGACGGCCATAGTAAGAGGGGCTTACATAAAAAAAGGGTAAACAAAAATATGTAGGTTGTTCTATCGATGCCATCTTAGATTCAATCGTTGGCCAAGAAGTCTATGTTTTCACAGCTGTATTGGTTCAGTTACTATGTTCTTTATATGTTGGTTATATGCTGATGCAGATACAGGAGCTAACTTAAACAAAAAAAGAAAAAGGCAAGGGACCAACGAAAGGTGATAAAGCATCTAATCCTTTTAATCTACATAATAGGGTGGAAAAGCTTGAAAGGGAATTCCAATTTTTTAAACAGACACAGTTGTAGGGAGGTTAGTATACTAAATTTTAACCTTTAGAGAAATATAGTTAGTCACTAGCTTCGGTATCACATGTATGCTCTAAAGTAACAACTCCACATAGACGACATCTCACGCCCGTTTTCTCTTAGAGGTAAATATCGCCATGATTCCTCTTTCTCGTAAAAATCATCATCTTCGTGCCCAATATCTGAATCCAATATGCATTAACATATTTTTGTTTAGCCTTATTAGTAAAGGACCTCTTACTTTGGCACTCATATTCGCTTTTTCATGGGTATTGATGATATTGATATCAATCAAAGACCGGATGCGAAGGTCAAATTTTGAGCTACTTACATAAAAAAGGATAAACAAAAAGAAGTAGGTGCATATTGGATTCATATATTGGGAATGAAGATGAACATGTTCACGAGATAGAGGAATTGTGGAGATATCTACCTCGAAGAGCAAACGGGCTTAAGATGTATTTTATGTGCAACTGTTAAACTTTAAAGCAGACATGTGATTATGTATTTGTAGTTAACTTATGTGGGATTATGATTTTTGTTAACTGATATAGATACATGAGCTGACTTGAAAAAAAAAAGAAAAAGGAAACGGTTTAATGGAAGCCGATACCACAACTGATCTTTCTAACCTACATAATAGGGTGGAAAAGCTTGAAAGGGAATTCCAACATTTCAAACAAAGACTGTTGTAGGGAGGTTAGTATACTAAATTTTAACCTTTAATAATTTTGTATATGAATGTTTTATTGTTTTGAGTATCTGGGTGGCTATTAGTATCTGAATTTATTAAAACAATTCTTGTAATTTACAGATGTTATCATGGTTGATTCCTCTGAAAGCTCTAAAGAAGATACACTATCATCAAATGAAAGCTTTGAAAGCTCTGAGGAAGATTTGATGTCATTAGATGAAAGCTTTGATCATGTGAACACTAAAGACTTCCAACACCCATTTCATGATGATCAGGATGAACCTTCAAAGTATTCCAACAATTCTGAGGATGATTGTAGTTCGGACAAGACTTAGGGAGAGACTAATTCATCGTCCAAGCAGAAAGGCAAAGCTATTGGCTCATCTAGTCAGACTGCAGGCAAGGCGAGTGGGTCATCCAAACATATAGTCAGTCCAAGTGTTAGCAAGGGATGTACATCAAAAGCAGAGTCATCTTCTCGGTCTCCATTTTATACAACAGAAATTCCCCCACCTATCATAAATGCAGTATGTTTCCTGCCTTGTAAAAAAATTGAAATAATTTGAAACAAAGCTAGGAAAAATGAAGAGGGGGTAGGCTATGGAGGAACTTGTAGGGGGTAGGCTATGGAAGAACTTTCTATCTATGTTTTATAGATGTTTCTAATAAATATTCTTTAGACTATTTCGGTTAAGTGTAGGTATAGTCTATGTAAACAATTTTAAACACTAATATGCATGGATGTGTGTATCCATTATTTTTTGGAATGCAAATATGTTGTCATTCACATTTTGTATGAACCTGCAATATTATGATCAATATTATAAAATTAGACTTATATTTCATGGATGTAAACATGGTTCATCTTGTATTTTACTTATTCGCGTTCTGAGTTGTATAATCCTAGATGCGTAACACATATAGCCAAGATTTCTGTGTCAAATTTACCTATTACACATCCGGTTAAGGCTTTCCACTTCGGTGGATCTTATAACCCAATTTTTTTCCCGCCTTCTCTAGCAAAACTAATTATGCTTTGAGCAGTTTATGTTTTCGACTTAGCTTAACTCTAAGGTGCTTTTAAGTTTTTGCTATTACATCTACAATTATTTTCCAATTGGATACACAGTTATTAGGCTCTTGCCTTTGGGTTGGAGCATATGTTTGTAACAATACTGCTAGGCCATTCTTCACTCAGAACAAAGCTAATATTAAGTATTTTCTTGAAAAGCTGCTTGTTTCAACGCATTTCATTTTTAATCATTATCTAGTCAAGCACAAGTTAAGATTTTTTATCTTTGTAATCTATTTTCACTAGTCCTCTTAAGTATTTATTTCAATTCGTGTCTAATTTCCCATAAACAACTAATTTTTTCAAACAATGTGCTTAATTATTAATCAAACTGAAAATGAAAACTTTGAAATGACTGAAGTAAAATAAAAAAAAGATTAGATGAAAAATTATCAAACATAAATTCAGTTCAATAATAATAAAGGATTACAGTTTTTAAATAAAAACAAACATTTTGTTTCTCTAACTAATCAAACTTGGGAGATTTTTCACGATCAAAAGCCAAATGAAGTTCATCGTAATCAAAAGACTCTCTGAACTCTTCTTCTTCTTCTTCAATTTCCTACTGAGAATCATAAACATCATCATCAACTATTTGATCTTCTTCCTCCAGATTCCTCCTACAAGCTTCCTCCCTCTCGCGATGTTCCTCTTGCCTCCTTCTAAAGGAAGCAGCTTCCTCCCTCTTGCGTTGTTCTTACTCCTCTTGCCTCCTTCTTAAGGAAGCAGCTTCCTCCCTCTGGCGTTGTTGTTCCAGGCGGGCATTCTCTTCGTCTTCCAGCTTCCATTGTCGTTGTTCGTGAGCTTCCTCAACATAGCACTCATACTCTTCATATGGATCATTATAAGGACAAACAATAGGGAACTCTCCATCTGCCTTAGCTTTAACTTTTGGCACCACACAAGGTTTCCTGAAAAGAACATATAAGATTATTAGTACTAATTATTATAACAAAAATAGAACGTTAATAAAATAAATGATACAAACTTATTTTCTACTGCGATGGTATCTTCAAAAGCAGTAGAAAATGTTCTTTTTGCTGAAGAAGCCATTTTTTATTCTTAAAATACTGATAATTAAGTGTTTGTTATGTTTTTGTTATGATTAATTTCATAACAAAATCCTTGTTTATATAACAAAGAATGAATACAAAGAGTCAGCAGCCTACATGCCAACATCTAATGCATATTCATGCATGTAATTAATTTTTGTGAACTTCCAAGAATTAGCATTCTCATTAGGCGTGTAGAAAGTGTGTGCTTTCTGTGTTTTGGGGGCTTATTGTGTTTTAAAAAAAATAGCAAAAACAAGGTCTAGGACTCGAACCCTAGACCTTCCATTCAAACACTAACACACTTAACCAGTTTGCCACATGAATATTTTTTTCTAAACATGTGACTAATAATAACATTAGTGAAAATTAAGATGACATTTGGTTCTAAACATTTTTCACATGAATATTTTACTATGTGACGTTTTCAATGTGTTGGTCACAGATAATCCCATTATAATATGACCATAAATATAATTAAGTTACACATTTCTCAAATGTTGTTACTATTGGCAAACATATGGTCACATAATTGTTTGACAATTTAATGAGATCATATATTATATTTGATCATAGTCTTAAAGTAATTGTAAAATATTTATAACATTTAAATAAATATAGTGACAAATGTTTGAATACCTACTTTCAATTTGCCACACATACAAAATTCATGGGTGGTTAGCATTTAACAAAATATACTAGTCACATTAAAATAATATGTGTGACAAACCTGTTTATCAATTTGTCACTTATAAAATAAGTATATGTGACCATATATGATTTTTGGTCACATTCAATGTGTGTATGACAAATATTTGGCATACATGTATAGGTATAATGTGACTACTACTTGAACCAAACTTTGATTCGCTAACACTCTCAAATTAGTAAGTGACTAACGACTCGTCCATAAAGAAGTTGTTAGCCCTAGTCACGTAAATATTCATATGCGTGACAAACAAAATACGAAATGGTCATACAAACTGACTTCAAGTGTGACTGTTTATTTATGACTGGCGAATTCATTCACACAAAAAAATATTTGTGACTACACGAAATTTGATATGTGTGACCAAAACCACTTATTGTACTAGTGTACACTAATGAATACGACTTGTTGTTGTCATTTATCTTACAACCAGTTTCTTTTATTATAAATGAATATTTATAACGTGTTTATATTTTAATTATTAAGATCTTAACGTAATCTATAAAGATTATTAAGATAAATATAAAGCGTACCGATAAATCTGATAAATTCTTTTGAAATACAAAAGGAAATCACTAAGTCATTAAAATTTTGAATTGATTATTGCCTTTTTCAAAAATCAACGAGGTTTATACGGAAAAAGATCCTTTTAAAGTTAATACTAAGAAAATAATCTTAATTCTTTTCGATAAAGTTTCTCTCAAAATTTATCATTTAAATTTCATAGATAGTTACTAGTTATTACTTACTATATTATAAAGTCTTTATTCTAATAGCATCTTTATAGGATAAGTGTAATTCTAGGTAATATAATGCATACGTGGAGTATGAATTTCTAATATCTGGATAAGTCTTTCACTTTAACCATAGATACATATATAAGGGATGGTATTCTTAATGTATTTAAAACTATAGATATTGGTGCTCTATGTCAACGGATTATTTTGAGTATAATCTTGTTAGAGTCTCTATATCGTTAGTAAAATACAAGTGACAATAATCCGAATAGCATTATGTCTTAAAAAATACTGAGAAATCTTATTACTTGTTCTTACCTTTCTTTATAAAGGAAATCAAGGTTTTGAACATTCATAAGTTTAGATTTTACATTCTTGTTAAAATATAAAGATCAAATACATAATATATTACAAATGAGTTGTACTAACAGATAATAAAATAACACTTACAAGAGTCATAACTAAAACACATAGATTTTATTGATAAAACTCACATATATTCATTACATTTATTTATTTACAAGATACGAAAAAAAGAAAATATAGAAATTAGCCTTGCTCCAACAGTATCGTGTTTGATGACCTTTCTTGAAGCAATCTTGACATTTAGCTAGGCAAAATCCTTTGTGATGTAGAAGACACTCTACACAAAGAGAACTTTTTAGCATAATTTTTGTGTCCTAGTGTTTTAGGAATTCTAAAGGAGTTGGGATTTGGGTAATGTAAGTGAGGAAAATTGGGATCATAAGAGAAATTTAGGGAATTAGGTTTTGTTTTAGCAGATTCTTCTTCTTCTTTACTAAGTTTACGTTTAAGAGTGTTTGATTCTTGCACAGGATTGTGATTGATTACGTGATCCATTAATTTCCGAGAAATATTGATGGCATCTTCTAAACTTTGCGGTTTAGAGATAGTAATCATTTTCTTGAATCCTTGGGGAAATCCTTTAATAAAAGTTTTCATCGTTCTTTGGGAATTAGTGATAGGATATAATTATGCTAACTCTTGGAATTTTCTCAAATAGGCATTGAAATCATTTCCTTATGTCACTAGATAGCAAAATTCCTTTTTCATTCCTCGATTTCCATGGAGGGATAATATTGGGTCATTAAAAGGCACTTAAAATCTAACCACTTCATCCTCTGAGCTTCTTCTATTCTAAGAGTTTAAAATAGTAATTCCATCATGATAATCCTTCAGAAGTTAAACTACTAAGAACAATCTTTACTTTACGATCCTGGGCACAACTACTTTGGGAGAAAATCATCTCAGTTGTTTCAATCCAATGAGGTATACTAATAACATCTTCGGTTCCTTGAAATTTATATAACTTACTAGTTATAAATTTTTCTGTTGCAGTAGTATTCTTCATTATCTTAAAAGTCGGTATTTTCATAGCCGCAACAATTCCATCATTAATTATTTGTTGAAATCCTTCGGTAGTTAAGGTAGAATATATTGATGTCCTTAAGTGTGTCATTCTGAATTTAGAAGATAAATTTTTTTTGAAGTTCAGATATACTTGTCCTTAAGCATTTTCCATATGTGTATATTTATTTTTTCAAAAATTTACATATACAACGCTTTACGAGCATATTTTTTTCAAAAATTTAGAGATACTTCCTACAAGATTAGAGATAGGATTATAGCGTTACGTAACTATTAACTTGTCGTAAGATTCCTAAGTTTATTTATCCTTTATTTAGATTAATACTTTCTTTTAACCAAATAGACTTGAGAAGTCCTTTTTAGTTTAAGATAATATTTTTCTTTTGCTATAATTCTTTTAAAGACTTATACTTTGTCAAGTATTTCTATTTTATAGAATGATATGCAAATTAAGGAAAGAAAAAGAAACATTTATTTATTAACAATTCACTTTGCTGATAAGCAATCTTCTTTGTTACACAAAAGTAAAAACAAAAAGCTAAAATATTTACAAGACTTTTAGGGAAGCTGAAATATTTTTGAGCTGGTTTACTCCCTTTTCTTGAGATCTTTGATTATGGCTAAGAGTCCTTTGATATTGTCTTGATGTCGTACTTGAATATCTTCAATAAGCTTCTCCATTGTTACCATTCTTAGTCAGGCTAAGGTAATTTCCTCATCATGCAATCTCTGCTTATCTCGTAACTCATAATTCTCATTACATACTTTTATCAACTCCTTTTCCATAGTTTCCATTTCCTCTTGCATTACCGACTTTTCATACTTAAATCCTTCAATTTCATATTCCAGGTCTTCAATACGTTTAGGAGGCACTTCGCTAAAATAGTTGATCATATTTTCCATTTGTTCTACAAATGTATCTTGGGTATTTGGGATATTATTGGATGCTTGGGATGAAGAAGTTTGATACTGCATAATAGGTATATTATTTGGTTGAGGATTATTTTCTGCAGATAAAGGATTAGGGTAATTATTAGTAGAAAGGGTTAGTACTAAAGGTTTAGGTAAATCCTTAAGGTAAATATTTTCTGGATCTGAATCTAATATGACGTAGGGATGAAAATAGGAAGACATATTTCTGAAGACGTCGATAAAATAAATTATTTATATTTCTATTTAGTATATTACTTACGCATATTATCACATAATATTACCACTTAAAGAAAATCATAACTTAAAATTATTACTTACAATTTTTGTAGCAGCACGGTTTTGATGCGGAGATTTTTACTTGGAATTTATTTAAGAAAATCAGTTATAGTTAAGATTTTAATTTCTTGTTCTCTATAACTATAGCTCAGATGCCACTCTTTAACACCCCCATTTTTACCTTGGCATAACGGAATAATATTTTTGGGGTATTGCTTCATGATATGTGTAACACCCCCAAATATACACAATTCAATACAGCGGAAGACTCGTTGGTGTTACGGGATAGCACGTTACTCACATCATAGACAACGCTTAAACATCGCGTCGTTTGATAATAAAGCATTTCCATTCATAAATATCAAATTTACATAGGTCCCAAGTCATTGTATTTCATACAGGTTTACAAAGCATTTGAATGGAAATTATTATTTAAGTACGGGCCATGAATTCTTGTTGTCTTTCCGAGAATTACCTTCAAGTACCTGAGATAAAACATGTTAAAAGAAAAGGTCAGCGAAAACGCCGAGTGAATTCATAGAGTTTAATAAAATCCATTAATATATCATCGGTATAAAATTATTACCGAAAATCATTTTGTACAATTCTTTGTCGTAGGCCACAAAATAAGCCAAAAACATTTCATACAAATCTTTGTTGTAAATCATACTATAGGCTTTTGCCTTCAAAACCATTATATGAGCCAATGTCGTAAAAACATCATACAATACGTCTTATAACGTTGTATAGAGTTAAATAAAAATCGTTATATGAATATGGTTATGCAAAACCAAAACACGAACATAATATCAATAATAAGACCCCGTATTGCTAATCAGGCAATAAATCGTAATTCAATGCGTATAGTAGTATTTTGTTATTTGGATTATTATAAGCCGCATGACATTGTTACCTTACTACAACAAACAACGGGTAGCTAACCCGAAACTCATTTGCCCATCTAAATTAGCGTGTCGTCACAATAATCACGCTTGTGTAAATCTTCTCATACATAAATTCGCTTACCAATCAATGTGGCACGACGGGGATCAACCGTTAAGGCGAGAACTGGGATGATCGTCCCCAAATAGTACTATTATATGCATAAGCGTCTACCAAATCCCGGTAGTTCACAATTCATGCTAATGGGACTTTTAGTGACATAACCTAACTTTAATAATCCATTTCATTTCATTTATCGGGTCATATAATCATTAATCGGGTCATACAATCATTTGGGTCCAAATCAATAAACAAACAATCGGGACAAATGGTGTTCTATTTTACCAAAACTAACATGTTATCTCCCTCGCGGGTTTATAAAACATTTCATAAAAACATTTAAAATAGTGCGAGGCTATGAACTCACGTTCATGTAGGAAAGCGGGTTATCGACAATTCGGATGTACGGTACGTGCTTCAATCACGGAAACCTAGACAAATAATACTCGTCTTAGACTTTTTGTCACAAACGTGAATTTTGAATCTATTTAATTTATGTGAAACGCGATAGTTTGGGTTAGACTTGTGTGTCTATTGGTGTTCCCGATTGATTACGCGTAGTTGTGTACAAATTTAAAATTTTTATGACGTTCATTATCAAATATTACTTGAATGACTATTATTTGTTTACGTTACGTTACTCTGATAAATTGGGGGTGTGACAGATTGGTATCAGAGCTGTAGTTATAGAGAACTAGGTTATTTTACAAAATGATTTTTATAAACGTGAGTCAAAAATTTATTTATCGGAAAAATAATTCTAGACTATAACTGTCTCTCAAAAATCTCCAAGAACCACTTCACTCCACGTCTTCGATACAAGTAAGTTGTGACTTGAGATAGTTTATGATTTATGCAATACTAAGTTTTGAGTTTGATGTCTACGTGCTATTAGCATTAGGTATTCCCTTTCCCGCGTTTGAATGATACCAATAGGGATATGTAATAAAACGATCTTTTTTTTAAGTTGATATAAAATGCCTAATATCCTTGTATGGATTGTTACGATATGCAAATGGTTTGTGCCATATTCATTTGAATGGTTTGTGCCATATTTATTTAAATTGTTTGTGCCATATTTATTTGAATGGTTTGTGCCATATTCATTTGAATGGTTTGTGCCATATTTATTTAAATGGTTTGTGCCATATTTATTTGAATGGTTTGTGCCATATATATATATATATTCCTTTGAGATTAAACGTACGCATACTTATGCTCAACATATTTTACATAGTCCGCGGGACTATTATCGACTATCGAAACATTTGTGTGTTTCGTATCATTATACGCCGAATTAAAGATATCGCCATGACTCCTAGAACGAAAACTATATGAATATATTTATTTACCATGTGTTTGGTAGTATGTTAATTTGTAGTAATACTTGAATCAAGCGATACTACTATAAATGTCGAGAGGAGCAACTATTTACTGGGTTCGGTAAATTGTTACTCCACTAAACATTTATAGTAGACTCGGTTCAGTAAGAGTGACCTACGTTAATTAACGGTTTCGAATTGAAATTGAATGCGACTGAGGAACGACGATGATGTCACTATTCAAAATGACATATGGCGATAAAACACTTAGTACAAGTATTACTCTTGTAATGCTCCAAAGAATACTACAATTCAAAGAACAAATAAATTCCGCGATATATGAACTATTTATAAATGCGCTGACGCGTAAGTCAAATGGTTATCAAAGAAAACTCTATTGGAAATAAATTACGCAAAGACAAATCAAAATTCTTTTAGTCCATTGGTTGCGACTAAGTTATTATGACGTTGTTATAAATTTCGAAGTTACGATATAGATATAAATTAAAGGGTTTTACCCTTGGTTAAACAATTATGCCAATTTCTACATCAAAGGGATTATCGCGTTGTGCGATATTTGAGAACCCCAGATGCGAAATGTGGGCCTATATTGATATCTTAAATACAAGGTATAAATATATAACAATGACTATAACGTTTATCTAAGATTGCGAGCAAAACGCTAGACGAGAGCAAGATAAACGAAACATATAAGATATGACGTAACATATTCCAAAATCAGAGAAATTCTTGTGATAAAATTTAGTAATTGCTCGAATTGAACATTTTGAACAATTACGGATTAAAACATATGGAACAATTCTTGTGATGAAAATTTTGTGATAAAATTTTAGTACTCGACTCGTTTAAATCAAATAAACAATTTTTCAAAGTGTAAAAATTGTCGAAAGTGTACGAACTAGCAATACTAAGTTAAGGAAAGATTTATGAATGATCAAGAACTAGTACGGGCTATGTAATAGCCGTAAGCCGACTATACCTCAAAAACATACTTACTCATCCGAGTTGCAAGTAATAAACGTTAACGAAAGGAAATTGCACAAAAATGAACATCGTAATATACCTAAATTGATGAAAGAATTGATTAAGAATAATTGTATTTATCCATCCGTGCATAATCACTACTAAGAGAAAGTACAAATAATAAGTATGTGGAAGAGCATGTTAGAGGACTTTAACATTCCACGATTCACTTATTCTTTTTCATGTAAGGACTACTTTGACATTTAAGTAGGCTTATGGATCGATGTACGAGAACTTACTACGAATAAAAGAAATTTTACAAGACATCATACAACTCATTTCTACTTTTAAAACTTTAGAAAAATACTTCGTTCGACCTATCTAATAACCGCCGTTTTACATTTGGTGACAGGCGAATAAGGAAAGATGCCTCTCATTCCGTTTGTCATTTTGCAATCCGAATCCGACAAAGAAATTACCCCCATCCGGAGCGTAATCACAATAAATTCGGATGATGAGCAAGATTCGCCTGTCATGATGCCAAATGTCAATACGGGACTTCCTTCCATCATCCCAAATGTTTCTACTACTACTACTATGCCAATCTCTACTCCTATGCCTTCACCATTACCACCATTACCTGAAACTTCCAGAAAAAGAAACCGTACACCTTCACCACCACCTAATGTTGCTCATTCCCCAGGAGACGAGCCTACTTCAGAAGCACTCGGATTCGATGCAGAACATCTGATAGGCCGTCTGGAGGATGTAGAGGGTGACGTGGATTACCTTATCAATCAAGATGAGGACAAGGACTTAGTGATAGCCGAGTTACGAGAGTCTCTTGAGGCTGCTGAGTCTGAGATTGCAATTTTACAAATGAGGAACGATGATGCCGAGGCTAGGCAAGCTGCGGATCATGCTCAGATTCAAGAAATCCTACACCACCTAGGTCTTTAGGATTTTCTCGCCTTTCTAATAAAAGTATGATGTTTTGTAATAAATGTATGACGTGTTGTCAAGACTAAAAGAAGTCATCCATTAGTTGAATGAAATTTTGTACTCTAAGCTCCAAAACTATGTATGGAACGCAGTTCAAGAATGAAATGTATGAACTTTATGATACGATCCCTTGAAAATTGTATTACAATAATTGTGAGAAAAGTTTGGTCAAATTTGAACAATCGTAAGAATTGATAACAATGAAAGAACTAACAAAATATACATCGTTTGTGCGATAATGTATACAGAAAAATTGAAATGACAGAACAAGGTTGCAAGGACCTCAAAGAGGTCATCACTCGTCAATACCAAAATGCCATTAGGGCCGTTGATGCGCTTGAAGCTAGTATCCGCACGGTTGACCGAACCATGGATCCTAGTGTTTACGAAAAAGCTAAGGAAACAAGTGCTACTCCGGTTAACACTTTTGTACCTCGAAAGACCCCTTCAAAAACTAAGGTAAATCATACCGTTAGTGGAAGAAAAGGGCCTTATGAGAGGAGATGCTATATGTTGAAGAACTACTCAAGGCTTAACACCATGAAGCAAGGTGCCGAAAGGTTTAACCCTCACCCTATGACTAAACCAAAGAATCACTCGTGGAAAACGCCACGTGTCCACCAAGGAAAAACTTTACCACCCCTTACTTGTTGTGCAAGGTCAAATTTCCTGGAGGATGTGCCTAAACTAACTCCGATCCTGAACAAAAAGTATCTCGGTAACCTTCCATATTGCCACAAGTGTGACTACCACCACAAAGGTAGTTGCGCGAACCATTGCATGCTTTGTGATGACTTTGGGCACTTGGAGGGTGATTGCCGAGTGGTAAAGTCCCATGAGAAGAATATGAAGGAACGCTACATGGAAGAATGCCGTTTAAGACAAGAAATACTTGAAATCTCCCAAGAAGGAAGCTCGAGAGCAAAGAGCATCCAATACCCCACCAACATTTTACACCGTTTGTCTTCCAAGAAAGATGCGCCGACAATCTTCAAGTATCAACCCAAGGGTTTCTACCCTCGTCATGGATAGAGCATGGAAATTTATGTATTATGAACTACCTTACTTTTATGCAAATCAAGTGACTCGACGTCCGTCGATGTTACCACCAACAAAACATAACTATGTAACCGTACTCCAAGTTTTCAATTAAATTGTGTTGTTTTATTTTTAAAGCCTATTTTGTTTAAACAACGAGAAAACTTTATTTTTTATTTTTCATGTGTCGTAGAAAAACTCATCCACCAAAAATTTTACTTAAGAAAAAGATTTCTTCAACAATATTTTCTTTACCAATCGAAGAGAAATAAATAAAGTAAATTTTCACTAAAAGATTTTTGAAAAATATTCTTTAGAAAATATCAGAATTGATTTTTACTATAAGAATTTACGAGCGGAAACACTTATTAGTGGGAATAATAACAATCGGAATAATGTAAGTTAGAAGATTAATAAAGGTATTATTAATCAAACGCCGCAACTAATAGTGAAATATTTTTGGTAAGAACTACCATGTAAAGTTTTAGAACTTGGTTTGACGACCAACTCAATGTGGAGAACAAAAACTATTGATAAACTTGACGAGAACTAGTACGAATAAATTATGGGAATTATTTGTTGATTTTGAAAAGTGAGCCATGGTTACAAATGAAATGAACTATGCGCAAATTTGTTGATTATGAAAGTGAACAACAGTAACGAACAGAATGCACTATGGACTACCAATATATAATTACAACCTCAAAGAGTCAAATTGTGATGAAAAGGAGGATGCAACCGTTTGTCCCGAGACGTACGTAGCCTGATCAACTACGTATGATCGTGGTCGAACGCGAGTATGCTCATAGTAGTCATCTTAAAAATGAAATATATTAGTACTAGAAAAATATATTCAAGTTGCCCTATTCGACAAAGAAAAATTTATTATGTGCTATGAACGTCGAACATTTTTATAACATCTTAAATAAAAGCGTCGAGTACGCGATATGAGTAAACCTAGTATAATTATTTTCTTCGCCACTATTACATACAAAAGCGTTTATGACACGAAAATACTAAGAGCGCAACTTGTTTTGACGACAATTAAACTCAAATAGATTAGAGTTGGAAAATCGAAAACAAATTTTAAATGATAAGGAGAAGAACGAAATGTCATTTGAGTAAAACCAAAACTTAACAGATATCCAGAACACGCCGTAACCTAACCCATGTTAAAGAACAATTGGGTCAAGATAAGCGTACTTTCGTATATAATTAGAATACCGAAACCGTCCGGACAAAAATCTATTTAACGATGTTTGAGCATCACACCATACTCGTAAGTTTAAGAAATATTATATACTTTCTTTATAGAAAGAATCCGAACGAACTATGGTTCAAAAATATTACAAATGGTGCACCCATTTTCCTCTCCATGAAAAAGGAGATAAAAGAGGAAGAACGCAAACTAAATTGATTAATTAACGAAATTGTCTAATATTGAATGTCACATAGAAGGAAGGAATGTCTTGACTACCATGTGTTAAGACGATAAATTGTCCTAGATTTATGGGAAACCAATTCAAGAAACCTTGACGCATACGCTACTTATCACAACCAAGTTGACGGTTAATGTGAACGGGACTAATCAAACTATGTGGAATGATTTTCAAATGTGCGATATATAGTCATCTAGCCGAAAAATGACAATACGCGACACTTTAAAGTGGAATTAATAAGCGGGACGACGCAAAAGTTAATAATGAGAAAACTCGCTAAACAGAACCGACGTCGTCGAGAAAATTTTGACATACAAGAAAAGACTTAAGGAGCGCTATATGTACAAGTTGGAAGAAATTTTTGTTCGTTTTTAATCTTAACAAGATTATAGTAATTTTAATCTTAGCAACAAACTAAAGAAAAACGAACGCATTGAGCACCATGAAAGGAAGATAAAAATTTAATTGACCTCTTGTTTTGATAACGATATCGACGTGCTAGTTTTGAGGACAAAACTCAATTTAAGGGATTACGAATGTCACAAACGTGAATTTTGAATCTATTTATTTTATGTGAAACGCGATAGTTTGGGTTAGACTTGTGTGTCTATTGGTGTTCCCGATTGATTACGCGTAGTTGTGTACAAATTTAAAATTTTTATGACGTTCATTATCAAATATTACTTGAATGACTATTATTTGTTTACGTTACGTTACTCTGATAAATTGGGGGTGTGACACTTTTGTCCAATGACTTTATAAAAACCATAACTATGTATATATATGATGATTTTATATATATATGATGATGATCAAGTGGGTTTATACATTCTCATTTACTTATTTTAGTATTATGTATTGGTAACTTTTATACTAGTTTACTAGTTTTACTTATTTACATGTTTTAGGCCCAATAAGCCTATTATAAGCCCAATAACTTATATTAGTCCATTTTACACTTTTATTATCAGTATTATACTTTACGTGTTGGGCCCAAGTGGGTTAAGCCCAATAATTAAGTTTATAAGTGTTTTACCAAATTAGTCGGGTTTATTGTCCATTAAGGCTACTTTGGCCCGTTAATGTCTATATGTTGTAAATCTCGGGTTTTATCGGTTGTTACTTGTTATATAGGTTTATACATCAGTATGTGAGTTTATGAAAGTTTACATTAGACGGGTCCAACCGTCTAAGTTTTATTTGACCAAAACGTTAATCTTTCGATTTTAGCCAAAAAGACGTAAAACTTAAGTATATAGTTTTATAACTTGGAAAAACATTTATACTTGTAATTTATATAACATGTCCCATTTTAATATCAATATATATAGCTCTTTATCTATAATTATTATTAGCAACTAGTGGGTTTTATATATGTATATTTTATAAATACAAAATTTTGAGTGCTTATATTATATACTATTTATTTTATCAAATCTGTCCGAAATTTTCAATCCACTAAAATGTCCATATCTAGAGTTCTATAATGAGATAGGACCTCAAATTTTTATGACAGTAACTACATGATATGTGCTCCATTTTATTTCTTTATAGCTACTGATGAATCAACCTCTAAATACTTTAACAAATTCATCCAAAATAGTGTAGGCAGATTTGCACTCTAATCTTGTTTTGATCATATCTCACTCATTTTGATGGTTCCATTGCATGGCCAACTATCACATGTGTATAACACCTAATATTTACTGTAAATGTATTCCACTATGCCATTTTATCAGTTTATCATTTGGTTACTTACTGTTTTTATATAGCCAAATATTTTAAGCATGATTTAACCATTTTACATGTGGTTTTCCATCTTTTTACCCATGTTTATCAACACCAAATCCCCACATAATATTTTTAATCATCATTCATCATCATATACATATACATAAATAAAGAAAATACAAGATTACATAATCAAAATCACAAGAGGGTAGGAAGAAACAATCTCTATACCACCAAAGTGATGAAAAGGTTGAGATTTTGGATGAACAAGGCTTGGTTTTGGTAACCAATCTTATGAAATATCAAGACCACCTTCAAGATTACCAAGGATATGAAGACACCTTCAACAAATCAGCCCTAAACTCCTTCTAGAAAATCAGCCCAAAGACCTCCACGAAAACTCCTTTTTATATGTTAAAATCACCTCCAATCTTCATCTTTTTGTGTAGTTATCAAAATATGTTGATTATATCTATTGTTTATGGTCAAAATTTGATGATGATGGTGATATAATGGTGGTGTTGGACGTTCAAGTGGAGAGAGGAAGAGTTGGGAGAGTTTCTAGGTTTGCATATGTGAGAAATGGTTTATGGTTAGCTTGTTTTATGGTTAAGTGGTTTTGCATAGCACTAAGGACATGTGTCCTTAGTGTGTATGTAAACTTGACACCATACTTGGTGTGTTGTCTAAGTCTTGGCCACCCATAGTGGGGGTGAGGCAAGTGTAAACTTGTCTCATCTCCACTAATTTACGGGTACTCCTCGATTCTAGTTTCCTCGATTTACGTGTCCTCGGGTCATTTTACGAAAAACGTTTTTATAAATTATGAATCAACGGCACAAAACGAATTTAATAAAAATTGTCTCATCAAAAACGAGTTCAAAAACGTAAATACGTAAACCTTGGGTTTCCGGTTTAGTCGTAAAGGACGTTAAATTATGCACGTAAGTCCTAATCTCTTCTCGTAAATTTGTGAGTTTATGATCCAACACAAATTTAAAATCCCAAAATAATATTCACGGATAAATTTATTTCCTGAAGTGTCGGACTGTCACCAAAACGGTGTATGTAAACGTAAGCACGTAACGTAGAATCCTCCGGTTTAGACGTAGTCGATGCTA
Source organism: Glebionis coronaria (assembly GCA_025667525.1). Classification (NCBI taxonomy): domain Eukaryota; kingdom Viridiplantae; phylum Streptophyta; class Magnoliopsida; order Asterales; family Asteraceae; genus Glebionis; species Glebionis coronaria. The sequence continues at coordinate 414,326,421 of CM046876.1, forward strand.
CTTCAAGATGTAAACCCAAATTTCTTCCCAAAAATAAGTGAGTTCATAATATAACATTAAAATAATGTTTTTAAATAATACTTGAGAATAAAATATCAACCATAAATTGACGGATTGTCACAACATTTACCCCTAAACAGGATCTTTGTCCTCAAAGATCAATTTATCTTACTACTCGCTTCTTATAGAGTTAAATCCATGTGGGTAATTCTTCCACATTCGGTCTTTTCTCACAAGTGTAATCCATTACAATACGTGAGTTTCATCAAACATAACTACGGGAATACGATCAGGCTTAATGTTGACTTACTTTCTCTATCCATGATGTTCATAGGTTTTTGATGAATGCAACTTTTCGCCGATCTAAACTTTATCAAGAAGAATTCATATTTTCACTTGATATACATTTTATCAAGTTAGATATACGAATCATAATTCACGCATCCCTTGAAGTTCTAGGGTAGATCCAGCTTATATGCCTTTCAAACCAGCTTTTACATCATCTCAATGGTCCCATAAAACGGGGACTTATTTCCCATGATCTTTCAGATCATCAGTTCATTTTTCCAAGGTTAAAATTTTTGGCATAACTTCGCTACCCATCCTACACTTCAATATCTACATTTCATATTCACATAACCTCATGCCTACTACCGGCAGTCAATAATCAGGTCCTAATTTCAACAACCATTTCAGGTCTCGTGGGTCGGGTAATTTGTAAGGTTAGGTTTGTCGTCATAGAAAAATCTTAAAACCTAAAAGACATGTCCAACTCACAATGGGTATATGTCGGGTGTCTTCATCCCAACTCCTGCTTAAAGATGCTCTTATATTTAGATCCTCACAAGATCCGATCTCGATCCTAATAAGATAATTATCAACGATAATCTCTCCAAAGGAAAGCGATTATATGGTCTATTACCAAAGGTCAATTTTTCAAACATAAAACAATACTTCTAGTGCTTTGTATCATTACTTTACCTCATCCCTTCGATTGGGGTGGCAAACAGTACTCTCATCAAGGTTCGTTCCCAATGAATTCTGAGCAAATCTCTTGAAATTCGATGGGAAGCGAGGATCTTGATAGAGATGATCGACACAGGCACACTATGTTTACACAACTCCTTTAAATACAAATGAGTCAATTTCTTCATCGAGAATCTATCATTAACAGGAATGATATTAGCAGATTTGGTCAGTCCGTCGACGATGACCCAAATCGAATCAAATTCAGATGATGACCTTTCTAATAGTTAGATGTTTACTAATGTATGAGGCGATGTCTGCCTTCATAATTTGCCATCAGTACAACTTGTTCTGATAATGATACATTAAATCAAAAATGACAGGAATAGAATACTTATAAGATTCCAACATAACTATATCTCACAATCCTCCATATTTAGACAATCACAAGTGGCCTTTTAATCATTTAGGCTCCATCGACTTCTCAATTCTAATGGTTCACATTAGCCGCGAACCCCTTTTACTATCTATAGTATCCTTTTTACAAGCATCGGCTATATTTTAAATTGATCGGCAATTTATTTTGCACAGTCATTATTAAGAAACATATCCTAATTGGTTCTTTATCCTTTCTATATAATGTGTCAGTATCTACATTCACTTTTCCTGGTGAAATACTTATCATGTCCACAATTCACTCAGAAATTCTTTCTTCATATTTTCTAAGTGTTATTCTCGTCTCAACTATTATTTTTATCAGTTTTGCTCAATCCGACGTTTAAAGCGTCGATAATTATTACAAGTAATTAAATAATAAATATTTAATTTTTTATTATGAAACGTCAACGTAAAAATTTTAAATTCCTTAGTTTATCCAATTATAGAAAAATGTTCAAAATAAATTTGAATTTAGTTAACATGATCTTTGTTAATTTATCGAAAATAATAAATTATTAATAAGATTCGTAAATGTTCGAAAAATCTTTGGTTATACTTTGGTCAAAATTTTCTTAATTGAAAAGCAAAAATTATCGTTTCAAATTTCCAAGTCTTGGTTTAAACGGTTTTCTAAATCCCTCTTAGGTTGTCTTGAGGTATACACAAACATTTACCCCTAAACAGGAGTTTAGTTAAATGTTCTGGGTATAAGGGAATAATCCCTCAAAAGTTCTTTTGATAAAACATTTGTCAAAACATATTTGCACTTTCTTTTTGGTAAAACCCAAAGTCTTAAAAGGGCTCTTAATTATTAAAGAGTCAATATATATTCCATTATCTATTAATTACACGGTCAAATAATGTAAAGGATTAAGCCTCAAATCACATGTTAATTATTCAAGGTACATGTTTACATTGTTCGGACAATTCGGGGCAGTCTATAAGTGATTATTAACTCCTTCCTATTCTTAGAGACAAAAAGATGGTCCTTAATGATCACAAGCATGAATTTATCAAGTTACATCCTACACAAGTGATTCACCAAATTTATGGATGCTACATGTGCATTGGTTAATTCAAACAACATAACATGAAACTCATAATGTTCATTACAAGTTCTGGATGTAGTAATTGGAATAGATAATCTTTTTCGCGGACGCGAAATTGATGATAACCATGTCGTGGATCAAATTCCTAAATATACGCTAGAACCTTGTAAATGATCGAACAAAACTATCATCTTGGGTAGTGGATATCGATTTCGATCGTCAATTTACTTAGTTCACGGTAATCAGTAAACATAAGGAATGATAACACCATAGCTCTTCATGATGACGAGCTTGGTAGAATAAAAGCTTTCTCCGACAACTCTCTCAGTTGTACGGTAATTCTTTTAATTCAGATGGTGCTGACTTACAGTGCACAAGCCATAGGTGCAGCACCGGGAATACAATCAATACCAAATTCAACTTGCCTTAATGGCGAAATTCTAGGTAATTCGCCAACAAATACCTCCTAAAGTTTCAGATAACAGAGACATCTTTTAATAAATTCACTTTTAAGTTCTTCTAGATTATAATATCTATGACTAATTCACAACCATTCACGGTATAATTTCAAGTCTAAATGCAGGATATGGTCATCCATAAAGAATTATTTAGATCACTTTTGATAATCAACATCTTATCATTTAGGGGAATTCTACTCGAGTTCCCATCAATTAAGACAATGTTGTCATGTCATAATCAATCAATCCATTCTATTGGCACTATCAACTTTCCAGTTTCATTGCCGTTGATAAGATGTGAACTTCTTAAAAGACTAATAATAACTCATGATCTTTCACAAATTCAAGGATATTTGGAGACATAACTAACCTTAAAAGAGTAAGGTCAATGCATAATCTACGTGATAGAATTTCAAATCAGATACAGACGAAAACATTTAATGAGTATGAATATATCCCATGTTTTTATAGTTTGAGTACGCATCAAAAGCTCCTCGGATCTTTACCCAGGTCATTCAAATAAAATCTAATCAAAAGAAATGATAGGAACGTCGATACATCCAATCGGGTATCAACACTCGATAATCAGATACTTTTCTAGAGAATCTCACCACAGGAGAATTGGACAAGAAGGGAATATCAATTGTCAATTAAGACAATTTCCACAGATGAGTAAGTTCGACTCAGAAGAATAAATAGTACGGGCACATATGTAGGTGTCCCCATCAATATGTCCCTATTTTTCACTTCTTGCAGATCTCAAAAAATTTAATCTTTCACAATCTTCAAAGAAAATTTAGTGTTTATTAATAATTTCATGGTGACTACTAATCAGCCTTGCATGGTCACTTCCAAATTGTATGTAGGCGCGCAACTATATACAATTTCAAGATTAACAATGGAATACTCAGTTCGTCAAGATTTTATCATCATGTTTAAAATAAAAATATTTTCATGCTTAATTCTTGAATAAGAATCAAAAATAAATTTGCAAAGATGTTCTTTGTTATGGAAACAATTAAGTTTTCCAAGGTGTTTCATAAACAACTTCATTTCGATAACGATCACTTATAAATCTCACTTTGAATAATCCTTATAGTGATAAAAATTCAATATTTCTCAAGTAATACTGTTTCAACTTATAAAACAATGAGTGATCTTCAAAAGAGTGATGAAAAGTCGTTCACCAAGAACTAACTACAATATAATAGGAAATGAACTTTAGCCAAATAATCATGAGGTTTATGATCTCGATGGCACTCAAAAAGAATAATTCACAACGTAACTCAAATCGAGATGAGTACTTGTTCATTGGTTGCATCACTAATGCGAACATTAGGATGAAGCAATAAAGGATAGATAACATCAATACATGTAGGATTTAGCAATCAAAGGTAGTCTTTTCATTAATCACAAACAAGTCAGAATTGTACCGTAACACATTGTGTGTCACTATGGCATACAATTTCAAGAACTCATCCTACCAACTGATATCTCAGTTAAGTTAGGGATTTTTAAAAGATACCACAATGAATACTAATCTACAAGAGTCATGGGGGTTCCACCTGTCCCGGAAGATCCATCGGTCCCAATTCAGAAGAAGATTTCTTCAATTTATTTCTTGGACACTGGGCATCCTCATCATTGGACAATGGTCTAGGAACAACCTTAACACGAACCAACAATCAGTTAAAACCTTATAATTCAATCACAGAACTTAACGACTTCCTCTTAACAATCTCATATTCCATACGGGTTAAGTTTTACTTCATTCAAGTTTCAATCAACTTATACTCAATATGATATCCTACCTCATTTTCCAATACTTTCAACCTTATTCTTAGACTTTAAAACGGCAATAAAAGCTCGATATGATCAACACTTAATTTCCAATCCTATGGTTCTTACAACAACAATTATCAAATGAGTCACTAGTATTAAATGACTCACACATTCAATCAGACTTCTCGGATAGGTACTAGTGGCATGAGGCTTTTGGGTAATGGTTCCAATGACAGCCTCAAGTGCAACATTCACCCTTTTGATTTCAAATTTAAGAATTGGGTGACAACGAACCAGATGACACCTTTCCAGGTGGTAACGTTTTGTCAAACTCCACTCTATAAGGAAAGATCGTCATGAAATCGATATCAGATTTAATCTCGCCAATTCTTCTTCAAGATCATAATCAACTAATATCTACATTTCTACGAATATCAACCATTTTGTTGGGATCATAAATATCCACAACTTGGTCTAGATCTGGAATATCTAGAATTCCTACAGAAATAGCTTAGATTAATTTGCTAGGGGATTTAGGGTTCCTAGTGACAATCTACGTCATATAAATACCTTGTATAAATATTAAAATAATCATCAAACAATCATGTAATAAAATTACAACATATATATAATCCAAGTTATATATATATATTAAAATAACACTTCTTACTCTGGTCTTGTCGGTAACTCGGGAATTCTTCAGCACCGTTATAGTCAAAAGATTTTTAGACATTTTGAGAAAAATGTTTATAGTTAAAAGATTTTGAAATGTTTTATTCAAAACCTTAGTTTTAAAAATCTTTCGTTCTCTATAAGGAGAGCTCTGGTACCAAACTGTAACACCACCAAATATACACAATTCAATACAGCGGAAGACTCGTTGGTGTTACGGGATAGCACATTACTCACATCATAGGCAACGCTTAAAAATCGCGTCGTTTGATAATAAAGTATTTCCATTCATAAATATGAAATTTACATAGGTCCTAAGTCATTGTATTTCATACATGTTTTACAAAGCATTTGAATGGAAATTATTATTTAAGTGCGGACATTGAATTCTTGTTGTCTTCCCGAGAATTACCTTCAAGTACCTGAGATAAAACATGTTAAAAGAAAAGGTCAGCGAAAACGCCGAGTGAATTCATAGATTTTAATAAAATCCATTAATATATCATCGGTATAAAATTATTACCGAAAATCATTTTGTACAATTCTTTGTCGTAGGCCACAAAATAAGCAAAAAACATTTCATACAAATCTTTGTTGTAAATCATACTATAGGCTTTTGCCTTCAAAACCATTATACGAGCCAATGTCGTAAAAACATCATACAATACGTCTTATAACGTTGTATAGAGTTAAATAAAAATTGTTATATGAATATGGTTATGTAAAACCAAAACACGAACATAATATCAATAATAAGACCCCGTATTGCTAATCAGGCAATATATCGTAATTCAATGCGTATAGCAGTATTTTGTTATTTGGATTATTATAAGCCGCATGATATTGTTACCTTACTACAACAAACAACGGGTAGCTAACCCGAAACTCATTTTCCCATCTAAATTAGCGTGTCGTCACAATAATCACGCTTGTGTAAATCTTCTCATACATAAATTCGCTTACCAATCAATGTGGCACGACGGGGATCAACCGTCACGGCGCGAACTGGGGTGATCGTCCCCAAATAGTACTATTATATGCATAAGCGTCTACCAAATCTCGGTAGTTCACAATTCATGCTAATGGGACTTTTAGTGATATAACCTAACTTTAATAATCCATTTCATTTCATATATCGGGTCATATAATCATTAATCGGGTCATACAATCATTCGGGTCCAAATCAATAAACAAACAATCGGGACAAATGGTGTCCTATTTTATCAAAACTAACATGTTATCTCCCTCGCGGGTTTATAAAACATTTCATAAAAACATTTAAAAGAGTGCGAGGCTATGAACTCACGTTGATGTGGGAAAGCGGGTTATCGGCAATTCGGATGTACGGTACGTGCTTCAATCATGGAAACCTAGACAAATAATACTCGTCTTAGACTTTTATCCAATGACTTTATAAAAACCATAACTATGTATATATATGATGATTTTATATATATATGATGATGATCAAGTGGGTTTATACATTCTCATTTACTTATTTTAGTATTATGTATTGGTAACTTTTATACTAGTTTACTAGTTTTACTTATTTACATGTTTTAGGCCCAATAAGCCTATTATAAGCCCAATACCTTATATTAGTCCATTTTACACTTTTATTGTCAGTATTATACTTTAAATGTTGGGCCCAAGTGAGTTAAGCCCAATAATTAAGTTTATAAGTGTTTTACCAAATTAGTCGGGTTTATTGCCCATTAAGGCTACTTTGGCCCGTTAATGTCTATATGTTGTAAAGCTCGGGTTTTATCGGTTTTTACTTGTTATATATGTTTATACATCAGTATGTGAGTTTATAAAAGTTTACATTTGACGGGTCCAACCGACTAAGTTTTATTTGACAAAAACGTTAATCTTTCGGTTTTAGCCGAAAAGACGTAAAACTTAAGTATATAGTTTTATAACTTGGAAAAACATTTATACTTGTAATTTATATAACATGTCCCATTTTAATATCAGTATATATAACTATTTATCTATAATTATTATTAGCAACTAGTGGGTTTTATATATGTATATTTTAAAAATACAAAATTTTGAGTGCTTATATTATATACTATTTATTTTATCAAATCTGTCCTAAATTTTCAATCCACTAAAATGTCCATATCTAGAGTTCTATAATGAGATAGGACCTCAAATTTTTATGACAGTAACTACATGATATGTGCTCCATTTTATTCCTATAGCTACTGATGAATCAACCTCTAAATATTTTAGCAAATTCATCCAAAACAGTGTAGGCAGATTTGCACTCTAATCTTGTTTTGATCATATCTCACTCATTTTGATGATTCCATTGCATGACCAACTCTCACATGTGTATAACACATAATATTTACTGTAAATGGATTCCACTATGCCATTTTATCAGTTTATCATTTGGTTACTTACTGTTTTTATACAGCCAAATATTTTAAGCATGATTTAACCATTTTACATGTGGTTTTCCATCTTTTTACCCATGTTTATCAACACCAAATCCCCACATAATATTTTTAATCATCATTCATCATAATATACATATACATAAATAAAGAAAATACAAGATTACATAATCAAAATAACAAGAGGGTAGGAAGAAACAATCTCTATACCACCAAAGTGATGAAAAGGTTGAGATTTTGGATGAACAAGGCTTGGTTTTGGTAACCAATCTTATGAAATATCAAGACCACCTTCAAGATTACCAAGGATATGAAGACACCTTCAACAAATCAGCCCTAAACTCCTTCTTGAAAATAAGCCCAAAGACCTCCACGAAAACTACTTTTTATATGTTAAAATCACCTCCAATCTTCATCTTTTTGTGTAGTTATCAACATATGTTGATTATATCTTTTGTTTATGGTCAAAATTTAATGATGATGGTGATATAATGGTGGTGTTGGACGTTCGAGGGGAGAGAGGAAGAGTTGGGAGAGTTTCTTGGTTTGCATGTGTGAGAAATGGTTTATGGTTAGCTTGTTTTGTGGTTAAGTGGTTTTGCATAGCACTAAGGACATGTGTCCTTAGTGTGTATGTAAACTTGACACCACACTTGGTGTGTTGTCTAAGTCTTGGCCACCCATAGTGGGGGTGAGGCAAGTGTAAACTTGTCTCATCTACACTAATTTACGGGTACTCCTTGATTCTAGTTTCCTCGATTTACGTGCCCTCAGGTCGTTTTACGAAAAACGTTTTTATAAATTATGAATCAACGGCACAAAGCGAATTTAATAAAAATTGTCTCATCAAAAACGAGTTCAAAAACGTAAATACGTAAACATAGGGTTTCCGGTTTAGTCGTAAAGGACGTTAAATTATGCACGTAAGTCCTAATCTCTTCTCGTAAATTTATGAGTTTATGAACCAACACAAATTTAAAATCCCAAAATAATATTCGCGGATAAATTTATTTCCTGAAGTGTCGGACTGTCACCAAAATGGTGTATGTAAACGTAAGCACGTAACGTCCAATCCTCTGGTTTAGACGTAGTCGATGCTACTTCAAGATGTAAACCCAAATTTCTTCCCAAAAATAAGTGAGTTCATAATATAACATTAAAATAATGTTTTTAAATAATACTTGAGAATAAAATATCAACCATAAATTGACGGATTGTCACAATATGAAAGTACAGTAATAGAAAAACAACTCGAAAGAGTGTTTAAATAAACTTTATAAAATTTTATAATTTATCATTCAAACTCAGAGATTTTTAATAAAACAACTTGTACATACTTTGTACAATCACAGGTTCCCGTGATCTATAAAAGAGGTCTGAATGACAAAAATTCACAAATCTATATCTCTCCACGTCATCATTATGCTGCACCATGGTATCAATTATCAAAACCTGAAATTTATGCTTAAAGTCAACATAAAGGTTGAGTGATTTCATAGGTTTAAAAATAATTTGAATACAAGATCCTTTTTCCTGAGCTACGTTACTATTTGCCTGTAAAATCAGTTATATAATGCACTAAGCTTATGATACCGCGACTAGACATATCAGAAACCCACAATTGCCCTTATGAGGAAGTTTGCCAAACTATCCTACTTAGCAAAATAAAGTATGCATGTTTGACCACTGAGTTACTAGCAAGTGCGACTTTCCCAGACAAGGGATGTCAGTCCCCAAATAGTACTATTTACAATATTAGCACTCATTTCAAGGAAATGATTAAAGGTTCATAATTAAAAAGGGACTTTCAAGGTAGCAGTAAACATAGTGTCAATAATTATATCTGAGAAGCATACCAAAAACACTTGTATTTCAGTTTTAGCATATATCCCCCTCACGGGTTTTCAAATCATTTAATAATCAGCGCTCGTGAGGCTATGAACTCCCCTTAGGTCCAGTAAATCTTGTCAGGCTTATATCACACAGAATAACTTGAGCTAACAAACAAGAACTTGATCTTACACCAACCTATGTTGATCCCTTTGAATAGAATTAGTATAATAAGTTATGCGGAATCTAACTTATAAAGCAAATAAGAACAGAATTACTTTTAACTATTTTATTCTTTATTAATCGACTTGAATGAGGTACATCAATGTCATCGTACCTATGTTTTTTTATAGAGTATGGAACACTAGAAACTATTAGAATATTCTATAAAGATAAGTATATCACACGATATCTTATCAATATTCTAAACTATTAAGTATATCATAAAAGATATACTCTAACTATAACTATGACATATCTTTTACAAAGATATATTCGTCCTAATCAATATAGCAGTACTTGTACTTACACTATCAGTACTTACTATGTACCGCGTTAACACTAACGGTACTTGCCAACACTAACAGTACTTATACTTATACTAACGGTACTTGACACATTACAAATAATTCCCAACAATCCTCCCCTAAACAAGAATGATAACTTGTTTTCTTCTTGTTTCTCTTTGTACTGAATGTATTAAAATACATGTCTTCAGTCTTCTCTTCAAACGTGGATTGAACTTGGTAATCTTGTATTTGTATCGAACCAAATGTAGCCAAAAATTGTGCAAATATTCTTCTGATAAGATAATCTTCAAGTCTCATGAATATCATCTTTGTCTTCAAATTATGATCTTCTTGTGTCTTATAAACATTCATTTGTAGCAACTGTATTTGTCTTCTTGTTAAATCTGTGAACTCTGGATCATGAACTATTTTTCTTGATTTGATGAGACAAAACTTTCTGAGCATTCTTTCTTTAACTTATCTCTGAAATCAATACTCATGTGCTTGTATCTTCATTCCTAAAATAAAACAATTAATAGCAAAAACCAATCTGTATGGCATCATGATTTTTAGCAAATCATTAGCTATCAACGTATTTGATTTATTCTTTACCAGTTAGCCATACACTCTGGAATCGCCAATACTTTATTCATAAAGAATAAGGTGTAATGATAACCCTATAATTTTTTGTAAACTGCCAACCATCAACGGATTTGATAATGTCTTTACCTAGTATCGTTTGTCTAGGACATGCCAACTCTTTATCTCGAAACATGGTGAGTTTGAACCATATAGTTTTTAGCAAACTACCAGCTATCAACGGATTTAAGAAGTCTTTACCACAAACCGTTTGGTTATGGACTAGCCAGTTCTTATGTGTGTTAGACATAGTGAACTGAGAACCATTTGTGAAGTGTGACTAAAAGTTAAACACTTAAGGCTCTTTCTCAGCTTCTTCTTCTTGCTCCAAATCCTTGATTTGCTGTTTAACCATTCTGATCAACTCCAAAGCACCTTCAGATTCTTCTGAAACCTCTAATTATTGTTCTAACATCCTTTCCAACAATCTTCTTCCAAAAGGGTATCTTTTCTCTTGAAGCATGTAATAGGTTATATCATCTATATCCAAAGTATGTATGCCACATGATCTATAATATCTCTAGTAAGTAGGAACTTGATTCTCTAAGTCCTTTAATATTTGTTGATCATTGTTGTAAGGCTCATACATGAACTTCAATTCATTCCTCAATAGTGTGACTTCTGCTTGACCTTCACTTCCACCTTGAACAAATCTGTTATGGTCTTGAATGTCTTGTCTGTCAAGGATATCTAGAATCTCTTCTAGTAATCTGAACATCCTAAATGTTGCATCTGATCTAGTGATTCCATGAATTTCTAATCCTTGATTCATAGCACTTGTCCATCTTATGATGTTTGTCTTTTTTACAAAGATTTCTTTGTCAATACACTGATCTTCAAAGTTGACTATCTTCATGTTCTTTTTGCAGCTTTCATCATCATCACTATCGTGAACTATAGACTTTACCTTTTTCTAAGCTTCTTGCTTTTTTTTGGTTGATCTCTTCCTTTTTCCTTTTCTTTTGGAGATTTTGTCTTGATTTGACACATCAGAATCTTTCTCCAAATCAGTATGTACCGTTTCCTCAAGTACTGTTGACTGTGTATGTACTGCTTGTACATTTTCAGTCTCTTTTTCAACACCAAGAGCTGCATTTCCCTCATCCATTCCTTGATTAATCTCTACTTCTCTTGAAACTTTTGTCACCCTTTTCTTCTTTCTAGCATATGTAGTTTTGATAGGTGGAGATGCTTGTTTCTGTCCAGCAGTACTTTCATTAAGCCTAGGGTTACTTCTAAATTATTTTGTTGTTGTATATGCTTCTTTATATCTTCAATATCTTTCTTATCTTTTTCAGATCCAATCTCAGCAAAAGTCAATTTGCTCCTCTTGTGTTGTTCATACAAAGCCTTTACTTCATCAAAAGTTTTTCTGACCAATTGAGCATGGGTAAAATGCTTAACTTTCTTGAGATATGACATCATTTGATTTATGATTTGCATAGTGGTTGGAGGCTTAACTCTTTCTCTTCTTCTCTTTTCTACAAAGAACCTTTATTGCTCCCTTACCAAATGATCAATCAACTTGTCTTTTTCTTCTTCATCATAAGCATCCCTTTCTTCAGCTACTAAAGATTCTACAAGAAGTTTACTTGCCCTGAGTTTAGCCTGGATTCTATCATACTCTGCTATATTCCATTCTTGTTGCACTCTTTGGCCTTCAAGCAATTGTTGCTTTGCTGCAAGTTCTTCTTGTAGCTCATCTTCACGCATTTGTGCTTGTATTCTGAAGGTTACCTCTTCATCATGCTCCAGTTGATGAAATCTGTTCATGACTTTTCTTATGTCATCATCTGAATCATCACTTTTATTTTCAGATTCAGATTGAAGTTTCTTTTTGCCCTTATCCTTTGGATTTATCTTAGGTAGTTTCTTCAACAACCTTGAAGATCTTCTTTCTTCATATTCATTTGATTGTTGTTGAATGATAATACCTTTAGTAGTGGGCTTTAAAGCTTGAACTTTCTTACCTTTATCTTTTTCTGTATTGGCAAGAATTTCTTGTTGTGTCTTTTTCTCTGCTTCTACTTGTCTTACTTTCTCAGTTGAGCTCTTTTATCTGAGATCAAGCAGTAGTTGTGCTAAAGTATCATTTTCTCCAAAAGCTGGAGTTTGACTTTCTATAGAAGAAGGTAGTGAAGGTTTTTCACCATCGGTACTTGCAGTTGGCGTAGCAGTACTTGGCTCTTCAAAAGTATTTACTTCACCAGTAAAAGACATACTTGTTTCTTGAATCACCAAAGTATCTCCAGATATTTTTTCTTCTTTGGAAGATGTCTTCTCAACTTGTAACTCCTCAATCTTGTCTGAATCAGCACTCATTCTTGATCTTGACTGTACTTGGAAAGACTGTTTCTTGTGAAACCAAAATTGTCTTTGTGGTGGAGTTGAGACACAGGAAATTTAATAGTGATTTCCTCTAGCTTCTTATAAAAACTACTCCAATTAGCTTGTAGTTGTGATGATTGAGGTTGTGGCTGAGTTACCAACATTTCTTCATCTTATGGTTCCTCATGAGCAGTTTGTGGTTCCTCATGTTGAAGCTCCATATTTGTAGGCTCCAAACTTGCATTATCCACATTAGTCTCTATGCCATCAACATTTTCAAAGTTTTCAATGCCATCATCAGCTTCAAAATTGATTTCATTGCCAAAGATTCTTGTATGAATATCAGAAGAAGGTCCTTGTTCTTCATCATTCTTCCCCTGTTTGGTTGCATTCAGTTGCTTCTTCTTGAAGTTTCTGAACTTTTTCTTCTTAAGAGCAGCTCTCTAAATTACTCTGTTTTGCCTCATCCAGGGATTGACTTTATTCCTTAGCTTGATTAAATTGGCTTCCAATTCAGCAATTCTTTTGTCCTGAGCAAGCTTCTCTTTTTGCAACACATGTACCTGTTTAGACAAGCTTGTGCACAAAGCAGTTAAATTTGCAACATCCATCACCTCTGTTGTTGTTGCCTTTGGTGAACCACTAGCAGCAATTAAAGCAACAGGTGTGTGGATCATCTCATCAGAATGTGGTTGATCACCAACATTATGAGAGGAAGATTGAGTATCTTTAGTTGATTGGGGACTCTGATGAGAAGGAGTTTGCTAAGAAGCACTAGCTGAGCTAGGTTCCTCACCTTCTTGATTGGCTGGTTGGGCTAACATATTTGCAAATAAGTGTGTAACATTTCCTGTAAAAGCACTTCCTGGTTTGGTCAAGAAAGAGAAAGTTCTCTTTGTAAAAGTAGGAACATCCCATGTATTTGTCAACTCTGGTAGGTTAGGTATTTGGTCATTAACTAAAGCTTGAAGGAATCTAGGATACATTAAAAACTTTTTAATTCCTTCTAAATTCCTAGTCATGCCTTCAAAAATTAATTTTGAAAAATTAAAAACTTTATTATTTGCTAGACAAATACCAGCTGATGCCAAAGCAGCAGGGATTGGATCAAAAGATGTACTTGATGAGACTACATTTATACATAGTCTCATCGTCCAAATCGGGCTTAAAACGGTTAAAATGTCATAAAATACCCCCAAAATATGCTTTTGTTTGTTCATTGTGTATTTTAGGTACGGATATCGTGAATTCACAAAAAGATGACAAGAATCAAGCAAAAACAAACACGGGAAACGAAGCCGCACAAAATATCAAAAGGTTTGAAGTTTGAAGATTTGACAAGATTGGTCCCTCAATAATTGAAGACTTGTCATTTTATACCCTTGTAAACCTCAAAATTACATTTGGGTCCCTAAAATATCAAAAGGTTACATTATTGTCCCTTGAAGAATGAAAAATGTGCAAATATAGTCCTTGGTGAAAGTTATCATTATGCTTGGGCCACTTTTGACAAGTTGTTGAAAGTTATTTACAAAGGATTCTAAGAAAAGCTGTTGGAAACTTTGAATGACAAAAATATGGGAGTATAGGGGCTGTTTTGGCCAGACATTAAAACTTCATCAACCAACCACATCTCATCACCTCACACCCCATTCTACATCACCCACACCACCTCACACCCCACTCACTTAAACCAGATTAAATATACTTAATTTTGAAAAAGTATTTTTCCTACTAAACACACTAAACACCCCTAAAACGGATTAAACACACACATTCACACATACTTAAGAACATGAACCCTAATCCCTAATCGCCCTTAAATCAAAGGGGTTTTTGTTGATGATTTTCAGAACCTTGATTAACCATCACACAAACCAAACCCACTCATAAACTCTTCACCCCGTGACTTGTGTGATCCCACGTGGACTCGCCTGCTCCTCTATTTTGGGCAAAAAGAGAATGAAGACAAAAATCCAACGTCCTTGGTAAAAACTTGTTCCCAAAGACTTCAAACCAGTGGCCAAGATCATTTCATCCAGCTGTATACACTTCATCAGTCACATTTGGCCTTTGACTGAATTTTCAAGATTCAAGACTGGGCATTCAAGATACTAGGGTTTATTAGTTTACTTTGCATTCTAGATTCTTCTCATTACATGTATAAATAGAGACGACTTGTGTCTCTATTGTTTGTTACAGTTTTGGCTTGTAAACATTTTCTAATTAATAGTTAAAGTATTTTAAAATTCTTGCAAGTTCATCATTGAGTTCCTTTACTTCTTTCTTTAGATAATCATTTATGTTGTTTGCAAATTTAGTTTAAATTTTATGAAAGGTTTTTGTTTAAAATATTTGGCAAAAGGTTTTTGAGATCCAAGAATTCTGATCCTATTTGCAAGAAGATGTGACAGCCGAATCTTGTGATTGGTTTGAGGGTTCTTGTTAAATTCTTGTTGGTAATTTCATGTTCAAGGTTTTAAGTTCAAATGTTTGGTTTATCAAAAATCTGTTTTCCTTTTCCCTTTTCTTTCTTGTTGCTCATACTTTTAAAAGCCAAGACCTAATCTAGCTGACAACTAGCTCATGTGCTTGAGTTTTATAGACTTCCATCTTCTTTTGTTGGTGTTGTGATAAACAGGTACCAAGAAAATACCCCAATGCATTGACTGTTGTAGTTACCTTGGGGTGGACTGTAGTAGTCCCTCTTTGCATAAGCTCACCATTCCCTATAAGCTCAAGCCTTGTGCTTGGTGGAGAAGGCATCAGCAGGCCTTGGTGTGCCTTGGATGTAAGGCACACATTGTATAGTAAGCTTGAACCCTCTACCTAGTACTAGTCTTGTGTCTTTTGAGGTCTTGTGTGAAATATGTGATCTTGTGCTTTTTCTTTGTAGTTTAATGTGGAATCCATTATGGTTATGTGTTTTATGCATGTTGATATTAGTTTGAAAAAATTTTGAGTTTGATTTATGCAAAAACCCTTTCAAAAAATTGTTCATCAGTTTTTAAAGATTGTTTGGCAGATGCATGTTTAGGTCTTAGAGGACAAAATTGTTAACACTCGTTGCTTGTGCATCCTTTTTTAAGTGAGTAGAAATAGGTTGTGTGAGTTGCTTAAGTTATAGTTTAAAGACTATTAGTTTGCAAGTTTTCCTAAAAAACAGCTTAGACATAAATAGACAGATATAGATTTGATTTTGAGTATTATGATTTGAAATTTTGTTATCAGTGAGTTTCTTTGTTAGTTTAGGATTGTATGCTTTTGGTTTCAACTTTGGTTAGCTAGGGTGTGAACCAGTGACTGTATTCGCTCAATTTGTTGCTTGTTTTGTGTTAGAATTTAGTGTTTTTTGCTTTCTATTGACTCCCTACACTCCACTGAGTGTGGGGGTACCTTTGGTATCCAACAATTCCAAGAAACAAGCTCAAAAAGTGCTATAATCTGTTTTTTGTGAACCATCAGTGGGAACTCCTTTCCCGCTGATAGTGTTAGCTTTCCCACTGATGTACTAGAAAACAAAGCCAAACAACATGTCACTATCAGCCTTTTAGTGTTTTTGTCTTTAGTGACAGATTTTCATTGTTTTTCACATTTTACAATTTTCCCTGTTTAAGGTTATTTAATTTAAGATTTTTCAAAAAGTTATTTTATTTTTCTGAGTATTTAATTAATTTTTAGCATTATTTTAAGTTTTACATTAGGTTTTAATATTCTGTTTTTGTCTTTAGTGGGCAAATTTTAGCCTTTTTCAGTTCATTCAATTTTCTTAGTTTATGTAATTTATTTTAAGATTTTTAAAAAGAGAATTTCATTTTTCCCATTATTTAATTGATTTTTAGAATTATTTTAAGTTACAATTAGTTTTTGAAAAGAAAATTTATGTTTCTCATTATTTTATAATTTTTATGATTATTTTCATTAAAAATTAGTTTTTAGTGGTTTAAAAATAGAAAAATAGTTTTAAAAATTTAGGAAAAATAGTTTTTAGTGTTTAATTAACAGAGGTAAGATTTTAGTTTGAATTTTGTACTTTTTGTTAATTAAATTAATTTTACGGCTTTAATTAGCATTTAAAATTGAATATTAAATTAATAATAAGTTTTAAATTTTATTTATTGAATTTTTATTCTTATTTATATTATTTTAGACAGAGTTTTAATTTTTAAATTATTTTTAGCATTAATTTTTAATTTCGTCGGGTTTTACGTCATTACGTTTACGTTTTACGTTTTTCGTCGTAGTTTAATCGTAGTGTGACTCGTCTTTTAATTTTCTCTCTTTAAAACCCAAAAACGACACTAATCCAAACTTGATTTTTATTATTGGAACACATCACACACCTCCTTCGAGAACGAACTCGCATTTATTCGATTTGTCAGTTTTCCAAAACCGTCGAGTTTAATACTTGTCCGCTTTATACTTTGTTAATGCAAAACGCTACTTGCATTTTTCGGTCTCGCTTAGTTTTGTTACGACAATATGTAAAAACAAGCACTTACAAAAACAACGAAAAACGAATTCTTGAGTTCAAGTATTTTTCATTTTACCCATTTTCACTTAAGGTATGAATAAACAAGTACTAACCTTAATCAAGTGATCAAGTGATTTAGTCTTTTCTTAAAACTCACTTTTTATTAAGTGTGACAATTTTTTAATTAAACTTTCTCTTTAAGAAAATGTTTTATTAAATTAAATATTTGAAAATTTGAAAATGGCATATTCCCTTTTGATTTGGAATATCCTTTCTGGATATTTTTATAACCAGATATGACCTCCACCACTAAAGGACAAAAAGAGAGCGGAGTCTAGCCCGGCGGTTCCTTATTGGTAAGGTACCGCCGGCTGAGATAAGGAACCACGGGCAGATATAGCCGTTGGTCCTTTGTCCTATAAATAGTGGACATTTCTTAGATTTTCAATCCACCTCTTTTGCACACAAATTTCCAGATTTAAACTTACTTCTTAAATCACTCAAATCCTTGATTATTTGATTGATTACTACTTGTTTAGAAGTGAATCTATTTCATCCCTCCCTTCCTCTTCAAGTGCAAAGAGAAGAACACTATCATTGTGAAGTGTTGAGTCCACCACCAAAGATCCTTTGAAGATCAAATCTTATACATTTGTTGTTGTGTAATAGTTGTGAAGATCCAAGTAGTTGTGTCTATTTGGAAGTTGTGTATGTACTAAGTGTAGTTGTGTAGATTGGTCCTAGCTACGATTAGGGCTCGACATTTAGCTTAGAGTTGGAAATTGGTTAAGCGACGTGTATGGTTTTCTTCATCATAAGGAGCTTGTTGTGTAGTGAACTCTCGAGTAAGGAGTACTCGAGGAGTGGAGTAGGAACGAGAAGTGAGCTTCATTTACAAACCACTATAAATCCTTGGTGTTTGGTTTGATCTTTCTTTACCCTTAACTCTTTACATTCTTTATTCTTTGTACATATATATTAGTTAGTATTAGTTTAAATTACACTATCATGGTTCATATTGTGAATAATAAGATTTCACTTATTTCCGTAAGTCTAAGTTTTTTAGAAAAAGGATTTTTTGAAAACCATCATTTAATAAGTAAATATAAGAAACTATTCAACCGCCCCCCCCCCCCCCCCCCTTCTAGTTTCTACAATTGGTATCAGAGCGGGTTGCTTAAGTATTTTTAAAGTATATTGTATTTTAAAACTTGAATCGATCTATGGATTCCAACAAGTATCTAGAAGGGCAATCTATGCAAAGACCACCACTTTTTGAGACTTATGTGAAATCAAAAGATTTAGATCTTTGGCATGTTATTACCAATGGTGATTTTTTACCTTATCAATTTAATGAAGTTTCTAAAACAAAGGAATTGGTCACTTTTGACAAAGCTAATGATGATACTAAAAAGAAACTTTCGAAAAATAATGAGGCTAAAATGGTGATTTATAATGCTTTACCTAAGAAAGAGTATGAAAGGATTTTTATGTGTGAAACCGCTAAAGATATTTGGAACACTCTTTTAGTAACCCACCAAGGTAATATCCAAGTAAAAGAAAGCAAAATCGATCTTCTTGTCCAACAATATGAACAATTTGTCATCTTAGAAGATGAAGCTATTGATAGTGCTTTTGCTAGATTTAACATTATTATTACTAGTCTAAAAGCACTTGATGAAGGTTTTTCTAGCAAGAACAATGTTAGTAAGTTTCTTAGGGCCTTACATCCGAAGTGGAGAGCAAAGGTCACGGCGATCGAAGAATCGAAAGATCTCTCAACTTTATCACTCGATGAACTCATAGGCAACTTGAAGGTTCATGAGATGATAATTTTGAAGGACTCGGAATTGGTAAAGACCAAGAGTGAAAGGAAGTCTCTTGCACTCAAAGCCAAGAAGGCACAAAGAGATCATGATAGTGATGACGAGGAGTATGCATTGGCGGTAAGAGATTTCAAGAGGTTCTTCAAAAGACGAGGTCAACACGTGAGGCAACCTAACAATGACAAGAAACCATTCTTAAAGAATCGGTTTGCCAAGAACGAAAAGGGTGATAGGAATTGCCTTAGATGTGGTGATCCAAATCATTTCATTAATGATTGTCCAAAGCCTTCACGCGATAAGAATCACACGGTATTCGTTAGTGGTTCTTAGAGCGATAGCAGTGAAGATGTTGATGACAACCCAAAATAGGAGAAATGTCTCATGGCTCACACTTCTAAAGAGGTACATTCCGAAACAGAATATTATAGCAATGATAGCTCCACCTTAGATGATATTGAATTAGAAGGCCAATATGACAATTTACATAAACTTAGCCTTAAATTCATAGAAAAGAACAAAACACTAAAATCAACTAAAACTAAGCTTGAAAATGAGATTAATGAACTTAGGGAAAAATTAGGCAAGCTTGAGAAAAATAAAGAAGTTGATATAGGTTTCTTAGGTTGTGAGAAACTTAGGTTAGAGAATGAATATCTCAAGAGCACCTCCATTAAACTGGAAAAGTTCATGAAAAGTACTAGTGCTCTTGATGATATGTTAAACAAACAAATTCATTCTAAGGAAAAACTTGGTGTAGGTTTTAACTCAGATGAAGCATCAACTAGTGAACCTAAACAAGTCTGATTTTCAGAAAAACCATCTGCTGTACGTGGTCCCAAACTGTATGGGGCGGTTCCTTATCGATATGGAACCGCCGCCATAGATAAGGTACCACGCTCAGAAAAAGTTTTTGATGAAAATCCTGAACTTTCTGAAAAATCAAATTTAGGTGAACATCCTAAGCATCTTATTGTTAACAAAGTGAAATTACCCATACTTGACGACAATGCCGTTGATAGGTTCTATAAGCCTTTGAGTAAACCTCTAATGGGAAATAGAAGTTTATCAAGACCATCTTCTACTCCACCAAGAGTACAGAATGAGTCTAGGCCTAGAAGTAGAACGACAACACCTAGAAGAGATAGTCAAAACAATTCACGAGCTAGAAGTAAAACTCCAACACCAAGAAGGAATGACCATAACTCTAAACCAATATCAAATACACCTAGAAGAAATAATATACAACAAAATGGTTATATGAATTTTTATCCTCCTCCCTTTTGTTCCCCATGGGGAAACCCTCCTCAATTCATGCATCGCAACCAAATGCAAGGGATGTTTGGAACTAACTATTTTGGACCCATGAGATATTAGGGACCAAATGTTTGATCGTGTTTGTTGTTACCTAGATATGCTTGGGAATTGATTTGGAACCCGACGAGTGGATTAAGGATAGTGGTTGTTCTAAACACATGACGGGTAATCGAAGTTTGTTCTCACGGTACAAAGCATATGATGGAGGTAACGTCACATTCGTTAGTAGTCTACGTGGTAATATCATTGGCAAAGGTACGGTTTCTCTTGACTCCATGACTATTGAAAATGTTGAGCACGTAAACAATTTAGGGTTTAACCTTTTAAGCATAGGTCAAATTTGTGACAATAAGTGTAAGGTCATCTTTTCAGAAAATGATAGTGAAATCGTAAAAGATGGAAAGGTCATTAGAAAAGGTGTTAGAAAGCATGGGCTTTATGTCAGGAAGGTCAATAAGAAGTCAAAAGACAACATATGTCTTGCGACTATAGATGATAGTTCTACTCTTTGGCATAGGAGATTAGGTCACACTAATATGCGTCTAATTCAATCTTTAGTCTCTAAGGAGTTGGTAAGACACCTCCCCAAGATGAAGTTTGATAGTCACTTTTGTGATGCTTGCAAAGTTGGAAAGCAAGTTCACTCAAGTCACAAAGCCAAGAATTTGGTTTCAGCCTCTCGGTGCTTAGAACTCCTACATATGGATCTCTTTGGACCTACCGCCATACGTATTTATGGAGGTAACCTTTATACCTTAGTTAGTTGATGACTACTCTAGATTCAATTGGACTAGATTTTTGGCATCTAAGAATGAAGCTTTCGATCATTTCGAAATCTTTAGTCGAAGAATTCAAAATCAACTAGGTTGTCCAATTGTCTCTATTAGGACGGATCATGGTAGGGAATTTGATAATGAAGTGCAATTTGGTGCCTTTTGTGAAGCTCATGGTATTACCCATAACTTCTCGGCTCCTCACACTCCACAATCAAATGGGGTAGTTGAAAGGAAGAATAGGACCATCCAAGAGATGAGTAGGACGATGTTAAACGAGCAATCTTTGCCTCAAAAGTTTTGGTGCAATGTCGTGGACACATCAACTTATATTCTCAACCGAATTCTTATTCGACCCTTCCTAGGAAAGACCCCCTATGAGATTCTTAAAGGTAAGAAACCCTCATTGGAATACTTTAGGGTGTTTGGAAGCAAGTGCTTTATCCTCAACACCAAAGACTACCTTACCAAGTTTGACCCAAAGTCTTACGAAGGTATCTTTTTAGGTTATTCCCAAACTAGCAAAGCCTACATAGTCCTTAATAGAACCTCGGGCGTAATTGAAAAATCACTTAACGTGACTTTTGATGAAACCCCTCCTTTAACCAAGACACCACCATTGGTTGATGATGACTTGGATGAAGTAGAAGTAGTTAGAGCCAAAGAGGTTAGAAAAATAGGAGTTGAAGACCTTAGTGTTGAAAAGGAAGTAAACATTAAGGAGTCTAAGGATCATACTCTCAATAATATCATTGGTGACTTAAATCAAAGGACCCTAAGATCTCAAGTCCAAAACCAAAGTAACTTCTTTTGTTTCGTCTCCTTGATTGAACCAAAGAATGTTGAAGAAGCTTTGACGGATGAGAGTTGGGTTATTGCGATGCAAGAAGAATTGAATCAATTCGTTGCTAATGATGTTTGGGAACTTGTTCCTCCACCTAGAAGTTCTACCATTATAGGAACCAAATGGGTATATAGAAATAAGCTAGATGATAATGGTGTTGTGTCTCGTAACAAAGCTAGACTTATAGCAAAAGGCTATAATCAACAAGAAGGGATTGATTATGACGAGACATATTCACCGGTAGCTAGATTAGAATCCATTAGAATCCTTTTAGCCTACGCTTGTGCCTTAGATATTAAGCTTCAACAAATGGATGTAAAGAGTGCGTTTCTTAACGGTTTGATCAATGAGGAGGTATATGTGGCTCAACCTCCCGGCTTCATTGATTTTGAGAAACCGGATCATGTTTACAAGCTTAAGAAGGCACTTTATGGTCTTAAACAAGCACCCAAAGCTTGGTATGATAGACTTAAAGCGTTTCTTGTTAAACATGAGTATACCATGGGAATGGTAGACAACACTCTCTTTACAAAGAAGAAAGGTTCTCACCTCATAATCGTGCAAATATATGTTGATGACATTATATTTGGCTCAACTTGTCAAGAATTGTGTGATGACTTTGCCAAAATCATGCATGATGAGTTCGAAATGAGTATGATGGGAGAACTTAACTTCTTTTTAGGTCTCCAAATTAAACAAATGGACGATGGTATTTTCTTTATTCAATCTAAGTACGCTAAAGAAATGCTAAAGAAATTTAGATTAGAAGAATCTTGACCAATGAAGACCCATATGGCCTCGGATACTAAACTCACCGTAGATGATGATTGTGAGTCGGTAGACAACACCAAATATAGAGGTATGATTGGTAGTTTTTTGTAGCTAACGGCAAGTCGACCGGATATCATGTTTAGTGTTTGCCTTTGTGCTCGCTTCCAAGAGGCTCCCAAAACCTCTCACCTTGAAGTGGTAAAGCGTATCTTCCGATACATTAAGGGCACTATACATTTAGGATTATGGTATCCTAAAGGGACCAGCGTAGAAACCATTGTCTACGCGGACTCGGATCATACGGGAGACTATGTGGACCGGAAAAGCACTAGTGGTGTTTGTAACTTCATGGGTTGTTTTTTAACTTCTTGGTTCTCCAACAAACAAACCGCTCTTGAGATATCCACCACGGAAGCCAAGTATGTGAGTGCCAGAAAAGCATGCCAACAAGCTCTATGGATGAAGCAAGCGCTTTTTGATTAAGGGATTTGTCTTGATGATGTTCCCATCATGTGTGACAATAAGGGTGCTATAGACCTTAGCAAGAATCCCGTGCAACATTCGCAAACCAAGAACATCGAAATTCGTCACCATTTTCTTAGGGATAATGTTCAAAAAGGGAACATTTCAATTGAGAAGGTACCCTCCGAGGATAACTTAGCCGCCATCTTCACTAAGCCACTTAAGAGGGAACCTTTTAATTACTTGCGTCTAGGTCTAGGATTAACGGAACATATTCCTTAATTACTTTCCTTTATTGAGTCTCTTTCTTTCCTTTGAGTCTTGTATCACTTTGAGTCCTTGAGTCTCCTAAACTATTCTTGAAAATCTTCTCTTCTCCTTTTCAAAATCCTCAAAGTCTCTTTAAAAAATGGTTGAGAAATGGGTTGACGTTGTTAATTCAATCTAAAAATGTTTTTCATAGATTATTGCTATTAATCTCGAGCTTACATAATTCATATGTATGATTCTCTCAAACATAGCAAGAATAAGATAGAATCATGGAGGATCATTGTGTCATGACTTAAGGTCTTGTCTTACACACCTCCTACATCGATTTTTAAAAATCCATGTATTTTGGTCAATCTCTATTTGGTGAGTTAGTATGTGTTCTCTTTGTATATCTTTGCTTTCAAATATATCCCTATGATAAGTTAGACTAGAAAAATAAGATTAGATGAAAAATCTTCCTTCACCACCAAAACTCAACCAATGTAGGCGGTTCCATATATGAACCGCGGTTCCTTATCAATAAGGAACCGCCGGAAGCAATAAGGAACCGCGGACAGTGCTTCCTTATTTTTCAGGTATTTCTAAAATTCCAAATTTGTTCCAATATTTTTGAGAATCTTTGCTTCAACCCTTTGACCACCCCAAAAATACCTTGAGCCTTCCCTATTAAACCATAAGCATTTTGCCTTACTTCACATCCCAAAATGTCTTACTCTCCTAATGAAAGCCTTGATTCTCCTCCATTCTCCCCAATTGCTTTCAATCCCTACTCACCCAAGAACACTTTCAATCAAAATTCACCCAAGAACACTCCTAATCACATCTCTCCTACCTAGAATGTTGATTGTTGAACATCTTTTCTTCCACCACCACCCTTTAGTGTTCTTCCTCCTTCTCATGATAATGTCATGCACCATGGGACATATTGTCATTGTGGTCAATATCAACATCTTGCTATGGCACACATCTATGAGGAGTTGAGCTATATTAAGAATCTCTTAATCAAGCCTCCTCTTCACTGTGATTATGAGAACTCCACCAAGCCACCACCACCACATTCCGCCACTACCTTGCCTTTCATATAAGCATTGGTTGCTTATACATAAGACACCTTTTTCTTTTAAGCAAATCTTAGAATTCTAGATTAACTAGGATTAGATTTATGCTTTTGGCTTGCTTCCTATTTCATACATATTTGTATGACTCTTTTCTTATTTTTATATGACTTCACTTGGATCTTAGTCTTTGTGCTTTCTTCTCTTTTGTTCTTTTAGTGTGACCTTTAGCTATGTCTTGTTGGTTGCTTCTTTTGTTCAACTAACCCTTCTATGTAGCTTGTCACCATATCTCGATTCCTCCGTGCCCCAAGCTAGGGGGAGTAAGCACCAAGGGGGAGTCTTTGCAAAGTCCGTATCTTCAACACCGACTTGTGCAACCTTTTTGCTTCGACAAAGGGGGAGAAATGAATAAACTCGTCTTCGAAAATCTTGTGTTTTGGGTGATTGAGTTTATATATTGTCGAAATCAAAAAGGGGGATATTGTTAATGGAATAATGCCTAAAAACGCTACTTTCATTCTTCGGTCTCGCTTAGTTTTGATTACGACAATATGTAAAAACAAGCACTTACAAAAACAACGAAAAACGAATTCTTGAGTTCAAGTATTTTTCATTTTACCCATTTTCACTTAATGTATGAATAAACAAGTACTAACCTTAATCAAGTGATCAAGTGATTTAATCTTTTCTTAAAACTCACTTTTTATTAAGTGTGACAAGTTTTTAATTAAACTTTCTTTTTAAGAAAATGTTTTATTAAATTAAATATTTGAAAATTTGAAAATGGCATATTCCCTTTTGATTTGGAATATCCTTTCTGGATATTTTTATAACCAGATATGACCTCCACCACTAAAGGACAAAAAGGGAGCGGAGTCTAGCCTGGCGGTTCCTTAGCGCCTAGGCGGTTCCTTATTGATAAGGTACCACCGGCTGAGATAAGGAACCGCGGGCAGATATAGCCGTTGGTCCTTTGTCCTATAAATAATGGCCCTTTCTTAGATTTTCAATCCACTTCTTTTGCACACAAATTTCCAGATTCAAACATACTTCTTAAATCACTCAAATCCTTCATTATTTGATTGATTACTACTTGTTTAGAAGTGAATCTATTTCATCCATCCCTTCCTCTTCAAGTGCAAAGAGAAGAACACTATCATTGTGAAGTGTTGAGTCCACCACCAAAGATCCTTTGAAGATCAAATCTTATACATTTGTTGTTGTGTAATAGTTGTGAAGATCCAAGTAGTTATGTCTATTTAGAAGTTGTGTATTTACTAAGTGTAGTTGTGTAGATTGGTCCTAGCTACGATTAGGGCTCGACTTTTAGCTTAGAGTCGGAAATTGGTTAAGCGACGTGTACGATTTTCTCCACCATAAGGAGCTTGTTGTGTAGTGAACTCTCGATTAAGGAGTACTCGAGGAGTGGAGTAGGAACGAGGAGTGAGCTTCGTTGCCGAACCACTATAAATCCTTGGTGTTTGGTTTTATCTTTCTTTACCCTTAACTCTTTACATTCTTTATTCTTTGTGCATATATATTAGTTAGTATTAGTTTAAATTACACTATCATTGTTCATATTGTGAATAAGAAGATTTCACTTATTTCCTGAAGTCTAAGTTTTTGAGAAAAAATATTTTTTGAAAACCATCATTTAACAAGTAAATATAAGAAACTATTCACCCCCCCCCTTCTAGTTTCTACATACTTGTTTTTCCTAAGACTTGTATAGAAATACCTACATCAATTTTGGCGCCGCTGCCGGGGAGGTGTTTTTAGTGCCATTATACATATCGTTTTTGTATGAGTAGTGCGTGTTTGCTTTTCATTTTTGGAAAGCGTATATAACGTACATACTCATTTTTGTTATTTTTTGTACTATAGTATAGATATCCAAATAAAGTGTGTTTAATTATCCTTAATTAAACACACAAAAATCTTTTTACTATATTGTAGATATCCCATTATTCGTTTTTGTTTTTCTTGTTAACAACTGATTATTTATTAAGAAAACTAATGTTCTCGTGCGTCTAATCAAATTGAAATAGGGTTTAACGTGTGACTCAGTCATTTTTTGTGGATAAAAGAAAATGTCGTTATCTATTTCTAAAAATGAACTAAAACAAATGAAAAATATAAAGAAAATAAACAAATTAAAACTTAATAAAAAGTAAATTTAAAAATAAAACTAAACAAAACAATTTAAAATAAAACTTGACAAAAATGGCAGGAAAAATAAAATTTAAAAAACAATTCGGGAAACAAATTATATAATAATTCGGAAAACATTAATCTCAACCTAATTCGGAATTCATAATCTTTAAGTAATTCGGAATGCTAAAATTTTAAACCTAATTCGGAAAGTGAAACTCAAAACATAATTCGGAATATTAAAACAATAACTAGTTCGGAATGCGTACAAGTAAACAATTCGGAATGTTCATTAAGTACACAATTCGGAAAACTTGTACTAAACCTAGTTCGGAATAATTAAACTACAATTAGTTCGGAATATGGATTCTGAACTGGAATTCGGAAAACGAACTATGAACCTAGTTCGGAATATAAATCAACAACCTAATTCGGAATTCTATTAATATTAACCTTATTCGGAATATTAGAAATACTTAATTCGGAATACTAGATTTACATTATAATTCGGAATATTACTTTGTTAAATAATTCGGAAAACGAGACTAATACATAATTCGGAATAATCTGAATTTAAAACTTAATTCGGAAAAAAAGTAAAGTTTATTATTCGGAATAAATTTGTAATGAACACAGTTCGGAATATTAGGGTTTATCTATTCGGAATAAAGGAAAATAAGCAAATAAGCCAAAATTAAGCTAAACTAATATTTAAAATAAGCTAAACAAGACACAAATTAAAATCCTAAAAACACCAAATAAGCAAAATAAGTAAAATCTATTTAAAAAACATTTAAACTACCAAATCGACTCAATTAAAAATAAGCTAAACATAAAATAAGCAATAAGCACAATAAGCTAAAAACATCAGTCACATAAAAATAATAAGAACTATGAAATAAGCACTTCAAATCAAATAAGCAATAAGATCAAATAAGATACAAGATGATTAACCAAGTCAACACAAAATTAAAACAAGAAAGGAAGAATGAGATTAACTGAAAAGCTTAATTAAAATATAAAGATTCAAGATTCAACAATGGAGGATTAAATAAAATTAAAAACAATGAAGATTAAAATTACACCTACTCCTACTCCTAAACTAATCTAATCTAATAATGAAAAATGAAGGAGATAATCTATTTATAGGTGGAGAGTGGTTGGTGTTGTTCCTTCCTTCTGTCTTTTGTCTTCTCGTCTTTTTAATTAATTTGTCATTCTCGACTTTTTTCTCGGGATTTGTCGATAAATAAAATGAACTCATCTTCTAAATTCTTCTTTTATTAGAATTTGGTTCTTCGACTTGTTAAACTTCCGTCTTTGGTCCTTTTCTTCAATTAATCCTCAAAATAGGCCCATTGACTTTCGTTCTTTTTGCACTTTTGATCTTTGACTTTGTCTTTTGTCTTTTTCTTCGATAAAAGCCCGTAAAAGCCCGTAAAAGCCCGTGTTTTCTTCCTTTTTCATCTTTTGGTCCTAAAACACAACAAAAACACAAGCCACGCGTAATTCCAACTTTTACGACATTAAACACACGTTTTGGTCACGTTTTTATTTGTTTTAAGTGGTACGAGGATAAGTGTTTTCACACTTATTAAATCCCCTACACTTGACCATTGCAAATTGACCTCATACAATGCATTGATTTCAAAGCAAGATTTACATTCTCCTCATAATTAACCTATAATAAGTGTGAAAACACTTATCCTTTTACCACTTATTTCCAATAATAACAAGACCAAAACGTGTATTTTATGTCGTAAAAGTCGTAATTATGAGAAACTATTCAACCGCCCCCCCCTTCTAGTTTCTACAATTGGTATCAGAGCGGGTTGCTCAAGTATTTTTAAAGTATATTGTATTTTAAAACTTGAATCGATCTATGGATTCCAACAAGTATCTAGAAGGGCAATCTATGCAAAGACCACCACTTTTTGAGACTTATGTGAAATCAAAAGATTTAGATCTTTGGCATGTTATTACCAATGGTGATTTTTTACCTTATCAATTTAATGAAGTTTCTAAAACAAAGGAATTGGTCACTTTTGACAAAGCTAATGATGATACTAAAAAGAAACTTTCGAAAAATAATGAGGCTAAAATGGTGATTTATAATGCTTTACCTAAGAAAGAGTATGAAAGGATTTTTATGTGTGAAACCGCTAAAGATATTTGGAACACTCTTTTAGTAACCCACCAAGGTAATATCCAAGTAAAAGAAAGCAAAATCGATCTTCTTGTCCAACAATATGAACAATTTGTCATCTTAGAAGATGAAGCTATTGATAGTGCTTTTGCTAGATTTAACATTATTATTACTAGTCTAAAAGCACTTGATGAAGGTTTTTCTAGAAAGAACAATGTTAGTAAGTTTCTTAGGGCCTTACATCCGAAGTGGAGAGCAAAGGTCACGGCGATCGAAGAATCGAAAGATCTCTCAACTTTATCACTCGATGAACTCATAGGCAACTTGAAGGTTCATGAGATGATAATTTTGAAGGAATCGGAATTGGTAAAGACCAAGAGTGAAAGGAAGTCTCTTGCACTCAAAGCCAAGAAGGAACAAAGAGATCATGATAGTGATGACGAGGAGTATGCATTGGCGGTAAGAGATTTCAAGAGGTTCTTCAAAAGACGAGGTCAACACGTGAGGCAACCTAACAATGACAAGAAACCATTCTTAAAGAATCGGTTTTCCAAGAACGAAAAGGGTGATAGGAATTGCCTTAGATGTGGTGATCCAAATCATTTCATTAATGATTGTCCAAAGCCTTCACGCGATAAGAATCACACGGTATTCGTTAGTGGTTCTTAGAGCGATAGCAGTGAAGATGTTGATGACAACCCAAAATAGGAGAAATGTCTCATGGCTCACACTTCTAAAGAGGTACATTCCGAAACAGAATATTATAGCAATGATAGCTCCACCTTAGATGATATTGAATTAGAAGGCCAATATGACAATTTACATAAACTTAGCCTTAAATTCGTAGAAAAGAACAAAACACTAAAATCAACTAAAACTAAGCTTGAAAATGAGATTAATGAACTTAGGGAAAAATTAGGCAAGCTTGAGAAAAATAAAGAAGTTGATATAGGTTTCTTAGGTTGTGAGAAAATTAGGTTAGAGAATGAATATCTCAAGAGCACCTCCATTAAACTGGAAAAGTTCATGAAAAGTACTAGTGCTCTTGATGATATGTTAAACAAACAAATTCATTCTAAGGAAAAACTTGGTGTAGGTTTTAACTCAGATGAAGCATCAACTAGTGAACCTAAACAAGTCTGATTTTCAGAAAAACCATCTGATGTACGTGGTCCCAAACTGTATGGGGCGATTCCTTATCGATATGGAACCGCCGCCATAGATAAGGTACCACGCTCAGAAAACGTTTTTGATGAAAATCCTGAACTTTCTGAAAAATCAAATTTAGGTGAACATCCTAAGCATCTTATTGTTAACAAAGTGAAATTACCCATACTTGACGACAATGCCGTTGATAGGTTCTATAAGCGTTTGAGTAAACCTCTAATGGGAAATAGAAGTTTATCAAGACCATCTTCTACTCCACCAAGAGTACAGAATGAGTCTAGGCCTAGAAGTAGAACGACAACACCTAGAAGAGATAGTCAAAACAATTCACGACCTAGAAGTAAAACTCCAACACCAAGAAGGAATGACCATAACTCTAAACCAATATCAAATACACCTAGAAGAAATAATATACAACAAAATGGTTATATGAATTTTTATCCTCCTCCCTTTTGTTCCCCATGGGGAAACCCTCCTCAATTCATGCATCGCAACCAAATGCAAGGGATGTTTGTAACTAACTATTTTGGACCCATGAGATATTGGGGACCAAATGTTTGATCGTGTTTGTTGTTACCTAGATATGCTTGGGAATTGATTTGGAACCCGACGAGTGGATTAAGGATAGTGGTTGTTCTAAACACATGACGGGTAATCGAAGTTTGTTCTCACGGTACAAAGCATATGATGGAGGTAACGTCACATTCGTTAGTAGTCTACGTGGTAATATCATTGGCAAAGGTACGGTTTCTCTTGACTCCATGACTATTGAAAATGTTGAGCACGTAAACAATTTAGGGTTTAACCTTTTAAGCATAGGTCAAATTTGTGACAATAAGTGTAAGGTCATCTTTTCAGAAAATGATAGTGAAATCGTAAAAGATGGAAAGGTCATTAGAAAAGGTGTTAGAAAGCATGGGCTTTATGTCAGGAAGGTCAATAAGAAGTCAAAAGACAACATATGTCTTGCGACTATAGATGATAGTTCTACTCTTTGGCATAGGAGATTAGGTCACACTAATATGCGTCTAATTCAATCTTTAGTCTCTAAGGAGTTGGTAAGACACCTCCCCAAGATGAAGTTTGATAGTCACTTTTGTGATGCTTGCAAAGTTGGAAAGCAAGTTCACTCAAGTCACAAAGCCAAGAATTTGGTTTCAGCCTCTCGGTGCTTAGAACTCCTACATATGGATCTCTTTGGACCTACCGCCATACGTATTTATGGAGGTAACCTTTATACCTTAGTTAGTTGATGACTACTCTAGATTCAATTGGACTAGATTTTTGGCATCTAAGAATGAAGCTTTCGATCATTTCGAAATCTTTAGTCGAAGAATTCAAAATCAACTAGGTTGTCCAATTGTCTCTATTAGGACGGATCATGGTAGGGAATTTGATAATGAAGTGCAATTTGGTGCCTTTTGTGAAGCTCATGGTATTACCCATAACTTCTCGGCTCCTCACACTCCATAATCAAATGGGGTAGTTGAAAGGAAGAATAGGACCATCCAAGAGATGAGTAGGACGATGTTAAACGAGCAATCTTTGCCTCAAAAGTTTTGGTGCAATGTCGTGGACACATCAACTTATATTCTCAACCGAATTCTTATTCGACCCTTCCTAGGAAAGACCCCCTATGAGATTCTTAAAGGTAAGAAACCCTCATTGGAATACTTTAGGGTGTTTGGAAGCAAGTGCTTTATCCTCAACACCAAAGACTACCTTACCAAGTTTGACCCAAAGTCTTACGAAGGTATCTTTTTAGGTTATTCCCAAACTAGCAAAGCCTACATAGTCCTTAATAGAACCTCGGGCGTAATTGAAAAATCACTTAACGTGACTTTTGATGAAACCCCTCCTTTAACCAAGACACCACCATTGGTTGATGATGACTTGGATGAAGTAGAAGTAGTTAGAGCCAAAGAGGTTAGAAAAATAGGAGTTGAAGACCTTAGTGTTGAAAAGGAAGTAAACATTAAGGAGTCTAAGGATCATACTCTCAATAATATCATTGGTGACTTAAATCAAAGGACCCTAAGATCTCAAGTCCAAAACCAAAGTAACTTCTTTTGTTTCGTCTCCTTGATTGAACCAAAGAATGTTGAAGAAGCTTTGACGGATGAGAGTTGGGTTATTGCGATGCAAGAAGAATTGAATCAATTCGTTGCTAATGATGTTTGGGAACTTGTTCCTCCACCTAGAAGTTCTACCATTATAGGAACCAAATGGGTATATAGAAATAAGCTAGATGATAATGGTGTTGTGTCTCGTAACAAAGCTAGACTTATAGCAAAAGGCTATAATCAACAAGAAGGGATTGATTATGACGAGACATATTCACCGGTAGCTAGATTAGAATCCATTAGAATCCTTTTAGCCTACGCTTGTGCCTTAGATATTAAGCTTCAACAAATGGATGTAAAGAGTGCGTTTCTTAACGGTTTGATCAATGAGGAGGTATATGTGGCTCAACCTCCCGGCTTCATTGATTTTGAGAAACCGGATCATGTTTACAAGCTTAAGAAGGCACTTTATGGTCTTAAACAAGCACCCAAAGCTTGGTATGATAGACTTAAAGCGTTTCTTGTTAAACATGAGTATACCATGGGAATGGTAGACAACACTCTCTTTACAAAGAAGAAAGGTTCTCACCTCATAATCGTGCAAATATATGTTGATGACATTATATTTGGCTCAACTTGTCAAGAATTGTGTGATGACTTTGCCAAAATCATGCATGATGAGTTCGAAATGAGTATGATGGGAGAACTTAACTTCTTTTTAGGTCTCCAAATTAAACAAATGGACGATGGTATTTTCTTTATTCAATCTAAGTACGCTAAAGAAATGCTAAAGAAATTTAGATTAGAAGAATCTTGACCAATGAAGACCCATATGGCCTCGGATACTAAACTCACCGTAGATGATGATTGTGAGTCGGTAGACAACACCAAATATAGAGGTATGATTGGTAGTTTTTTGTAGCTAACGGAAAGTCGACCGGATATCATGTTTAGTGTTTGCCTTTGTGCTCGCTTCCAAGAGGCTCCCAAAACCTCTCACCTTGAAGTGGTAAAGCGTATCTTCCGATACATTAAGGGCACTATACATTTAGGATTATGGTATCCTAAAGGGACCAGCGTAGAAACCATTGTCTACGCGGACTCGGATCATACGGGAGACTATGTGGACCGGAAAAGCACTAGTGGTGTTTGTAACTTCATGGGTTGTTTTTTAACTTCTTGGTTCTCCAAGAAACAAACCGCTCTTGAGATATCCACCACGGAAGCCAAGTATGTGAGTGCCAGAAAAGCATGCCAACAAGCTCTATGGATGAAGCAAGCGCTTTTTGATTAAGGGATTTGTCTTGATGATGTTCCCATCATGTGTGACAATAAGGGTGCTATAGACCTTAGCAAGAATCCCGTGCAACATTCGCAAACCAAGAACATCGAAATTCGTCACCATTTTCTTAGGGATAATGTTCAAAAAGGGAACATTTCAATTGAGAAGGTACCCTCCGAGGATAACTTAGCCGCCATCTTCACTAAGCCACTTAAGAGGGAACCTTTTAATTACTTGCGTCTAGGTCTAGGATTAATGGAACATATTCCTTAATTACTTTCCTTTATTGAGTCTCTTTCTTTCCTTTGAGTCTTGTATCACTTTGAGTCCTTGAGTCTCCTAAACTATTCTTGAAAATCTTCTCTTCTCCTTTTCAAAATCCTCAAAGTCTCTTTAAAAAATGGTTGAGAAATGGGTTGACGTTGTTAATTCAATCTAAAAACGTTTTTCATAGATTATTGCTATTAATCTCGAGCTTACATAATTCATATGTATGATTCTCTCAAACATAGCAAGAATAAGATAGAATCATGGAGGATCATTGTGTCATGACTTAAGGTCTTGTCTTACACACCTCCTACATCGATTTTTAAAAATCCATGTATTTTGGTCAATCTCTATTTGGTGAGTTAGTATGTGTTCTCTTTGTATATCTTTGCTTTCAAATATATCCCTATGATAAGTTAGACTAGAAAAATAAGATTAGATGAAAAATCTTCCTTCACCACCAAAACTCAACCAATGTAGGCGGTTCCATATATGAACCGCGGTTCCTTATCAATAAGGAACCGCCGGAAGCAATAAGGAACCGCGGACAGTGCTTCCTTATTTTTCAGGTATTTCTAAAATTCCAAATTTGTTCCAATATTTTTGAGAATCTTTGCTTCAACCCTTTGACCACCCCAAAAATACCTTGAGCCTTCCCTATTAAACCATAAGCATTTTGCCTTACTTCACATCCCAAAATGTCTTACTCTCCTAATGAAAGCCTTGATTCTCCTCCATTCTCCCCAATTGCTTTCAATCCCTACTCACCCAAGAACACTTTCAATCAAAATTCACCCAAGAACACTCCTAATCACATCTCTCCTACCAAGAATGTTGATTGTTGAACATCTTTTCTTCCACCACCACCCTTTAGTGTTCTTCCTCCTTCTCATGATAATGTCATGCACCATGGGACATATTGTCATTGTGGTCAATATCAACATCTTGCTATGGCACACATCTATGAGGAGTTGAGCTACATTAAGAGTCTCTTAATCAAGCATCCTCTTCACTTTGATTATGAGAACTCCACCAAGCCACCACCACCACATTCCGCCACTACCTTGCCTTTCATATAAGCATTGGTTGCTTATACATAAGACACCTTTTTCTTTTAAGCAAATCTTAGAATTCTAGATTAACTAGGATTAGATTTATGCTTTTGGCTTGCTTCCTATTTCATACATATTTGTATGACTCTTTTCTTATTTTTATATGACTTCACTTGGATCTTAGTCTTTGTGCTTTCTTCTCTTTTGTTCTTTTAGTGTGACCTTTAGCTATGTCTTGTTGGTTGTTTCTTTTGTTCAACTAACCCTTCTATGTAGCTTGTCACCATATCTCGATTCCTCCGTGCCCCAAGCTAGGGGGAGTAAGCACCAAGGGGGAGTATTTGCAAAGTCCGTATCTTCAACACCGACTTGTGCAACCTTTTTGCTTCGACAAAGGGGGAGAAATGAATAAACTCGTCTTCGAAAATCTTGTGTTTTGGGTGATTGAGTTTATATATTGTCGAAATCAAAAAGGGGGAGATTGTTAATGGAATAATGCCTAAAAACGCTACTTTCATTCTTCGGTCTCGCTTAGTTTTGATTACGACAATATGTAAAAACAAGCACTTACAAAAACAACGAAAAACGAATTCTTGAGTTCAAGTATTATTCATTTTACCCATTTTCACTTAATGTATGAATAAACAAGTACTAACCTTAATCAAGTGATCAAGTGATTTAATCTTTTCTTAAAACTCACTTTTTATTAAGTGTGACAAGTTTTTAATTAAACTTTCTTTTTAAGAAAATGTTTTATTAAATTAAATATTTGAAAATTTGAAAATGGCATATTCCCTTTTGATTTGGAATATCCTTTCTGGATATTTTTATAACCAGATATGACCTCCACCACTAAAGGACAAAAAGGGAGCGGAGTCTAGCCTGGCGGTTCCTTAGCGCCTAGGCGGTTCCTTATTGATAAGGTACCACCGGCTGAGATAAGGAACCGCGGGCAGATATAGCCGTTGGTCCTTTGTCCTATAAATAATGGCCCTTTCTTAGATTTTCAATCCACTTCTTTTGCACACAAATTTCCAGATTCAAACATACTTCTTAAATCACTCAAATCCTTCATTATTTGATTGATTACTACTTGTTTAGAAGTGAATCTATTTCATCCATCCCTTCCTCTTCAAGTGCAAAGAGAAGAACACTATCATTGTGAAGTGTTGAGTCCACCACCAAAGATCCTTTGAAGATCAAATCTTATACATTTGTTGTTGTGTAATAGTTGTGAAGATCCAAGTAGTTATATCTATTTAGAAGTTGTGTATTTACTAAGTGTAGTTGTGTAGATTGGTCCTAGCTACGATTAGGGCTCGACTTTTAGCTTAGAGTCGGAAATTGGTTAAGCGACGTGTACGATTTTCTCCACCATAAGGAGCTTGTTGTGTAGTGAACTCTCGATTAAGGAGTACTCGAGGAGTGGAGTAGGAACGAGGAGTGAGCTTCGTTGCCGAACCACTATAAATCCTTGGTGTTTGGTTTTATCTTTCTTTACCCTTAACTCTTTACATTCTTTATTCTTTGTGCATATATATTAGTTAGTATTAGTTTAAATTACACTATCATTGTTCATATTGTGAATAAGAAGATTTCACTTATTTCCTGAAGTCTAAGTTTTTGAGAAAAAATATTTTTTGAAAACCATCATTTAACAAGTAAATATAAGAAACTATTCACCCCCCCCCCCCTTCTAGTTTCTACATACTTGTTCTTCCTAAGACTTGTATAGAAATACCTACATCAATTTTGGCGCCGCTGCCGGGGAGGTGTTTTTAGTGCCATTATACATATCGTTTTTGTGTGAGTAGTGCGTGTTTGCTTTTCATTTTTGGAAAGCGTATATAACGTACATACTCATTTTTGTTATTTTTTGTACTATAGTATAGATATCCAAATAAAGTGTGTTTAATTATCCTTAATTAAACACACAAAAATCTTTTTACTATATTGTAGATATCCTATTATTCGTTTTTGTTTTTCTTGTTAACAACTGATTATTTATTAAGAAAACTAATGTTCTCGTGCGTCTATTCAAATTGAAATAGGGTTTAACGTGTGACTCAGTCGTTTTTTGTGGTTAAAAGAAAATGTCGTTATCTATTTCTAAAAATGAACTAAAACAAATGAAAAATATAAAGAAAATAAACAAATTAAAACTTAATAAAAAGTAAATTTAAAAATAAAACTAAACAAAACAATTTAAAATAAAACTTGACAAAAATGGCAGGAAAAATAAAATTTAAAAAACAATTCGGGAAACAAATTATATAATAATTCGGAAAACATTAATCTCAACCTAATTCGGAATTCATAATCTTTAAGTAATTCGGAATGCTAAAATTTTAAACCTAATTCGGAAAGTGAAACTCAAAACATAATTCGGAATATTAAAACAATAACTAGTTCGGAATACGTACAAGTAAACAATTCGGAATGTTCATTAAGTACACAATTCGGAAAACTTGTACTAAACCTAGTTCGGAATAATTAAACTACAATTAGTTCGGAATATGGATTCTGAACTGGAATTCGGAAAACGAATGAAATGAGTATAATGCAAGTTCGTTTTCTCAGTTCTTAACTAATAGAAAGTCCAACCAATATCGGATTTATAATTGTTCTTGGTTGTTCAAGCTTGCTTGGTAATCTATTACTAATTCAAACAACACTATCTAAAAATGAAAAATATAAACCTACTTATACGTAAAACAAGTTGCAAATTCCAAATTTTATTCAAGTAAAATATAAAAATGCAAAATATAAAACTATAAGGACTGAAAATGTAATTTCTATGAAATGTAAATGCTTGAAATGAAAGTTCTATCAACTATAGGGACTAAAAATGTAAAACAGTTAACTATAAGGACCAAACTTGTAAAAACTTTAACAAACTAACCAAATAGTAACTAACTAACAAACTTAACAACTGAAATTTAACAAACTTCCAAAGTCCAGGGACTGAATATATGCAAACCCTAAAAACTAGGAAGATTAGCCAAAGATTAACACTAATTGAAAAGCAAGGACTAAAGTGCAATAAAACTAAACTTTTAACCAAAAAACGGGACAAAGTGAAGAATAAGCTCGTTTGAGCTTATTACTCAACCAAATAAGCTGAAATCACTTGCAAAACTCTTAAAATCCAATTATAGCTACGTGTGTTCAAGGAAATAAGCTAAAAGTCCAAAATAAGCAATTGAGTGCTTATCAATAAGCTCAAAATAAGCTACAGCCTAATCCAAACATCCACAACTTGATTTTATTATCAAAACTGATTAAGCACTTGATTTAAAGAAGGGGAAATCAAATTAGAACCAATTTCATCCAGTAATAAGCTAGATATCCGAAATAAGCTAAAATGAGCTTATGTTGACCAAACGTTGACCAATTTTTGGAAAAAAGTTCAAATTCTCAAAAACTCATATTCAACACTTTCTAAACAGGATTGTGAAAGAAAATCACTACTTTAATGAAGTGGATAATGAGAACCAGTAAAACAGTATGCAATTTATCTCAGAGAATAGCAAATGCTCAGGCTTGAGCTAAAAAGCTTATTACCAGCTTATTACTTAATACTGTAGATTTTCCTTTTTAAGTCTAAAAGTTTATGATGTAAACTAAGTCTGGAAACAAATTTGAACAAATTTCATCAAGAATTAAAGGAGAACTAAGCAAATGAAAATGGTGAGTTTCAAAGAACTAAGCTGAAACAAGTATGACCCAAACTTTTTGTTAACCAATTGCCTGTTTGACCTTTTTTATGACTTGCAAATGACTAAGAACTACTTTTTACCATTTAATGTCTAGAAACAAACTCTGAAACACCAATTTCTAATACTTGAAAATTACTTAATAGCTACTACCAAACACTCCTTAAAATGATTTGATCAAACTTTTACAAAGACTAATTGAGTACTGGTTTAAACTGATATAGAGGCTATAGCAAACTTGTTTCAATGGACAAATTGAAAACTAATCAAACTGAAATCACACAATTATATCAACTAGAACTCAATTAAGGTGCAAAGCTAAAATGTTACTGAAAATGAGCTTAAAACTACAAAACTGAACTCAAATGAACAAGTATGAAGTAACTGAACTACAAACACTCAAACACAATCAAACAGCAACTAATCAAGTATAACATGTAGCCATCAAGATTATACTAGGAAATTGAGCATGCAAGGACTGTTTAGAGGAACATAAAACAAGAGCTAATAAACCTATTGTAGAGGTCCTTTGGGAAGAAGAGGAGCGCTAAGCTCTCTTGCCCTAGTGATACCACCACCTATCACTAGTAATCAACTTAAATCAACAATCAAAACAGCTACAATCCTCTAGAATCATCAATCTGCTACAATTCTTCAAAGGAACAATGGCTAGAACTGAATTCTGATCAAACAGCAACAATACTTCAACAATGTCAGTTATGATCTATGATTGATCACAACAAACATTTAACAGCAACAATGGAATCACACAACAGCAGGAAAGTAGCAGGAATTGAAGAACAGAATTTGGCGGGAAACTTGAATTTGAAATTTATTTGATGAATTCAGTTACAAATGTTTGTTACAAACTACTAACTAACTAACTGACTCAAGAGTTTGTCAGACTCTTAAGTAGTTAGGTGAGAAGTAGGGAAAAAGGGAAAGGGAAATTTAAGAACTATGTGTTTTACAAATTTAAGCTACAATCACAAATGAAGTACAAGCTAGGTATTTATAGGCATGAAAGGAGATTCTGTTGGAGTTTGTGACGTGTTCGGGCCAATCATAGCTTGACACGTGGAGGAATTCTGCAAATCCCACTTTGAAGGTGATGAACTAATTTGGGTGTTTTTGATTGAGTGGATTATTTGTTAATTGGATTGCACCATTGGATTCCTCTCTTCAAAACGAGCAAGTTTGGTGTTTTGATCTTCTCATGAAACGCCTTCTATCAAAATCCCGATCCTGGAAATGTTTTTGTTAAAGAAGATGGACACGTGGCGCCTTCTTATTGGTTGAGGAAGAGAGTTGCGGATTGAACTGTTGTGATATGGTAATAAATGAGGCGGCTGTAAGTGGGTATTAATGAGGGTGAAGTGGCAATCCATGTTTACTTTTTCCTTGCTTCTGATTGGTTGCTTCATTTTCACATGGATTAAGATTGCAAAACTTTCCAAAGTTGGCAGATTTGGTCCCTATACTTGGCAGATTCCCATTTCAAGCTAGGATCTTCATTCCTTTGTCATTTTTGGTCCTTTAACTTTGATAACTTGTACAAAATGGCCCTTTGACTGAGTTGACTTTGTAGTTGACCAGATTTGACTTGAATCTTGACTTTTCTTTATTTACACTTCTAGTCCTCCAACTTTCACAACTTGTCAAGATAGGTCCTTGAACTTCAAAGTCTTGTCACTTTTGATCCTCTTTTGTCTTTTTCATCCATTTGAGCTTGATTTTTCCTTGTTTGCTTGAAATTGTATCCTTTTACCTACATAAGATCACACAAACACAAACATACCACATAACACTGCTTTTTACAAGATAAATGGGTATTTTGCTTCATGTTTTAGGGTTATTTGTTGATAAAAGGATATGAGTTTAAGCTCATATCAAATTCCCCTACACTTGAGCATTGCCATGTCCTCATGCAATATTATATTTCAAGGCTTAAAAATTTACATTTCTCTCATAATTAATCCGCCTTGGCCATATGAGATGCATCTACACTACTCTAAACTAAATGATGCATGATTTTGACTTTTTACAATGCAATGAATCAAAATACAATTCTATCTATATCTTTTTGATTTTTCTTGAAATGGTTTTGATGGAAATAACTCGTAAAGAAATCAATGACTTGGATTAGGGCTTGGATACCATGAACATTTATCACCCTCAAGTTTCACTTTCCCCATACCAAGCTAGTAAATGGGATCATTGCATTCACAAGTAAAAAGTGCATCAACTTATTCATGACAATTAAATGTGGAACCGGTTATTAATTGAGCAAATTGCTTGTAGGCAAATTTGTCATTATTTAAAGTGTGAAGTATAAGAAATGTAAAATCCAAAAATAAGGAAGCACGGTTTTAATCCTAAGTAATCTTCTCATCCATTACTTGAAAAACCGCTCACAATTAATATAAGTCCGTATTAAGAGTAATAAGTCATTCGCCTTATGTGTAAAATCCTCATGTCATGCTTTCATAAGTAACTACACACTCGCTAAGGAAAGAAAAATAAAACTCACGCAATAATTTACATCCGCATCTTTTTGAGATTTTGGATCTTCAACCCCGCAACCCGTCAAGGTAATATTGGATTGGAGCAATCTATTGAATCCCCGCAACCCGTCAAGGTAATATTGGAACTCAATAGTCACTATAATTAACACCACACTGCCCCTCTTGGGAGTCTTGCATTATATTTTTTTCTTTTCTTTTTCTTTTTTTCTTTTTTTTTCTAGCCACTCATTTTTTTTTCATAAGCCGCTCTTATTTTTCTTTATTCCTCACCAAGAAATTTGCAAAGAAGAAAAGGAAAAACACCCGCTAAATATGGAGCATGACATAAGTCTAGTACACATAAAACGTGCTAACTTAGAATCTTAAGACGTACTCATATCAACCATAAATGATTAGCCAAAAATGCATAAGAGATTACGAACCAATTAAAACCGTACTTGATTATTTATTAACAATTATATACAAGCGAAGAAAATAGAGATAAAGAAGAGAAGGGTTAAGCCACAAGTAATTGCCATGAAGTCTATCTAGCCCTTTTACACTTGCTTCAACTCTATCACTTCCCATTCTCCACAAATTTAAAATTTCAAAGAATGAAATTGGTGGAAGCTTAGCCTAATAGAACAATGAAGGACTACATGGTTAAGGATACTAGCTAGAGAATGCTAAAATAAGCAAACTCGGGTTGAGTCAAAATATCCATGGCGGGCCTAATATGTCAAAGAAGTCTAAACTTGTTAAAACCATGTTTTATTATATTTTTTCCTTTTTATATATTTTTGATGAAAAATAAAAGAAGAAATATATACAATGCAAATGTGTTTTGCAAATGAAAAATGATTGATGCAAAAATTATGAATGCATATTTTTGTTGGCCAAAGTAGATCAAAAATTTGAAAAATGTTGAAAATTCAATTTTCCATGTTATCATGCAAGACAATGACAAGTTCTAGGTAAGGTCACTTCGATAGAAGACCCCCCTACACTTAAGCTAAACATTGTCCTCAATGTTTAAGAGCATGGAAGTATAAAAACTTCCCCTACACTTATGACAATGAATAGACTTTGCTTAACCCAAGTTAAGGAAAGGACTAATATTAGTGAAATCATGTTTAAGCACAAGGTGTCAATGAAAAATCACTAAAGTAACGAAGTGAACCGGATACAAGGGCCTCCTCCATAAGCTCCAAAGCATGAGATGAGTGAGCAACCCTACAAACAAGCATGAAGACAAAATAAGGTCTCCCCTACACTTATCTCCAAATCTATGCCTTTATTTCGAACCTACAACACTCTAAACCTAGTTATACGATGCTTGAGTTAATGAGTCTCTAGCTCGACTCGTCCCTCAATGAATTAATTCATGGGGAAAATGGGGACCTCTTGGACCATTTCAACGGAAATGTCCTCCCCAAAGTAGTGTTTAACACGGTGACCATTCACTTTAAAATTTGGACCATCGGGTTGGGACAACTCAAGAGTTCCATATGGAAACACTTGAGCAATAGTGAATGGACCGGACCATCTCGACTTAAGCTTGCCCGCAAAAAGCTTCAATCTTGAGTTAAAGAGGAGAACCGGCTCTCCAACTTTGAACTCACGATTCTTAATCTTAGCATCATGCAATTTCTTAGTCTTTTCCTTGTATAGCAAAGAATTCTCATAGGCATTGGCTCTCAACTCATCCATCTCATTGATTTGATATTTCCTATGTGAACCGGCTTGGTTTAAATCAAAGTTAGCCCACTTGAGAGCCCAAGATGCCTTATGTTCTAACTCAAATGGGAGGTGGCACGCTTTTCCATAGACAAGCCTATAAGGAGTACAACCAATTGGTGTCTTAAAAGCCGTCCTAAACGCCCACAAAGCATCATCAAGCTTATCCGACCAAGAAGCTCTATGCTCTCCCACCGTTCTCTCTAAAATTCTCTTTAAACCACGATTTGTGACCTCGGTTTGACCATTTGTTTGAGGGTGATACGCGGTAGAAAGTCTATGATTCACTCCATATTTCTTCATAACTCTCGTGAATTGATCATTACAAAAGTGCGTACCACGATCACTTATGATGGCCCGAGGTACACCAAATCTAGCAAACAATTGTTTCAAGAACTTTACAACCACTCTAGCATCATTAGTAGGTAAGGCTTTAGCCTCCACCCACTTGGACACATAATCCACCGCCACAAGTATATACTTGTTTCCCTTAGAGGATGGAAAAGGTCCCATGAAATCTATTCCCCATACATCAAATATCTCACACTCTTGGATAAAATTTTGTGGCATCTCATCACGTTGTGTAATTTTTCCTTGTCTTTGACAAACATCACAAAATTTCACCATCTCTTGAGCATCCTTGTAAATGGAAGGCCAATAATAACCCGAATCAAAGACTTTCTTGGCGGTGTAGTTAGGCCCAAAATGTCCACCCGTAGGTCCTTTATGACATGCGTCTAAGATTTTAAATGCCTCGGGCCCATCTACACACCGTCTAATGATTTGGTCCGCACATTGCCTAAAAAGATATGGATCATCCCAAAAGTAATACTTAACTTCCTTAAGAAACTTTTTCTTTTGTTGGTAAGTAAGACCCTCAATAAGCACATTGCCCACAAGATAGTTTGCAATATCCGCAAACCAAGGTGTGGCATCCTCTTGGGAAGAGATAGACATGAGCTCCTCTAATGGAAAGGATTCATTGATTTCTTGATGTGGGAAATCTCCTTGAAAAGGATGCTCAAGTCTACTCAAATGATCCGCCGCTAAATTCTCGGCCCCTTTTTTATCACGAATCTCTATCTTAAACTCTTGAAGCAACAAAACCCATCTCAAAAGCCTAGGCTTAGCATCTTGTTTTGTCATAAGATACTTGAGAGCGGAATGATCCGTATACACTATGGTCTTGGAAAGCACAAGGTATGGTCTAAACTTCTCAAAAGCATATACTATAGCAAGCAACTCTTTTTCCGTGGTAGTGTAATGAAGTTGTGCACCGGTCATGGTTTTACTCGCATAGTGTATAGGTTGGAAATGCTTATTAACTCTTTGTCCTAAGACGGCCCCCACCGCATAATCACTAGCGTCACACATAAGCTCAAAAGGTAATTCCCAATTTGGAGAAACCAAAACGGGAGCCTTTGTCAATTTCTCCTTAAGTGTCTCAAAAGATTCTAAACAAGCTTGGTCAAAAATGAAAGGAGCCTCTTTCTCCAAGAGATGAGTCATCGGTCTAGCTATCTTAGAGAAATCTTGTATAAAGCGCCTATAAAAACCCGCATGACCTAAGAAACTCCTCACACCTTTAACCGAGGTGGGTGGGGGAAGCTT
Organism: Glebionis coronaria; assembly: GCA_025667525.1. Classification (NCBI taxonomy): domain Eukaryota; kingdom Viridiplantae; phylum Streptophyta; class Magnoliopsida; order Asterales; family Asteraceae; genus Glebionis; species Glebionis coronaria. The sequence continues at coordinate 414,370,985 of CM046876.1, forward strand.
AGCAATCACATCAATTTTGGCTCGATCAACTTCTAATCCCTTATTGGATATCTTGTGTCCTAAAACAATCCCCTCTTTAACCATAAAGTGACATTTCTCCCAATTAAGCACCAAACGTGTTTCCTCACAACGCTTAAGCATTCTCTCAAGATTGGTGAGACAAGAGCTAAAGGAGTTCCCAAATACGGAAAAGTCATCCATAAAAACCTCCATGGTTTGCTCTATCATGTCGTGGAAAATCGCCATCATGCACCTTTGAAACGTCCCCGGTGCATTACATAGGCCAAAAGGCATCCTCTTGTAAGCAAATGTACCGTATGGACAAGTGAATGTGGTCTTTTCTTGATCCTTAGGGTCAATGGGTATTTGAAAATAACCCGAAAAGCCATCAAGAAAACAATAGTACTCATTTCCCGCTAAGCGTTCAAGCATTTGATCCATAAAAGGAAGCGGAAAATGGTCTTTCCTAGTTGCCTCATTGAGTTTTCTATAATCAATGCAAACTCTCCAACCGGTTACAAGTCTCGTGGGAATAAGCTCATTGTTCTCATTAGGCACCACGGTGATTCCACCCTTCTTTGGAACACAATGAACCGGGCTAACCCATGGAGAGTCGGAAATGGGGTAAATCATGCCCGCATCTAAGAGTTTAATCACTTCCTTCTTAATCACCTCATGAATTTTTGGATTAACTCTCCTTTGGTTTTGAATGGCGGGTTTATAATCATCCTCCATAAGGATTTTGTGAGTACAAAAATGTGGATCAATTCCCCTTATGTCGGATATTTTCCATGCTAAGGCTTTCTTGTGTTTCTTAAGGACTTCAATAAGTTGCTCCTTCTCATCCTCTTTCAATTCCTTAGCAATAATCACCGGTAATTGGTCTTTTCCTTCTAAGAAAGCATATTCTAAGTGGGATGGAAGTTCCTTAAGTTCAATGGGAGGTGGACTCTCTATGGAAGGTTCCTCAATGGTAATCTCTTGTGGAATAGGAGAAGGAATAGGGTCCTCATTGAGCAACTTTTGGATTGTAAGAATATCTTCTTCCCAATTAATGGGAGAATCATCATCACCAAGAAAGTTGGACTCAAATTCCTCCAAGAGGAAATCACTCTCTCCAAAAGGTGTTAAAGAGGGAGCAATTGAGGCCACGGTTTCAACATGTGGAATCTCATCACTAGCATTCTTACAAGCATCATGAAAGTGTTCATTACACACTTCATCTAGCACATCCACAATGTTAATAGTCTCACAAGGTCTAGACTCCTTAACTTCTTTCCTATCACAAACTTTCCCTAACTTAAACACCACTTTCTCATCCTCTACTCTCATAATTAATTCTCCTTCCGCCACATCTATCAAGGTACGACCCGTTCTCAAAAACGGTCTACCAACAATCAAAGGCACTCTAGGATCCATGTCATAATCGACCACTACAAAGTCGGCCGGAAAGGTAAACTTATCCACACCTACAAACACATCTTCCGCTATACCTACGGGGTGATCTATGGTTCGGTTGGCTAGTTCAAGAGTCATCCTAGTGGGGGTGAGCTCGGGAAGAGAGAGTTGTTTCCAAACCGATAAAGGCATGAGATTTATGCTTGCCCCTAAATCCGCCAAAGCCATGCAATTTTCAACACCGGGAAAATTACAAGGTATCAAGAAGCGCCCCGGATCTCCAAGTTTTGTTGGTAAGGTTTTAAGTAACACCGCGGAACAATTTTCATTAAGTGATGTGTTGGGCAAATCAACCAATTTTTCTTTGTTTGAGAGCAAATCCTTGAACATCTTAGCAAACTTTGGCATATAAGCAAGAGCTTCCGCAAAGGATATGTTGATATTGAGTTGCTTGAACATCCTTAAGAAATTGGAGACTTGTATGTCATCTTTGTTCTTTAACTTGTCCTTTTTCAACCTTGAAGGGTATGGAAGAGTAGGTGTTGGTGTAGGTGGAATAGGTGTTGTGGTGGAAGATTTGTCTTTGTTAGCCTCTTCATTGGGAAGTGTGGAAGGTAAAGGAGAAGTATGAGGTGGTTGAGAAGGTGTGTTTGAGTGAATAGGAGCACTTTGAGGAGGTGGAGTAGAAGTAGAAGGCTTATCACAAGTAGGAGCACAAGTGGGTTGAACAATAGTAGGTTTAGGAGGTGAAGGATCCTTTATTGTTGTACCACTCCTTGTTGTAATAGCATTAACATTGGCCCTAGGGTTTGTTTGTGTGTTAGAAGGTAAAGCCCCTTGTGGTCTTTGAGTTACCGCCACTAAAACCCTATTGATTTGTTCCTCCATTGTACGTTTCACTTGGTCATTCATTCTCTTCTCAATTTCACGCATTTTCTTGTCAACATACTCTTGAGTCTCTTGCATCCCATATCCTTGAGTTTGATTTGGAGGGTAAGCTTGATTTGGTATTGGAGCATATGCTTGATTGGGAATAAATGGAAGTGGTTGATTAAATCCTTGTTGTGGTGGATAAAAGGTATTAGCTTGAGGTTGAAATTGATTGGGTGCTTTGTAATTATTGCCTTGGTATGGTTGTCTTTGCCCTTGATTCCTTGCTAAAATTTGAGGAGGATTTTGTGGAATTTGGGTGGGTGGTTGGGGTGGGAAGCCGGGTGGAGTAAGGTAATTTTGGGATTTGTAAGAAAGGTTATTTGGATTGATGTTAGGCTTGAAGTGTTCACGGTGTTCCTCTTGGTAAGCATAGCATTCCCCTTGATACCCTTGCACCTTGTCACATTGTTCATACGAGTGGGGACCTCCACAAGTAACACAAGAAATGGTGATGGCATTCACATTGTTTGAGGAATTGTTCAATGTCATGCTCTTAAAAGTTTGAAACATGTCTTGTTGTGCTTGCAAATGCCTCTCACTTTCTCTATCCATCCTTTGAAAAATAGCTTCTTGAAACTTGAGGAGTTGGTTGTCAAAAGGGATTTGAGAAGTGTTTTGGATAACATGAACTCTTTCTTCAAATGGATCGTTTGTTTGAACCATTGCCTTAGTCTCAATAATGTTCAAAGCCTCATGGTATGTCTTGAAATGAATACTCCCTCCCGCGGAAGCATTTAGTGAATCTTGGTGGTGAGGTTTAAGGCCATTATAGAAGGTATTGATTTGGGTTAGATCATCCATTCCATGATTAGGGCATCGCCTCAACAACTCACTATACTCTTCCCAAGCATCACCAAAGGATTGACTAGGTTTTTGTGTAAAGCCCATAATCAAATTTCTCAAAGCCATAGTCTTTTGTGGAGGAAAGAATTTGTTCAAAAACTTAGTGGTAAAATCATCCCATGTGGTGATACTATCGGGTGGTTGGGTGTCTAACCAATGCTTAGCACTCCCATCTAATGAAAATGACACTAACATCAATCTAATGACGTCAGGTGGAACCCCATTATGCTTAATGGTGTTGCAAAGTGAAAGGAATCTCTTAAGGTGAGCATGGGGATCCTCATTTTGTTTTCCAAAGAAAGGTGATGCAGAAACCATATTGATCATAGATGTATGTAGCTCAAATGTGTTAGCGGGAAAGTCGGGAATCTTAATGGCACTAACATATCCATGAACGTTGGATTGCATACGTTCATACAAAGTACGATTATCAATAGCCATGGCTCCTTGTGGTGGTGACAAAGCACGATTCTCGTGATCGGCTTGGTGGACGGTGGTGGTCTTACTCTTTCTCTTTTTCTTCCTTTTCGGAGGAAGAGGTTGTACACCAATCGGTATTTGTGCACGCCCGCGAGTGAGCATGCAACTCAATACGAGGAATGAGAGAGAAGCTCTCGTGTGACTTTGAAAAGAATAAGATTATCCTCTTCGAGTTTCGATATTAAATATCCACAAGAAAATAACAATATATGTAATACTACTTTGGGTGCAAGACCCTCAATGAAGCTTTCCTTCTTAGAATACTCCCAAGTGAACGGGGGGTTAGGTGGCGCGAAGCACTTAAGTACCTATTGACCCTTAGATGGCATTTTATAGCACATCGCCTTTCTATTCACTTAAATGTTCGTATTCTTCGAATTGTTGCTTATTGAGAGTATTTATCTATTCTTGCTTTATTTTGTTTGATCGATACGCGTGTCAAGGACCGGAACGCCCCTCAACACGGTGTATTGCCTCGGCAATACTTATGGAAGATATGTAGATTGATTGTTCTTATACGTATACGTATTTACTTATTATAATATATGGAAAATATTTTTGTATTTATGAGTTTTTTAAAGGAAAATACTATATGTACATAAAAACCGAGAGAATCCAATAATATATATTTTTGGGTGCAATCTCTTAGGAAAAAGATTGCTTTTTGGATTTTTTAATTTTTTTTGGTCAATTCTTTAGGAAAAGAATTGTTTTGTTAATTTTTTAGTTTTTATATATTTTTATATTTTTGATTTTTTATTTGTTTTTGATTTATGATACGTAAAAATAACGTTCACCAAATGAACGGATCCCAAAAGCCAATGAAAACCGTCAATCGATAGTCTCTCGTGTAGTCAAAGAACCGGCAGCGGCGCCATTTGAAATGAGTATAATGCAAGTTCGTTTTCTCAGTTCTTAACTAATAGAAAGTCCAACCAATATCGGATTTATAATTGTTCTTGGTTGTTCAAGCTTGCTTGGTAATCTATTACTAATTCAAACAACACTATCTAAAAATGAAAAATATAAACCTACTTATACGTAAAACAAGTTGCAAATTCCAAATTTTATTCAAGTAAAATATAAAAATGCAAAATATAAAACTATAAGGACTGAAAATGTAATTTCTATGAAATGTAAATGCTTGAAATGAAAGTTCTATCAACTATAGGGACTAAAAATGTAAAACAGTTAACTATAAGGACCAAACTTGTAAAAACTTTAACAAACTAACCAAATAGTAACTAACTAACAAACTTAACAACTGAAATTTAACAAGCTTCCAAAGTCCAGGGACTGAATATATGCAAACCCTAAAAACTAGGAAGATTAGCCAAAGATTAACACTAATTGAAAAGCAAGGACTAAAGTGCAATAAAACTAAACTTTTAACCAAAAAACGGGACAAAGTGAAGAATAAGCTCGTTTGAGCTTATTACTCAACCAAATAAGCTGAAATCACTTGCAAAACTCTTAAAATCCAATTATAGCTACGTGTGTTCAAGGAAATAAGCTAAAAGTCCAAAATAAGCAATTGAGTGCTTATCAATAAGCTCAAAATAAGCTACAGCCTAATCCAAACATCCACAACTTGATTTTATTATCAAAACTGATTAAGCACTTGATTTAAAGAAGGGGAAATCAAATTAGAACCAATTTCATCCAGTAATAAGCTAGATATCCGAAATAAGCTAAAATGAGCTTATGTTGACCAAACGTTGACCAATTTTTGGAAAAAAGTTCAAATTCTCAAAAACTCATATTCAACACTTTCTAAACAGGATTGTGAAAGAAAATCACTACTTTAATGAAGTGGATAATGAGAACCAGTAAAACAGTATGCAATTTATCTCAGAGAATAGCAAATGCTCAGGCTTGAGCTAAAAAGCTTATTACCAGCTTATTACTTAATACTGTAGATTTTCCTTTTTAAGTCTAAAAGTTTATGATGTAAACTAAGTCTGGAAACAAATTTGAACAAATTTCATCAAGAATTAAAGGAGAACTAAGCAAATGAAAATGGTGAGTTTCAAAGAACTAAGCTGAAACAAGTATGACCCAAACTTTTTGTTAACCAATTGCCTGTTTGACCTTTTTTATGACTTGCAAATGACTAAGAACTACTTTTTACCATTTAATGTCTAGAAACAAACTCTGAAACACCAATTTCTAATACTTGAAAATTACTTAATAGCTACTACCAAACACTCCTTAAAATGATTTGATCAAACTTTTACAAAGACTAATTGAGTACTGGTTTAAACTGATATAGAGGCTATAGCAAACTTGTTTCAATGGACAAATTGAAAACTAATCAAACTGAAATCACACAATTATATCAACTAGAACTCAATTAAGGTGCAAAGCTAAAATGTTACTGAAAATGAGCTTAAAACTACAAAACTGAACTCAAATGAACAAGTATGAAGTAACTGAACTACAAACACTCAAACACAATCAAACAGCAACTAATCAAGTATAACATGTAGCCATCAAGATTATACTAGGAAATTGAGCATGCAAGGACTGTTTAGAGGAACATAAAACAAGAGCTAATAAACCTATTGTAGAGGTCCTTTGGGAAGAAGAGGAGCGCTGAGCTCTCTTGCCCTAGTGATACCACCACCTATAACTAGTAATCAACTCAAATCAACAATCAAAACAGCTACAATCCTCTAGAATCATCAATCTGTTACAATTCTTCAAAGGAACAATGGCTAGAACTGAATTCTGATCAAACAGCAACAATACTTCAACAATGTCAGTTATGATCTATGATTGATCACAACAAACATTTAACAGCAACAATGGAATCACACAACAGCAGGAAAGTAGCAGGAATTGAAGAACAGAATTTGGCGGGAAACTTGAATTTGAAATTTATTTGATGAATTCAGTTACAAATGTTTGTTACAAACTACTAACTAACTAACTGACTCAAGAGTTTGTCAGACTCTTGAGTAGTTAGGTGAGAAGTAGGGAAAAAGGGAAAGGGAAATTTAAGAACTATGTGTTTTACAAATTTAAGCTACAATCACAAATGAAGTACAAGCTAGGTATTTATAGGCATGAAAGGAGATTCTGTTGGAGTTTGTGACGTGTTCGGGCCAATCATAGCTTGACACGTGGAGGAATTCTGCAAATCCCACTTTGAAGGTGATGAACTAATTTGGGTGTTTTTGATTGAGTGGATTATTTGTTAATTGGATTGCACCATTGGATTCCTCTCTTCAAAACGAGCAAGTTTGGTGTTTTGATCTTCTCATGAAACGCCTTCTATCAAAATCCCGATCCTCGAAATGTTTTTGTTAAAGAAGATGGACACGTGGCGCCTTCTTATTGGTTGAGGAAGAGAGTTGCGGATTGAACTGTTGTGATATGGTAATAAATGAGGCGGCTGTAAGTGGGTATTAATGAGGGTGAAGTGGCAATCCATGTTTACTTTTTCCTTGCTTCTGATTGGTTGCTTCATTTTCACATGGATTAAGATTGCAAAACTTTCCAAAGTTGGCAGATTTGGTCCCTATACTTGGCAGATTCCCATTTCAAGCTAGGATCTTCATTCCTTTGTCATTTTTGGTCCTTTAACTTTGATAACTTGTACAAAATGGCCCTTTGACTGAGTTGACTTTGTAGTTGACCAGATTTGACTTGAATCTTGACTTTTCTTTATTTACACTTCTAGTCCTCCAACTTTCACAACTTGTCAAGATAGGTCCTTGAACTTCAAAGTCTTGTCACTTTTGATCCTCTTTTGTCTTTTTCATCCATTTGAGCTTGATTTTTCCTTGTTTGCTTGAAATTGTATCCTTTTACCTACATAAGATCACACAAACACAAACATACCACATAACACTGCTTTTTACAAGATAAATGGGTATTTTGCTTCATGTTTTAGGGTTATTTGTTGATAAAAGGATATGAGTTTAAGCTCATATCAACGAACTATGAACCTAGTTCGGAATATAAATCAACAACCTAATTCAGAATTCTATTAATATTAACCTTATTCGGAATATTAGAAATACTTAATTCGGAATACTAGATTTACATTATAATTCGGAATATTACTTTGTTAAATAATTCGGAAAACGAGACTAATACATAATTCGGAATAATCTGAATTTAAAACTTAATTCGGAAAAAAAGTAAAGTTTATTATTCGGAATAAATTTGTAATGAACACAGTTCGGAATATTAGGGTTTATCTATTCGGAATAAAGGAAAATAAGCAAATAAGCCAAAATTAAGCTAAACTAATATTTAAAATAAGCTAAACAAGACACAAATTAAAATCCTAAAAACACCAAATAAGCAAAATAAGTAAAATCTATTTAAAAAACATTTAAACTACCAAATCGACTCAATTAAAAATAAGCTAAACATAAAATAAGCAATAAGCACAATAAGCTAAAAACATCAGTCACATAAAAATAATAAGAACTATGAAATAAGCACTTCAAATCAAATAAGCAATAAGATCAAATAAGATACAAGATGATTAACCAAGTCAACACAAAATTAAAACAAGAAAGGAAGAATGAGATTAACTGAAAAGCTTAATTAAAATATAAAGATTCAAGATTCAACAATGGAGGATTAAATAAAATTAAAAACAAGGAAGATTAAAATTACACCTACTCCTACTCCTAAACTAATCTAATCTAATAATGAAAAATGAAGGAGATAATCTATTTATAGGTGGAGAGTGGTTGGTGTTGTTCCTTCCTTCTGTCTTTTGTCTTCTCGTCTTTTTAATTAATTTGTCATTCTCGACTTTTTTCTCGGGATTTGTCGATAAATAAAATGAACTCATCTTCTAAATTCTTCTTTTATTAGAATTTGGTTCTTCGACTTGTTAAACTTCCGTCTTTGGTCCTTTTCTTCAATTAATCCTCAAAATAGGCCCATTGACTTTCGTTCTTTTTGCACTTTTGATCTTTGACTTTGTCTTTTGTCTTTTTCTTCGATAAAAGCCCGTAAAAGCCCGTGTTTTCTTCCTTTTTCATCTTTTGGTCCTAAAACACAACAAAAACACAAGCCACGCGTAATTCCGACTTTTACGACATTAAACACACGTTTTGGTCACGTTTTTATTTGTTTTAAGTGGTACGAGGATAAGTGTTTTCACACTTATTAAATCCCCTACACTTGACCATTGCAAATTGACCTCATACAATGCATTGATTTCAAAGCAAGATTTACATTCTCCTCATAATTAACCTATAATAAGTGTGAAAACACTTATCCTTTTACCACTTATTTCTAATAATAACAAGACCAAAACGTGTATTTTATGTCGTAAAAGTCGGAATTATGTGTGCTTTGTGTTTTTATTGGGTTTCAGGATAAAAATATGAAAAAAGGAAGAAAACACGGGCTATCACGGGCTTTTATCGAAGAAAAAGACAAAAGACGAAGTCAAAAGATCAAAAGTGCAAGAAGAACGGAAGTCAAAGGCCTATTCTGAAGATTTATCGACGAAAAAGTCTAAAGACGGAAGTTTAACGAAGTTGAAGAACCAAGTCTATTAAAAGAAGAAAAATAGAAGACGAGTTCAAGTTATCATTCGACTAATCCCGAGCCTAATTAGAGAAAGACGAGAAGAAAAGAAGAAACAAGCACTTTCCACCTCCCCTATATATAGTTAGAAAAATAGTCATTAAGGAGTTAGTCTTCATTTTTTTGTTTTTAATTTTAGTAGGTAATTAAGTGTGTTTTATTTTTCTTCTCTCTAATTTTTTTTCAAGCTTATCAAACCTTCATCTTAATCTTGTAATCTTTGATCTTAATCTTTAATATAATCAAGTTTATTTCATAATTCTCATTCTACCTTTCTTAATAATCTATTGTTTTTGCTTAATTAATCATGTAGTTGGTTTATTTTTGTTGATGATGTGATTGTTTGCTTATTTGATTGTGCTTATTGAGTTGGTGTGTTTAAAGTTTTTAGACTAAGGTGCTTATTTGCTTAATTTTTATGATTATTAGTTTTAAAAAAAAAATAAGTTGATTTTGATGATTTAATATTTTTCATAAAAAGTTGATTTTAAATTTTTGCTTATTTAGTGTTTTTAAAAGTTTTTAAATTGTGTCTTATTAGCTTTTTCTAAAAATTGATTTGGTAAAGGTTTTGGTAAGGGCTTATTTAATTTTTTAGCTTATTTTAGTTTTTCTTAGATTTGAAGCTAATTTGGGTTATGTATAAACCCTCTTTTCCCGAACTAAGTCAAGTACCAGCATATTCTGAATTAAATACAAATTCTTCTTTCCCGAATTAGTTCTTTCTCCATTTCCCGAATTACATCCAATTCTTGGATTCCGAACTACATCAGAACTATATTCCGAGTTAGGTCAAAACTGTGGATTCCGAGTTGTGTGTAGTATACCATTTCCTGAATTAGATCCAAGTCACGGATTTTGAACTGTGTGTGTTTCCCCATTCCGAATTAGATCAAATACTTGTATTCCGAACTAGGTCCACTGCATACGTTTTCCGAATTACATGAAGTATGAGTAATCCGAATTAGGTCCACATCTCATCATTCTGAATTAACTTCAGTATTCAATATTCCGAACTACGTTGGTGATAGAGTATTCCGAATTACGTTCGGATTTGTATTTCCCGAATTGTGTGTGGGATCTGTTTTCCCGAATTAGTTAAGTGATTGGTATTCCGAACTACGTTTTGAACTTCCTATTCCGATTTAGTTGTTGGGTCCTTTATTCCGAAGTAAGTGTTGGATTGCATTCCGACTTAGGTCCAGTATTGTGATATTCGGACTTATGTTCTAGTTTCTGTTTACTGTTTAGTTTTAAATCTTAACTTTTCCCGCCATTTTTCTTATATGTTGTTTTATTTGTTTTAACTTAGATTTATTTTAAAGTTTTCATTTTTATTAACTTTTCAAAATTTACTTTTTAAAGTTTTAATTTTCGTAATTTATTTTTAAATCTTAATTTTTATTTTAACTTTTAAAGCTTTCATTTTTACTCAACGACATTTTCATTTTCATTTTCATTTTCATTTTCATTTTCATTTTCTTTTTCATTTTCATTTTAATAGATAATTACCTTTAGCTATTTTCACTAATTTCTACTGTGCAGCAATTCATTCTGGAAAAGAAATCGAGGTTAGAAGTTCTCTTATATTTTTAATAGCTTTTATATTTATGCTGTTTGTAGACACAGTTGACCAAGCTCCCCCTTTTAGTGACCAATACCAACAATTCCACCATTAACCGTGATCAATTCGGATTGAATCGAGTACGAACAACACTTTCAAAGAGAACACACAAACGTCATAAATCAAATGGCGCCGCTGCCGGATCTTTTCGTAAATATTAATGGTTTTTAGTGAGAAAAATTGGATTTTGGGATCCGTTCTTTTGGGAACGTTATTTTCAAGCACAAAAATTTTCAAAAATCCTTAAAAAATATAAAATTTTCAAAAATCCAAAAACAATAAAAAAGATAAAAAAAACCAAAAATATTTTATTTTCTTTTAGTGTATGTGTACTCGATCTACGTCTTATTCTGAGCCCAAGAATCTTAGAGACTTAGATATGGCTGGTGTGCATAACAATAATAACAACCCACCTCACCCCAATTTGAATAACAACAATGGCCCACAACCCGACTTACGCACGATGGAGGAGCTCTGTCAGCCAACAATGAACGGACGCGGAGGACCGATTGCGCCGATGCAAATCACGGCTCCTGAATTTTCGTTGAAGCATGACATAATCCAGCAAGTTCAAAACGCTTGTCCTTTTCGCGGATTACCGGATGATGATGCCAACAAACATCTCGACAAATTCATAACCGTCACTCAAAGCATGAAATTGCCTGGTGTTTCCATGGATTTTCTTCGCCTTCACCTCTTTCCACACACTTTATCCCACCATGCCGAAAAATGGTTTGATCGTCTTCCCAAAAACTCAATTCATACATGGAATGACATGACTCAAAAAGTTTTGTCGCGCTACTTTCCACCATCCATGGTCACTAGTCTTCGCAACCAAATCAGTGGATTCACTCAAGAACTTGATGAGTCACTTTTCGATGCTTGGGAATGCTACAATGTCTTGATCGACCGATGTACGAACAATAACATGCTCCCCGTTACTTTGATTGATATTTTCTACAATGGTTTAACTTTTCGTGATCGTGATACAATTAATGCTGCCGCCGGTGGTACATTCGTGAAGAGACGACCTGAGGAGTGTAGAGAGCTTATTGAGAACATGACCACTCACCACAAAAATGGGATTCATCCGCTTCTTCAAGGAATAACCCGAAGACCAATGTTTCTTCTACTTCATTAAACCCAGAGATGACCGAATTCACCCGAATGATGGCCGAAATGAACAAAAATATTCTACTCATAGCTACGAATCAACAACAACAAGCTAAAGCTGTAGCAACTTCTTGTGAGATTTACGGGGGTTCTCATTCATACACCGATTGTCCTTCGACTCATGACAATCCGAAAATGTGTATGCCTCTAACGGTAACTTTTATATGGGAGGCTATCAAGCTCGTCCTCAAGGTGACCAAAATTTGCTCAGTTATCGTTCAAACAACTTCCTTTCACCACCCGGTTTTCCTCCTCAAAACCAAAACAATTTCAACCGAAACAATTAAAACCAAACTCGACCTCCAAATCAATATCAAACCCAAAGAAACCCATATCCACCTCAAGGCAATAACCAAGTTTACCAACAACCCGCTTATCAACCACCTGCCTACCATGCTCCTCCTTCCAACCAACCCACCGCATTTAATCACGAGGTTGAAACTTACATGAGGACTAATGACGCGCTGGTGCAGAATCTTCAGCGTCAAATCATCAACTTGAAAGGAGATATGGCGAAACAAGGGAATGATCTTCGAGCCGATATGTGACACTCGTTAAGCAGTCAAACGAATGACTTAAGGGATATGATGGCTAGTTTCTTCCCAAGTAATCAAGCCTCTGGTTCGGGTTCTCTTCCGAGTAACACCGTTGCTAATCCAAGACGGGAGATGAAAGCAATCACCACCCGAAGTAGAAAAGGTTTAAAGGAACCCGAGATTCCTACACCTACACCGGTGATTGTGACAAAGGAAAACGAGTCCCCTTCTCCAATTCCTCCACCTTATACTTCCACCCCTCCACCACCCAAGGATGTGAGTGAGAATTCCATTCCAAAGCCTTCATCTCAACCCAATATACCTTATCCCTCAAGGTTGAGGAAAGAGAAGTTGAAGAATAAGGATGATATTCAGGTTTCTAACTTTCTTAAAATGTTTAAACAATTGAATTTCAACGTCTCCTTTGCTGAGGCTCTCGCTCACATGCCGAAATATGCTAAAATGTTTAAAGATCTTCTCAGTGACAAATAAAAGCTTCTTGATATCGCTCAGACCCAACTTAATGCGAATTGCTCCGCAGTGCTCTTAAGGAAATTACCAACCAAACTTGGTGATCCAGGTCGTTTTCTCATTCCTTGCAACTTCACCGGGGTAGAGAATTGTATGGCCCTAGCCGATCTAGGTGCTAGTATAAACTTAATGCCATTAAGTGTTTGGAAACATTTATCTCTACCTGAGCTAGTCCCCACACGAATGACATTGGAATTAGCTAACCGTACGGTTGCTTATCCGGTGGGGATAGCCGAAGATGTCTTCGTCGGTGTCGACAAATTCACCTTTCCGGCGGATTTTGTTGTCGTTGAATACGAGATGGACCCCCGTGTTCCATTAATCGTTGGGCGTCCATTCTTGAGGACCGGTCGCACTCTCATTGATGTAGCCGTGGGTGAATTAATCATGAGAGTTGGTAACGATAAAATCGTCTTCAACATGGGTAAACTTTCTAAGCAACCTTATGAAAACGAGAGCGTTAATTTCATTGACGTTCTTGATGAGGCTTGTGAAGAGCATTTCTAAGACGCTTGTAAAAGTGGTTCTTCTTCTCTACCCATTGTTGAGACTGTTGCCTCTAATGCTCCCTTACTTACTCCATTTGGAGAAAGTGATTTCCTTTTGAAAGAATTTGAAGCAACTTTAGGGGATGTGGACTTACAATATGACGATTCTCCCACCGATTGGGAAGAAGACATTCGTACCATTGAGAAACTTCTCAATGAGGACCATATTTCTCCACCATCTCCTAAGGATATCCCTATCGATGATCCGAATTTGACCATGCCTTCCATCGACAATCCACCGGATTTAGAGCTTAAGGATTTACCGTCTCATCTCGAATACGTTCTCCTTTAAGACAATAAGAAGTTACCCGTCATCATCGCAAAGGACTTGAAAGAGGATGAAAAATCTCGACTTATCGACGTGCTGAAGAAGCATAAGAAAGCAATTGCTTGGAAAATTTCTGACATCCACGGAATTGATCCGAACTTTTGTACTCATAAAATTCTCATGGAAGATGACTTTAAACCCGCAATCTAAAGCCAAAGAAGGGTTAATCCTAAAATTCATGACGTCGTCAAGAAAGAAGTTATCAAATTTCTAGATGCCGGAATGATTTACCTTATTTCGTATCCGCCATGGGTTACTCCCGTCCATTGTGTGCCTAAGAAAGGTGCAATAACCGTTGTTCCCAATGAAAACAACGAGTTGATTCCTACTCGACTTGTTACGGGTTGTCGAGTTTGCATAGACTATCGCAAGCTCAATGATGCCACTCGCAAGGATCATTTTCCTCTTGCTTTCATGGATCAAATGCTCGAGCGTTTAGCGGGTAATGATTATTATTGTTTCTTAGACGGTTTCTCCGGGTATTTTCAAATTCCCATCGATCCTAAAGACCAAGAGAAAACCACATTCACTTGTCCTTATGGAACATTTGCTTACAAAAGAATGCCTTTCGGCTTATGCAATGCTCCTGGGACTTTCCAAAGGTGTATGATGGCTATATTCCATGACATGGTTGAAGAAACTATGGAAGTCTTTATGGATGATTTCTCGGTCTATGGTGATTCTTTCTCTACTTGCCTTGCCAATTTAGAACGTATGCTCAAACGGTGTGAATATACTCGTCTCGTTCTTAATTGGGAAAAATGTCATTTCATGGTAAAAGAAGGTATTGTTCTTGGTCATAAAATCTCCAAAGCCGGTCTTGAAGTCGACCGTGCTAAAGTTGAAGTGATTGCTATATTACCTCCACCTTCAACCGTGAAGGGTGTGAGAAGTTTCCTTCGTCATGCGGGCTTCTATCGTCGTTTCATTCAAGAGTTTTCTAAGATCGCTCGCCCGATGACCCACCTCTTGTAAAAAGTTACTCCTTTTATCTTTTCTAAAGAGTGTATTGAATCTTTCAATCTTCTTAAGGATAAATTAACTAAGGCACCTGTCTTGGTTACCCCTAATTGGGAGTTACCTTTTGAATTGATGTGTGATGCTAGCGATTTTGCTATTGGAGCGGTTTTGGGACAAAGAGTGAACAAACACTTCCAACCAATCCATTATGCTAGCAAGACAATGACGGGGGCTCAATTGCATTATACCACTACCGAAAAAGAGCTTTTAGCTGTAGTGTATGCTTTTGAAAAATTTCGCCCCTATCTTGTCCTTTCCACCACCATTGTGTACACCGATCACTCCGCGTTGAAGTACTTGTTAACTAAACAAAATCCAAGCCAAGACTTCTTCGTTGGGTTTTGCTCTTTCAAGAATTTAAAATCGAAATTCGTGATAAAAAGGGAGCGGAAAACCTAGCCGCGGATCATCTTACTCGAGGATCCTTATCAAGGGGATCTCCCAAATCAAGAGATTAATGACTCTTTTCCCCTTGAGGCCTTGATGTCTATTAACTCCAATCTTCATGAAACCCTATGGTTTGCGGACATTTTAAACTATTTGGCGGGTGGCATTCTTATGGAAGGGTTAACGTCCCAACAAAAGAAAAAGTTCTTCAAGGACATTAAACACTATTATTCGGACAACCCTTACCTTTTCATGCAATGTGCGGATCTTGTCATTCGTAGGTGTGTTGATGGGCCGGCAGCGTTACTAATCCTAGAAGCTTGCCACAAAGGACCCAACGGTGGTCACTTTGGTCCTAACTACACTGCGAAGAAAGTTTTCGAATCTGGATTTTATTGGCCCCCCATTTATTATGACGCTCATGAAATGGGTAAGCATTGTGATGCTTGCCAACGACAAGGCAAGATCACACATAAAGATGAGATGCCTCAAAATTTCATACAAGAATGTGAAATCTTTGACGTATGGGGTATCGAATTTATGGGGCCATTTCCATCATCCAAAGGAAACAAGTACATCCTCGTAGCCGTTGCCTACGTATCTAAATGGGTTGAAGCAAAGGCTCTCCCTACGAACGATGCGAGGGTGGTTTTGAACTTTTTGAAACAACTTTTTGCTCGATTCGGTGTTCCTCGTGCTATCATCAGTGACCGCGGGACTCATTTTTACAATGATCAATTTGCTCGAGTCATGGCTAAGTACGGTGTCAATCACCGTCTTTCCACCGCTTATCATCCCCAAACAAATGGTCAAGCCGAGATTTCTAACCGTGGACTGAAGAGAATTTTAGAGCGAACTGTGGGAGATCATCGTGCCTCGTGGGCCGATAAGTTAGATGATGCTTTGTGGGCTTTTCGTACCGCATATAAGAAACCTATTGGTTGCACTCCATATCGTCTTGTGTACGGGAAGGCATGCCACCTCCCTATTGAGCTAGAACATAAGGCGTTAATAACTTGTTTTTAGTTTGTTTTCTCTCGGTCTAATCGAATTGATGTAACTATTCAAGCTTGACTTAATTGTTTTTGGTGGTAAAAATTGAATGGTATTTATGTCTAATTGGCACAAAGCAATTAAAAAGGTAAAAAATACTCTAACTGCGTATACGTACTATTCTACAACACGCTGCAATTACCACATTAAAATGCACGAAATTTAAAACTGAAATACAAATTTATTCTAAAAAAAATCAAAATACAAAATATTAAATCTAATTCAAAAAGAATATTAAACCAAAATTACAAATTTATAAAACTAATTTAAAATTTTAAAACAGTCTAAATTTTAACAAGTCTAAATTGTATTAAGCTAAATTTGAACTATGCCCACCAGCACTTTCGTTAGCCCATTAACAGAACTAATGGATCACTTGATAAAGTAAAAAGTCCAACAACCTAATGACTCGTCTGACGAGAAGGACTAATTACGCAACAAATCTATAACAGAAAGGTCTAACAGCTGACTAACCTAACGGTATAGGACTGTGGGCGTAATGAGATGATACAAAGTGAATAGCCAAACGTGTAATTCTACCAATCTTGATAAAAAGAGTTTTTGAACAGCAGATTCACTTCTTCATTTAACGAACTGCACTAAGCTATTTCCTAGGCTTATTCCTTTAGTTCTAATTAGCTATGAATTAAAAAAGAAAAAAAAAACAGTTAATCTCTGATATTTAAATTGTTTAATCACTAACTAACTGTTACCACTAATGTAAAGCTTATTCCAGCAAACATAACATGAAAAACTGATTGTCGCTGCTTAACTGTGAACCTATAGAACAGTGGAACCCACGACAACTCAAATATACCAACTAGCGAACAGAATACTTACTAACTATCACTGAGAACGAGCAATTAATCCTAGTGAATTCATGAAAACAGAATTATTGAGACTAATCCAAACACACTGTATCAATACTGAACAGGAAATCAGAAAGCTAGAAATATTAATCTATAAGAACATTCATAAACACTAAGGCAACTGTATCACATAAGCAGATTAAACGAGCAATATTTACACTATAAACTGATCAATCTTGGAAAAGACTAGCAAATGCCGAAAATGTAAAGTCGTGCTTGACCTGCACATCCGTGGCCTAGTCCTTTGATGTCGAAGCGGAGCGCTGAGCTCGCTTATCTAATCTCGATCTCTACTACACCGATTCTACGTCTCTCTAACAACTTGTGTACTGCCTTTGTTGTCTTTTCCTGCGTCTTCCAGGCCAGACCGTTGACGTGATTGCTATCTAACTCGAACCGGACCACTATCAAATCGTCTATCGAATCAGTAATCTGAACTCTCGAGTACACAAAATCGTCTATCGAGTCACTACCAGCTGCGCAACCAGGCATGTCCGCTATCGACGCTATGCTAAACTGAGTGCTGAACTAAAATCTTACTCTTCACAGCTTATTTAATCAGCTACTCCAATCAAAACCTGCATAACAAAATCCAAAAGAAAACCTGCAAGACAACAAATGCTATACTCTAATTCCAAATATACTATCTTAATCCTGCTTCTAACTCTAACTCTGCTACTGAATATAATCAAATTGATTATGAAGACTAGTTAAACTGAAAAGCTAAGAATGAACAAAATATTTACCAACTTTCTAAAAAAAACACTTAACAGGAATTCGACTGAATTGGTTTATTGACCAAACCACACTACCTCTAAAACATTTACGTTCGAAAGGATCAAGATTACTGAGAACGAAACAAACTCAAGCACTTAAAATCTGCTTTTAATGGCGAAATCAGTTTTAACTTCTTAACAGAAAATGAAGACGAAATCAACTGAATAAGAAATTGCAGGAGAATGAACTTCACTTTACTGATCATACAACTTTTTGAAACAACTTTTTACTAACTAGACTTACTGTTTTTTTCTAAACTATAACCGAATAGTAAAAATTACTAACAGAAACTTGGAGGTATTTCGTTAATGGCAGACATCAGCTACTCCGTTATCAAAGTAACAATAGAAACGTAATTGAACCAAAAACAAAAATATGTAAAACTGAAAGTAAAAGCTTGATTTCTCATTAATGGAGGAAAACAGAATTTGTTACAACTGATTTGGATGAAAGGAAAACTGAATTAACAGGAATTAGTTACAAGTTTTTATCTAACCTACTCCTAGTTCTAACTAACTATGTGTAACTACACCTAGCTAACTGATAGGTGTGTAAACACCCATCCTTTTACCACTTAATTTTGAGTAAAACGAGACCAAAACACGTATTTAATATCATTTGTTTGGAATTATGCGCGGTTTTTGTGTTTATTGTGTTTTCAGAGCCAACCGGATGATTATTGAAGAAAACATGGGATTTCACGGGTTTTACTGAAGAAAAGGACTCAAGATAAAGTCTATTGTCCAAGAGATGCAAAAGATTTGAAGTCACTGGGCCGATTCGAAGATTTATCGAAGAAAAGGACCAAAGATGGAAGATTTAAATAAGTCGAAGAAACTCAAGTCTATTAAACGAAGAAATTAAAAGACGAGTTGAATTTAATCGACGACAAATCCCGAATCAGAATCGAAAACGTCAACTTTTCTGAAAAGACGAGAAGACAAGAAGAACGGGAGAAAGCCCACTCACCAACCAAAAGACAAGGCTATATAAAGCCCACACCTCACACACTTAGTGCCAGTTAGTTTTTAGTTTTCTTCTCCCCCATTTTTCTCTCCTTCCTGTTTCGTAGCATCACCATCACCACTAGGGTGATTGGTGATTTTAATCTTTGTTTTTCCAATCTTGTTATTTTAATCCTTGTTTTATCTTGTTAAAACATTAATCATTTAATACAAGTTCTTGTTTAATCTTTCCATTTCATCTTGTTCAACATCATTTTTCTTTTCAAGTTCTTAAGTTCTTATTTTCTTGATTTGATCTTCAAAAGTTGTCGGGATTTATGTTTTTGTTGATGGGATTTGTAGTTTATGGTTAGTAGATGCTTTGTGTTTAGTTTTATTTAAGATTTGGTGAAAAACTTGGTGATTTTTGGATTAAAAGTTGTTTCCTTGTTCTTCGGGGTAAGTTACTGTATCTGGGTTTCCCAGACTTCCGGATGCACAGTAAGTTCCGGATGAACACCTGAAGTTCCGAATAAAGCTGTTTTCCAAAAGTTCCGAGTGAACTGAAAAGTTCCGAATGAGTTTTGTTTCTGAAAAGTTCCGAATAAGTTTTGTTTAAAAAGTTCCGCATGAATCACAAAGTTCCGAATGAACCATAAAGTTTCGGATGAATCCAATCTTCCGAATGAACTGAAGTTCCGGATGAACAGTAAGTTCCGAATGAATGTGTTTTGAAAAGTTCCGAGTGAGTTTTTCCCTTAAAAGTTCCGAATCAGTAGAAAGTTCTGAATGAACCTAAAGTTCCGAATGAAGCAAAACTTCCGGATGAACCAAACTTCCGAATAAACTTCCGATTAAAGTTCCGAGTGAAGGTAACCAAAAAGTTCCGAATGAAGACTTCCGGGTGAAAAGTTCCGGATGAACAAAGTTCCGAATCAAGGTTAAACAGTTCCGAATCAATTTTCTTTATTTTTAAGAGTAATTGTATTACTGTTTCTATTGTTTCTTTGGTTTAACTTTAATTTCAGTTTTCATTTTAATTTTAAATTGTCATTAAATTAATTATCTTTGATTTAAGTTTTCATTTTATTACATTTTAACATTTAGTAGATTAGAAAACCAAACCCTTTTTCTTAGTAACCAAGAACAATCATTCCACTTAAGGTCGAGATCAATTCGAGAGGACTGTGAGAGAAATTAGAACCCATAGAGAATCAAAGTATCAAATGGCGCCGCTACCGGCTCTTCTCGTTAAGATCGAAAGTTTTTTGTGAGAACTTGGATTTTGGGATCCGTTCCCCGTGAACGTTACTTTTTCATCAAAAATTTTCAAAAAATCCTAAAAAATATAAAATTCTCAAAAATACAAAAAAAAAATTAAAAAAAACATAAAAACCAAAAATATTTTTGCTTTGCTTTTCTTTGTTCGTTCTTTTGCAGGTGTATGCGCACTCGATCCACGTCTTATCAAGAGCTCGAGCCTCTCGATAACCTAGACATGGCTGGTGTACAAAACAACAACATACCACCTCCGAACAACAATAATAACAACAACAACCCACCTTTCAACAACATGAATAACAACAACAATGAGCCTCAACCGGATAATCGCCCGATGATTGAATTGCTGCAAGCTCATGTAGATGGCAACACGGATCCAATTGTCATACCTCCAATTGCCGCCAACAATTTCGAGCTAAAATCAGGCTTTATCCAGATGGTCTCCGCTCAACCATTCTTGGGACGTACCATTGATGATCCACACGACCATATCAAGAGATTCTTGCAACTAACCAACACGGTCAAATTCAATGGTGTTCCACAAGAGGTTATAAGGTTACAACTTTTTCCCTTTTCTTTAGAGGGACAAGCCCGGCATTGGCTTGCTAAGGAACCGCCACAGAGTATTCTCTCGTGGACGGATTTGGAAACAAAGTTTATCAATTACTTTTTCCCACCTTCTCGTACTACCGCTTTGCGGAATGAAATCATAAATTTTGAACAAAAGTACGATGAGTCGTTCAGTGAATCTTGGGATCGTTTTAAAGATCTTTTAAGAAAATGCCCACAACATGGTTTTACCAAAGTACATCAAATTAATACTTTTTACAATGGTTTAAGCATGAGTGATCAAGATTCACTGAACAGTGCCTCGGGGGGTAATCTATTGGCTAAGACTTCCAATGCTGCTTGGGACATCATTGAGAATAAATCTCGTGTGCAAACCAAAAGTGTTAGGACCAATGTCGCTAGTGCTAGCACTAGTGACAGCGACAAGCGATTGGACAAAATCACTACGCTTCTTGAATCGCTTGTCACCCACACCAACAGCAACAACGCTAAAAACGCTCAAGTTAACGCTGTCTGCCAACCTTGTGAGATATGCAGTGGACCTCATTCTTACACCACTTGTACCGCTACCCAAGACTACCCTGCTGAGAATGTGAATGCGGCATATGGCACCTATCCTCAACCTGCTTATCAAGCTAGACCTCAAGGTGACCGTAATTTGCTTAGCTACCGCTCCAACAATTATCTTTCACCACCTGGTTTTCCTCCTACCAACCCAAACCAACAACAAAACCTTAATCGCCCTCCTCAACAAAAACAACAACCTCGACAACCATACATCCCTCCTCACAAGCAGCAACAACCACCTCAACGTAACAACCAAGTTTACCAACAACCTGCTTATCAACCACCCGCATACAATGCTCCTCCCAACCAAACCACCACTGCATTACACCAAGAGGTTACAACCTACATGAGGACCAATGATGTGATTGTGGAAAATCTCCAACAAGAAGTGCGAAACTTGAAATACGTTGGATAGCCAAACTAATGACTTGAGGAACATGATGGCTGGTTTCTTCCAAGGTAATCAACCCTCTTCTTCGGGTACTCTTCCGAGTAATACCGTTGCGAACCCAAGAGGGGAGATGAAAGCAATCACCACTCGAAGTGGCAAAGGTACCAAGGAACCCGAGCTTCCTATACCTCCACCGGTGGTTGTGACTAAGGAGAACGAGTCACCTGCTCCTATTCCTCATCCTTCTCCTTCCCTGATTTCTCCACCTCTTCCTTCTACCCCTCCTCCACCCGTGGTTGTGAGTGATCCTATTCTCCCAAAGCCTTCCTCTTCTTCCAATATACCTTATCCATCTAGGTTGAGGAAAGAGAAGCAAAAGAGCAAGGATGATATTCAGGTTTCGAACTTCCTTAAAATGTTCAAACAATTGAATTTTAACATCTCCTTCGTTGAGGCTCTCGCTCACATGCCAAAGTACGCGAAAATGTTTAAAGATCTTCTGAGCGACAAGGAAAAGCTCCTCGATATTGCCAACACCCAACTTAATGAGAATTACTCCGCAGTACTCTTAAGGAAATTTCCAACCAAGCTTGGTGATCCGGGTCGTTTCTTAATTCCTTGCAATTTCCCGGGAGTAGAGAATTGCATGGCCCTAGCCGATCTAGGTGTCAGTATTAATCTCATGCCTCTAAGTGTTTGGAAGCAATTATCTCTCCCAGAGCTAGTCCCCACCAAAATGACTTTGGAGTTAGCTAACCGTACGGTTGCTTATCCAGTGGGGATAGCCGAAGACGTCATTGTAGGAGTCGACAAATTCACCTTTCCTGCTGATTTCGTTGTCGTCGACTACGAGATGGACCCTCGTGTGCCACTGATTGTTGGTCGTCCATTCTTGAGGACCGGTCGCACTCTCATTGATGTTGAAGCCGGTGAGCTTATCATGAGAGTGGGTGACGATAAAGTAGTCTTCAACATGGGAAAGCTTTCTAAACAGCCTTATTCATATGAGACTGTTAATTGTATTGACGTTCTTGATGAGGCTTGTGAAGAACACTTCAAAGATGCTTGTAAAAGTATTCCTACCTCTCTTCCCAATGTTGAGACCGTTTCCTATATCGACTCATCACTATCTCTATTTGGAGAAAGTGATTTCCTTTGGAAAGATTTGGAAGCCACCATGGGAGATGTGAATTTAGACAAAGACGATTCTACTACCAATTGGGATGAAGATCTCCGCCTCATTGAAAACCTTCTCAAAGAAGACAATCCTTCTCCTCCATCTCCCACGGTCATTGCTATCGATACTCCGACTTCGAATACGCCTCCCGTCGAAAATCCTCCGGATTTAGAGCTTAAGGAGTTGCCGCCCCATCTCGAGTATGTATTCCTTGAGGAAGAGAAGAAGTCGCCAGTCATCATTGCTAAGGACCTAAAGGAAGAAGAAAAAGCCCGACTTATCACCGTGTTGAAAGATCATAAGATGGCTATTGCTTGGAAGATTTCTGATATTCGTGGAATTGATCCTCACTTCTGCACACACAAAATTCTCATGGAGGACGACTTTAAGTCCACAATTCAAAGCCAACGAAGGGTGAATCCAAAAATCCATGAAGTCATCAAAACAGAGGTTATCAAACTTCTTGATGCGGGTATGATTTACCCTATTTCGGATTCACCATGGGTTAGTCCAATCCATTGTGTGCCCAAGAAGGGCGGAATAACCGTTGTTCCCAATGAACACAACGAGTTGATTTCCACTCGTCTCGTTACTGGGTGGAGAGTTTGTATAGACTACCGCAAACTCAATGATGCCACGAGAAAGGATCATTTCCCTCTACCTTTTATGGACTAAATGCTTGAACGTTTAGCGGGTAATGAATATTACTGCTTTCTTGATGGTATCTCGGGTTACTTCCAAATACCCATCGATCCCCAAGATCAAGAGAAGACTACATTCACTTGTCCCTATGGCACATTTGCTTACAAAAGAATGCCTTTTGGCTTATGTAATGCGCCCGGGACTTTCCAAAGGTGCATGTTAGCTATCTTCCATGACATGGTTGAACAAACCATGGAAGTCTTCATGGATGATTTCTCGGTCTTCGGGGATTCCTTCTCTTCTTGCCTTGCCAATTTAGAACGTATGCTAAAGCGGTGCGAAGACACTCGTCTTGTTCTGAATTGGGAAAAATGCCATTTTATGGTAAAAGAAGGCATCGTGCTTGGACATAAGATCTCGAAAGCCGGTCTTGAAGTAGACCGTGCTAAAGTCGATGTTATCGCAAAGTTGCCTCCACGTTCAACCGTGAAGGGTGTGAGAAGTTTCCTGGGTCATGCGGGCTTCTACCGTCGATTCATCAAAGATTTTTCTCAAATCGCTCGCCCGATGACCCACCTCTTGGAAAAAGATACTCCTTTTATCTTTTCCAAAGAGTGTCTCGAAGCATTCAACTCGCTGAAGGATAAGCTAACTAAGGCACCCGTCTTAGTTACCCCTAATTGGGAGCTGCCTTTTGAGTTGATGTGCGATGCTAGTGATTTTGCTATTGGAGCGGTTCTGGGACAAAGAGTGAACAAACACTTCCAACCAATCCATTACGCTAGCAAGACAATGACGGGGGCACAATTGCATTATACGACAACCGAAAAAGAGCTTTTAGCTGTTGTCTATGCTTTTGAAAAATTCCGCCCCTATCTTGTCCTTTCCACCACGATCGTGTATACCGATCATTCCGCGCTGAAGTACTTGTTGACAAAGCAAGATTCCAAACCAAGACTTCTTCGCTGGGTTTTGCTGCTCCAGGAATTTAAAATCGAAATTCACGATAAAAAAGGAGCAGAAAACTTAGCCGCGGATCATCTCAGCAGACTTGAGGATCCTTACCAAGGGGATCATCCGAACAAAGAAATCAATGATTCTTTTCCCTTGGAGAGCTTAATGTCTATAAATTCCAAATCTAATGAAACCCCGTGGTTTGCAGACTTTGCAAACTACTTGGCGGGTGGAATCTCAAGGAAGGGTTGACGTCTCAACAAAAGAAGAAGTTCTTCACCGACATTAAGACTTACTTTTGGGATGACCCTTACCTATTCAAACAATGTGCCGACCTGATTATTCGCCGATGTGTTGATGGACCGGCAGCGTCAGAAATCCTTGATGCTTGCCACAAAGGACCCATCGGTGGTCACTTTGGTCCCAACTACACCGCTAAAAAAGTGTTTTATTCGGGATTTTATTGGCCCTCTATATATCGTGACACTCACGATATGGTTAAACGATGTGATGTGTGCCAGAAACAAGGCACGATCACACATAAAGACGAGATGCCTCAGAATTTCATTCAAGAGTGTGAAATCTTTGATGTTTGGGGTATCGACTTTATGGGTCCATTCCCTTCTTCTAAAGGAAACAAATACATCCTTGTAGCCGTTGACTACGTTTCAAAGTGGGTTGAAGCCAAAGCTTTACCTACTAATGACGCAAGGGTGGTTTGTAACTTTTTGAAAGCTCTTTTCGCTAGATTCGGTGTGCCTCGCGCCATTATTAGTGATCGTGGGACTCATTTTTGCAATGACCAATTCGCAAGAGTCATGGCTAAGTACGGTGTAAATCATCGTCTTTCCACAGCCTACCACCCACAAACTAATGGTCAGGCTGAAATATCCAACCGAGGACTTAAGGGAATTCTGGAAAGAACCGTGGGAGAGCATCGTGCCTCATGGGCTGATAAACTTGATGATGCTTTGTGGGCTTTCCGTGCTGCTTACAAGACCCCGATCGGCTGTACGCCTTATCGTCTTGTGTACGGGAAAGCGTGCCACCTCCCCATTGAGTTGGAGCACAAGGCTTATTGGGCCTTGAAGTGGGCTAAATTTGATATAAACAAAGCCGGTGACCTACGCAAGATCCAACTCAATGAGCTGAATGAACTCCGTAATGAGGCTTATGAAAATTCTTTGATCTATAAGGAAAGGACTAAGCTCATTCACGATTCTAAGATTAAAAACCGAGAGTTCCATGTTGGAGACAAAGTCTTACTTTTTAACTCTCGGATGAAAATCTTTTCGGGAAAGCTCAAATCTCGTTGGTCCGGCCCATTCACCATTGCCCAAATTTTTCCATATGGTACCCTAGAGCTCGCTCAACCTAATGGACCGAATTTTAAGGTGAAATGCCAACGAGTGAAGTTGTGCTTTGGTGAGGACACCTCTCAGGAGGTGATTCCATCCCTCACCACGTTCCTCATGAACTACTTTTGGGTCGAGTCAGGCTCGTGACTCGGTTATCAAAAACAAGCGCTCCTCGGGAGGCAGCCCGAGTATCTATCCTTTATGTTTTTAACCTCCTAAGTGTAGGGGGACTTCTATACGTGTTTGTCTTTGTGTGGTGATGTGATTACAGGGATTAGTGCACTCTTGGAAACTTTGAAGAACCGTGCTCCCTTGTTATCAGAAATCCTGTTCTATCTCTCAACTATCGTGATTCAATTTTCTTCATACTCACATTTGAAATTGATCACTTTAGTCGTCTCTTCCTTAACTTGAGTTAACCAACGTGCACAATGTCATAAGTATAGGGGAGACTTTTCCCACATGCTTAAACATTGAGGACAATGTTTATCTTAAGTGTAGGGGGGACTTCTATCGAAGTTTTAAGTGGACTTTTCCATGAAAATGCCTTCATTTAACCAAAAAATCATATTTTTCAACATTTTTTAAATTTTTATTAACTTTGGCCATTTAGTCGTAATTTTTAAATTTTTATCTTTGCTTTCGTATGTATATATCCCGCAATAAAGTCAAATTTTAATAAAGTGGTGTAGCTAGTTTAGAAATCTTTGACATATTAGGCCCGTTGCGTTTATTTTGACTCAACCCGAATAGACTTATCCAAGTTTATTCTAGCTAGTATCCTTAACCATGTAGACCTTAATTGGTTTATTAGGCTAAGTATCCACGAGTCTCATTACTTGAGATATTAAATTGTGGAGGACGAGAAATGATAGAGTCAATTATAAGTCGGTATTCTTGCACAAGCTCACTTGGTGTAATTATTTACCTATTCTCCCATCACTTGCTAATAATTTATCTGCAATAAGTAAGGTCGTACGATTTGAAAGGTTACTTAGCTTCTAGCCCAAGATCGTTTAAAAGTTGCTCGGTAATGATAAGAGTTCATAGCCAAGGCATAACTTATGAAGCGGGGCGCGAAGATTGGCGAGTCCGAAAAGGCCCTAACAAGGCATGAGGATTCCATTTTATTGCTGAAGATCCAAAGTGATGTGAAAAGCATTATTCACAAAGTCAATATGAAGGATCAAGACTCACGACAAAAAGCAATCAACTCCCATAAAGATCATGGAGAAGTCTATCCGAAAAGACCCTAACAAGGTATGAGGATAAATAGATCCAAGTCCGAAAAGGAGGCGGATCGTTGTATCTCAAAATCCCAATTAGAGATTGAAGAAATAATCATGAAGTCGTGGTCAAGAAAGTTGGAGTACCCCTCAAAAGTCTCCAAAGTGAAGAAACTCTATTACGATGAGAAGACCATTATCTCAAGAACATCTCTCGAAGATATGAAGTATGAAGTACATGCCAAATATCGGCCCGAGAAAGGTCTCAAATCGTGAACCGAGTTATGCCAAGATATGAACTTTTTGATATCCTGAGAAGCAGTTTTAAGAGATTTTGTCCTTTAGCTAACTATTGATCAAATCGTCCTACTTTGCTTTCAACCTAAATAAACTATCGAAATAAGTCCAAAAATGCATCTTCATGATCATTCTAAGACAAAAATAAAATATAAGAGATACACCTAGGAATAAGGGAGTTTAAGCATTTAATTAAGCCATGTGTGTAAGTGTTTGAATTACTAACTTATAATAACAATGATCTCGTTTTTAAGCTTAGTTTGGGGAACGTGAAACTTGAGGGTGATAAATCTTCGCAGCACCAAAGCCTTAATGTAAGTCATTGCTTTCTTTGCAAGTTATTTCCATATAGCTATTTTCAAGTGAAAATGGTTTTCTATCCTTTTGTTTCCTTTAAAGTTTAATTTCTTTTAAGTTATTTAATTTTTGTTTAGTAGTATTTGAATAAGGCCAAGGTTGATTAATTATGAGAAAAATGTTAAATTGCTTTATCACTAAGCATTGCATGAGGGCATGGCAATGGTTAAGTGTAGGGGATTTGATAGGTGTGTAAACACCCATCCTTTTACCACTTAATTCTGAGTAAAACGAGACCAAAACACGTATTTAATATCATTTGTTTGGAATTATGCGCGGTTTTTGTGTTTATTGTGTTTTCAGAGCCAACCGGATGATTATTGAAGAAAACATGGGATTGCACGGGTTTTACTGAAGAAAAGGACTCAAGATAAAGTTTATTGTCCAAGAGATGCAAAAGATTTGAAGTCACTGGGCCGATTCGAAGATTTATCGAAGAAAAGGACCAAAGATGGAAGATTTATATAAGTCGAAGAAACTCAAGTCTATTAAACGAAGAAATTAAAAGACGAGTTGAATTTAATCGACGACAAATCCCGAATCAGAGTCGAAAACGTCAACTTTTCTGAAAAGACGAGAAGACAAGAAGAACGGGAGAAATCCCACTCACCAACCAAAAGACAAGGCTATATAAAGCCCACACCTCACACACTTCGTGCCAGTTAGTTTTTAGTTTTCTTCTCCCCCATTTTTCTCTCCTTCCTGTTTCGTAGCATCACCATCACCACTAGGGTGATTGGTGATTTTAATCTTTGTTTTTCCAATCTTGTTATTTTAATCCTTGTTTTATCTTGTTAAAACATTAATCATTTAATACAAGTTCTTGTTTAATCTTTCCATTTCATCTTGTTCATCATCATTTTTCTTTTCAAGTTCTTAAGTTCTTATTTTCTTGATTTGATCTTCAAAAGTTGTCGGGATTTATGTTTTTGTTGATGGGATTTGTAGTTTATGGTTAGTAGATGCTTTGTGTTTAGTTTTATTTAAGATTTGGTGAAAAACTTGGTGATTTTTGGATTAAAAGTTGTTTCCTTGTTCTTCGGGGTAAGTTACTGTATCTGGGTTTCCTAGACTTCCGGATGAACAGTAAGTTCCGGATGAACACCTGAAGTTCCGAATAAAGCTGTTTTCCAAAAGTTACGAGTGAACTGAAAATTTCCGAATGAGTTTTGTTTCTGAAAAGTTCCGAATAAGTTTTGTTTAAAAAGTTCCGCATGAATCACAAAGTTCCGAATGAACCATAAAGTTCCGGATGAATCCAATCTTCCGAATGAACTGAAGTTCCGGATGAACAGTAAGTTCCGAATGAATGTGTTTTGAAAAGTTCTGAGTGAGTTTTTCCCTTAAAAGTTCTGAATCAGTAGAAAGTTCCGAATGAACCTAAAGTTCCGAATGAAGCAAAACTTCCGGATGAACCAAACTTCCGAATAAACTTCCGATTAAAGTTCCGAGTGAAGGTAACCAAAAAGTTCCGAATGAAGACTTCCGGGTGAAAAGTTCAGGATGAACAAAGTTCCGAATCAAGGTTAAACAGTTCCGAATCAATTTTCTTTATTTTTAAGAGTAACTGTATTAATGTTTCTACTGTTTCTTTGGTTTAACTTTAATTTCAGTTTTCATTTTAATTTTAAATTGTCATTAAATTAATTATCTTTGATTTAAGTTTTCATTTAATTACATTTTAACATTTAGTAGATTAGAAAACCAAACCCTTTTTCTTAGTAACCAAGAACAATCATTCCACTTAAGGCCGAGATCAATTCGAGAGGACTGTGAGAGAAATTAGAACCCATAGAGAATCAAAGTATCACTAACCGTCTTCAAATGAGGTCTTCTCCTTGTATTTATAGGCGTCGAAGAGAGGGGGATGACGTGTTGCTTCCAATTAGGTCGTTCCACGTGTTTAATACGAGGATTAGACTAGGGTTCTTCACATCCCCAAATTGGGGATTTCTTCTTCGTCTACTGTTGAGCCAATTAATCGGTATCATCATGAAGAGGATGAAAAGCTGATCGATTTTTCTTCTTTGATCTTAGCCTGAATCTTCTTGGATTAATCATGAAATCGATTTGCAGGTTTGTGGAGAAAAGTGTTGAAGTTTTTCTGATAAACTCTCTCTCTCTCTCTTCACATTTGAAGAAGAAGCCCGTGTGTTTTTTTATTGACTGTGACTTGGTCAATTGACCAAGTATAAACTTCCTTTCCAACTTTCCCTTTGTTTCTCTTTTAAATCCTTCACTTTTAATCTTTTTGTCAAATGTATCATGAACTCTTTAAGCACATATCTTTTCATCCTTCGTCTTTATGAAAATTACACTTTAATTCCTCAATCTTCGAAATAATGACAAGTAAGGTCCTTGAAAGCTCTTTCGTCTTTTTCTTCGTCTTTTATTCATAAAAATCCTTTGAAAACGTGTCTTTGCTCCAAAATGTATCTTTTTACCTAAAAACACATGAAACACAAATACCCACGTGATTATGATAATTTTCAGTTAAATATAATGTATTTGACTGTGTTTTTAGTGGTTTTTGGATCATAATTGATGAGTGTTTTCACACTTATCAGGCGTATTGGGCCTTGAAGTGGGCCAATTTTGATATCAACAAAGCCGGTGATCTTCGGAAGATTCAACTCAACGAGCTAAATGAACTGAGGAATGAAGCTTATGAGAATTCATTGATCTACAAGGAGAAAACCAAGCTCATTCATGATGCATGGATTAAGAACTGAGAGTTTCACATCGGTGATCAAGTTTTACTCTTTAACTCTCGGTTTAAGATCTTCTCGGGCAAGCTGAAGAGCCGTTGCTCTGGTCCATTCACCGTCGCCAAAGTTTTCCCTTACGGCACCATTGAACTTTCTCAACCAAATGGGCCTAATTTTAAAGTGAATGGCCAGCGTGTGAAGTTGTACTTTAGTGAGGACATCTCTCATGAGATGATTCCATCCCTCACCATGTTTCCCTTGAATTAGTTCTGGGTCGAGTTAGGCTCGTGACTCGGTTAAAAAAAACAAGCGCTTCTCGGGAGGCAACCCGATGATCTATCCTTTTACTCGTTTTTATAATAAGTGTAGGGGGAGCTACGTAGGGTTTGTTGTCTTGTTTATTATGATGTGCAGGGATTAAAACTTCAAAGAGTACTTTTGATGACATTTGACGACCCGTGATCCCGTGTACCCATCTTCCCGGTTCTATCCAAAACTATCGTGATTCAATATTTCATATCTTATATGTTCACATTGAAATCACTATAGTTGTCCTTTCCTTAGCAAGATTTAAACAAAGTGCACAATGTCCTAAGTGTAGGGGAGTTTAATCCCACATGCTTAAACATTAAGGACAATATTTATATCAAGTGTAGGGGAACTTCTATCGAAGTAAGTGGTATTTTCCATGAATTTGTCCTTATTTTAACCAAAAAATTTGATTTTTCGACATTTTTCAAAATTTTTAATCTATTTTGGCCTAGTTGTCTAGTAGTATTTTCCTTTGTTATCGTTATTTACATTCTTTGCTAGAATAAATTTTTAATAAAGTGGTTTTAATTTTTCAACGTCATGAATCTTTTGACTCAACCCGAGTTTACTTATTTAAGTTTACTCTAGCTAGTATCCTTAACGTGTTTAAGTCAAGTTTTGCTAGGCTTTTATATAGGGAACTTTAAAACGCGAAAGTCTTAACTCTCACGGGTTAAGAACAAGAACTTTTCGCAAGTTCCTATAATTGATCCTAGAAAGTCGTTTATCAAAGGAACTTCAAAATGCAAATTCTAAACTTTAAAGAGTCTAAGAATTTGCAAGATCCTATAGATGACTTTAATACCCAAAACTTTGATTTAATTGGCTAAGCATCCACGAGTCTCATTCCTTGAGATTTTAAATTGTGGAGAACGAGAGATGACAGAGTCAATTATAAGTTTGGTATTCTTTCATGATTTTATGTGAGTTGATTATGAGATTTTTCTCCCATCACTTGCTAATAAATTTAATTGCAATAAATAAGGTCGTACGATTTGAAAAGTTACTTAGCTTCTAGCCGAAGATCATTTAAAAGTTTCTCGGTATTAATTAGAGTTCATAGCCAAGGCATAACTTATTGAAGCGGGATGCGAAGATTGGCGAGTCCGAAAAGGCCCTAACAAGGCATGAGGGCTACATTTTGTTGCTAAAGATCCAAAGTGATGTGAAGAATCATTTATCAAAAATCAATATGAAGGATCGAGACACACGACGAAAAGAAAATACTCCCCTAAAGATCATGGAGAAGTCTATCCGAAAAGACCCTAGCAAGGTATGAGGATAAATAGATCCAAGTCCTAAAAGGAGTCGGATCGTTGCATATCAAAATTAAAAATAAAGATTGGAGAAAAATGAAGAAGTCGTGGTCCAAGTATGAAGAATCTCTCAAAAACTTCAAGTGAATAAATTCCTATTATGAAGAGAAGACCATAATTTCAAGAACATCTTTCAAGAGTTGAAGTATGAAGTCGCTGCCAAATATCGGTCCGAGAAAAGTCTCAAATTGTGAAACGAGTTATGCCAAGATATGAACTTTATGAGGTCCCGAGAAGCAGTTTTAAAAGATTTTTTCCTATAGCTAACTATTGATTAAATCGTCCCACTTTATTTTCAGCCTAAATAAACTATCGAAATAAGGTCAAACAATGCATCCTCGTGATCATTCAAGACAATCATAAAATATAAGAGATACACCTAGGAATAAGGGAGTCTAAGTGAATAATTGGGCCACATGAGTTTGTGTTAGTTTGCTAACTTATAATAACAATGATCTCGTTTATAAGCTTGGTTTGGGGAACGTGAAACTTGAGGGTGATAAACATTCATGTCAACCAAAACCCCAATGTAAGTCTTAGATTTCTTTACTTATTCTTCCTTTAAAATATCTTGCAATTTTCTATCTTTTTAAATTTCCTTAATGTTTAGTATTTAATAAAGGCCAAGGTGGGTTAATTATGATGAGAAATGTAAACTGTGCTTTGAAATTAATGCATTGCATGAGGGCATGGCAATGGTCAAGTGTAGGGGATTTAATAAGTGTGAAAACACTTATCCTTTTACCACTTATTTCCAATAATAACAAGACCAAAACGTGTATTTTATGTCGTAAAAGTCGGAATTATGCGTGGTTTGTGTTTTTATTGGGTTTCAGGATAAAAATATAAAAAAAGAAGAAAACACAGGCTATCACGGGATTTTATCGAAGAAAAACACAAAAGACAAAGTCAAAAGATCAGAAGTTCAAGAAGAACGGAAGTCAAAGGCCTATTCTGAAGATTTATCGAATAAAAAGTCTAAAGACAGAAGTTTAACGAAGTCGAAGAACCATGTCTATTAAAAGAAGAAAAATAGAAGACGAGTTCAAGTTATCATTCGACTAATCCCGAGCCTAAGTCGAGAAAGACGAGAAGAAAAGAAG
Source organism: Glebionis coronaria (assembly GCA_025667525.1). NCBI lineage: Eukaryota > Viridiplantae > Streptophyta > Magnoliopsida > Asterales > Asteraceae > Glebionis > Glebionis coronaria. Next base: position 414,404,250 of record CM046876.1, read on the forward strand.
AAACAAGCACTTTCCACCTCCCTTATATATAGTTAGAAAAATACTACTAGTAATTAAGGAGTTAGTCTTCATTTTTTAGTTTTTAATTTTAGTAGGTAATTAAGTGTGTTTTATTTTTCTTCTCTCTAGTTTTTTTTCAAGCTTATCAAACCTTCATCTTAATCTTGTAATCTTTGATCTTAATAATTAATCTAATCAAGTTTATTTCATAATTCTCATTCTACCTTTCTTAATAATCTATTGTTTTTGCTTAATTAATCATGTAGTTGGTTTATTTTTGTTGATGATGTGATTGTTTGCTTATTTGATTGTGCTTATTGAGTTGGTGTGTTTAAAGTTTTTAGATTAAGGTGCTTATTTGCTTAATGTTTATGATTTTTAGTTTTTAAAATAAGTTGATTTTGATGGTTTAATATTTTTCATAAAAAGTTGATTTTAAATTTTTGCTTATTTAGTGTTTTTAAAAGTTTTTAAATTGTGTCTTATTAGCTTTTTCTAAAAATTGATTTGGTAAAGGTTTTGGTAAGTGCTTATTTGATTTTTTAGCTTATTTTAGTTTTGCTTAGATTTGAAGATAATTCGGGTTATGTATAAACCCTCTTTTCCCGAACTAAGTCAAGTACCAGCATATTCCGAATTAAATACAAATTCTTCTTTCCCGAATTAGTTCATTCTCCATTTCCCGATTACATCCAATTCTTGGATTCCGAACTACATCAGAACTATATTCCGAGTTAGGTCAAAACTGTGGATTCCGAGTTGTGTGTAGTATACCATTTTCCGAATTAGGTCCAAGTCACGGATTCCGAACTGTGTGTGTTTCCCCATTGCGAATTAGATCAAATACTTGTATTCCGAACTAGGTCCAGTGCATATGTTTTCCAAATTACATGAAGTATGAGTAATCCGAATTAGGACCACATCTCATCATTCCGAATTAAATTCAGTATTCAATATTCCGAACTACGTTGGTGATAGAGTATTCCGAATTATGTTCAGAATTGTGTTTCCCGAATTGTGTGTGGGACCTGTTTTCCCGAATTAGTTAAGTGATTGGTATTTCGAACTACGTTTTGAACTGCCTATTCCGAATTAGTTGTTGGGTCCTTTATTCTGAACTAAGTGTTGGTTTGCATTCCGAATTAGGTCCAGTATTGTGATATTCAGACTTATGTTCTAGTTTCTGTTTACTGTTTTGTTTTAAATCTTAACTTTTCCCGCTATTTTTCTTAAGTGTTGTTTTATTTGTTTTAACTTAGATTTATTTTAAAGTTTTCATTTTTATTAAATTTTCAAAATTTACTTTTTAAAGTTTTAATTTTCGTCATTTATTTTTAAATCTTAATTTTTAGTTTAACTTTTAAAGATTTCATTTTTACTCAACGACATTTTCATTTTCATTTTCATTTTCATTTTAATAGATAATTACCTTTAGCTATTTTCACTAAGTTCTACTATGCAGCAATTCATTCTGGAAAAACGATCGAGGTTAGAAGTTCTCTTTTATTTTTAATAGCTTTTATATTTATGCTGTTTGTAGACACAGTTAACCAAGCTCCCCCTTTTAGTGACCAATACCAACAATTCCACCATTAACCGTGATCAATTAGGATTGAATTGAGTACGAACAACACTTTCAAATAGAACACACAAAAGTCATAAATCAACCTACCTTGGCCTTTATTACATACTACGACACTAAGGAAACTAAAAGATAGAAAATTTTCAAAAGTGTTTGAAGGAAGAAACTTGTAAAGAAATCAAAGACTTAAAATAGGGCTTTAGGTGTCATGAATATTTATCACCCTCAAGTTTCACGTTCCCCACACCAAGCTTAAAAACGAGATCATTGTTAGTAACGCTATCACTTACTCATGTGGCTCAATTATTCACTTAGACACCCTTATTCCTACGGTGTATCTCTTATATTTTATTTTTGTCTTGAATGATCACGAGGATGTATTTTTGACTTATTTTGATAATTTATTAAGGCCGAAAATAAAGTAGGACGATTTAATCAATAGTTAGCTGAAGGACAAAATCTTTTAAAACTACTTCTCGAAACCTCATAAAGTTCATATCTTGGCATAACTCGTTTCACGATTTGAGACCTTTCTCGGACCGATATTTGGCATTGACTTCATACTTCGAATCTTGAGAGACGTTCTTGAAATAATGGTCTTCTCTTCATAATTGGAATTTCTTCACTTGAAGTTTTTGAGAGATTCTTCAAACTTAGAACATGACTTTTTCATTTTTCTTTAATCTTTATTTGGGATTTTGATATACAACGATCTGCCTCCTTTTCGGACTTTTATCTATTTATCCTCTAACCTTGTTAGGGTCTATTCGGATAGACTTCTCCATGATCTCTATGGGAGATATTGCTTCTCGTCATAGTCTCGATCGTTCATATTGATTTTTTTAATAATGATTCTTCACATCATCTTCGATCTTTAGCAACAAAATGTAGCCCTCATGCCTTGTTAGGGCCTTTTTGGACTCGCCAATCTTCGCATCCCGCTTCAATAAGTTATGCTTTGGCTATGAACTCTAATTAATCCCCGTCAACTTTTAAACAATCTATGGCTAGAATCTAAGTGATTTTTCAAATCGTACGATCTTATTTATTGCATTTATTTATTGACAAGTGATGGGAGAAAAAGCTCATAATCAACTCACATAAGTTCATGAAAGAATACAAAACTTATAATTGACTCTATCATCTCTCGTTCTCCATAATTTAAAATCTCAAGGAATGAGACTCGTGGATGCTTATCCTAATAAACCAATTAAGGTCCATTTATGGTTAAGGATACTAGATAGAGTAAACAAAAATAAGTAAACTCGGGTTGAGTCAAAATATTCAAGAAGGACCTAATATATCAAAGATATCTTGAGATTTTAGGCTATTTCAGCTTATTCCTTTGAAACTGAGCAGGTAAAATTAAATTAGAAACTTTTTGAAACAAACCTCAACTTATTTGGTGGTGTAAAACTCAAGATCCAGCTTATTGTATCCATTAAACCCGTTTTGTTAAGAAACTTTTGAAAAATGCATATTAGTCCCCAGAATTTAGGGATTTGTTTAAGCTGTTAAAAATAGTTAAAGTTTGCTAGGTTTTGCTAATAGGTCCCTGGATTAGTTAAGTATTTGAAATTTTATTTGGGTAGTTTGGAAGTTTGTTACAATTTAATTAATAGTTGGTTATAATTTCATTTTCAGTCCTTCAAGTTTCTAAATTTACATTTCTAGTCCCTTTATTTTCATAAACTTTATATTATTAGCAATTTTACATATTGTGCAGATTACTTGTACATTTGGCTTTAAATGTTGTATGTGCACTATGTATTAGCGTAGTATGGATACGTAGAGATCATATTTTCAAACATTTTACGTGCTTTGTGGCAATTAGACCTAGATTAACAACATTCTATAAATCTAACACCAAAAACAATTAGTTAACCTGATTTCTATTGATTGATCAATTCGTATTGAGCCGAGAATAACGAACTAAAAAGACAAATGTTACTCATATTCAATTCCTATGATGAAGAATATATTCAAGACTCTTATGATCAGTAAATACAACACACTTCGTACCATAGAGGTAATGTCTCCAGATTTTAAGAGCAAATATCACCGCTCCTAATTCTGGATCATGAGTAGTATAATTCTTCTCATTAGGTTTAAGTTGCGTTGATGCATGAGCAATAACTTTATTCCTTTTCATAAGCACTGCTCCCATTCCTTGTATAGATGCATCACAGTAAACGACAAAGTCATCGTGACCTTTTGGTAATGCTAGGATAGGTGCTTCACACAACTTTTGTTTCAATAATTGAAAAGCTATCTCTTGATCATTTCCTTAGACAAACAGTTTGTTCTTCTGAGTCATTCAGTCAAATCTTTAGCAATTTTTGAAAAATCTTTGATAATATCTAGCGAATCCTAAGAATTGTCTTATCTATGTTGGCGTAACAAGTCTAGTCCAATTCTTTACCACTTCAATCTTTGCAGGATCCACACGAATACCTTGGCTATCAATGAGATAACCTAGAAATTGCACAACATTGATCCAAAATTCGCACTTCGAAAACTTAGCATACAACTCTTCCTTCTTAAGTAATTCGAGAATTATACCAAGAGGCTTGGCATGTTCTTCTCTATTACAAGAGTAAATAAGTGTATCATCGATAAACACGATTACCAATTTATCCAAGTAAGGCTTACACACTCTGTTCATGAGGTCCAAGAAAACAGCTGGTGCATTGGTTAAACCAAAATACATCACTTGAAATTCATAATGTCCGTATCGCGTCCTGAAAGCATTTTTAGGAATATCGTCTTCCTTAACTCTCAGTTGATGATTACCTGAACGTAAATCAATCTTTTAATATACGCTCGATCCCTGAAGTTGATCAAATAAATCATCAATTCTGGGTAATGGGTAACGATTCTTTATATTAAGTTTATTTAACTCACGATAATCGATACACATCCTAAAATATCCTTCTTTCTGTTTGAAAAATAAGACCGAAGCTCCCCGCGGTGATATACTTAGCCGAATAAAACCTCGATCAGTTAACTCTTGAAGTTGACTTAACAACTCTTGAATTTCCAAAGGTGCTAATCGAAAAGGCGCTTTAGCAATTGGTGTTGCTCCTAGTATCAAATCGATTTGGAATTCAACTTGACGCACATGTGGCAAACCTGGTAATTACTTGGTAAATACTTCGGGAAATTCTATAATTATCGGAATATCTTCTAGTCGTTTCTCTTCTTCCTTCTTCTCTACTACTTGAACTAAGAAAACTTAACTACATAGGGATACAAACTTATTTATCTTTAAGCACGATATGAGATTTAGTCGAGTTTTACTTCGATCACCATGGACAATCAAAATTTCACCTTTAATAGGAATATGAACGGAGTTCTCATCACATAGGATTTTAGGATGGTATTTAGATAACCAATCCATCCCAATGACTACGTCAAAACTACCGAGCCTAATAGGTATAAGGTCGATTTCAAAGGATTGACGTAATAAAGTAATGATACATCCTCGAATAACGGTATTAGTGCTAACTATTTTTCCATTGGCTATTTCTATATCATACTTAGTATTCAAAGAAAGAGTCGGATGTTGCTTCAATTACTGCTAGTGGTTCTCCACAAGTAAGGGTAATAGAGGTGGTGGATTTTGCAAATTTAACTGCGTTGTGCACAAGCTTATCCAAACACTTACAGGTTTTGCAAAAGGAAAATCTTTAACAATTTAAGAAAATTGCATAATTAGAAGCCAATTTGACTAAGATAAGGAATAAAGTTACTCCTTGGTTGAGGCATCATAGGGCAATTCAGAAAGCTAACCTTAAGAAGCAAAAGTTCAGAAACTTTAGGAAGAAGAAATTGAATGCATCCAAACAGGGGAGGAATAATGAAGAACAAGGACCTTCTTTTGATATTCAAGCAAAGCTTTCTAGGGATGGCATCAATTTTGAAGCTGATGATGGCTTGGAAAACTATGTAGATGATAAAAATTTCGAGTATCAACATGAGAAACCACAACGATTTGCTGATGAAGAAATGGTGGTAACTCAACCACAACCTCCATCACCATAACTACAAGCAAATTGGAGTAGTTTCTATAAGAAGCTAGAGAAAATAAACATCACATTTCCTGTGTCTACAACTCCACCACAAAGACAATTTTGCTTTCATAGGAAACATTCTTTCCAAGTACTCTCAAGATCAAGGATGAATGATAGATCTGACAAGACTGAGGAGTTAGAAATTGAGAAGACAACTTCTAAGGAATATAAAGTGTCTGGAGATACTTTGGTGATAGGAGAAAGAAGTGTGTCTACAACTGGTGAAGTAAATACTGCTGAAGAACCAAGTACTGCTCAGCCAAATACAAGTACTGTTGGTGAAAAAGCCTCACTACTATCTTTTGAAGAAAGCCAAACTCTATCTTTTGGAGAAGATGAGACATTAGCACAAGTGTTTCTTGATGTAACACCCCACTTTGATAAGTGGACCGTTACGTGTATTTATGGCTTGTCATCAAAGCATGCAAGGAAATATGTAAGAAAACATACATGAGCATAAAGGATAATCAGAATCAAACATCGGATCCTAACATAAACTCAAAATCTGCATAAAGTAAATGAAATGCAAGAAGAGTAGAAGTATGAGTTAGCTCCCATCCTATGCACGTCCGCTAAATGCTCAAGACTGTCCTTGGGTATCTGCCGTATGAGTCATGGAAAGAAAATACGGCTGATCAATATGCTCAGTGAACGGATATAATGACATGATAAGAATATGTGGAATATATAAGCAAGATCTAGAATACTAAGTTGGACAGATTAAATAAAGTACTAAAACTGAAATACTGATAAGTAAATGCGGCGGAAAACTGTGTATGTCCTGGAAAACCTGGTTTATAACTGGTAAAGCTGAACTATCAACTGTTTGATATGAAAGCATGTAATTACTGTATTTTAAGTGCCAAGTGCTTATATAGGTCATGTGCTGTAACAACGTATGCATGAATACATAGAGGGGTGACCTCGTCATGCTATAGAGGGGTGACCTCGTACTGATAAACTAGGTGGAGGGTATTGGTAATAAATCTATTCATACTTGTTACCCCTGCTAGTTGATTATCCGTACCCTTGCTAGAGTAAGTTCCCCCTGCCAAATAACAAAGGCAGGGGGATTGGTTCCCCTGCTGAAGTCAAAGGCCCTGCCGTCAGATATAAACTTGGAATAGATTTTTACGCGTTTCTTTTACTACTCCTTAATACTTTCCAAGTTTGTTAGTAGTGATCTTGTACGTGAGTCCCTATGCCTATAAAAGGACTCACTAGGTTAGCATGCAAGGTGTGTCATTTCTCTATTGTCTTTCATTATCATACTTTAAGGTTTTGTAAACCCTAATACCATTTTAGGGTATTCGTATATCATTGATATATTAAAGTTCAACGTTTGCTTCAATCATATTGTTCTTGTGCTAAACATTATATTCTGCATCTTGTTTAGTTACTTTGCTTTGCAAAGTTTCTCTAGTGTTAGATTGAATACTTTCTTTCTATCACAACCCTTAAACAAGCTATTAAGGTTTAAGATCTGAGTTTGGGATCAACAAGTGGTATCAAAGCTTGTTGAGAAACTTTGTCTAAACCAAGAACAAAATCCTCATAACAACCATGTCTTCAGACTCTTCCTCAAACAACAACAACCACAATAACCTCAAACTACCCATGTTGGATCCTGAAAACTTTGAATTATGGGAATTCAGAATCCAACAATACCTGAAAATGGAACACTATGTTCTCTGGGAGATCATAGAGTTTGGTGATTAATTCCACAAAATGGTGGCAGTTGAAGAGGGCAAGGAAGAAGAGAAAGGTGAAAGTTCCAAAGGTAAGGAGAAGAAGAAATATGCTGCACTTTGTGATAAGGAAATACTGGCCAGAAGGCATGATGTCAGGGCTCACAGCTCATTGCTGTTGGCTCTACCTGATAGACATCAACTAAGATTCAGAAAATACAAAACAGCTAAGGAACTATGGGAAGCCATAGGCACAACCTTTGGAGGAAATGAAGCCACAAAGAAGAAGAAGAAGAATCAAATGCTTGATGATTTTGCTTCTTTCAAATCAATTGGTGATGAATCAATTGGAGCTATTTACAATAGGCTTCAAGATATGGTGGCCCAGTTGGAGTTCTTTGATATTGAGGTGACAAGAGAGCAGGTGAATACCAGGTTTTTTAACAGCCTCCAGAAAGAATGGTTTGTCTACAAGGCAATTTGGCAGAATAAGGACGACTTGGATAACAAGAACATTGATGACATATACAATAACTTAAAAGTTTTTGAACCTGTTGTCAATGAGATGAAGTCAAAAGGAACTATTCCCACCAACTCAAGTGGATCTACTGATTCCCCTGCCAACATGGCATTCATATCTCAAAGCAATGGGATCACCAAAAACAGTGGAATTGACGTAGGCCCTGCTACTTATTCCCCTGCTACCAGGTCTGGATCATCTTATGATGAAGAAAGGCCTGCAACATTCAGTCTTGACACTGCTTGTGCTTTCATAGCATCCTAAGGGCCACAAGGATCTACTGTGCTGCATGAGGATCTAAGTCAAATCAGTAAGCAAGCACTGGAGGAGATGGATATCAAGTGGAACATGGCACTGCTTAGCATGAGAGCCAACAGGTTCTACAAAAAGTATGGAAAGAAGATCTCAATCAATCCTTCTGATGTGGCTGGGTTTGACAAAACAAAGGTTGAATGCTACAACTGTGGCAAGAAGGGTCATTTTGCTAGGGAATGCAGAGGACCTAAGACTGGGAACAGCTATAGGAAGGAAACCAGAGATGATGATTCTGGTGCTAAAGCCATGGTAGGCATGCAGGGGATAGATGGAGCAGGTGGATGGGATTGGAGTGCCATGACAGAGAATGTGGAAAGAAATCAAGCATTGGTTACTGAGGAAAAAGAAGAAGATTTTGCACTGATGGCCATGTCAAGTTCCAGCTCTGACAATGAGGTATATGACGATTCATATTGTACTAAAGCCTGTAGGAAAAATACTGAGTCGTTGAATGATCAAATCAGAAAGGTAAAAGCTGACTATATCAATTGTGATAATGACCTTGATAATTATAGACGTTCTTTAGAACAGTTAGAATCCACCATAAGAGAGTTTAAACAAAGAGAAAGTGATTATAGGGATCATATTGTGATTCTAGAAAAAGATGCTAAGGAGAATAATAACTCCATTAAGGTGTTAACTGCTGAACTTGAAGTTTTTAAATCTAACAAAAAGATTGATGATGAAACTGTTGAAAAATTTGGAAAAGTAATACACGGTTTTTACACCACGTATCAAAATTCGTAGTCCCAAGTCTTTTTGAATTGACTATTGGTTCAAAGTGCGACTCAATTGTTCTTGGTGAAAATGAAAATGGTTTGGTTGATTATCTATTTTAAACTAATAACAAATAATGTAAATGTCGTTGAGTAAAGTAGAAGCTTTTAAGATTAAACTAAAGAAACGAGTAAAAAGTAAATGCATGAAAACTTAAAGACAAGATTAGAAAGAATACTAGAACACTTAATAAAACTAACACTCGAAAACTTTGCAAAACTAAGAAATTTGACACTAATCGGAATACAAAATTGAGTGATCGGAATGTTGGAAACAACTCAAATCGGAATATCACTAATCCCCTCGTCGGAATGTAGAAGAAGACAACCAATCGGAATGTTTAGCAAAGGACTCTAATCGGAATGTCAACAAAACCCACAATCGGAATATCTTAAACTCGAATCCAATCGGAATGTGCTAAAGTTTCCCCAATTGGAATACCACAAAATTACCACTATCGGAATACAAAACCTTATTCCGATCCAAGGTGATCGTAATGCAGAGGTTGCCAAATCGGAATATACTAAACCCTTTTCCGATTTGGTGATCGGAAAGAGGGTGATGGTCGGAATGCTACGATCGGAAAGGGGTTTAGACCCTTTCCGATTTATGTGGGATTTGATAAAAAGCTAGGCAATAAGCTATTTTGAATAAGCTAATACCTAAAACTAGAACGAATCTAAACTGAAACGGATTAAATAAGCACTAAAAACAACTTTTACTAACTTTAAATAAGCAAACTTTTAAATCAAACAATAAAAAGATGAACATTTTAAGAAAACTTTTGATAAGTAAATAAGCTAAACATAAAAATAAGCCAATAAGCACAAAGATCTCAAAGCTTATTCGTATGAAAACTTAAGTAGGCATAAAAAGATTAACTTTTTAAGCATGAAATCATTAAGAACAACACGGATCAAATGAAATTCGCACCAAAATCAATCTAAAAATCAAAGAAAGGTAGAATGATATGAAAGATTAAAAGCTTAACTAGAACTTGATTAATGAAATCAACAATACATAAAGGTTTAATCTTGAAAGATTAAAAAGAAAGAAAAGATGAAACTTAGTGAGAGAAAGTTGAGAACTTTCTCTCTCTAAAACTAGAAAGGAAAGTGAAAAATGAAAACTTAAACTAAAAACTAACCACCCTCCTAATTTGTATTAGGAGGGTATTTATAGGGAAAATGGAAGGAGTGCATGTGTTTCATCTTCTTTCTTTCTTTACGTCTTCTCGACTCGATTTAATTCTTTGTCTTTTCTCGACGTCGTCTCGGGATTTGAACTTGTCTTGTTAATTTTCTTCTTTAATTTAGAATTGAGTTCTTCGACTTCGTTAAACTTCCGTCTTTAGACTTTTTCTTCGATAAATCTTCAGAATAGGCCTTGGAATTTCGTTCTATTTGCACTCTTGATCTTTTGACTTCGTCTTTTCCCGTTTTCTTTGTTAAAAGCCTGTGAAAGCCCGTGTTTTCTTCCTTTTTCATCTTTTGGTCCTAAAACACAATTAAAACACAAACCACGCATAATTCCGACTTTTACGACATAAATTACACGTTTTGGTCTTGTTATTATTGGAAATAAGTGGTAAAAGGATAAGTGTTTTCACACTTATTAAATCCCCTACACTTGACCATTGCAATGCCCTCATGCAATGCATTAATTTTAAAGCACGGTTTACATTCTTCGTCATAAATAACCCACCTTGGCCTTTATTAAATACTAAACATAAAAAGATAGAAACAAGTAAAGAAATCAAAGACTTACATTGGGTTTTGGCTGCCGTGAACGTTTATCATCCTCAAGTTTCACGTTCCCCATACCAAGCTTAAAAACGAGATCATTGTTATTATATGTTAGCAAACTAACACGAATTCATGTGGGCCAATTATTTAGTTAGATTCCCTTATTCCTAGGTGTATCTCTTATATTTTATTTTTGTCTTGAATGATCATGAGGATGCATTGTTGACTTATTTCGATAGTTTATTAGGCCGAAAATAAAGTGAACGATTTAATCAATAGTTAGCTAAAGGACAAAATCTTTTAAAACTGCTTCTCGGGACCTCATAAAGTTCATATCTTGGCATAACTCGCTTCATGATTTGAGACCTTTCTCGGACCGATATTTGGCAGCGACTTCATACTTCAAATCTTTGAGAGACGTTCTTGAAATTATGTTCTTCTCTTCATAATAGGAATTTCTTCACTTTGAAGTTTTGAGAGATTCTTCATATTTGGACCACGACTTCTTCGTTTTTCTCCAATCTTAATTTTTGACTTTGATATACAACGATCCGCCTCCTTTTAGGACTTGGATCTATTTATCCTCATACCTTGTTAGGGCCTTTTTGGATAGACTTCTCGATGATCTTTTGGGGAGTTTTGCTTTTCGTCGTGAGTCTCGATCCTTCATATTGATTTTCGTTAAATGATTCTTCACATTACTTTTGGATCTTTAGCAACAAAATGTAGCCCTCATGCCTTGTTAGGGCCTTTTCCGACTCGCCAATCTTCGCATCCCGCTTCAATAAGTTATGCCTTGGCTATGAACTCTAATCCATACCGAGCAACTTTTAAACGATCTTGGGCTAGAAGCTAAGTAACCTTTTAAATCGTACAACCTTATTTATTGCAGATAAATTTATTAACAAGCGATGGGAGAATAGGCTCATAATTAACTTACATAAATTCAGGAAAGAATACCAAACTTATAATTGACTCTATCATCTCTCGTCCTCCATAGTTTAAAATCTCAAGGAATGAGACTCGTGGATGCTTAGCCTATTAAATCAATGTTTTGTGTTTTCGAGTCATCTATAGGATCTTGCAAATTCTTAGACTTTTTCAAGTTTAGAAATCGCATTTTAAAGTTCCCTTGATAAACAACTCTCTAGGATCAATTATAGGAACTTGCGAAAAGTTCTTGTTCTTAACCCGCGAGAGTTAAGACTTTCGCGTTTTATAGGTCCCTATATAAAAGCCTAGCAAAACTTGACTTAAACACGTTAAGGATACTAGCTAGAGTAAACTTAGATAAGTAAACTCGGGTTGAGTCAAAATATTCACGACTTTGAAAAAATTTAAAACCACTTTATTGAGAATTTATTCTAACAATGGAAAGAAAATAACCATAACAAAGGAAAATACAACTATACAACTAGGCCAAAATAGATTAAAGGTTTTGAAAAACGTCGAAAAATCAAATTTTCTGGTTGAAATGAGGGCAAATTCATGGAAAAGACCACTTACTTCGATAGAAGTCCCCCCTACACTTGAGATAAACATTGTCCTCAATGTTTAAGCATGTGGGAGTAAACTCCCCTACACTTAGGACATTGTGCACGTTGTTTAAATCTTGCTAAGGAAAGGACAACTAAAGTGAATTCAATGTGACATAAAAGATATGAAATATTGAATCACAAAAGCTTAGGATAGAACCGGGAAGATGGGAACACGGTATCACGGTTCGTCAAAAGTCATCAAGGTGCTCTTTGAAGCTTGAATCCCTGCACAAGATAAGAAACAAGACAACAAACACATACGGGGCTCCCCCCTACACTTATTATGAAAGCAGTAAAGGATAGATCATGGGTTGCCTCCCGAGAAGCGCTTGTTTTTGTTCACCGAGTCACGAGCCTAACTCGACCCAAATTTAGTTCATGGGAAATGTGGTGAGGGATGGAATCATCTCATGAGAGATGTCCTCACCAAAGTACAGCTTCAAACGCTGGCCATTCACCTTGAAATTGGGCCCATTTGGCTGACAAAGCTCAATGGTCCCATATGGAAAGACTTTGGCGACGGTGAATGGACCAGACCAACGGCTCTTCAACGTGCCTGAGAAGATCTTCAACCGAGAGTTAAAGAGTAAAACTTGATCACCAACATGGAACTCTCGGTTCTTAATTCTAGCATCGTGGATGATCTTGGTCTTCTCCTTGTAGATCAGCGAGTTCTCATAAGCTTCATTCCTCAGTTCATTTAGCTCGTTGAGTTGAATCTTGCGATGATCACCGGCTTTGTTGATGTCGAAGGTAGCCCACTTCAAGGCCCAGTACGCCTTATGTTCCAGCTCGATGGGGAGGTGGCATGCTTTCCCGTACACAATACGATAAGGTGTACAGCCGATCGAGGTCTTATAAGCAGTATGGAAAGCCCACAGAGCATCATCTAACTTATCGGCCCACGCGGCGCGATGCTCTCCCACAGTACGCTCCAGACTTCGCTTCAATCCATGGTGGGATATCTCGGCTTGTCCGTTGGTTTGAGGATGATAAGCGGTGGAAAGACGGTGATTGACACCATACTTTGCCATGACTCTTGCAAATTGATCATTGCAAAAATGAGTCCCGCGGTCACTGATGATAGCACGAGGAACGCCGAATCGAGAAAAGAGCTGCTTCAAAAAGTTCACAACCACCCTCGCATCGTTCGTAGGGAGAGCCTTGGCTTCAACCCATTTAGAAACGTAGTCAACGGCTACGAGGATGTACTTGTTCCCTTTAGATGATGGAAATTGCCCCATAAAGTCGATGCCCCATACATCAAAGATTTCACATTCTTGTATGAAATTTTGAGGCATCTTATCTTTATGTGTGATCTTGCCTTGTCTTTGGCAAGCATCACAATGTTTAACCATATCGTGAGCGTCACGATAAATGGTGGGCCAATAGAAACCAGAGTCGAATACTTTCTTCGCGGTGTAATTGGGACCAAAGTGACCACCGGTGGGTCCTTTATGGCAAGCGTCAAGGATTTGAACCGCTGTCGGCCCATCAACACATCGTCGAATAATCAGATCCTCACATTGTTTGAAAAGGTAAGGGTCGTCCCAGAAATAATGTTCAATATCCTTAAAGAACTTTTTCTTTTGTTGGGACGTGAGCCCTTTCTTGAGAATCCCACCCGCTAAGTAGTTTGCAATGTCCGCAAACCACGGGGTGTCATCGAGATTGAAGTTGATAGACATTAAGGCCTCAAGGGTAAAAGAGTCATTGATCTCTTTGTTCGGATGATCCCCTTGATAAGGATCCTCAAGTCTACTGAGATGATCCGCGGCTAGGTTTTCTGCTCCCTTCTTGTCACGAATTTCAATGTTGAATTCTTGAAGGAGCAAAACCCAACGAAGAAGTCTTGGCTTAGAATCTTGCTTAGTCATCAAGTAATTCAACGTGGAATGATCGGTATACACGATGGTGGTAGAAAGGACAATATAGGGGTGGAATTTTTCAAAAGCATAGACAACAGCTAAAAGCTCTTTTTCGGTTGTCGTATAATGCAATTGAACCCCTGTCATTGTCTTGCTAGCATAGTGGATTGGTTGGAAGTGTTTTTTCACTCTTTGGCCCAAAACCGCTCCAATAGCAAAGTCGCTAGCATCACACATCAACTCAAAAGGTAGCTCCCAATTAGGGGTAACCAAGACCGGTGCCTTAGTTAGCTTATCCTTGAGAAGATTGAAGGCTTCAAGACACTCTTTGGAAAAGAGGAAAGGATTATCTTTTTCCAATAGGTGGGTCATCGGGCGAGCGATTTTAGAAAAATCTTGGATGAATCGACGATAGAAGCCCGCATGACCGAGGAAACTTCTCACACCCTTCACGGTTGAAGGTGGAGGCTGTAACACCCCACCATGGCGGAATATGGGGCGCGACGTATGGATATCATCACAACAAACAGTGTCTCTATAGAGAAAACTAAAATGCAACTATAATGTCATAAAATGGTGACACAAATGTCATGACAATATCTCAACAATGCAGGAGTCTAGGTAAGTAGGTAACAGTCCTACCTCTTACCCAAGACAAACAAATAACACTAACAATCACATATAGGTGCCAACAATATCACTATCGAAACAATCAGAAAGAAAATAAACTAAGAAGGAACGGGGATCTGCTTCTAAATGCATTCCTACTCGACTCTAATCCTAGCCACATAAGTTCTCACGTTTAACCACGTATCACCTGAAAGAGACACTAAAACACGTCAACATAAAGTTGGTGAGAGTCATAGGTTTAGACTCCAACGCTAAATCAGTTACAAGCTGTGAATAACAACCATCAACACAATAACATATGGACAATGCACTACAAGTATGCATTAACAACTAGCATTCATGTTCAATCAATCATCACAATACCAAGGCATCACGCCTTACCAACAATCACAATTTCCAAGGCATCACGCCTTACCAACAACCATAATTTCCAAGGCATCACGCCTTACCAAACACCATGGTACCATAGGCGCCCATACACCTATGTACCAATCCCAAGGCCACTACCTTGTCATACATAAACAAGAATCACATAGCAGTTAATCACATAAAGTACACATAATTCCATCTCAAATCACAAACACATTCACAGCATCAATTTAGAAAATAACTCAACACAGTGTCTCTTCCATCCCATCTGGAAGTCAAAATCAATAATAAACATGGGACTATGAAACTCACCTGATTGCTTCTTCACAAGTCCTCGCACTAGCAACAAGCTAACAAACCAAAAACACACAATCAATACACGAACCAATCACTAAGATGGCTCATTAACCTATTATGGACATCTAGCCTATTCCCATATATACACCTCATCTATATGCTCTAAGCATCCCATTACACCCCTCTATAAAGCCCTTAACTCGTTTTATTTTATAACACATCCCGTTAACATTTTATCAAAAATAGTCCCTGTTTTAGGTCTCCAAACTATAAGCCAAAAGCCCACCTAAACATCTCCCACTTTCCCTGACCTTAAAGCTACTGTTAAGACCCCGATATATTTATATATATAATCGTCATTTCAGATTTACTGATTTTAGACGTATGAAAAGTTTGTTATGATTAGGGGGTCTTACCCTAAACCGCAACCTTAGCCCAAGTGCAGATACTTACTACAATATATAAACCATATCTCATGTTCGTTAGAAGATCCCAATGCAACCCTAAGTATCCCAAACAACCCAAAACTTAAAAAGAAAACAGGCTGAATTCAAAACTGATTTGACCTCCGACTATTGTAACCTGTTTTTGACCCACTTGCCAACCTCCAATTCAGTTCTCGTTTCTTGATTTAGAAAGCCAACTCAATTACCTATCTAGGGCTAGCTTGATCTCATCTTGAATGTTCCTAGAACTCTAGATATGATCAAAACAATAGACTCAAAATTCTGCCCAGTTTTTAAAAACGGGTTTAACAAAATTAACCTCATTAATTAACCTTAATCCCTCTAATTACAAACCCTAATTTATTTAATCATTAAAATATGATTAATATACTGTTTTTAATTAAACCCTAACCTAAATCCATCATAAGGTGATCATAGAACATTAAAAACAATTTATATGAAAAGGGTTTTGAAGATTTACCTTTAAATTAATGGAAGATGAGAAAAACCCAACTTTTGAAGAACCCTAATTGGCCACCATTGTTAAAATTAGACTATGAGATGTTATGGGGGTGAAAAAACTGATTATTTTGGTTATGGGATAGGTTTGGTTAAGTCCTAAAGGCCTCCTAATCCCATTAGAAGTCCATTGGGCCTGTTTTTGGGCTTTTTGGTTATTTTCTTCCTTCCTTTTCTTTTAATCATAAAAACCGACCCTCCCCTCTTAGATTTCGTTTTTTATTTATTTTACTTATTTATAATTGTATTAATAATATTACTTTAATTTTCCTTAATTTATTTCAGCTCCTAAAGCCTCCAAAACCTCAAAACCGTAAAACTAGTCAAAACGCGTTTTACCGTAAAAGACGTAAAATATACACTTTTATAAAAAATCTCAAATTTTGAAATAAACTTTATAACTAAGTCCTAAATGACTTAAAACCATCCCGAAAAATATCCATATGACTAATTACCTCATCCGAGACCTCTAAATGCTAAACCGTAAATCGTAAAAATACGATTTTCTATAATACATATACGTATACATAAAACCATTAAATAACACCATCTCACTTCATAGTCACTACCATGTGAACTCATGAACATGAAATCATCACACATCGTTTCACTCACAAGGTACCCCGTACCGGAAACGATATCCAAACCACAAATTATACACACCAATAAGCACATAAACACGTAAAAACACGTAACTAGCACCAAAATAAAACTAAGTGACGAACCTCAAAACCAGTGTTGTCACATCACTCCCTCCTAATAGAAATCTCGTCCCGAGATTTACTCCTTAGGATCAAACACACGAACAACAAATCTGTTGCGACTTAGAGATCTTGAGTTGATATGACAAATGTTGTCCCTCTTATATGAATGATATAATACGAATTATTAAGGAAGAAAGGAAGATATGAGAAGAATTTCTAGAGAGAGAAAGTAGTGAGAGAAAAGATAGAGAAGTGTGTGAACTTGGTGAGATTAGATTAAGAAAAGTGAGAAATACAAATGACCATGCAACCCTCCTAACATGCTAGGAGGGTAGTATATATAGTCCACCCACATGCGGGCTTTAATGGACTATATATTGGGCCGGGCTTGTATTTTGGACTTTAATTAGTTTAAATCCAAGCCCGTGAATCACGACTAAATAACTACTTATTACAACGTTCTAATAAATAATACAATAGAAACCTATGACCGAGCATTCTTGTTTGACTCAATATTTTGAGGCTAACAATATCCCCCAATGTGAGGTCATTCCTCTTTGATATTTGGATTCCAATGGAGATTTATGAATTTCGTCATAAATGAGTCTTGAACGTGTAACAGTAGGTAGTTTTGTTCCTTCATGCTGTGATCTTTGAGCCTTTGTCGTTGTCTTTCGACTTTGTCTTTAAGTCTTGAGATCTTCAAATCATCCTTGACTTGTCATTGCCATGTTGCGATCTTGTGTCTTTATCCACATGCTCACACTATCAATTGTTGGATAAGTCTTTGGGCATGAATATGTGGTTGTGAATCTTTGACTTTGCTGAGTACACCGTGACGCCACCTTCTCGAGACAAAACATAGACACGGACTGAATGGCTTTGACATTCGTCCTAAATCGGTAGCGTTTTACCTCCGGTCGGTGAAGACCGTTATACGATATTAAATATCGTACCTGTGATCAGGTAGATTCAATTAAGAATCTCCTTGACAGGGTTTCGCGGCTGTACTAGCCGTTCTCTTTACTCGACCGTCTCAAAGCAAGACTGCGAACATAAAGAGTGAATCAATTGGATAGATATCCGCTTGATTAAAGTCGTCAATTCAAATTCCTGGAACAAGTTTGATTCATTAAGAATCTTACCATTGTTGCTTTCCAGTTGACACAAGTTTGATTCATAAGAATCTCACAAGTCACCTACCGTAGCGCTGTTTGATGTTGACGCTAGAAGGATTTCCATTCGTCACTGTGAATATTAATGAATATCACTCTGAATGTTCTGGCAAGACCATAAAGATATTGCGTAGAAACCTGAAACGAGTTTGAATCAATTCAGAATCAAACCACTGTTGCTTTTCAGTTTTACATATGTTCAATTCATAAAGAATCTTGCATATGACCTACCGCAGTGCTGTTTGATGTTAACACTGGAAGGATTTCCACTCATTATTTTGAATACTAGGTAGTATCACTCTGAGTGTTCTAGCAATATCGCAAGGATATAGCGTAGGACTCTCTTGATCTTCATCCGTGTGTCCTAACGAGATTTGATTGATCTCTTGGCTCTAGACTCGATTTGTGCACTTTTAGTGGTCGGAGGCTGGAGCAGATGCCACCTATTCAATATCAACTATCTCGGAGTGAGAAAGTCAATAGAAGTCATGTTGTTCTCCGTGACAATAAAACAAACTTCTTTTGAGAGAAGCCTGAGTAGCTAGGAAAGGGTTGTGCTACACATCACTGGGTCCATGATGAGTTCGTCTTCATGATGAGTTGACCCGGTTTCTGCCTAAGTTGTATGGAGGGCTTCTTTCTTTACACCCTTTATCCTTACATTTCTTTTTCATTCTTCAACCCCTTCAATGCTTACCAAGACATCATTAATAGCACCTTGTTGTGATTGTTCCAGTGCTAGCATCAGTACTTAGTCGGCATTCAGCTACGTTCACATTCTACTCTATCTTTCCTAAGGACTTCTAATAATCTATTGGATTGTCCATGGGAAGATCCCTCCGGTTCTGGTTGGATCATAGGACTTAAACCTAACCACCCTTTTGACACCAATAACGTCGTGAATTAAAGATGTTGTGGGTATTTGATCGTAACCATGAAAACCACTTTAAATTCTAACAAAGTGTTTGAAAAACATTTAACACCTTGCTAGTTTTGTCGTTTTAGAAATGCTCCCCCTTCACATGTGCATCGATAATCGAAAGTGTTTCGCACATGTAGGTAAGAGTTAAAGTGCATGAGTCTTATATTAGATCACATTTTAATCACATTTTCTCCCCCTATCTCTAATATATAAAATCTTTTGATATTAGAGATACCAAATTTGATTAAAATATATTTTGAAAAATAGTCTTGAAATCTCCGGGAGAAAGATGTGTTAAGCTTTTGCATGAAGTTGAAATGCTCCCCCTCAAAAATTGATCCAATTGAATTGTCATTATGAGGATATGATCCACATTTCGCTTTTTGAGGATGGGAGTTTGTTGAACACACAATTTTTGAAAGATTTTGAATAATCATTGATAAATTCTTGAAAAAACTGTGTTCAACGCTTTTTGAAAAATCCTATTTCTTTTTGTCGAAGAGGTTTTTCTAAGGCATAAACTTGAGTTCACAGACTTTGAATATCTTGACGAATCCACTCAAGTGTAAGAAGATTTAACTTCTTTTGCTAAGGGTAAGAGCACGAAATCGTACACTCCCCCGTGAATATTGATCCGGGTTGCAATCTGAAAGTGATTGCAAGCCATTGTGTTGAGCTCAAAACGTTGAATGTTTTGTGACAAGCTCAACCCGTGATAGATTGCTCTACCCGTTGTTTGGAAATATTTGTCCAAAATCGACACTTTCCTTTATTAAAAGAAGAAATGACATGTTTTGAAAAATATTTACAACTTTCATTCGAGCTTTATGTACACACCCGTGTCGTTATTGAGCGACATTTCTAGGCACGTCCATATTATCGATACTGAAAGACATGTCGAGAAGAATATTTTTGGATTTTGAAAGATTTTTTAATTTTGTGTTTTGCTTTTATGTGTTTTATATTTTTGTATTTTGCTTTTTTCAAAGATATTTACAAGTTGATGTTTGATAGATAAATCAAGCAGGCACCTTTGCCAGAATCTCCAGGTCTGCTGGAGTCAAACATCTCATACCAATTTGCCTAACGAGGTACTCAAACCTATCTTTCGACAGAGCTTTCGTAAACAAGTCGGCTAATTGGTAATCCGTTCCAACAAAGTATAATTCAACGATACCTCTTTCAACTTGTTCCTTTATGAAGTGATATCGGACATCAATGTGCTTCGTGCGGGAATGCTGTACTGGATTGCAGGAGATGGCTATGGCCGACTTTGAGTCACAGTACATAGGTACTTTATCAAAGTGGAAGCCATAATCCGTGAGTTGTGTTCTCATCCATAGAACTTGGGCACAACACGCAGATAGAGACACATACTCCGCTTCGGCTGATGAAAGTGACGTGCAATCCTGCTTCTTGGAAGACCATCCCACAAGCTTATCTTGACCTAGAAATTGTGCACCACCAGAAGTACTTTTTCGTGTATCAAGACACCCTGCATGATCAGAATCTGAATAGGCCGTTAGAAAGAAACCGGTTTCCCTCGGATACCAGAGTCCCAAATGAATGGTATTCTTGAGGTACCGAAAGATCCGTTTAACCTCCTTGAGGTGCTTTTCAGTGGGTCGTGCTTGATATCGTGCACAATAACATGTAGCATGATGAATATCAGGTCTGCTTGCTGTCAAGTACATGAGGGAACCAATCATGGAACGATATCTCGTTTGATCGATGGCAATTCCCTCCAAGTCAGCATCTAGCGATGTGGTTGATAATGGTGTCCCAACGGGGTCACATGAAGTCATACCATGCTTTTTGATTATCTCTTGACAATACTTAGCTTGGTTTATAAAGATACCACTTGGGGATTGGTGAACTTGAATTCCTAGAAAGAATTTTAGTTCGCCCATCATAGACATTTCAAATTTGCTGTGCATTACTTTTTCAAACCATTTTGAAAGTTTTGGGTTTGTAGACCCGAAAATAATGTCATCAACATAAATTTGCACAAGCAAAATGTCATCCCCATATTTATAAGTGAACAAAGTTAGATCAATGGAACCTTTTGAGAAACCTTTGGATACCAGAAATTTTGAGAGCTCGTCGTACCACGCCCTTGGAGCTTGCTTGAGTCCATATAGTGCCTTGTGGAGACGATACACCTTGTCAGGATAATGAGGATTGACGAATCCTTCCGGCTGCGTGACATAGACTTCTTCTTTCAAAGGACCGTTAAGAAATGCTGTCTTTACGTCCATTTGATAGACAGTGAATCCCTTATGTGCAGCATAAGCAAGAAAAATCCTGACTGCTTCCATTCGAGCTACTGGTGCAAATGATTCTTCAAAATCAATTCCCTCTTTCTGGCCATACCCCTTAGCCACTAGCCTAGCTTTATTCTTGATGATCGTATTCTCTTCATCCATCTTGTTTTTCCAGATCCAACGAAGATTTAATGGAGTCACATCGTATGGTCTGTCAACAAGTTCCCAGACTTTAAGTCTTTCAAATTGTTGAAGTTCATCCGTCATCGATTCAATCCAAGCATGATCAGCCATGGCTTCTTTGATGTTTTTCGGTTCGACAGTACTCACGGCGAGTGCGAACATACAAACATCGCCATCAGTGGCTAGTTGTCGTCTTGTACGAACAGGCTGTGAAGGGTTTCCAATTACGTGAACCAAAGGATGATCTCGGGTCCAATGATGTGTTGAAGGATGTCGTTGATAAAACGTATGCATATTTGACGGATCAACATGGCGAGTAGAAGACTCTCCAGTTTCGTGTACCGGTGTACCGAATGGGTTGATAAATTCGTCATCTTCAGATGATGCACCGTCTGCTTGATTTGTGTTCTCTGGAGCAATGACAGTAGTTGTGGATGTTGTAGGATCGATTGTTGAAGTGATATTCTGAGGAGGTAAATCTGCAACAACCCGTGTTGAAGTAGATGAAGTTGTATTCTTTTGTTGATGATGATCGATATCATCATTCGTATCATGAGGGACAGCGGAAGACTTCGATACAACTTGTTTCTCCCCCGTGAAATATTCATCATACATTGGTCCATACAACATTTCCAACTCTTCAATTGTCGTGTCGACTGTCATATCAGCTCTAGGAACATTTTCTGGAACCAGCGTTGAACTTGACGGTTCATTGCTGTGGTCTTGAGTTCCGAGTTCCGTGCGGTTGTGAACGGAAGTCGTTTGTCTTTGTGGATCGGGACTTAAACTGTTTTGTTCAAGTGCCATTTCTTGAGATTCATCAAATCGGATGTGAATTGTCTCGACAATCAATTTTGTTCTTTTGTTGAACACTCTATATCCCTTAGACTGAGTTGCATATCCCACAAGAATAGATGCATCACCTTTCTCTTTCATTTTATCCAAATTTTCACCATCTCGAATAATGTAGCAAGTGCATCCAAAAACATGAAGATGTTTGAGTGAAGGTTTTCGATCATGAATTATGTGATATGGTGTCTTTTCGTGTCTTGGGATAATTAAGGAGCGGTTTTGTGTGTAGCATGCGGTTGACACGGCTTCGGCCCAAAAGTATAGTGGAAGTTTTGAAGCGGATAATAATGTTCGAGCAGCTTCAACCAAAGTACGGTTTCGTCTTTCAACAACGCCGTTTTGTTCGGGTGTTCGAGCAATAGATGTTTCATGTTCAATCCCTTCGGCTTCAAAATACTTTCTCAGATTAGAATTCAAAAATTCTGTACCTCTGTCAGTACGAACCACTTTAACTTGAGCTTGAAGACCACGTTGTATCAATTTAAGGAAGCTGATGAGAACGTCGGGAGTTTCATCTTTGGATCTCAAGAAATGAGTCCATGTGTACCTTGAGTAATCATCGACTATTACTAGAATATATTTCTTGCCATTGATACTCTGAACACGCATGGGACCACACAGATCCATGTGAAGAAGATCTAACCGTCCTTTAGAGCTTGGTGTGGTCTTTGTTTTGAAGCTACTTCGTTTAGCTTTACAAAGTTCACAAGAAGAACAAAGATGATCTTTGATGAATTTCAAGCTTGGAAGGCCTCTCACAATATCTTTCTTGGAAAGCAAGTTAATGGTATCAAAGTTGAGATGAGAAAGACGTTGATGCCATAACCATGCCTGAGTCGAGGAAGCTTTAGCCATGAAGCAAATTGGAGTTGATGAAGATGTGTCTTGAAGTGAAATAGTATAAAGATCAGTACCCCGTGTACCAGTAAGTAAGTCATTCCCATCATAATCACGAACAAAACATGTCTTCTTTCTGAAAGCAACTTCCAAATCCGCATCACAGAATTGACCAACCGAGAAAAGATTGTGATTGAGCCCTTCGACGTAGTATACCCTTTTAATCGTGATATTCCCCTGAACCAAATCTCCATATCCTAGGATCGGTGCAAATTGATCATTTCCGAATCGGACCGTACCTAGGAACTTCTCCACGAAGTTAATTAGAAGCTTGAGATTCCCCGTCATGTGCTTCGTGCATCCGGAGTCCATTATGAAGAGAATTATTTGTATCACCTGCAGAAGAGTTAGAACACGATGGAGCATTTGCTAAATTGGATACCACAGTAGTTGTGATAGTAGAATCATTAGTGTCCTTATCAACATTTAAAGGCAAACTAACACTCGTTTTCACATTTTCTGTCCTAACTTTAGGCATCCATTTATATCCGGGAGGACATTGATTAGCAAACCACCATTTCCAAGACTTGCTAGCAGACTCATATAATTCCTTAATTTTGCTTCTAGGATTCTTAGTGGTGGAGTCTGATGCATTACTTTTCTTAGTGGGGGTAGCACCAGAATGGTTCACTTTCCATTTGGGTTTACTAGCACTAATAGGCATCACAGTTTGCTTCTTAGTTCTAGTTTCTACGCCTTTAACATTATTCATAGCACACATAGAATGATTAGCATTAGCACACTTGCCACATTTGACACAAACAAATTTCACATTCATAGCATTCAAAGTCGAATCATTCAAATCGTCATGACACGCGATTACAGACGTTTTATTCTTAGAAACATTGAAAATCCTAGGGTGTTCTTCTACTTGCTTCATCTTCCCTTGATTCTTGTGTTTCCAGACCTTATCATTCACTTGAGTGCTCTTAAGCTGAGGCCGGCTAACACTAGTAGTGGAGACTATTCCTGTAGTAGAAGACACACGAATATTAGTGTTTCTAGAAGTCTGAGGCGAGTGAGTCTCTTTGTTTGTGGGCTTAGTGGGCATTCTATACATCCCTGGTTTAATCACATTATTGTGCTTAACGCTTGGTGCTACAGGATTCCTTATGGGTTGAGCTTGTGGTAACCTTTCCTTTCCATCCATCTTGGGGGCAAACACAGGTTTTGCAAACGAGGAATTAGATAAAGCAGATGGTTTTCCCAAGATAGAGGATCTATTCTCTTTAGAGGCATTGGGTTGTCTAACAACATTTTTCTTAATGCTAGGTTCCACAATTTTCCCACCCATTTTAGCAATGAGTTTCTGCAACTCAGCTATCGCTCTGTCCCTGTCTTGTAATTGAGCTTTCAACCCTTTAATTTCCAAATTCTGTTCATTCATTTCTCGAAATGTTTGCGAAAGTTTTTCTTGCAATTTATTATCATGTGGAAAACGACCAACATCTTTTTGCAAAGCAAGTTCAAGTGAATGACAATGTTTTTGAAGGAAATCAGTTTTGTGTTGAAGTAACTCAAAAGCCTTTTTGTCAACATTTTCTTTTCGTTTCGAAAGCTCAATTTCAAGACGTTCACATTCTTTGATCTTATCAAGATATTGGCATGCAACTTCAGAATATTCATCAATATCAGCACAAGATGTAAAATAAGCACACATAACATCTTTAGAAACGCATTCTTGCAAGAGCAAATCATATTCATCTGAGAAATCAGACTTTTCCATTTGAAGATCATCAATGTGTTTCTCAATAGATTCAACATATTTTAAATCATCAAACATTTCAGTCCGAATGAACTCCTCAAGTTGAAGAACAGTTTCTTTAATCAAAGCCGTGTTTGGAATTAAGAGTTCTTTCACAAGCAAGGTAATATCTTGAGGAATCGGACGTGTCCACTCAGCATTTTCACGTTTGGCCCAGTCTCTTTCAACAATAGATTTAACATTATCTATGTGGTGTTTAAGAATACCTAATGTTTTCCTACTCTTGCTTTTAGATTCATCTAGAGGGAGGTAGTTGATGTATTTGTAAACATTAGATTTCTTAGGGGCAAATGCTTTCTTCCATTGAATTCTTTTTTGTTTGCATTCTAAGAACACTTCCTCACGAGTTTTCTGAGTTTGTTTATTGAACAGGCCATAGAGACTATTCTCATAAGCATAGTTATAAGGTTTCACAAACTCCTTATTAACAAGTGGTTGACTATTGGCATCCCAAAGGGCAGTCTCTTCACTATTGGCACTAACAGGCATGCAATCAAGATCTGTCCTTTCAGTCTCATCAAGATAAAGATGCGGGTTCGCAGCTTGAGCTTTGGCAAGGTACTCAGGACTTGCAAAGCTAGCTTGACCCTTAAACATCGATGGAGGTGCTAGCATTCTTACGGATTGAATAGAATCATGCGTTTTATAAACAACGTTCTTCAAAAAGTCGACTTGTGCTTCTAGTTTTGTAACTTTTTCGGTTTCTTTATCATATCTACTTTTGAAGTCTTGTTTTAACGCATCTACCTCTTGTTTCTTATCCTCTATAATTTTAGCAGAAGCGGTAGTGGTCATAGAGAGCTTTTGTTCAAGTTCATTAACTTTGGTATTGGCAAGGTACGTTTTTTGACGTTCATCCATTAAGAAAACATTATATTGACGCTTCTCTTTAGCTAATAACTCAAGAGTTGTATTATATTTGTTTTCAAAATCGTCCTTTTGACTTTTTAACGCACTTCCCTTGTACCCCTCAAGCTCTTTGGTTTTCTGAAGGAGCTCATCTCTATAGGTTTCAGTCATCTCAGTAGATTTGATAAGAGCAGCTTTGCATTCTTCAAAGCTTTGAGTGAGCGTAGCGTTTGCCTTCTTTAATTGCTTTTGACTCTTTTTATTTTCAGTGACATCTTTTTGTAAAGTAGCAATTAAATTAGCAAGCGCAATACGTTCCTCTTCATCATATTCATTTGCATGCTGATCATCCTCAGACTCATTATTACACATGTCTGATGAATCGGGTGTGGTATTGCTATCAACCGTTTCCATCATACACGTGTCATTAATGGCATTGGGTAGATCACTATGCTCAGGAATATCACCAAACACATTATATTCATCAGTAGTGTGTACCTTATCGATTGGCTCAGTGTCAAAGATAGGACCATTGTCATCTTCAGTGACTTTGAGAACTTCTTCAACCTTTGCCATGTACGAGTAATGTGCATCAAGCTCTTGATCAGAATCTTCATCATCAGTATCATCAAGCATGGCTCCTTCCTCAGCTGACAATTTAACCCCTGCTTCCATTTTCTTGCATAGCAGCATCTTTTCCTTGTGATAGCTGGAGTCTCTAACCCTTTTCGGCTTCCTGCATTCCTTTGCCATATGCCCATAACCTTGGCAATTAAAACATTGAATCCCACTCTGCTGAACCACTTGACTTCCAACCGTTTCCCTATTCCCAGTAGCAGCAGCAATCCTCTGAGCATCATACTTGGCAGTTTGTCGATCATATCTTGCAGAACCCTCAACATGCGTTGGATTATGTCGATCATACCTAGAAGGACTTTCACCATGTCGACGTGTGTCATACCTTGGAGGACTCTCAACATATCGGTTCTTTGTGTTAGATGATGTGCGAAGATTGTTGTTGGTGGGTTTGTAGATTTTCTTGTAAGTCTTCATTATGTAAGCAATTTGTTGTTTCATCTCTCGGTTCTTTTGAGCTTGGTCTTCATCACTATCTTCTTCAGATGAGGACTCAGATGGTGGTGATGGTGCTCTTGGCGCTTTACTTCGAGATTTTGTGGAAGATGAAGACTTAGATGATGTGGAATATCGTGGTGAAGATGATGTATTGGAGTATGGCTTAGGAGCACGAGAGTGAGGATCTTGAACATGTTGAGTGGTAGTCACTAAAGCAAGTGGATTAGCCGTCTTGGCAACACGTTCAGCTCGAATTTCATTTGCTTCATTCTGAAATTGCTTCAAGATGTCAAAAAGTCGATGATATGAGACCTCGTCTAACTTTTCTTGTTGTTTCACCAAAGTGACGAATCGTGTCCACTCGGGTTGAAGTTGTTGAAGAAATTGGACATTGACTTGCATGGTGGAGACTTGCAGGTTATTTCTTGTCATGTCATTCATCATCTTATAAAACCTGGAGTAGTAAGAGTCAATTGATTCTCCATCCCTTGAAGTAAACTTGCCAAAATTCCAAAACAAGTTTGTTTTGACATCTTGTTTGTTGAGTGATTCTCCTTGTTGCAAGCGTTCAATAGCAGTCCACATTTCATGTGCTGTCGGGCATGCATCAACCGTGGAGTAAATATCATCTCCAATCCCACTTAAAACCATATAAATGGCTTCCTTCTCCGCATCATGCCAAGCACAATTTTCAGGTGTGAGATCAGCTCTTGTTTCATCACGTTCACTTGCAGGTATTGGATCAGTAGTATCTGTGGCTGCTCTTGGAGGAACTGAGATCTTCTTAAATATATATGGTCCATGAGTAATACATTTCCTCAGGGCATCACCATTAGGTCTTGTATCAAGATATCGTATGAAACGTGATTGCCATTGAGCATACCGTCCAGATACAAGCATTGGTGGTCTCTCTTTGTTACCTGCCACCATTATGTTGTTGTTCGTCACACGATATTCGGCAGTAGAATCCATCTCAATATTCTCTGAAATGATGACGTGAATATGGATCTTAAGTAGATTTGTTGTGATTGTTGTTGAGGTTTAAATTCCGAAAATTGCGATTTTTTTCTCAGCCCGACAATAAATTCCTCAGCCCGACAAAACGGTAGACCTAAAAAATTTGTAATCACCAAATTTTGAAATTGAGCTAGAAATGTCCTAAAACTAGTATGGAAAAAATTTGATTTTACTTGACCTAAATTTTTTAACTCTTTTTTTTTTCTTTTTTTTTTTTTTTTTTTTTTTTTTTTTTTTTAATCTTCGTGTAAACTACGTTCCGAAACTAGTCTAGATGGTGGCTAAGTCTAAAAAATACTCAAACAAAAATTTGGCTAAACATGTCATCGGAATGTCCATCGGAATGTGCCATCGGAATGCCCATCGGAATGTTGTTTAGATCGGAATGTCCTTTAGATCGCAATGTGCACCTATCGAAATCCCAGATCGGAATGTTCAGATCGCAATGTGTACCTATCGAAATCCCAGATCGGAATGTTCAGATCGCAATGTGTACCTATCGAAATCCCAGATCGGAATGTGGCTGTCGCAATGTGGGCAGAGTAACGTTTCAAGATTTGCCTTAAAATCTGTCGCAATCCAGATCGCAATAACGATCGGAATGTTCAGATCGGAATAAGGGGCTATCGCAATACTGATCGCAAAGTAAAACCCTAGGGTTATTGCGATCGAAACCGTGCTCTCCTTTTCCGAAATTCAAGCTGTCGCAATGATAGTACTTTTTCCAACTTTTTAGGCAACCATTTTAGCAACTTTTAGGCAACAAATTCGTGATTTTTACCAAACCAAAACAAACAAATCTCTACAACAAGTATATGGAAGATTTGTAGCAAGATGAAGAACACGAAAACACAAAAAGAATTTGAATTCGTGATGATTTATAGATTAAATCATACGAATCAAATATAATAACAACAATCAATCACAAAACTACCCCGTGGCGATTGATACCAATTGTTGTCCCTCTTATATGAATGATATAATACGAATTATTAAGGAAGAAAGGAAGATATGAGAAGAATTTCTAGAGAGAGAAAGTAGTGAGAGAAAAGAGAGAGAAGTGTGTGAACTTGGTGAGATTAGATTAAGAAAAGTGAGAAATACAAATGACCATGCAACCCTCCTAACATGCTAGGAGGGTAGTATATATAGTCCACCCACATGCGGGCTTTAATGGACTATATATTGGGCCGGGCTTGTATTTTGGACTTTAATTAGTTTAAATCCAAGCCCGTGAATCACGACTAAATAACTACTTATTACAACGTTCTAATAAATAATACAATAGAAACCTATGACCGAGCATTCTTGTTTGACTCAATATTTTAAGGCTAACAACAAAACAAGATGAAGGACCTATTAGCAAATAGTTAGCTTATATAATAAGCTAGGGTTGTGATGTAACCCTAGTACCTCTATTATATAAAGAGGGTACCACCTTGGTTGTTATTCATTCATTCACAAACAATGTAAACCAGAGGTGTGGGTGCGTTCTCCTGGTGTCAAGCCTATTAGGCACCAGGAGCAGTAGTTAGTAGTTCATTAATAGTAATCATTTCATTAGTGAAAGCCTTGTTCTTGGTTATGATTGTGTTAATTATTATTCTGCTGTGCATGTTACAATCATGATCATGATATCCCAGATGAGTCTAGATCCTAAGACTCAACAAGTGGTATCAGAGCTTGTTGGCTCTCGATCTGGTTGATCTACAAGGTTTTCGTTATTATTTTCTGTTTTTATAATAAAGTTGCTGATCTAGGTTTTTCCCAACAAACCCTAGATGATTCGTTATTCTGTTGCTGTTGATCTATCATGTTGCTGCTTTGATGTTGCTGCTGTTGGAATGATGGTGATTATACTAGCTTTGGTGAGTTGATTTTCAAATCAATGATGAACCCTAGTATGATCAAAAGAGACCCTAGCTGCTCTGAAAAGTTGTTCTGGTTCAGAAAATTCTTTCTCATTTCTTTTCATGGGTTGAAGACGAAGGCTGTTCAAATTAGGGTTTTCTCATGATAAACCCTAGATGCAAAAAGGTCATGAATTCGTTTAAAGTTATCATGATTGCTGAGTTGGTAACAATAAAAGCAATCACGTGTGTCATCCTAATACGGTTCTGTGGTCCAACAGCTTTTGACTGTGTACAAGATTCATGTGTTTTACATGAGTCTTAACGTGACTTTAATGAAGGAAACAGACAAGGACAAGAAGCAGTTTGGCAGGCAAGGATCGTGTTAATATCATGGTTTGCTTGGAAGTATATGAAGTGGTCCATATACTGCTGCTCGAAGAACTCAGAATAGTTTTGGAAGAAAGCCACGATTCAGACGCAAGGGGAGTAATGTGGCACAGGTTTAGTACTCTTTATTTAGTCATATACATGACATTTGATTTTCAGGAATAGCGGTTATCTCTGGGTATACGATTGAAATGTGAGAGTCGTAAGTTTTAGGAGATGTTATTTCCTTTAGTTTTGGACATTATCACCTATTTTCCTGAATATCACAAACGTGAATAAGGAGTCAGTTATGGATCCGAAAGTTTTGGTAAGTGTTAGCCTTGAACGTGATATACGGGATTGACAGGGAAAGATGTCTGGATGAGTTTTTCAAAGCAGTTATTAATTCATGATTTTTAGGGATTATGACGAATTCCTTCATTAACTTCTTTTAATAATGGAAGTAACTTTGGCTACATAAATCATGGGAAAAAGGAGTTATTATGCATTTTATTTTTATGGAGATATTGGGGATATTCTTGAAACGTGATATATGGGGTGATATGTTGCACGTAGTTTTTGGAGGAAAACGTGTGACTGTTATGACTGTTCCTAGTTTATCTCTTATATTTGGATGTAAGATATCATGGGTTTCTGGTGCTAATTTTAGGATTTACCTTTCTCATATACTTTGGACGCGGTTTCAATTTGGAAGCTGTTCATTGTTCCTGATTTTATGGGATTACATATTAATTGGGTTATGGATGCGTGACTTGTGAACGTGATAGATGGATGTGGATGTGGACATTCTATGATTAACGTGGGATGTATATGGCAGTTATATGCATGATCTTTTTATGGGAAGAGAATTTTTAATTGTGATCCGAGAGTTTTGGTGAGGTGCTACTTTGTAGGTATAATTGATTCTATTGATGATCGTGGGTCAAACTGGTGGTTATATCCTACGAGAGTTTTTGGTAAGCACATTTTTGTTTAATTTTGTGGGGTTACCTAGTAAAATATGGGGATATACTTTGCATCCTATTTTATAGGATTTATTTGATTCTCCTATTTTGGACGTGGGGTTCGGCTGAATGTTAGGAGTTGTGGTTTTCCACTATACCTTCAATATATATTTGATACGTGTGATATGGGCTGGTATGCATTGGAGCACAAGTATTAAGTTACTAATATTGAAGTAGGGCCCAGGTCATGACAAGTAATAGTGACAGCACAACAATACAATGGTGACAGATTAAATGACGACAACAACAGTTTTGGCAACAAGTGGTGACAAAACGTTTTAGTTAAAATATATATATATATATATATATATATATATATATATATATATATATATATATATATATATGAAAAAAAAGGAAGAAAGGGTTTGAGATGCTACTGGTGGATTTTCGTTATGCTACTGGTGAGCTATGGTTCCTAATGGTCATATAAATTCATGGTGGTTTTGTTCTCGGTTCCTCCTGGTAATATTCGATGGTTCCTCCTGGTTGAATCATCGCCTCCTACTGGTCGGTTTCTACTAGTCGGTTCCTACTGGTCCGTACCACTGGTTTGATCCTATTGGTTTGTTCCTACTGCTAGGTGTCTGTTCTTGCTGACTTTCTTCTGGTTCCTGCTGGCTTGTTGTATACTAACTTTCTTTGGTCGGTTTTGGTTCCTTCTAGTCAAGTAAGATTGATACTACTCTGATTTAGTGACTAGTCTGATGTCACTATTGTTACTGGAGGAGGAGTTCTCAGCCATCATCATTTCGTTGTGGAGATTCATTGAAGAAGACATTTGATTATCACTTATTTTATGTTGTAGTTGATTTTCACAGGTTTTGTGTTCTTATCACATCTTAAAAGGAAGGGAGCATCTTTTAAAGATAACTTGCTTGGTTTGTATGGTGACGAAGACTCGACATATCTAGCGTAGGGGTACGATCTATTCATATCTTAAAAGGAGTAGTAGCTTTTTAAGATAACTTGCTCTATGCGTACATTTGCTATCGCTTGAAGGAGTTACGTTATTGTGCTCAGTGTCTCATTTATTTGAGGGTTTTGTTCATGCTCGACGTCACGTGGTTAGTGCAAGACATAAGACACAAGTTTGGGAGATTCCACTTCTTCATCAAATTCGTTATACTTGATTTTCTTCATCAGTGATCTCTCCATGGAACCTACTGGATTTGTCGTGCACTTCTTAAGGGGAAGACGATCCTCTTTGAGTTGATGTGACAAAAAGGGGAAGAATGCATGGATCAAGGGGAAGCTTAGCCTTCATCTATATTAGCTTAAGGGGAAGCTTGTGCTTACTGGTTTTGTCAAATCAACTAGGGGAAGATTGTTGCGACTTAGAGATCTTGAGTTGATATGACAAAACAAGATGAAGGACCTATTAGCAAATAGTTAGCTTATATAATAAGCTAGGGTTGTGATGTAACCCTAGTACCTCTATTATATAAAGAGGGTACCACCTTGGTTGTTATTCATTCATTCACAAACAATGTAAACCAGAGGTGTGTGTGCGTTCTCCTGGTGTCAAGCCTATTAGGCACCAGGAGCAGTAGTTAGTAGTTCATTAATAGTAATCATTTCATTAGTGAAAGCCTTGTTCTTGGTTATGATTGTGTTAATTATTATTCCGCTGTGCATGTTACAATAATGATCATGATATCCCAGATGAGTCTAGATCCTAAGACTCAACAAAATCACATGAGGATACTTTTTCTAAACGAACTCCTCTCATTTCCACGCGAACTTTAGTTCAAGTTTCAAAATACCACATATACGAACCAAAAATAATTAAAATCATTGCCAAACTCTTGACCTCACAGTCAATAAATCTCACAAATGATCTTTGATAAGACAAAGATTCTTATTAACACAAGTCCCGAATAACTGTACATGCAAAATGCATTCTCAAACAACTTTTACCAATCTCAATACACGAAATGTATCATGTATACAACTCATTTCCCCCAGGTAATTCTATGCTCATAAGCTAATGGTCCGATCTTTCCAAAGATCATAAATGGACCTACCAAACTCTACATCAGCACTTCCATTTTACCAAAACATACCACCCGTTACTATGGGTGAAACTTCCTACATAACTATGTCACTAACTCTAGTGGTTTCCTCCTTTTCTACATAGTATCCCTTGTTGCTCTCATCCTTTCCACAAACATCATTACCACATTAGTAGCCTCTTTTACCAATTCTAGTCCACAATGGGGACAACTCACCCTATCCTTTCATATAGTGCCTCAAACGGCATTTATCGACTTCTAGTATGATAACTATCATTATATGAAAACTCAGCCATCGCTAAAGAGTTTCCTAACTCCCTCTAAATCAATCACTCATGCACTCAGTGTAACCCCTAAGGTTGTATAAATATCTCAATTGCCCATCCTTTTCCAGTTAGCTGGATATACTCATATCCAATCATGTTCCTCAACTCTCTTTAGTCTGTACCCCAAACTACTTAAAAATCCCAATTTCCTTACCAAGTGACCTATGGTGGTCTTTCACATACCCATTAGTTATTCCTCAACTCCTACCATACATCACGATGTGAGGCTTCCCTTGCCATAATCCTTCATAAGGCATTCCATACATATTTGGCTAACTTTTACGCAAAACCGTCTATTACATCACATCCGTACGCACTCCTTCCAACTTCTCAACTACGTGACTACTCATTCCTCTTGAAATATGAGATGAATTAGTCAGTCTATCGATTATCACCCAACTCTCGTCACCTTTCCCAATTTTGTCCTTACATCCCCCTTTCCAAGCTACTCCTATCTATGTAGGAAGTATAGTCTACGTCCCTTTTCCCCATATGATTGTCCAAGCCACGCAACATACATGTTGACGCGTTCTCTGCTTTAGACAACTTAACTCGCGCAACCTACATCCTTCATCCAAACCACCCTAATACGCCATCCTATAGTTCAAGTTCGTCTCAGCTTCACTTCATTCTTCTTATTCCATGTCTTAACAATCATGCTTGCCTTTCCCAGATGGTACTTGGCCTTGCAATTTTCTTTCATCACTTAACTCCACCCATCACCTTTTCCAAATGTTCAATCAAGATGATTGAATATGTGTTGGAGACGTTCATGATCCGTATAGATCATTCTCCACGTCTCGTACATAAAATGCATCTAACATTCTAGGCAGATATAACAGTCCAGCTCCACTAACTAAGTCTATCCAGTTCTTCCAAATCTGCAATTCCTGCAACGTATAAGCGATCGCCTTTCTTTGCCGTCCTCGTACGTGTCCAAATCCTTGCTCCACGTATCGTCATGCTTTACGAATTCATCCAGTCCTTCCGATAATGCCAAGATCTGCTCATCATTCAATCCACCTCTTCAGCCTCCAAAATGCTTCCCCGTCCTTCTTCACTTCGCCCCTTGCTGGTTCCACGATATGCCATCATTTCTGACTACTAGTCCTGGCCAACTTAATCCTAAAACTCACACTTGAAAATCTCACGATTAACTCCACTCCAAAACCAACACATAATTCGCCTCATTCCCCTTCTTAGATTTGAGTAGATCAAGATGTCGTCGATACTCCTGATGACAACTCGTTTACATACGTTCATGCACACTCGGTTCATTGACTCCATGAGAACCGCTAGTGCTTTGGCGAAGCCAAATGCATAACCGTAAACCCAAAACGTTCATACAACATCCTTAACAGTTTCAACTACGTCCTCCTTGCACCCACTCCTAGAAGCAATACGAATAAATTTCTACCTCGTTCTACTCGCGAAAAATCTACACGTATTCTATAAGACCAATACTCCCTCTTATCAGACCACTCACCCGCTTCCACATCACATTTACTACCAAGCAACTCAACCTTTATCCTGAATCCCTTGCAATTTCTAACCACTCTCTATGGCGCGTTACTTATGCCAATATCCATACATTATACAAATCTATATTCCTCTCCCTGGTACTCCAAAGAGACCATATATTCGTATTAGTTCGTCTACGAACTTCTTCCCTCCCCACCAAGGGCATTCCGACCGTTCTCTCATGACCACCTACTTAATCGTGTAGGCGCGACCAAGTCTTTCATATGACTACCTCAACGCTTCCAAACAATACGAAACCAAAACTACATCCTGAATCCACCAGATACGATCGACGAATCAAACCCACGGATAACTAATGACATTTCACGGGAACCAATTAAAACAAGTCAAAAACCACGAGACTCAAAAGAAAACTCAAACCCAAAACGTATATCCATTCAAAATGACCCATTTCAATGAAAAATACTCCAAGAAACACCCAATGGCAACCAAAACATATTACGCCCGGCGACATCTTATTTAAACCGTGCAAAAGATCGACTTTTCCAAAAGAATATATATATATATATATATATATATATATATGAAAAAAAAGGAAGAAAGGGTTTGAGATGCTACTGGTGGATTTTCGTTATGCTACTGGTGAGCTATGGTTCCTAATGGTCATATAAATTCATGGTGGTTTTGTTCTCGGTTCCTCCTGGTAATATTCGATGGTTCCTCCTGGTTGAATCATCGCCTCCTACTGGTCGGTTTCTACTAGTCGGTTCCTACTGGTCCGTACCACTGGTTTGATCCTATTGGTTTGTTCCTACTGCTAGGTGTCTGTTCTTGCTGACTTTCTTCTGGTTCCTGCTGGCTTGTTGTATACTAACTTTCTTTGGTCGGTTTTGGTTCCTTCTAGTCAAGTAAGATTGATACTACTCTGATTTAGTGACTAGTCTGATGTCACTATTGTTACTGGAGGAGGAGTTCTCAGCCATCATCATTTCGTTGTGGAGATTCATTGAAGAAGACATTTGATTATCACTTATTTTATGTTGTAGTTGATTTTCACAGGTTTTGTGTTCTTATCACATCTTAAAAGGAAGGGAGCATCTTTTAAAGATAACTTGCTTGGTTTGTATGGTGACGAAGACTCGACATATCTAGCGTAGGGGTACGATCTATTCATATCTTAAAAGGAGTAGTAGCTTTTTAAGATAACTTGCTCTATGCGTACATTTGCTATCGCTTGAAGGAGTTACGTTATTGTGCTCAGTGTCTCATTTATTTGAGGGTTTTGTTCATGCTCGACGTCACGTGGTTAGTGCAAGACATAAGACACAAGTTTGGGAGATTCCACTTCTTCATCAAATTCGTTATACTTGATTTTCTTCATCAGTGATCTCTCCATGGAACCTACTGGATTTGTCGTGCACTTCTTAAGGGGAAGACGATCCTCTTTGAGTTGATGTGACAAAAAGGGGAAGAATGCATGGATCAAGGGGAAGCTTAGCCTTCATCTATATTAGCTTAAGGGGAAGCTTGTGCTTACTGGTTTTGTCAAATCAACTAGGGGAAGATTGTTGCGACTTAGAGATCTTGAGTTGATATGACAAAACAAGATGAAGGACCTATTAGCAAATAGTTAGATTATATAATAAGCTAGGGTTGTGATGTAACCCTAGTACCTCTATTATATAAAGAGGGTACCACCTTGGTTGTTATTCATTCATTCACAAACAATGTAAACCAGAGGTGTGTGTGCGTTCTCCTGGTGTCAAGCCTATTAGGCACCAGGAGCAGTAGTTAGTAGTTCATTAATAGTAATCATTTCATTAGTGAAAGCCTTGTTCTTGGTTATGATTGTGTTAATTATTATTCCGCTGTGCATGTTACAATAATGATCATGATATCCCAGATGAGTCTAGATCCTAAGACTCAACAAAATCACATGAGGATACTTTTTCTAAACGAACTCCTCTCATTTCCACGCGAACTTTAGTTCAAGTTTCAAAATACCACATATACGAACCAAAAATAATTAAAATCATTGCCAAACTCTTGACCTCACAGTCAATAAATCTCACAAATGATCTTTGATAAGACAAAGATTCTTATTAACACAAGTCCCGAATAACTGTACATGCAAAATGCATTCTCAAACAACTTTTACCAATCTCAATACACGAAATGTATCATGTATACAACTCATTTCCCCCAGGTAATTCTATGCTCATAAGCTAATGGTCCGATCTTTCCAAAGATCATAAATGGACCTACCAAACTCTACATCAGCACTTCCATTTTACCAAAACATACCACCCGTTACTATGGGTGAAACTTCCTACATAACTATGTCACTAACTCTAGTGGTTTCCTCCTTTTCTACATAGTATCCCTTGTTGCTCTCATCCTTTCCACAAACATCATTACCACATTAGTAGCCTCTTTTACCAATTCTAGTCCACAATAGGGACAACTCACCCTATCCTTTCATATAGTGCCTCAAACGGCATTTATCGACTTCTAGTATGATAACTATCATTATATGAAAACTCAGCCATCGCTAAAGAGTTTCCTAACTCCCTCTAAATCAATCACTCATGCACTCAGTGTAACCCCTAAGGTTGTATAAATATCTCAATTGCCCATCCTTTTCCAGTTAGCTGGATATACTCATATCCAATCATGTTCCTCAACTCTCTTTAGTCTGTACCCCAAACTACTTAAAAATCCCAATTTCCTTACCAAGTGACCTATGGTGGTCTTTCACATACCCATTAGTTATTCCTCAACTCCTACCATACATCACGATGTGAGGCTTCCCTTGCCATAATCCTTCATAAGGCATTCCATACATATTTGGCTAACTTTTACGCAAAACCGTCTATTACATCACATCCGTACGCACTCCTTCCAACTTCTCAACTACGTGACTACTCATTCCTCTTGAAATATGAGATGAATTAGTCAGTCTATCGATTATCACCCAACTCTCGTCACCTTTCCCAATTTTGTCCTTACATCCCCCTTTCCAAGCTACTCCTATCTATGTAGGAAGTATAGTCTACGTCCCTTTTCCCCATATGATTGTCCAAGCCACGCAACATACATGTTGACGCGTTCTCTGCTTTAGACAACTTAACTCGCGCAACCTACATCCTTCATCCAAACCACCCTAATACGCCATCCTATAGTTCAAGTTCGTCTCAGCTTCACTTCATTCTTCTTATTCCATGTCTTAACAATCATGCTTGCCTTTCCCAGATGGTACTTGGCCTTACAATTTTCTTTCATCACTTAACTCCACCCATCACCTTTTCCAAATGTTCAATCAAGATGATTGAATATGTGTTGGAGACGTTCATGATCCGTATAGATCATTCTCCACGTCTCGTACATAAAATGCATCTAACATTCTAGGCAGATATAACAGTCCAGCTCCACTAACTAAGTCTATCCAGTTCTTCCAAATCTGCAATTCCTGCAACGTATAAGCGATCGCCTTTCTTTGCCGTCCTCGTACGTGTCCAAATCCTTGCTCCACGTATCGTCATGCTTTACGAATTCATCCAGTCCTTCCGATAATGCCAAGATCTGCTCATCATTCAATCCACCTCTTCAGCCTCCAAAATGCTTCCCCGTCCTTCTTCACTTCGCCCCTTGCTGGTTCCACGATATGCCATCATTTCTGACTACTAGTCCTGGCCAACTTAATCCTAAAACTCACACTTGAAAATCTCACGATTAACTCCACTCCAAAACCAACACATAATTCGCCTCATTCCCCTTCTTAGATTTGAGTAGATCAAGATGTCGTCGATACTCCTGATGACAACTCGTTTACATACGTTCATGCACACTCGGTTCATTGACTCCATGAGAACCGCTAGTGCTTTGGCGAAGCCAAATGCATAACCGTAAACCCAAAACGTTCATACAACATCCTTAACAGTTTCAACTACGTCCTCCTTGCACCCACTCCTAGAAGCAATACGAATAAATTTCTACCTCGTTCTACTCGCGAAAAATCTACACGTATTCTATAAGACCAATACTCCCTCTTATCAGACCACTCACCCGCTTCCACATCACATTTACTACCAAGCAACTCAACCTTTATCCTGAATCCCTTGCAATTTCTAACCACTCTCTATGGCGCGTTACTTATGCCAATATCCATACATTATACAAATCTATATTCCTCTCCCTGGTACTCCAAAGAGACCATATATTCGTATTAGTTCGTCTACGAACTTCTTCCCTCCCCACCAAGGGCATTCCGACCGTTCTCTCATGACCACCTACTTAATCGTGTAGGCGCGACCAAGTCTTTCATATGACTACCTCAACGCTTCCAAACAATACGAAACCAAAACTACATCCTGAATCCACCAGATACGATCGACGAATCAAACCCACGGATAACTAATGACATTTCACGGGAACCAATTAAAACAAGTCAAAAACCACGAGACTCAAAAGAAAACTCAAACCCAAAACGTATATCCATTCAAAATGACCCATTTCAATGAAAAATACTCCAAGAAACACCCAATGGCAACCAAAACATATTACGCCCGGCGACATCTTATTTAAACCGTGCAAAAGATCGACTTTTCCAAAAGAATATATATATATATATATATATATATATATATATATATATATATATATATATATATATATATATATATATATATATATATATATATATATATATATATATATATATATATATATATATATATATATATATATATATATATATATATATATATATATATATATATATATATATATATATATATATATATATTTGCTTTACCACCCCACATCTATGTGACTCAAACAATCTACAAACAACCCTCTTGACAAACTCAAAACTCAACTCAAAGACTAGGCATCCCGTGCATCCCAAATCATAAAAATGAAACTACTATTCAAACTCAACCTTGAACCCGACACTTGTACAACAATTCCGACCAGTCCACTGACCTCCCATGACTATACATTCTGAATATTTGAAAAGTACGTTCCGAGTACATAATTTTTGGCTTTTGAATCACCGAAAAAGCTCTAAAAACGAACAAGTTATGACCAAAACAGTTTTATATTAATGAAAGATAAAATTGTATATGAAATCTTCATAAACTCAATTTAACCTTGTATTAATAATTATAAATGACGTGAATCGGTTAAACCCAATTATATAACCTATGTGAGTAGAAAGAAATTTTACTTCGCTTTAATTTAAAGAACGTCTTTTAGAATTTGAAATAAATAAGTGTTGATTAAAAAGAAACTTATGTTACATCTTGTTTCAAACACGACTCCAACACCTTATCCTTATTTACCAAATACAACCAACCATCTAACCCAATATATACCGACCAAAAGAAATGCAAGACCCAACACAAAAGATTTCATTATCTCAAAAAAATCCCAAGTTATTTCTAAGACTTGAAACCAAAAACACCATTTTAAAACATACACGTGAAATACGAGACTCAAAGAATACGCTACAAGACACACTTCAAAAGATTCAAAACTTCGTTGAAACTCCATCAAACTCCAGCACCATAAAACACGAACAAACACAAAGTACGTTCAAGTTATAATAACTAGTGAACGACCATATACCATAACTTAACACATAGTAGTATATATACATCCGCATATATATATACCTATTAAATCATTCAAAACATACTCGTTACCATACATGTCAGATCAACCAATCACGTCATACACTCGTTTTTCCATACGAGTAATCACCATCTCACCATGCCACAACAAGGCATAAAGCCCATAACCAAAACCAAACCATATCGTGTGACCCCATAATCACAAAACACAACTATAACCCAAAACATAAAACACAAAAAGAACAATAGCCATATCATAGGCAGCCATTACATAAACCCATATATTATACGTATACCCCAAATTCTACATCTCATCATATACAAGCATGTATTAACCCTCTTTCATGCAACCATACTTGAGAACCCATTGAAGTTGTGGTACTTTTATAACTATGTTGGTCACCATACTTATACAATTACCCTTTCCCCAATGCACTCCCTCCTATGATGACACTTATAAGAATCAATACAACATATAACACATAAATCCACCAACTCACCTAAGCACATAATCACATAAACAATAAAGTCCAAAACTCCATCTATTAAAATAACATAGTAATACTCTTGAAATACGTAAATCCATAGTCTAGCTAAAACAGCATAGACTAAATCCAAAACGAAAACATAATCAGTTATAAGTCATGTCGCCCGTAAGAGTGGAAACAGCTTAAAATTCTTCCTATCCACCTACTCCTAGTAACTCGAACCACCACACGATTCTTAGGGAACATGACTTAAACATCAAAAGAAAATAACATACCTCAGGTATGTAAAATAACTCGATAAAAGATAGAATCTACCTTGTACTAAATTATGTACTATAATGTACAATTTAAGCAAAATACTACAGTGACTAGCGTGAACGATTATGGTTCAACCCGCACTAGTCACAAACCCAAAAAGAAAATAACATGTGACTAAGTATGAACATACTACGGTTCAAATCATACTAGTAAAAATCGCAATAAATAACATCCAAACACATCAATTACTATAAAATGCACACATACTCCTATGACGCCTATATGCAGGGACCCTTAAGCTATAGACTAGGCTACACGACTAGACAACCTAATTCTCTATAACCAGGCTCTGATACCATTCTGTAACCCCCCACCATGGCGGAATATGGGGCGCGACGTATGGATATCATCACAACAAACGGTGTCTCTATAGAGAAAACTAAAATGCAACTATAATGTCATAAAATGGTGACACAAATGTCATGACAATATCTCAACAATGAAGGAGTCTAGGTAAGTAGGTAACAGTCCTACCTCTTACCCAAGACAAACAAATAACACTAACAATCACATATAGGTGCCAACAATATCACTACCGAAACAATCAGAAAGAAAATAAACTAAGAAGGAACGGGGATCTCCTTCTAAATGCATTCCTACTCGACTCCAATCCTAGCCACATAAGTTCTCACGTTTAACTACGTATCACCTGAAAGAGACACTAAAACACGTCAACATAAAGTTGGTGAGAGTCATAGGTTTAGACTCCAACGCTAAATCAGTTACAAGCTGTGAATAACAACCATCAACACAATAACATATGGACAATGCGCTACAAGTATGCATTAACAACTAGCATTCATGTTCAATCAATCATCACAATACCAAGGCATCACGCCTTACCAACAACCACAATTTCCAAGGCATCACGCCTTACCAACAACCATAATTTCCAGGGCATCACGCATTACCAAACACCATGGTACCATAGGCGCCCATACACCTATGTACCAACCCCAAGGCCACTACCTTGTCATACACAAACAAGAACCACATAGCAGTTAATCACATAAAGTACACATAAGTCCATCTCAAATCACAAACACATTCACAGCATCAATTTAGAAAATAACTCAACACAGTGTCTCTTCCATCCCATCTGGAAGTCAAAATCAATAATAAACATGGGACTATGAAACTCACCTGATTGCTTCTTCACAAGTCCTCGCACTAGCAACAAGCTTGAAGGCCTACCAATTCTAAGGATTTGGTAATGGATGGATTAGATCTATGGATTTGGTGGAAGAGATGGGGAAGATGGAGGATTAGGTGTAGAGAGAGAAAGAAGAGGGAAGAAAAGTAGAGAGAAAAAGTAAGATTAGATTAAATGAATGTGTTAATGAATGAATGACCAACCCCCTCCTAACATGCTAGGAGGGGTATATATATAGCCCACCCTACATGTGGGCTATATGGACTATACACTTACAAAGTGGATCACGAGCCCATTACATAATTATCATTGGAGCGACCGATCCTTCATAAATACGTAAAACGTATTTCCAACAATCTCCCCCTAAGGGAGGTCGCTCCAAGTTACAAAGTTCTAAATATTCTATGGCTCGTGATCTATGCTAATAATGATGTGACCGAGACTTTCTTTGGGAAAACACATTTCCAACAATCTCCCCCTAAGGGAGGTCACACCATTTTACAAAATCTTAAACCTAGCATCTATGCTTGAGTCTTCGATCTTGTTCTTGTGAATATGCTTGATGTGATCTTTGACTTTAGTCTTGAGCATGTTTCCTTGCCTTGACCTTGTGCATTCATCACTTGTGAAATTTGCCTCTTTGTGACTTCATGCTCCACATACTTATACCTTTAAATTCTTGAAAGCTTCAGAGTTTGATACAGCGGAAGACTTGACCTTCGGGCTTTCTTGAAGTTGTTGAAGTACTAATTGTATGTAGTATAAGCATGTGGTGACGACTTCTTCTGGATTGTACACCGCAATGCCACCTTCTTGTTACGCTGCATAAGACAGTTAGCAACAAACAATATACACGGATGAAATGGCCTTGAACATTTCATTCTAATTCGGTAGCATTTTACCTCCGGTCGGTGAAGACCGTTGGACGATATTAAATATCGTACTTGTGGCAGGTAGTTTCAATAAAGAACCTCCTTGACAAGATTTCGCGGGTAAACCCGTTCTCTTTACTCGACCGTCCAAAGCTGACTGCGAACATAAAGAGTGAATCATTTGGATAATATTATCCGTATGATTTGAAGCCGTCAATTCATGTTCCTGGAACAAGTGAAGTTCAATTAAGAACCGCACCATCGTTGCTTTCCAGTTGTCACAAACTTGATTCATAAAGAATCTTGCAAGTTACCTACCAAGTGCTGTTTGATGTTAACACTAGAAGGATTTCCACTCGTCACAGTGATCAATAAAGAGTCACTCTGAGTGTTCTGGCAAGATCATATGATAATGCGTAGAGGCCTGGAACGTGTTTAAATTCATTTAAGAATTAAACCACTGTTGCTTTCCAGTTATCACAAGTTTGATTCATAAAGAATCGCACAAGTCACCTACCATGAGCTTTTTGATATTCGCTCAAGAAGGATTTCCATCTTCATTGTAAATACTTTCGTATTACTCGGATGTTCAGGCAAGATCATGAAGATTTTGCGTAGGACTCTTAATATCTTTCTTACTTTTCACATTGTGTGAACAAGCAAGGAATAATGAAAGTGTGTCCTAATGAGATATTTGATGATCTCAAATGGCTCTAGACTCGATCGTGCATTTTGGATTTTAGTGATCGGAGGCTGGAGAGGAGTGCCACCTTTTCAATACCAATTTATTCGGAGTGAATAAATCAATAGATAATGTGTTGTCTCCGTGTGATTAAAACAAATATCTTTTAAGAGATATCTGAGTTAGCTGGGATGGGTTGTGCCTTGCATCACTGGGTCCATGATGTCTATCTTCAATATCAAGAATCATTAAAATGATCTCAATAGCATATGAATTGACCCGGTTTCTGCCTAAGGTTGTAAGGAGGGCTTCTTTCTTTACACCCTTTATCTTTACAATTCTTTTTCATTCTTCAACCCCTTCAATGCTTACCAATACGTCATCACTAGCACCTTGTTATGATTGTTCCAGTGCTAACTTAAGTACTTGGTCGGCATTCAGCTACGTTCACAATCTTTCTCCATCTTTCCTAAGGACTACTATTTCTAGCTATGGAATGTCCTTGGGAAGATTCCTCCGGTTCTAGAGAAATCATTGGACTTTAACCTATCCTACCATCCTTATGTCACCACAATCTTCATCGTCGTGAAAAGAGATGTTTTGGGTAAGTGTATGTCACCATGAAATCCATTTTGAAGTGCAAATCCATTTTGCTCCCCCTTAACATATGCTACGATATTCGAAAACATTTCGCACATGTCGGGATGAGCTAAC
The DNA here is from genome assembly GCA_025667525.1 of Glebionis coronaria. Taxonomy (NCBI): domain Eukaryota; kingdom Viridiplantae; phylum Streptophyta; class Magnoliopsida; order Asterales; family Asteraceae; genus Glebionis; species Glebionis coronaria. The sequence continues at coordinate 414,449,246 of CM046876.1, forward strand.
ACGTTAAGTCAAACCATTTGTGATCAATCATTTCCCATATTAAATCACATTTTCTCCCCCATATTAAAAATATTAACCCAATCGATGTTTTTAATATCAATTGATTTAATAGCATTTTAAGAAAATTTGGGAAGAAAAATGCAAATCCAATTATCTTCATGAATTACACAAGCTCCCCCTCAAATTAATGAGGGTGTACTTGAAACGTAAATTAAATACCTTTTAAACACAAGTGTAAGGTATTTATTACGTGCAAAGATCAGATATAATAATGAATTCACAAGATTAGCAATGTACGAGGTTGGACCTGAATAATGGAGAACAGCATATGAAAGAAGCACATGGTTCTTGTTCACGAATGATGGTCACCTCGTCACGTCCCCGAGAAAATTAATTCTCGTTGTTGAGTCAAAGCTTTCCGGTGAAATGCTTGACTTGATTATGAAAAGCGGGTTGCTATCTGAAATAATAGCAAACCATTTGGAGCATGTTTTAAATGTTTTAAACTTCTGCTCGAACTTTATTTACAACCCCGTGTCATTATTGAATGACATTTCTAGGTTCGTAAATATTATCGATTCCAGAAGACATGCTCGTTTTATCAAAACGTTTTTGAACACACAATTTTGAAAGATTTAGAAAAACCTTTTGAGAAATTCTCGAAAAATTGTGTTCAAAGTTTTGAAAAACAATCACTTGAGCTTAAGATGTTGAATATCTGAAAAGCGAGCTCAAGTCCGAGAAGTTGTGAACTTCCCGTTGTTAAGGATAAGTTACCATCGGCGATAAACTTTCCTTTTATCTGAAGAACGAGTCCTAAGCTGACATTTACTTAGAAGTCGTGTTCATGAGCTTGAAAACTTTGACTGTTTTAACGGAAAGCTCATGACCGAGAAAGGTTAATTTCTCGTTACGAGGAAAAGTTCTCTTATTTAAAAGATACACTTTCCTTTCTGAGCTTAAAACTTCGAATGTTTTAAGACAAGCTCATGACCGAGAAAATTGAATTTCTCGTTATGAGGATAAGTTTATCATTAATGATAAACTTTCCTTTATTTGAAGTTCGAGTTACAGTCTGACATTTAACTGTAAGTCATTGTGCATGAGCTTAAAAACTTTGAATGTTTTCGATATAAGCTCATGCCCGAGAAAAATTAATTTCTCGTTGTAAGGATAAGTTTACCATCGGCGATAAACTTTCCTGCCTTTGAAGAACGGGTTACAGACTGTCATCTATCTATAAGCCTTAATGCATGAGCTTAAAAAACTTGGAATGTTTTTGATATAAGCTCATGCCCGAGAAAAATGAATTTCTCGTTTTTAGGATAAGTTTATCATCGGCGATAAACTTTCCTTTCTTTGATGAGCGAGTTATAGTCTGTGATGTGACTATAAGTCCTTGTTTGCAACTTAACCATGAATCCCCTGAGACATTTGTTTCTCTGATATCTGCTTCTTCAGCAACCAAACTCTAAGAGTATCCTTAGTTGAACGGTATACAACGATTTGACCGCTTCGTTCTTTTGGAACATCAACTTTGGTACCTGCATTCTCATTAGAAGTTTGTATACTTTTGCATGGGTTAGAGATATCTATTTTTGAAGCACGTGGGGGTTCACAGTTGGCTTTACTTGTGTCAGAGGTGGCCTGAGGGGATGATTCACTTGTCTTAGTTGGCAAACGTTTCCTTTTATAGAAAATCTTAAGTTCAGGCTTAAGTGATGTACCATCCTTTGCAATTTCCTCCCTAGTAGTCTTCGTAGAATCAGAGACTATCCTAGTTAAAGGGCACTCGTTTCCTACAAGAGTAAAAGTTCTACCAGTGGGGCGCCAAACTTTACCAAAGGGTTTGATTTTAGCTATCCACTGGGACTTAATTCTAGCACGGGAGTTCACCTCGTCAAGTAATTTCTTGACACAAGCATCATGACTTGCCGTAAAGACACATTTTCTACATGTTTTACAAGTAGCATATTTAATGTCTGAATAATTCCTAGATGATTGATCGATGCTCCTAGAAGATGGCATGCTATGGTTAGCAGTGTTGGGTAATCTAGAAGGCATCTGACTAGGTTGGACATTGCTATCTCTTACATGTGTCTTTTGAATAGCTTCCCTTTGACCAGATTTGTGGCAAACGTCATTTGAACTAGTTCTAGACGTGGTCTTGGTATTTTTAGGGAAACTAGAGGCAATCATATGATTTGGTCTTGCTAAAGCTGGAGTGATCACATTGGGCCTAGTTGCTGGAGTGACTGGTCTAATAAGATGAACCAAATCAACTTGGGAGGCAAACCGCGGTCTCGAGGATTGTGGTCGCTCGGATCTAAATGCAGTAGGTTGTCTGACAATCGGTTGTCTGACGAACTGATTTGTAGGCGGTTTCCCCAAGATTGATGGTTTTTCAAGCTTAGTGTCCACACTAGGTCCTCTATTTTTCCTTAACTCGTTTTTCAACGCGGCTATAGCAAAGACCTTTTCCTGTACTTGGGCTTTTAAATTCTCATTCTCTTTGAGCACGTTATCTTGGGATGCCAACTTAGATTCAAGCAGTTGAATTTGTTTCAAAAGATTATCCTTTTCAGCTTTAGAATCTAAAACAGTTTGATCCAATTTTCTTTCAAGAACAACGTTTGATTTTTCAAGTTTTTCAAAGTATGTTTCAAATTTGACCGTTTTCTTAGAAAATTCAAGTTTGGCATCCTCAAGATCTTTTGATTGCCGAGCTACGATCGTTTCGAGCTCTTTAATCTTGGAATCAGAAGCAGACAATACACGCAATCAATACACGAACCAATCACTAAGATGGATCATTAACCTATGATGGACATCTAGCCTATTACCATATATACACCTCATCTATATGCTCTAAGCATCCCATTACACCCCTCTATAAAGCCCTTAACTCGTTTTATTTTATAACACATCCCGTTAACATTTTATCAAAAATAGTCCCTGTTTTAGGTCTCCAAACTATAAGCCAAACGCCCACCTAAACACACCCATGATCTCTGTAAGGAGAATATTCATACTTTTACATACGTTATCTAACATCTCCAACTTTCCCTAACCTTAAAGCTACTGTTAAGGACCCGATATATTTATATATATATTATCGTCATTTCAGATTTACTGATTTTAGACGTATGAAAAGTTTGTTATGATTAGGGGGTCTTACCCTAAACCACAACCTTATCCCAAGTGCAGATACTTATTACAATATATAAACCATATCTCATGTTCGTTAGAAGATCCCAATGCAACCCTAAGTATCCCAAACAACCCAAAACTTAAAAAGAAAACAGGCTGAATTCAAAACTGATTTGACCTCCGACTGTTGTAACCTGTTTTTGACCCACTTACCAACCTCCAATTCAGTTCTCGTTTCTTGATTTAGAAAGCCAACTCAATTACCTATCTAGGGCTAGCTTGATCGCATCTTGAATGGTCCTAGAACTCTAGTTATGATCAAAACAATAGACTTAAAATTCTGCCCAGTTTTTAAAAACGGGTTTAACAAAATTAACCTCATTAATTAACCCTAATCCTTCTAATTACAAGCCCTAATTTATTTAATCATTAAAATATGATTGATATACTGTTTTTAATTAAACCCTAACCTAAATCCATCATAAGATGATCATAGAACATTAAAAACAATTTATATGAAAAGGGTTTTGAAGATTTACCTTTAAATTAATGGAAGATGAGAAAAACCCAATTTTTGAAGAACCCTAATTGGCCACCATTGTTAAAATTAGACTATGAGATGTTATGGGGGTGAAAAACCTGATTATTTTGGTTATGGGATGGGTTTGGTTAAGTCCTAAAGGCCTCCTAATCCCATCAGAAGTCCATTGGGCCTGTTTTTGGGCTTTTTGGTTATTTTCTTCCTTACTTTCTTTTAATCATAAAAACCGACCCTCCCCTCTTAGATTTCATTTTTTATTTATTTTACTTATTAATAATTGTATTAATAATATTACTTTAATTTTCCTTAATTTATTCAGCTCCTAAAGCCTCCAAAACCTCAAAACCGTAAAACTAGTCAAATTTACGCGTTTTACCGTAAAAGACGTAAAATATACACTTTTATAAAAAATATCAAATTTTGAAATAAACTTTATAACTAAGTCCTAAATGACTTAAAACCATCCCGAAAAATATCCATATGACTAATTACCTCATCCGAGACCTCTAAATGCTAAATCGTAAATCGTAAAAATACGATTTTCTATAATACATATACGTATACATAAAACCATTAAATAACACCATATCACTTCATAGTCACTACCATGTGAACTCATGAACATGAAATCATCACACATCGTTTCACTCACAAGGTACCCCGTACCGGAAACGATATCCAAACCACAAATTATACACACCAATAAGCACATAAACACGTAAAGACACGTAACTAGCACCAAAATAAAACTAAGTGACGAACCTCAAAACCAGGGTTGTCACAGAGGCAATTTAACAATAACTTCGACTTTAGCACGGTCCACTTCAAGACCGGCTTTGGAGATTTTGTGTCCTAGCACGATGCCCTCTTTTACCATGAAATGGCATTTTTCCCAATTGAGAACAAGGCGAGTGTCTTCGCACCGCTTAAGCATACGTTCTAAATTGGCAAGGCAAGCAGAGAAAGAATCGCCATAAACCGAGAAATCATCCATGAAGACTTCCATGGTTTCTTCAACCATGTCATGGAAGATAGCCATCATACACCTTTGGAATGTCCCAGGAGCATTGCATAAGCCGAAAGGCATTCTTTTGTAAGCAAATGTTCCATACGGACAAGTGAATGTGGTTTTCTCTTGGTCTTTGGGATCGATGGGAATTTGAAAATACCTAGAGAAACCGTCTAAAAAGCAGTAATAGTCATTACCCGCTAGACGTTCAAGCATTTGGTCCATGAAAGGAAGGGGAAAATGATCCTTTCTCGTAGCATCATTGAGTTTGCGATAGTCTATACAAACTCTCCACCCTGTAACGAGACGAGTAGGAATCAATTCGTTGTTTTCATTAGGAACAACGGTGATTCCGCCTTTCTTAGGCACACAATGGACGGGACTAACCCACGGTGAATCCGAGATAGGATAGATCATTCCCGCATCAAGAAGTTTGATAACCTCTTTTTTTATTACGTCATGGATCTTAGGATTTACCCTTCTTTGGCTTTGAATAGTGGGTTTGAAGTCGTCCTCCATGAGAATTTTGTGTGTGCAGAAGTGAGGATCAATTCCACAAATATCAGAGATCTTCCAAGCAATCGCTTTCTTGTGATTCTTCAGCACGGCGATAAGTCGGGATTTTTCTTCTTCTTTCAGGTCCTTAGCGATGATGACCGGTAATTTCTTGTTGTCTTCAAGGAAAACGTACTCGAGATGAGACGGAAGATCCTTAAGCTCTAAATCCGGAGGATTTTCAATGGACGGCGTAGTCAACTTCGGATCATCGGTAGAGATATCCTTAGGAGATGGTGGAGAAGTTTGGTCCTCATTGAGAAGTTTCTCAATGGTATGAATGTCTTCATCCTAATCGGTGGGAGAACCATCATACTTAAGATCGAGAGGACCCAAGCTAGCTTCAAAATCATCCAAGTCACTTTCTCCAAAAGGAGTCAATGATGGAGCAATAGAGGCAACGGTCTCAACATTGGGTAGAGAAGAAGAACCACTTTTACAAGCGTCTTTGAAATGTTCTTCACAAGCCTCATCAAGAACATCGATGAAATTAACACTCTCGTTTTCCGAAGGCTGCTTAGAAAGTTTACCCATGTTGAAGACGATTTTATCGTCACCAACTCTCATGATTAATTCGCCTGCGGCTACATCAATGAGAGTGCGACCGGTCCTCAGGAATGGACGTCTAACGATTAATGAAACACGGGGATCCATCTCGTAGTCAACGACAACAAAATCCGCCGGGAAGGTGAATTTGTCGACACCAACGAAGACGTCTTTGGCTATCCCCACTGGATAAGCAACCATACGGTTGGCTAATTCCAAAGTCATTCGTGTGGGGACTAGCTCGGGGAGAGATAATTGCTTCCAAACACTTAATGGCATTAAGTTTATACTGGCACCTAGATCGGCTAGGGCCATGCAATTCTCTACTCCCGGGAAGTTGCAAGGGATCAAGAAACGACCCGGATCACCAAGTTTGGTGGGCAATTTCCTTAAGAGCACTGCGGAGCAGTTCTCATTAAGCTGGGTGTGAGCAATGTCAAGAAGCTTCTCTTTATCACTGAGAAGATCTTTAAACAATTTAGCGTATTTAGGCATGTGAGCGAGAGCCTCAGCAAAGGAGATATTGAAATTCAGTTGTTTGAACATTTTAAGGAAGTTCGAAACCTGGATATCATCCTTGTTCTTCAATTTCTCTTTCCTCAACCTCGAAGGATAAGTTATATTGGGTTGAGATGAAGGCTTTGGGATAGAATTCGCACTCACATCCTTGGGTGGTGGAGGGGTAGAAGTAGAAGGTGGTGGAATAGGAGATGGAGGATTTGGAGAAGGAGACTCGTTTTCCTTTGTCACAATCACCGGTGTAGGTGTAGGAAGCTCGGGTTCCCTTAAACCTTTTCCACTGCGAGTGGTGATTGCTTTCATCTCCCCTCTTGGATTAGCAACGGTGTTACTCGGAAGAGAACCCGATCCAGAGGCTTGATTACTAGGGAAAAAACTAGCCATCATATTCCTCAAGTCATTCGTTTGACTTGCCAAAGTGTTTCGCATATCAGCTCGAAGATCATTCCCTTGCTTAACCATATCTGCTTTCATGTTGGCCATTTCCAGCTGAAGATTTTGCACGATCACATCGTTAGTCCTCATGTAGGTTTCAACATCTTAGTGTAAGGCTGTTGGTTGGTTGAGAGGAGGAGCCTGGTAGGCGGGTGGTTGATAAGCAGGTTGTTGGTAAACTTGGTTGTTTCTTTGAGGTGGATATGGGTTTCTTTGGTTTGGATATTGATTTGGAGCACGAGGTTGAGTTTGATTGTTATGATTAAGGTTGTTTAGGTTTTGTGGGGGAAAACCGGGTGGTGAAAGAAAGTTGTTTGAGCGATAGCTGAGCAAGTTGCGATCACCTTGAGGACGTGCTTGATAGCTTCCTGTAGCATAGGTACCGTTCGCGGCATACACATTTTCCGGATTATCGTGAGTCGAAGGACAATCGGTGTATGAGTGAGATCCCCCGCATATATCACATGATTGGCTCAAAACATTAGCTTGGGCATTGAATTGTTTGGCATTGTTGACAGTTTGTAAAGCAAGAGATTCCACAAGCGAAGTAAGCTTATCGATTCTTTTGTCGGCATCACTAGTACTAGCACTTGCTACATTAGTTCTAACACTCTTGGTTTGAACTCTAGATTTGTTGTCAATAATATCCCAAGAAGCATTAGAAGACTTAACCAGAATATTACCCCCCGAGGCACTGTTTAGTGAATCTTGGTCGTTCATGCTTAAACCATTGTAAAAAGTATTGATTTGATGTACTTTTGTTAAACCATGTTGTGGACACTTTCTTAAAAGTTCCTTAAAACGGTCCCAAGATTCACTAAAAGACTCACCGTACTTTTGTTCAAAGGTAATAATTTCATTCCGCAAAGCGGTAGTACATGAGGGTGGGAAAAAGTAGTTGATAAACTTGGTCTCTAAATCCTTCCACGTAAGAATACTTTGTGGCGGTTCCTTATCAAGCCAATTACGGGCTTGTCCCTCTAAGGAGAAAGGAAAAAGTTGCAAGCGAATCACTTCTTGTGATACCCCATTGTACATAACCGTATTGGTTAGCTGAAGAAACCTTTTAATGTGGTCATGAGGATCATCAAGTGAGCGGCCCAAGAAGGGTTGAGCAGAGACCATTTGGATAAAGCCAGATTTGAGTTCAAAGTTGTTGGCTCCAATCTCAGGGATGACAATTGCATCGGTGTTGACTTCTATGTGCGATTGCAAAAGCTCGATCATTGGTTGATTGTCCATGGTGACAATTGGTTGAGTAATGACTTCGGCTTGAGCTACTCTCTTCTTACGAGCACGAGTACGCATGCACACCTACAAAAGGATTAGAAAAATAGAAAGGAAATATTTTTGGTTTTTATGGTTTTTCAATTTTTTTTGTATGTTTGAAGATTTTATATATATATATATTTTTTTTTTTTTGGATTTTTGAAAATTTTAAAGCAAGGAAAATAACGTTCAAAGATGAACGGATCCCAAAATCCAATGCGTCTCTCACTAAAAACCTGTAATCTTAACGAAAAGAGCCGGCAGCGGCGCCATTTAATACACGGTTTTTACACCACGCATCAAAATTCGTAGTCCCAAGTCTTTTTGAATTGACTATTGGTTCAAAGTGCGACTCAATTGTTCTTGGTGGAAATGAAAATGGTTTGGTTGATTATCTATTTTAAACTAATAACAAATAATGTAAATGTCATTGAGTAAAGTAGAAGCTTTTAAGATTAAACTAAAGAAACGAGTAAAAAGTAAATGCATGAAAACTTAAAGACAAGATTAGAAAGAATACTAGAACACTTAATAAAACTAACACTCGAAAACTTTGCAAAAATAAGAAATTTAACACTAATCGGAATACAAAATTGAGTGATCGGAATGTTGGAAACAACTCAAACCGGAATATCACTAATCCCCTCGTCGGAATGTAGAAGAAGAAAACCAATCGGAATGTTTAGCAAAGGGCTCTAATCGGAATGTCAACAAAACCCACAATCGGAATATCTTAAACTCGAATCCAATCGGAATGTGCTAAAGTTTCCCCAATCGGAATACCACAAAATTACCACAATCGGAATACAAAACCTTATTCTGATCCAAGGTGATCGGAATGCAGAGGTTGCCAAATCGGAATATACTAAACCCTTTTCCGATTTGGTGATCGGAAAGAGGGTGCTGGTCGGAATGCTACGATCGGAAAGGGGTTTAGACCCTTTCCGATTTATGTGGGATTCGATAAAAAGCTAGGCAATAAGCTATTTTGAATAAGCTAATACCCAAAACTAGAACGAATCTAAACTGAAACGGATTAAATAAGCACTAAAAACAACTTTTACTAACTTTAAATAAGCAAACTTTTAAATCAACCAATAAAAAGATGAACTTTTTAAGAAAACTTTTGATAAGTAAATAAGCTAAACATAAAAATAAGCCAATAAGCACAAAGATCTCAAAGCTTATTCGTATGAAAACTTAAGTAGGCATAAAAATATTAACTTTTTAAGCACGAAATCATTAAGAACAACACGGATCAAATGAAATTCGCACCAAAATCAATCTAAAAATCAAAGAAAGGTAGAATGAGATGAAAGATTAAAAGCTTAACTAGAACTTGATTAATGAAATCAACAATACATAAAGGTTTAATCTTGAAAGATTAAAAAGAAAGAAAATATGAAACTTAGTGAGAGAAAGTTGAGAACTTTCTCTCTCTAAAACTAGAAAGGAAAGTGAAAAATGAAAACTTAAACTAAAAACTAACCACCCTCTTAATGTGTATTAGGAGGTATTTATAGGGAAAATGGAAGGAGTGCATGTGTTGCATCTTCTTTCTTTCTTTACGTCTTCTCGACTCGATTTAATTCTTTGTCTTTTCTCGACGTCGTCTCGGTATTTGAACTTGTCTTGTTAATTTTCTTCTTTAATTTAGACTTGAGTTCTTCGACTTCATTAAACTTCCGTCTTTAGACTTTTTCTTCGATAAATCTTAAGAATAGGCCTTGGACTTTCGTTCTATTTGCACTCTTGATCTTTTGACTTCCTCTTTTCCCGTTTTCTTCGATAAAAGCCCGTGAAAGCCCGTGTTTTCTTCCTTTTTCATCTTTTGGTCCTAAAACACAATAAAAACACAAACCACGCATAATTCCGACTTTTACGACATAAATTACACGTTTTGGTCTTGTTATTATTGGAAATAAGTGGTAAAAGGATAAGTGTTTTCACACTTATTAAAAAGCTTCAAAAGATTTAACTAAAGCAGTTGAAATTGGTCAATCTCCTAGGGACAAAACAGGGTTTGGGATTAAAAATGAGCATGCTACCATACCACCACCCCCTGCCAACATTCATGCACCTTTTTCTTAGAAAAGACCTATCTTGGACTGGTCTCCCTTGTTTTCAAAAATAGGATGATATTGAGTTTGACTTGAGTGCTTACATACCTAATAGTCTTGATACTGAAGAGCCACTAGTGAAAACTAGTGTTATTAGGGACTTTGAAAAGGAACAGATTGCTTTAAAACAATGTAAAATTGATAACCCTGTTCTATTTTCAAGAAGAGGACTTTTTGGTAGTGATTCTAGTTCTAAGAGTAGTTCACCCAAATCTAAAACCAGATCACAGTCCCCTAAATCCACCATTAAATAAGTTGGTATGTACATGCCTGTTAGAGGTAATCAAAGAAATTGGAATGACCAAAAGTCTCATCAATTAGGAGAAGACTTTATGATAAATACAAAGCCCTGCTTCACATGTGATAGTTTTGATCACACTTATCAAGAGTGTAAGGCACCAATGGAAGTGGTGGCTGCAAATCCTTTAAAGGATATGAAACCAAAAGCCATTCTTCTAAATGCAGGGGCAAAATCCTTTTCCCCTGCCAAATATGTTGCCCCTGCCTTGAGAAACAGGGTGACTGACAAATATGTTGTTCCTGCACTTAGAAAGGTGAATGATGTTCATACCAAGCCCAACACTTCTGTGACCAACCCAACACCTTATAATGCATATAGATCTGGCCCTAGACCTTACCAACACATGAATAGAGGCCAAAACAAAAGATTGGTTCCCTCTGCTAAGCATAGGGATTCCCCTGCTAAATCTGGAGTATCCCCTGCTAACAAAGTTTTGCCTTCTAGGAACATGGGTAGATAGGGAAAAGCTGTGAAAGCCTCAGCTCGTTGGGTTTGGGTACCCAAAAGGGGTACTCAGTCTAATGGTGTATCTCTAGCTTTTTATAAGCTATCCTACATTCATACACGAGGTAGATCCAAGTCTGTAATGGCTTGGGTCCCTAAGAAAAACTAATTTGTTTTTCTTTTTGCAGGTGACAAAGAAGACAAGGGATGATAGAGCATATTTGGATAGTGGATGCTCAAGAAGCATGACTGGACAAAAATCTTATCTGTCTAACTTTCTGCCCCTGCATGACAATGATGGTGTTTCTTTTGGAGATGGGCATGGAACAATAATAGGAAAGGGAACTATTGTCACCAATAGGATGACCTTTGACAATGTATACTTGGTGAAAGAACTCAAGTACAATCTCTTCAGTGTGTCACAAATGACTGATAACAAGAACTTTGTCTTGTTTACTGACACTGAATTTCTGGTGTTAGGAAAGGAGTTTGTCTTGCCACCAGACACTCCTATTGTACTCAGAACACCAAGACAAAAGAACATGTACACAATTGACCTCAAAGACATCTCTCTTCAAGATAATGAAACATGTTTCATTGCCAAAGCCTCAGTTGATGAGTGTAACAAATGGCATAGAAGACTTGGTCATCTTAATTTCAAGAACATGAACAAACTGGTGAAATATAATCTGGTTCATGGTCTTCCTTCCAAGTCTTTTGTCAATGATCATACTTGTGCTACCTGTTTGAAAGGGAAGCAACACAGAGCATCTTGCAAATCAAAAACAAGTATGTCCACCACCAAGCCATTGGAACTACTACATATGGATCTTTGTGGTCCTACTTTTGTGGCAAGCATAAAGAAGAAATGGTACTGCCTAGTGATTACTGGTGATTTTTCAAGGTTCACATGGACATTCTTTCTATTTGAGAAGAGTGGCACAGCTGATGTACTCATTGGGTTCATCAATCAGATTGAACTATCAAAAAGCATGAAGGTAGTAACCATGAGATCAGATAATGGTGGTGAGTTCAGAAATCAGAAACTGGACTCTTTCTACATAAACAAAGGAATCAAGAGGGAATTCAGCATTGCAAGAACACCTCAACAGAATGGAGTTGTAGAAAGAAGGAATATGACACTCATTGAAGCTGCAAGAACTATGCTGTCTGATTCCAAACTTCCAGTTATCTTTTGGGCTGAAGCTGTATCCACTGCTTGTTATGTACAAAACAGGGCTTGGTGGTTAAGGCACACAACAAGACCCCCTATCAGCTGTTCAATGGAAGACCTCCTTTAATTGACTTCTTCAGACCTTTTGGATGTCTTGTGATCATCTTGAACACTATTGACAACCTGGGCAAGTTTAGTGAAAAGGGAGATGTGAAGGTCTACGAATTTTAAGAATTTGGTAAATGATGGATTAGATCTATTGATTAATGGTGGAAATGGGGAAGGAGGAAGATGAAGTATAGAGAGAGAAAGGAGAGAGAAGAAAAGTAGAGAGAGAAAGTGATTAGATTAAATGAAAAGATGTAAAATGAATGAACCGCCCCTCCTAACATGCTAGGAGGGGTATATATAGCCCACCCTACATGTGGGCTATATGGACTATATTTAGTACAAACTGGATCACGAGCCAAATATAATAATATATCGTTGGAGCGACCGATCCTTCATAAATACGTAAAAACGTATTTCCAACAATCTCCCCCTAAGGGAGGTCGCTCCAAGTTACAAAGTTCTAAATATTCTATAGCTCGTGATCTATGCTAATAATGATGTGACCGAGACTTTCTTTGGGAAAACGCATTTCCAACAATCTCCCCCTAAGGGAGGTCACACCATTTTACAAAATCTTAAACCTAGCATCTATGCTTGAGTCTTCGATCTTGTTCTTGTGAATATGCTTGATGTGATCTTTGACTTTAGTCTTGAGCATGTTTCCTTGCCTTGACCTTGTGCATTCATCACTTGTGAAATTTGCCTCTTCGTGACTTCATGTTCCACATACTTATACCTTTAAATTCTTGAAAGCTTCAGAGTTTGATACAGTGGAAGACTTGACCTTCAGACTTTCTTGAATTTGTTGAAGTACTAAGTGTATGTAGTATAAGCATGTGGTGACGACTTCTTCTGGATTATACACCGCAATGCCACCTTTTTGTTACGCTGCATAAGACAGTTAGCAACAAACCATATACACGGATGAAATGGCCTTGAACATTTCATTCTAATTCGGTAGCATTTTACCTCCGGTCGACGAAGACCGTTGGACGATATTAAATATCGTACTTGTGACAGGTAGTTTCAATAAAGAACCTCCTTAACAAGATTTCGCGGGTAAACCCGTTCTCTTTACTCGACCGTCCAAAGCTGACTGCGAACGTAAAGAGTGAATCATTTGGATAATATTATCCGCATGATTTGAAGCCGTCAATTCATGTTCCTGGAACAAGTGAAGTTCAATTAAGAACCGCACCATCGTTGCTTTCCAGTTGTCACTAGCTTGATTCATATAGAATCTTGCAAGTTACCTACCAAGTGCTGTTTGATGTTAACACTAGAAGGATTTCCATTCGTCACTGTAAATACTTAATAGTATTACTCTAAATGTTCTGGCAAGATCACTAAGATGTTGCGTAGAGGCCTGGAACGTGTTTAAATTCATTTAAGAATTAAACCACTGTTGCTTTCCAGTTATCACAAGTTTGATTCATAAAGAATCGCACAAGTCACCTACCATGAGCTTTTTAATATTCGCTCAAGAAGGATTTCCATCTTCATTGTAAATACTTTCGTATTACTCGGATGTTCAGGCAAGATCATGAAGATTTTGCGTAGGACTCTTAATATCTTTCTTACTTTTCACATTGTGTGAACAAGCAAGGAATAATGGAAGTGTGTCCTAATGAGATATTTGATGATCTCAAATGGCTCTAGACTCGATCGTGCATTTTGGATTTTAGTGATCGGAGGCTGGAGAGGAGTGCCACCTTTTCAATACCAATTTATTCGGAGTGAATAAATCAATAGATAATGTGTTGTCTCCGTGTGATTAAAACAAATATCTTTAAAGAGATATCTGAGTTAGCTGGGATGGGTTGTGCTTTGCATCACTGGGTCCATGATGTCTGTCTTCAATATCAAGAATCATTAAACAATGATCTTAATAGCATATGTATTGACCCGGTTTCTGCCTAAGTTATAAGGAGGGCTTCTTTCTTTACACCCTTTATCTTTACAATTCTTTTTCATTCTTCAACCCCTTCAATGCTTACCAATACGTCATCACTAGCACCTTGTTGTGATTGTTCCAGTGCTAACTTAAGTACTTGGTCGGCATTCAGCTACGTTCACAATCTTTCTCCATCTTTCCTAAGGACTACTATTTCTAGCTCTGGAATGTCCTTGGGAAGATTCCTCCGGTTCTAGAGAAATCATTGGACTTTAACCTATCCTACCATCCTTATGTCACCACAATCTTCATCGTCGTGAAATAAATGGGTTGCGGGTAAGTATAAATCACCATGAAATCCATTTTGAAGTGCAAATCCATTTTGCTCCCCCTTAACATATGCCACGATATCCGAAAACATTTCGCACATGTCGGGATGAGCTAGCACGTTAAGTCAAATCATTTGTGATTAATCATTTCCCATATTAAATCACATTTTCTCCCCCATATTAAAAATATTAACTCAATCAATGTTTTTAATATCAATTGATTTAATAGCATTTTAAGAAAATTTGGGAAGAAAAATGTAAATCTAATTATCTTCATGAATTACACAAGCTCCCCCTCAAATTAATGAGGGTGTACTTGAAACGTAAATTAAATACCTTTAAAACACAAGTGTAGGGTATTTAACACGTGCAAAGATCAATATATGATAATGAATTCACAATATTAGCAATTTACGAGGTTGGACCTGAATGATGGAGAACATCATATGAAAGAAGCACATGGTTCTTGTTCACGAATGTTGGTCGCCTCGTCACGTCCCCGAGAAAATTAATTCCCGTTGTGGAGTCAAAGCTTTCCGGTGAAATGCTTGACTTGATTATGAAAAGCGGGTTGCTATCTGAAATAATAGCAAACCATTTTGAGCATGTTTTAAAAGTTTGAACTTCTGCTCGAACTTTATTTACAACCCCGTGTCATTATTGAATGACATTTCTAGGTTCGTAAATATTATCGATTCCAAAAGACATGCTCTTTTTATCAAAACATTTTTGAACACACAATTTTGAAAGATTTAGAAAAACCTTTTGAGAAATTCTCGAAAAATTGTGTTCAAAGTTTTGAAAACCAATTACTTGAGCTTAAAATGTTGAATATCTTATAAAACGAGCTCAAGTCCGAGAAGTTGTAAACTTCCCGTTGTTAAGGATAAGTTTATCATCGGCGATAAACTTTCCTTTTATCTGAAGAACGAGTCCTAAGCTGACATTTCCTTAGAAGTCGTTTTCATGAGCTTGAAAACTTTGACTGTTTTAACGGAAAGCTCATGACCGAGATAGGTTAATTTCTCGTTATGAGGAAAAGTTCTCTTATTTAAAAGATACACTTTCCTTTCTGAGCTTAAAACTTTGAATGTTTTAAGACAAGCTCATGACCGAGAAAATTGAATTTCTCGTTATGAGGATAAGTTCATCATTAATGATAAACTTTCCTTTATTTGAAGTTCGAGTTACAGTCTGACATTTAACTGTGAGTCATGTACACGAGCTTAAAACCTTTGAATGGTTTTAACGTAAGCTCGTGTCCGAGAAAATTTAATTTCTCGTTAATGAGGATAAGTTTACCATTGGCGATAAACTTTCCTGCCTTTGAAGAACGGGTCATCGTCTGACATTTAACGATGAGCCATAATGCATGAGCTTAAAAACTTGGAATGTTTTTGATATAAGCTCATGCCCAAGAAAAATTAATTTCTCGTTGTTAGGATAAGTTTACCATCGGCGATAAACTTTCCTTTCTTTGATGAGCGAGTTATAGTCTGTGATGTGACTATAAGTCCTTGTGCATGCTTAACCATGAATCCCCTGAGACATTTGTTTCTCTGATATCTGCTTCTTCAGCAACCAAACTCTAAGAGTGTCCTTAGTTGAACGGTACACAACGATTGGACCGCTTCGTTCTTTTGGAACATCAACTTTGGTACCTGCAATCTCATTAGGAATTTGCATGCTTTGACGTGGGTTAGCGATATCAATTATAGAAGCACATGGGGGTTCACAGTTGGCTTTACTTGTTTCAGAGGCGACCTGAGTAGAGGATTCACTAGTCTTGGCTGGCAAACGTTTCCTTTTATAGAAAACCTTAAGTTTAGGCGTAAGTGAAGTATCATCTTTATCAGTTTCCTCCCTAGTAGACTTAGTGGAATCGGAGACTATCCTAGTTAAAGGGCACTCGTTTCCTACAAGAGTGAAAGTTCTACCAGTGGGGCGCCAAACTTTACAAAAGGGTTTGATTTTAGCTATCCACTGGGACTTAATTCTAGCACGGGAGTTCACCTCATCAAGTAATTTCTTGACACAAGCATCATGATTTGCCGTAAAGACACATTTTCTACATGTTTTACAAGTAGCATATTTAATGTTTGAACTAGTTCTAGACGTGGTCTTGGTATTTTTAGGGAAACTAGAGGCAATCATATGATTTGGTCTTGCTAAAGCTGGAGTGATCACATAGGGCCTAGTTGCTGGAGTGGCTGGTCTAGAAAGATGAACCAAATCAACTTGGGAGGCAAACCGCGGTCTCGAGGATTGTGGTCGCTCGGATCTAAATGCAGTAGATTGTCTGACAGTCGGTTGTCTGATGAACTGATTTGTAGGCGGTTTCCCCAAGATTGATGGTTTTTCAAGCTTAGTGTCCTCACTAGATCCTCTAGTTTTCCTTAACTCGTTTTTCAACGCAGCTATAGCAAAAACCTTTTCTTGTACTTGGGCTTTTAAAGTCTCATTCTCTTTGAGCAAGTTATCTTGGGATGCCAACTTAGATTCAAGCAGTTGAATTTGTTTCAAAAGATTATCCTTTTCAGCTTTAGAATCTTGAACAGTTTGATCCAATTTTCTTTCAAGAACAACGTTTGACTTTTCAAGTTTTTCAAAGTATGTTTCAAATTTGTCCGTTTTCTTAGAAAATTCAAGTTTGGCATCCTCAAGATCTTTTGATTTCCGAGCTACGATCGTTTCGAGCTCTTTAATCTTGGAATCAGAATCAGTTAACGAGGCAGTTATAAAGCATTTATCATGATGAACTATAGCATTTTTAACACTTTCTCCCCCATTATGACTCACATCGGATGAATCAGAAGTGGTATTGCTATCACTCTTTTCCATCCCATGTTTGTCATAATTAGGTTCAGAATGCTCAATATGCGGCATGTCATCAGCATAGACATCATAAACAACATCATATTGTACCATGTTTGCAGGCTCTGGGTCATAAATGGGTAAGGTGTCATCAAAAGAGATCTCGTGAACATTCCCTGACGTGCCACTGGTATCATGTTGTCCTCCTGATTCCGTGCTCTTGCCATCGTTAGGCTCCAAGTTGTCAACCGTGTGACCATTCTCTTCTTGCATATGTGTCATTGATTCTTGCACTCCATTATCATACGCTTGCTGAAGTTGTGATCTTTGATAAATCGAAGACGAGACCGATGTCATGAGTTTCAAAATTGTATCACGGAAAACTCGAAGCTCGGTATGTATATCTCGAAGAAAAGATTGGCAAATCACTGAACTTTCAGGCTTGATGATATTGAATTGGAGGAAAGGCGTGAGTTGTGTCACAAGAGCCTTATATGCAAGTGCCGATGCAGAGTGATTAAAGTTGTTATGGTTGAGTTGCTCGGCGAGTTGGGTCAAAGTAGTGAAAATTGAGTCGATGAATATATGACGATCTTGTCCAAAGATTGTCACAAATTCGCTCCCTCCTTGAATCCCCGAAAGAGTGACAAGATGAGACTGAAGCATTTGAAATGAAGTGATGCCACTTTCTCTAACTTTGTCTTGCAAAAGATGAAATTTTTGCAAGTCTCCCTCTCGAAAAGTTGAATTCAAAGACTCCATTGAATTTTGAGGTTGTTTCGTGATTTTGCAGATCGTGAAGAAATTTAGAAACAGAAATTCATGACAAAGCCAACGAAAGATCCGTGAGTTTCTTGTCGGCTCAAACGAAGATAAAACAACCCGGAGTCCAATTCAAACTCGGCTTACTCCAAAAATAAAGCCCGTAAACTAATTAATCCAAGCTTCGGTTAATATAGTGATCGGCCTGATAATTTATATCCAATGTTTCGTAGTCTCGTCAAATAAATGTTACCACTTTGTCCCAATACTTGACTACAAAACTTATCACGTTTGTCTCGACTTGTTGTCACACTTATACCCGAATGTAACTAAATATTACTAAATATAACTTTAGCAATCTATAGTCAACCGTAAAATACAAAACGTGAATATATCATGTGAAACAATCCATGTATATTTAAACCAAGTCAAACGCAGCCTATGTCTATGAACTTTAAACCAACTTCAACTCTTACGAATAAAAACGTGGCAAAGTGAGAATGGATATACGATCCAAGATATGACTAAATGTGAAAAACGTTAAACGTGAATGTATCAACTTGGGAATGGATAACGTTAAAATGTTATAGAACAAGATATGAAATGGGGACAATAAATGTTAAACAAAACGTTCAAGCCTAGATTTGACTAAATGTTCAAACCGGTGGGTACCCTCACTACACTAAATGAACAAAAAACATGACCTGGCAAAAAAAGCTACGTGTGAATACCACCATATAAACCCATATAAATCCAACAGTCGGCACGTGTTGTATACACCAATTTGGTCTTTCTTCGTTTGACACAAAACGCAGACAACTTTGTATCCTCCGCCCTTAATAGTACACGTGTATCCCACTTGGGATATAATTAAAACAAAAAATTGACCCTTAAAGAACTAACTCTTATCTTCCTTCTCACATTGTAACCTCCGTCTACACCTATTTTCCCTCAACACAAAACCAATCTCATCCCACCAAACAATCTCCCACAGACGAACCACCCCTTAAATCATCATCTCCGTATAAACTTAACCAATAAATCACAGGCACTTAGTAAATTCCTAACTGAATGAGGCGGCAAGCTTAAAGATACGGCTTCAAGATCAATAACTTGGTCTCGGGTAGGTTTTTATTATTGAAGCACAACCTTTCTCTTCATCTGTCGTGTCTTTCTTGGGTATGTTTTAGATATTTGAGTTAAGATGATGTCTTTTTGGGTTCGAGTGGTGAGGGAGTCGGTGGTCGAGTCTGGTGTTAGGATTAGTTGAGTGTGTGTCTGTTTGTTTGTTGAGTGGTGTTTGGATTAGTTGATGGTCGAGCGAGGGTGGGTGGGTTGTGGGTTTTAGTGTCGTGAGGGGAAAGAGTTGGGTTGTGGTGGGTGTGATAGTTGAGGGAGATTTCGAGGGCGAGGTCTAGTGTTTTAGGTGATTGGTTTGAGTCTATGTTGGTTTGGTGTAATCTGTTTGAGGTCAGTCGAGAATCGAGTCGAGGTTGTGTTTTTGTTTGAGTCGGTTCGAGGGAGGAGGGTGGGGGTGTTTAGTCTTGTGTGTGTGAGTGGTTCGAGAGTGTGAGTGGATTTGTCAGACGAGAAGTATTGGGTGTTTGTGGGGTTGTGATGAGTCCGAGTGTGTTGAAACGAGTTTGAGTTGTGTCGAGTGTTTTGTGTGGGTCAAAAATTGAATGTTTTTTGAGTCGAGTGTTTGTATCAGTTGTCCGAGTCTGGGGAGTCTTATTCGGAAAATCCTACTCGGAAAGTCCTACTCGGAAAGTCAAGTCCTATTTGGAAAGTCAAGTCCTATTTGGAAAGTCAAGTCCTATTTGGAAAGTCAAGTCCTATTCGGAAAGTCAAGTCCTATTCGGAAAGTCAAGTCCTATTCGGAAAATATGTCTATTCGGAAAAAATGACTATTCGGAAAAAATGACTATTCGGAAAAAAAATGACTATTCGGAAAAAAAATGACTATTCAGAAAAAAATGACTATTCGGAAAAAAATGACTATTCGGAAAAAATGACTATTCGGAAAAAATAGCCTACGCGGAATAACAGCCTACGCGGAAAGCTTATTCGGAATACTTATTCGGAAAACCTATGCGGAAATCTGATACGAACACTGATAACTTTGGATCAAAAAAGGACTGATGACACTTGACAGATTTGGACTGTTGACAGATTGGACGGTTTGGACTGATAAGAAAAATGAAGAAGAAAACTGAAAGAAAAAAAGAAAAAAAAATACTGATTAAAAAATTATTAAAAAGTGACTGATTAAAAAAGGATTAGGCAAGGTTGTACCAGAAAATAAACTGATAAACGAAAAAACTGATAAAAAGAAGAAAATTTTGACTGATTAAAAAAAAACAGATAATAAAAAACTGACACACGAAAAAAATAAAACTGATAAAAAAATAAAAATTGATAAAATTTATAAAAATTGATAAAAAGTTGATCGAATGATGAAAAGATTGATAAAAAATTAGAAAAGAAAGGATTTTTACCACCAAATCAAAAGATAAAAAAATGCAAATCCTAAGATTCAACCATGGCTCTGATACCAATTGAAGGTCTACGAATTCTAAGGATTTGGTAAATGATGGATTGGATCTATTGATTAATGGTGGAAATGGGGAAGGAGGAAGATGAAGTATAGAAAGAGAAAGGAGAGGGAAGAAAAGTAGAGAGAGAAAGTGATTAGATTAAATGAAAAGATGTAAAATGAATGAACCGCCCCTCCTAACATGCTAGGAGGGGTATATATAACCCACCCTACATGTGGGCTATATGGACTATATTTAGTACAAACTGGATCACGAGCCAAATACAATAATATATCGTTGGAGCGACCGATCCTTCATAAATACGTAAAAACGTATTTCCAACAAGATGATGGATATTTTGTGGGGTATTCATTAAACAGCAAGGGATATAGGGTCTTCAACAAGAAGACAAGCAAAATCATAGAAAATCTTCATGTGGATTTTCTTGAAGACAAGCCTGAAGATGTTCAAACAGGTCCTGATTGGTTCTTTGATATAGAAGTTCTTTCAAAATCTATGAATTATGTACCTGTTGCATTGCAGAATACTAACATTTCAGGTACACAAGAACCAACTGGTGCAGAGAAGTCACCCCTGAGGTACATGAATGTACCCTCACTATTTCCTATTGAAGCTGCTGGTGAAGAAGATAATCCTTCTCTAGGAAAAGAACAGCCAACCTTATCCCCTGCAATGTCACCTTCTGAAAGCAGCGGAATGGCTGAAGGCAGTGGAATCCAGGATTCCCCTACTGGATCAACTGCTTCCCCTGCCACAAAGGATCCTGTTGCTAATGATACTAATGATGAAGAAAGAGAATCCCCACTCATTTCATCATCTACACCCATATCTGATGGTCCTATTATATCCAGCGGTGGAAGCAGAATAATCAAGAGTGGAGGTCCAAGTTACTCAGAGCTACATTCAGCTCATCAACACCCATCTCTAGGTCATGCTGTATCTTTTGGAAGTTCCTTTGAGGACTTCTTTCCCAATCAAAATAGCCCCATCAATTCTGATTTGGAAGAAGATGAAACAGAAGTAATCATGCAGCCTACCTACAGAATCAATAAGGATCACCCTATCTCTCAAATCATTGGTGATCCTGAAGCCCCTAGACATACAAGGTATACAGCAAAGGAGCACAACTTCATTGCTAACATCACCATGAAGTTTAATCATGACAACATGCAGTGTTGTCTGTTTACTGCATTTTTTTCACAAGAAGAGCCAAAGAAGATTTTTCAGGCTTTAAATGACCCAAGATGGGTTGAAGCCATGCAAGAGGAGCTCTCACAGTTTGACATACAAGAGGTTTGGATTCTGGTAGATTGTCCCAAATGGGCAAGGCCTATTGGGGCAAAGTGGGTACTCAGGAACAAAAAGGATGAAAGGGGGATAGTTGTCAGGAACAAAGCAAGACTGGTGGCACAAGGGTATACACATGAAGAAGGAATTGACTATGAGGAGGTATTTGCTCCAGTTTCCAGGATTGAAGCCATTAGATTATTCCTTGCTTATGCTTCATTTATGGATTTCACTGTTTTCCAAATGGATGTAAAAAGTGCCTTTCTATATTGAACCATTGATGAAGAAGTCTATGTTATGCAACCTCCAGGGTTTGAAGACCCAGAACATCCAAACAAAGTTTACAAGGTGAAAAAGGCTATGTATGGACTTCACCAAGCTCCCAGGGCCTGGTATGGTACTCTCTCTAAATATCTCTTAGATAATGGCTTTAGCAGGGGGAAGATTGATCAGACCTTGTTCACCAAGAAACAAAAGGGTGACCTTCTGCTAGTACAAGTCTATGTTGATGACATCATCTTTGGATCCACTAACTCTATGCTTAGCAAAGAGTTTGCCAAATTGATGCAGGATAAATTTCAAATGAGTGTCATGGGAGAGCTAAACTTCTTTTTAGGGTTACAAGTTCAGCAGCGGAAAGATGGGATATTTACCTCACAAGACAAATATGTGGCTGAGATTGTGAAGAAGTTTGGCATGTCTGATGGAAAGAAGGTGTCCACACCAATGGACAAGGATCATCCATGGGGTAGAGATGGTCCTGGAAAGCTTATAGATGTCAGGAACTACAGGTCTATGATTGGGTCTCTCATGTATCTCACAGCTTCAAGACCTGACATCATGTTTACAGTTTGCTTATGTGCAAGATACCAGGTGGCACCAACAGAGTGTCACTTATTTGCTGTAAAAAGAATTTTTAGGTATCTAAAGTGCCATCCAACCTTAGGACTTTGGTATCCCAAAGAGTCACCATTTGAGTTGATATCTTACTCAGATAGTGACTATGCTGGTGACAACAATGATAGAAAGTCTACAATAGGGGGATGCCAATTTTTGGGAAGCAGACTTATATCTTGGCAATGTAAGAAGCAGACTATTATGGCCACATCCACAACTGAAGCTGAGTATGTAGCAGCTGCGGCATGCTATGGTCAAGTACTTTGGGTTCAAAATCAACTGCTTGATTATGGGTATAACTTTCTTAAAACCAAGATATTCATTGACAACAACAGCACCATTTGCATTATTAAGAACCCTGTTTTTCATAGCAAAACTAAACATATTGAAATTCGACATCACTTTATCAGAGATTGTTTTGAGAAAGGACTAATTGCCCTGAGAAAATTGATACAGAACTTAATGTTTCTGATCTTTTAACAAAAGCTTTTGAAGTGGGGAAGTTTTAGTACCTGGTTGCAAGTATTAGAATGGTTACTCCCTAAAAATTGATGTCTATTATGTCATGTATATTCAGGGTTGCTTTAATACTGTTGTTGTATAGCTGTTAGTCAATTTTTCCATCACTTTTTATTCCACTGCTTTTGAACACAGATTCCCCTGCTAGGGGTTCATTCCCCTGCTAAGAGAGTTTTTCTCTTTAAACTGGGTTTGTTCTTTTTACAAAGTGGTTATATGTGGTTTTAGACTAACAATGCAGAGTTCCATATGGTGCATACTATTCTCATTGGTGAATCAGGTATATGCTCTATGTTTAAGGGGAGGTTAGGTCACACCTTTAGGACTCAGGGTATCCTTAAGATGCTCATATATGATCTTAGATCATATCCATTGGTGAGTAAGGGTTCAGGGTGATGAGGAATTACTGCAAAGCTTGTCAGAAGTCTGAAACCTTGAGGCACTGTAATGGGTACTTGCACTTCTCTATCAAAACAGCTTGCTGTTCAAGTACAGATGTGTGGTACACATTGCCAAGACTAACTGACCATAGGTAAGGGAAAAGGTAGGGATGGTGACTAGGGTATGTGATAAGTGTGAAAACACTCATCAATAATGATCCTAAAACCATTAAAAACACTGTCAAATACATTATATTAAACTGTTAATTATCAGAATTACGCGTGTATTTGGTGTTTGTGTATTTTCAGGTAATATAGGTACATTTGAGACAAACACGAGCTTTCAAGGGATTTTCATGATAAAAGACGAAGAAAAGGACGAAAGATGCTCTAAGGACCTTATTTGCCAAATTTCCAAAGATGGAGGGCTTAAGTTGAAACTTCTACAAAGATAAAGGATGAAATAGAAAATGAGATAAAAGTTTATAAACATTTTGAAAGAAATGAAAAGAAAGGGACCAAAAAGTAAAAAAAAGGGAAAAGTTGTATTTAACTTTGGTCCATTGACCAAGTCTCGGTCAAACCAAAAACACACAAACCCGTTTACGCTTCTTCTCCAAGATAAAAGAGATAGACGGTTTCATCTTTTCCACCTCCTTAAACCTGCAATCAATTTTCACGAACGATCAACAAAGAATCAAAAGAAGTCTTCAACAGCAAAGATGATCAACTCCTTATCCTCTACAAGAGGATGCCACTTAATTAGACTCAAAGTCAAAGACGAAGAAAGCCCCAAATTCAAGATGAAGATGAAGATGGACGAGTAAACCTCGTATTTTACACGTGTCCAATCCTCATTGGATTGAACACGTCACTTTCTTCCACTCGACGGCTATAAATAAGAGACGAGGCCTTCATTTCTGATGGTTAGCTTAGGTGTAGATTTCACACACTAGGTTAGTTAGGAGTAGTTAGTTAATTCAGTTTTCTCTCAAAACTTTTGTTCTTATTTTCAGTTACTCAATTAGTTAACAGTCATCTTCAATTCTGTTAGACAGTTGTAACCGAATGCTTCATTTTTCCACCATTAATGAAATGAATAGTTCTCTTAATCTTCTTTACTGATTTTCGTTAAATAGAATCTTTCTTTTCTCTTAACAGTTTTCTTCAATGATCTTTAATTTCTGCTCTTCTTAGCTTATTACTGTTCACGCAGGGTGTGTAGCTTTTCAGAAAGTTATTGTAGCTTTTGTTGAGATTTCCTTTCTCTGATTTCAATAGCTAGTTTTGTTAATGAATACTGATTTTGTTGAAAATGGTTAAGTTTTCAGTTCAAGATGCTTTCTTTAAATCGTTTTTGTTGATGTTTAGTGATTAGTTGAGTCAGTTAGAGTTACTGTTAATAAATCCTTAAGTAATTCAGTCAGAGTTGGAGTATGAGTTCTTTTTAGCTAGGGTAGATATAGATTTTGTTTCGTTATCTGATTGGTTTGGAACCTTTTATGAGAGTTGAAATGTTAGAGATTTAGTCTAATTCAGTTAGTAAAGTTGAAATCAGCCTGATTGGATAGTAAATAGCATAGGTCTTTAGTCTTATATTCATTCACAAAGTAAAAGTCAGTTAAAATTCGGATACGTTCTATAGAAGTTAGTTTGATCAGAATTTGATTACTGTTTAGTTCGTTATAGACCAGTTTATGTAGGTTTCATAATCGTAGAATCTGTTTGGGTTTTCTTCGGTTTACTTCGATTTTGCAGGTTGCGCTTTGCTGTTTCAGAAGATCATGTCAGCAGATCAGTAGGAGTTCTCTTCTTGATTTCAGTTTTACAGGTTTTGGATCCGCCGTATGGTGGTAGTAGGCGTTTGTTCCGATTCCAGCTTATAGGAGTAGCTTAGCTTTGATTCAGTATTGGAGGTGTTTTGTGTTAAACCGGCTCAGCGCCGCGTTTCGCCAACAACGGACTGGCTTGGATGAATTTGGTTAAGCGCATATTATGTTTCTATAATGATAATATAGAATGCTAGATCATTTGTGTAGTGATTATGATTTAGAATTTGTAAACTGATAATCTTGAATAAAGTAGTCTGTTGGAAATTAAGTTTGAATTAGTTTCAGTGATATACAACTTTAGTCCCTCATTTGTATTCTTTTAATTTCAGTGCCAGTCCAAATAGTTAGGATAGTTAGACTGTTAACAGAATTGTTAACTACTGTTGGGCTAGTTGTGGGCCTTTTCTCTGTTGGGCCAAGAGTAGTTTGGTGGGTCAATTTGTTTTGTTAGACTTTAAATAAACGTCACTTTAAATTTTCAAAGTCAGGATTTATAAAAAAAAAACCAAATTAGTTAGGATTTAAAAAATTAGTTAAAGTGTTGAATTCATATTTTGGGTTTACATTTCATATTTTGTATTTCTAATTTGTAGAGTAAAATTGTATTTTCTTACTTTTGTATTATGTGCATTAAATTGCTATAATTGCAATATGTTTTAGCTTAGTACGTATAAGTAGCATAATATAGATATTTTTACATTTTTACTTGTTTTGTGCCAATTATACATAGAATCCAAACAAATTTGTATAACCAAAAACAATTAAGTCTTTGCTAGAAAACGTTAAATCAATTCGAATCGAGCTGAGAAGACAACTACACTAAAAAACGAAATATTAGTATGCATATTTTCTTGGGCTGACCAGGTGCAGGGTGACTTATGTGTTGACTTTTTGTGCTTAGACCTTTGCTGAATAGAGGACTCTTGAGTTTCTATGTATCTATCTTGTGTATACAAGTGTGTGCATTAGAGCAGAGCTAGTTAGCATTGGTCTCTCCATGACTATTCTAATACCCCTAAGAAAGTTTCCCCTGCTTTCACCTTTTGCTTCCCCTGCTTTCATATTATTCCCCTGTTTGATCGTTGACCGACAATACCGTTACCCTGTTCATAGCCGTTGGGCCTGCTAGCACAAATTTCTGTTAGGGAATATTTTATTGTTTTTAAAATATATTTAAGGCGCTTTCTTCGCTGATTGGGAATCTTTACTTTATTATTTCAAATAAATTACTTTCTTATCAAGATTTATCTTTGATATTTTTGCAATTTGAAAATTTGGTCCAATCACAGCTCTCCAATTTGCCTATAAAAACTTAAATCCCTTCACCAGCAGGTCCATCTCTCCCTCTCGACTAAATCCCACCTACCTCTCATCTTTATAAACCTTCAAAATATTTTCAAACTTTATCATGCCTCTCAAAATTGCTGCTAATCATAATCAAATCTCTTTATTACATGATGAACCAGTAGAGTTTGTTGATGTTGTGGCCTTTCTAAAGTCCTCGTATTTTAGAGTGGCCCTTCTTATCAACCCTAGAATTTATACCTCACACATTTAGATGTTCTGGTCTAAATCCATGACCAAAACAGTGATAGGAGAGGTTACAATTCAAAGCACTGTAGATGGTCATCCCAAGGTGATTACACTTGCCTCCATCAGGGACAATCTTCTTCTTGATGATGAGGATGGGATAACCAACCTATCTGAGGCTGAAATCTTTGAGGGTCTTGTTAAATTGGGGTACACTCTTTCTAAAGATCAAAAATGTAAGTTTGCTAAAGGTCAGTTTGCCCCACATTGGAAGTATTTGATTCATACTATTTTGTAATGTTTGTCACCAAAAACCACTGCTTTCAATGAATTTGGTAGTGAGATGGCTTCTGCCCTGATCTGCTTGGCAACAGGGAGGAAGTATTGTTTTTCTCAAATGATTTTCAAAGGAATGGTTAAAAATGTTTCATGCAATTCAAAGTTTTGTATGTACCCAAGGTTTATAGAACTTCTGCTGAATATGAGTGATCATGGTCCAATCAAACACAAAAACTATTTTTCAGCAACAGAGCATACCACCAAACTATTTACCACACTTCTTGCACCATCACCACAGTTTTCTGGAAGGTCCATTCCACTCACTTCAATTATGATGAAACAAATCAGATAGGAAGAAGCCAAGACATAAACAGCTAAACACAAACCTTATGATTCCCCTGCCAAGAACCTACACCCTGCCAGTCCTCTACCCCCTGTTGATCCACAACATGAAAGGCGATCTAAATCCAGGTTTGCCAGGTCTCCCTTGCCTGGTGATTCTTCACAAGCAGCAGAGAGGAGAGTCTCTAAGGGTTTGGAGCAAACTGAGGGTTTGGCTGCCACTACTGTCTCATCCTCAAGGGGTGAGCATGATAGTGACACCATCAGTAAGTCCTCTCCCTCACTCCATGATATCCAAAAAGGGGAGAAATCCCCTTCTAGGGTTGAGAGCAGCATGAAACCTATGACTAATTTAGAATTGACGAAAATGTGCATGAGTCTGAAAAGGTAGAATGCACAACTTGTAAAAAATGTCAAAAAGCAAGGTCTGGTTATCAATAACTTGGAAACCAGACTTGCTACTCTTGAGGGGAGGAGAAAGCCCAGACTTATCATATCCACAGATGAGGATGCTTCCAAAGGGGAGGAAGTTCCAAATACAGAAGAGTCTACTCAGTACTATTCATATCCTGGTGGTGTAGATGGAAAGATAGCAAGTGCTGAGAAAGGGATTGAGAAAGGAAGTGCTGATAAGGGAAGTGATAAGGGGAGTGCAACCAAAGAGATTGCTCAAACATTGCTAACTATGGGCAATCAAGAAGAAGCCCCTGCTTCAAAAGTTTCCCATGCTGTAGCTGATCCCACTGCTGTAAGTCGTTCCCCTGCTAAGCCTATTACTCAAACTTTTGTTAGAAAGAACAGAAAGCAACCAGCTCGGAAGGGAATTACTATCAAAGAACCTGCATCTAAAGTTAAACCAGCACCAGCAGTGGATCCAAAAGACAAAGGAAAAGGGATCATGGTTGAACAACCCAAGAGAAAATACAAGCATAGAACTCCTGAACAGCAAAGGGCTCAAGAAGCACATGATGCACAAGTAGCTCTCAGGCTACAACAAGAGGAGATGGATATGCAGGATCAAAGAATGCAAAAGATGAGGCCTAAAGATATGCTCAAGCAGATTGAGATTATGCATAGAGAGCTGGATGACAGGGTGTCTCATGTTGGAGAATTTCTGGATCAATGGGAGAAGGAGTTAATAAATGCTCCTTTGGAAGACAGGTATGAGTTGACTTGCCTTGTTTACAAATATCAAACTGAGTATCTGGAAAGGAGGGCAAATCAAATTCAGAGAGAGAAGTATTTAACTTCTGAGAAAGGGAAACTTGAACACTACAATGTTTTGCTCAAGAGACATAAGAAGTAGAAGGATGGTGACTTCACAGATATGAGTTTTGAAGCTATAAAAAGAGCAGTTAGACCAGTCTTAAGAGAATATGATGTGGAAGATTGGATGACTATGAACTCTCCTAAGGAAGCTGAGTATCTTAGGAGACAAAGTGAAATGTTACAGAAAGCTAGGGAATCCAAGAAAAGAAAGGCTGAAGGAACAACTTTAAAAACTACACAAGTAGGTGCATCATCCCAAGCAGGTGCATCATCAGAAGCAGGGGCATTACATCAAGAAGGTGAAAGTTTTCCAGAGATTGAGAAGTCTGTACTAAATGTACAAAGAGCAGCCAAAAGACTCAAGAGAATGGAGAAAGTTGGCACAGTTACTAAGGAGTCTCAACGTCCTTCAAATGAAGAAATTGATAAACAGCTGATTCTGCAGGAAAATGATGATATCTCACCTAGTGAACTTGGAAAGAAGTTTGCTATCATAGAGTATGCTGTTTATGAACACAAAGGGAGGACTTGGTGGAAGCTTACAAGAGCTGACAATACATCACAGACATTTCTAAGTCTAGATGTCATGTTTCAAACCTTGGATAGTGAGGACTTAGAAGATCTATGGAAAATTTTGAAAAAGACTTTTCCTGCAAAACCTCCTACCATGGATGGTGTGGAGAAGGATTGGGTAATCTGGGAGTGCATGCACAGAATGTATGAGCATGGATTATTTGATCCTATATTTGATGCAGTGAATAAAGGAGATTTGTTGTATTGGTAGTTGTTTACCAATTCTGGGGTCTATGAGGTAGTAATGGAAGGAGTAAGTGTGTACCTGATCACTCATCGTTATTATCCCTTCACTCTGGATACCTTGAAGAAACTAGCACATGCTAATTTGATTGTAGATGCTAAAACGTCTGTTGCTTATGATCTGGTAAGAATGATGCATAGTCAGATTTGGCCAGAAAGTTTGTAAGCATCCTCATCAACTTGGATTTATTCAGAAACTTGTCTTTAGGGGAAAGCACAAGTTTAGGGGAGGATTGTTGGGAATAAATCTATGCATACTTGTTACCCCTGCTTAGTTGATTATCCGTACCCCTGCTAGAGTAAGTTCCCCCTGCCAAATAACAAAGGCAGGGGGATTGGTTCCCCTGCTGAAGTCAAAGGCCCTGCCGTCAGAGATAAACTTGGAATAGATTTTTACGCGTTTCTGTTACTACTCCTTAATACTTTCCAAGTTTGTTAGTAGTGATCTTGTACGTGAGTCCTTATGCCTATAAAAGGACTCACTAGGTTAGCATGCAAGGTGTGTCTTTTCTCTATTGTCTTTCATTATCATACTTTATGGTTTTGTAAACCCTAATACCATTTAGGGTATTCGTATATCGTTGATATATTAAAGTTCAATGTTTGCTTCAATCATATTGTTCTTGTGCTAAACATTATATTCCGCATCTTGTTTAGTTACTTTGCTTTGCAAAGTTTCTCTAGTGTTAGATTGAATACTTTCTTTCTATCACAAGCCTTAAACAAGCTATTAAGGTTTAAGATCTGAGTTTAGGATCAACAGAGGGATTAACTCCAATGTGAAGGATGTAGAGCACATACCACATTCAGCTGATAAGTTGTAAACTGATAAACTAGGACGCACCCATACGCCCCGCTAATAATACTGATAAATGGCGAAGCTAAAAAAAAAGATGGTTCGAGAAATCACTCCCTCGTAGAGGAGTCATGACACCGGTGCCTCAAGTGTCATGGTTACGGTACTTCCATAACTAGTAATAACTGGTCATGCATGTATAGAAAGCTCAGGCAATTTAACATAGTTATCAAAAATATTAATGTGAAGTTCGTAACATATATTAGGGAAAACATTTGGCTGCAGACGGGGAATCCTAATCATGCATAGGAAAGGAAGTCCATACTAAAGGATGGGAAATCCGTACCTTGTGTCCAGTAACTGACTACAAGGAAAACCGATGAAACTCCTATTCTGACTTCACAAAAGCTACATGAATAAAGGACGTGAATGAGTTGTTTGATATCTGTTTACTATTACTGATTCTTACTGTTCTTAGTTTGATTTATTATTTTCTTGTATTGTTGTAGTGTTTCGTGTAGACCCTGATAATTCTAACTGTCTTTAAATATTTACTGTTTAATGTATTTTCTATACCCCTGATTACTATATAATATGTATTCTAATATTATAATATTACTGTCAATAGTAACCTGCTAAAAATATAAATTTTCTATAAACCGTAATAAGCTTATTTAATATGCCTATAATATAAACTGGGCTTACTAAATAAACTTGTTATAATTAATTTAATTATACTATGGTTGAAATGACAATAATTAAAATAAGCTAAGTCCCGTTCAAATTAAACTTTATGCCTTGTTCCAAAATCTATGAATAATTACCCAAAAATTATAATAAGTCTAACTTAGCTTAATTAAATGTAAGCAATTAAACCCATGATTAATTTATAACATGATAATAAAAAGTCTAAGATTAATTTTAATTAATTTAAAACATGATTATTTAATATGGCCAATTAAATAAATATCAAAATAGTTTAGTAAAACCAAACCAACATACCCTCAAAACTACCACAACCCCTAGCTGTGGTTTCGTTGCTACCCGACAGTGGCCTTTAGCAACCGCTTGCCCGTTCTACCCTCTGGCCACCTAATTAATCCCACCGGCAGCAAGCAGGTGCCCCTGCTGGTTCACAGTTCCCACCGACAGCAGTGATCCAGCCACTGTCTGCCCGTGAGTTCCCCTCGCTGTGTAGAAAACACCCACTGAGAGCCTAGTACTCTCGGTTTGCCACTGATTACCAAACATACCCCCTGCTGGGGTGTTGTGGGTCATGGCTGAACAAAGAAAAACAACCACCGGCTGCTGAAAAACCCCTACCGAGAGTCTTTTGACTCTCGGTTTCCGTGTATAATCCCCAAACCTGATCATTCCTTGATCATACCTTGATATTAATTCGTTCTTTAACATGTTCATATGACCATAATTAAATGGATTCATGTTTAATCTTTAATGACCAAAAGAAGAAGTAAAAGTAAGGGTGATACCGATTTTAATATTATGAATGACGAATAAACACGAACCCGATCCTAATTCAACTATCAAAAACTTGCAACCCCTTCTTCTTTGTTTTCTGCTGGCGGCTACCATGAATGGGGCTAGGGTTTCTTGTTTTATTTTAGCTTCTTGGAAATGAAATGAGTACAACTTACTCCCTGGTGGTTAATTTTTGCTAGACGGGATGGGCTTAAATCCCATTCTTGTTTCCTTTAAATTAAGCCAATCCAAACAACCATATATAGATTCATTTCGGGTTTTGTGATTTAATAATTCTCGTGTATTAATCTCGTGACTTGTTTCGTGCTTTACTGTTTATTGTTTATTTATAATACTTGAATACTTGTCGGGTACAATTAATATACCGAGATACTTGTCGTGAATCACTTCATAAGCTGTTTTAATTTATCTATGTTTTCTTGTAATAAATATGTTCCGGATTTTTAAGAGCGGGTTTTACAACACTTCCCATCTAAAATTAAAATAATTCGTCATCGAATTAGAGACATGATAATGCTGTGTTTTATAATTCTCCCTCTCTAAAAGGAAAATTCGTCCCCGAATTAAGGAAAAATAATCTGATGGAGTTATAAAAGCTGAAAGTACACATAACCTGAGAAGACATGTAAGCTGAAAGACATGAACGTGACATGACTGAAGACAACATAGAGTGTGACATGGCTGAAGAACTTAACTGGATTATTGAAGGAAAAAGGATGAGAAATTCGGATGGACTCCTCCGTTACGAGTGGTTTCCCGCTTGAAATGGTTCCTGCAAAGATCTAAACACAATGAAAAATCTTGGTCCTAATGACCCTGTCCTGACGATGCTGAATAGTTTCTGGTTCCATACTTGAGATGGATTTTCTGGATCTGATTGAATGAATAAGATATAACATGTAGGATACATAAAACGATACGTACAAATAACATGAAACGATGACTTTTATATCTCTGAGCAAAGCTACTAAAGGTATATTGGGACGAACTACGTGAACAATTATAATGTGCTACGTGAGCAATTGTGAGCGTGGTTCGCGATCATATGATGAACGTTGTGCATGGAATATATCGTGATCGTGACACGTAAAACCTACTGTGAACATGATACGTGAAATATACTACGAACGTGATACATGGACATATCTTGAACGTATGCTGACTGAGGAAGGAATGCCAAACGATACGGTCTAAGACGTGAAACGTTCGTCTGGGTATGAAAAATAACCGTGTTAAACTTGAGTCTTGTTTCTTAAGCTTTCTGTAACCATATTCAGTAACGAGCTGAGAAACGTGTATCGTGAGATGAAATACGAACCTGAACGTGAACAATGTCATGAACGCGAACGTGGACTTAAATCATAAGATAGCATAAAATATGGACTGAAACAACATCATAATGTGGATGTGAGACGTAACCGTGAAGTTAAACGTATACGTGAACATGAACTTCTATCTGATATGATGGTTGATGGAATACCTTGAAATCGTACGATCCATTGCTGAATTCCCTGCAGATCTGCTATTGCGTAATCCTTTCGGATGAAAGAAAACGTGTAGGTTGGGTTAAATGGTTGACTGAAAAGTGTGAAAACACTCATCATTTGTAACCTAAAAACCACTTAAAACATAGACAAACACATTATATTATACTTAAAATTGTCAGAATTACGTGTGTATGTTGTATTTGTATGTGTGGAGGCAAAATAGGTATATTTGAGACAAACACGAGCTTTTACGGGTTTTATTTGAAGAAAAGATGAAGAAAAGAAGAATCCAAGCATTCAAGGTCTTAAGTTGTTGAAATTACAAAGATTAAGTCTTTCAAGTGCAAGTGATTGAAAGTTTAAAAGCTAGAAATTACAAAGTGAAACAAGAGTGGAACATGAGGGACTAAATGAGAAATATGTTTATTATTAACAAAAAGAAAAAAAATAATAAACCATTATCCCAGGCTTTCAAAAAAAACGTGTCTTCTCCAACATAACCAAAAGAGAGAAATAAATCGAAAGCTTCTCCTCCAATGACTTCAAGATCAATTCCCAACAAATCAAGGAAGATTCAAGTAAAGACCAAAACTACAAGGTTGTTTATCTTTCGATTCCCTACAATATGGTGCTTACCAATTAGATCAAGATCAAAGAACAAAGAAACCCTCAAATTTATGATGAACCCTAGTTGATCAAGAACCTTGTATTTTCCACGTGGCAATATACAATTGGTTGGAACGCGTCATGGCTACATCAACAACTTTTCATTTTATTCTATAAATAGTTGTAATTTCTCTCATTTGTAAGTAATTAGTTAGGTGTATTTTCACACATTAGGAGTAGTTTACTTAAATCCTCTCAATCTTTAGTGTGTTATTTTTCACATACTAATCAGTTTAAGTAGTTAAGACTTGTAACTACTTTTGTAATCACTTCAATTCATAGCAATTGTTGAAACAAAATCCTCTGGTTAGACTGCGGTCAATGATCTTCCCTCGACATCGTGAAGGTGTGCTCGTCTCTTGACCTTGATCCTAGGATACACAAGACAACACACGTTAACTCGCCCCAGGTTTGACCCCGAGACCAAGCTCCGGTGTGAGAATAAGTAACTATCACACACGAATGGTATTTAATAGTAAATACCGGAAGGTAAAAGTATATATTAATGGAAGTATTGAATGTGTATGTTGTGTGTTAAATGCAGGGGTATTTTTACTACCCTAAGGCACATACCTGTCTGAGTAGTCACATCATAGGCTAGGCCTTGAAACGTGGGCTAGTCAAATCCCCACAATCGAGGGATTTGTTGTCCCAAGGGCGGCGGTGTATCCTTTTACCCACAGGACGGACGGATGGTCCCTAGATAATAGGATAGGTGCCTTTTGCTTTTTTCCTCGAGCCTTGCTACGCTCATTAATGCTCTACTGTTCACGCCACGACCTTATTAAATGATCGAAGGTTCCGGTTCTGAGGCGGGGAAGCGTTCGTCTCCGGGGGTGTTGACCGGAGGCATACGCGAACATGTCCCCCCCAGTATCATAGTGTTAGCCTAAGCTAGCGGTGTGATACTCAAAATACGTGTCCTTCAAATAGTAACGGGTGTAATTAATGCGAGCCGCCTATTTGGCTTCGCATTAATTGATTTTGTCTGTTGGGTTTCGGGTTGTCGGCCACTTGTGGTATTGATTTTCGCCCTTTGACTCGCCCTCTGCTTCCACGTGGCCTTTCATTTTTCAACGGTATGGATTTGACTTGGGGATTTGTGCACGTCCCTTCAATGCCCCTTTTCTCTAATATAAATACCTACCTATTTTTTCATTTACTTCACGCTTCTCTTTTTTCTTGTTTCCGCCATTGTTATTCTTTCTTCCAGGATTCTCTCCTAGCAGGTGTGCACCTCTCTTTACTCTCACTTTGTTCGTACTTTTGTTATGTCTACCAGTAGTTCCGGTGAGGAGGCTACTTTTCGCGATCCAAAATGTGATATGCACATTAGGGTTTCGACATTGACGGAGGATGACCTTAAAAAGATACGCATAAAGTATCGCATACCCAGTGAGCTTCGTCCACGGTTACCGGACCCGCTTCTTACTATGGACAAACTTCCGGATCGATTTATTGGAATATACGAAGATTATTTGAAGCATGGGGGACTTCGGATTCCTTTTTCCACCTTCATCTTATCTGTGTTGAGATATTTTCTTGTGCATATTTCTCAATTAGTTCCCATGAGCGTCAACCGCGTTACTATGTTTGAAATCCGCTGTCGGAGCTTAAACATTCCTTGTTCCGTGACTTTGTTTCGTGTATTCTATAAGTTGGGTAAACAGGGACACTGGTTCTCCTTTGAAAGTCGGTATCCGGCTCGGTATGACAAATGTTTGAAAGAGACTACTTCTAGCTTGAAACTTTGGAAACACAAGTGGTTCCTCATAGACCGAAGGGCCATTCCTCATGCCATGCCCTGGAGGGATAGGGACACCGATGTCCATGATGACTTTCCAATTGGATTCAATGCCGATCACGCTAAAATGCTTGCTGATGACCCGGTTCTGCTTCGCCCTCCTCACCGGCATTTGTTGTTTCTAGCCGGCTTGTGGGTTCCTTATGAGGATCCTTCCCTTCGCCGCATAGTTGTTGACCCTGATGATGAGGGTATTTTACATATATACTTTTTTTTATTTTCTGCGAGCTCTTGTTGCTCGCTCTAACTGTTATTTCCCTTTTATTTGCAGAGCTCACTATGGATGAATTTATCAAGCTTCCGTCGTTCGAGAATGCCAAGGTTGGTAGAGATGAAAACGAGAAGGTGTCGTTACCGCCCCCAAGGGTTACCCAACCATTACCGTTGACTACTCCTTTACTTGCGTTGAACGCTCGCCAGAAGGCTGTCACTACTCCTGATCCCAAGATCCAGGCTGCTCGACTTCGTCACGAGGGGAAGAACCCGGTAGTGAACAAAAAGAGACCTGCCGAGGGTCAGTCGTCTGGTCGCAAGCTTAAGCAAAAAGCCACATAAAACCTAGTGCAGTCTGAGGCTGAGGATATGGAAGCGGATTCGCCTTCCCCAATCCATGAGTCCCATCCCTCCGGCTCGGTCGATGGTCATAGTAAATCGGATGCTACCAACAAGACTTCTACTCACATAAATCTGAGCGACCATTCGGATGGTGATGACGATGTCGCAGGTATGTATTCTCTCAGACCCTTCTTCTTAACAACGTCTTTTGCTTCTATGCTCTCTTCTTTACCTTGCTATTTTTGCTCAGGAAATGTGCAAGGGCCAGTACGCCGTCATGTACCTTTGTGGCGTTTAACCGAAGATGTGCACATTGACTCCCATTATTCTTCCCGAGAACTGCTGTATCATTTGGCCACTCCTGCGGAACAAGATAGACTGTCTTCTCTTTCCAATTATGATGTTCTGAGTTATGCCTACCAGACTATGGCCCGCAGTACCCTGACCGTATCCGAGCTTATGAAGAGGTACGAGGCTCTCAGCCGTGAACACTCCCGACTGACTGCTGTACCGGAGGGGGTCCAAGGGCACTTTGCTACCGGGAAATCCGTTCTTGATCAGATGGCTATGGCGTACAAAACTCTTGAAGATAAGTATAACAGCTGTCTTGACCGGGAGAAGGAGAACCTGGCGGCTATCGATAGGTTGAAGCAGGAGGTTGAAGATTCCGGTGCCCTGATCGCTACCAAAGACGAGAGAATAGCTGAGCTGGAGCATCTATCAAGTCTAAGCATCCAGGATCATGTCAGGGATTCCGAGAGGATTAAAGAGCTTGAAGCCGGAAACAAACATTTAACCTCTCTACTCGCTCAAGCCGAAGTGGACAAACAGGTTTTGGTGAGAGATGGCTTCCCTATTTTGGTGCGCAAGCTACTTGCTAGCTATGAGTACAGGCGATCTCTCTCCTTGGGTACCGGCGGTATGTACAACGCAGGGTTTCTGAAGGCTGTTGAATATGGGCGCACGCCGGAACAAATTGAGGCTGCTATTGCTGTTGCTGACAATCTTAACACAGAGATGGCTAGGACCTGGAAGGAGGATTTCATTGATCTATTTTCTGCTGAGTATCCTTTCGTGGCCAAAGTGTCTGCGGCCAATAAGCTTTACGTTGTCGATATCATGCAGCTTGTTCCAGCTGAGAAGCCCCCCGCCCCTACAGCCGAGATTGTTGACGCTACTCAACCTCCAGTGAATAACCAAGACGATGCCGGATCTAATTCCACCACCCATGGCGGCGAAGATTTATGATCTGAAGACCCGGTATGCCGGGATATCTTGTAATTTGTTATTTTGAAACATTTGTGGTCATTGTAATAATTTTTAACACTTGTGGCTCCGTAAACATGTTTCACCTGCAACACTTATCGTTTTATGAATGGTTATCGAATTTCCTTTGTGTTATATCTTTGTCTGAACCGCTATGACTACCGACTTGTTATTCAAAATGTCTCTTATAGACCTGGCCTTATTTTCTATTATTTTGCCCTTCATATATGTGGAAGACATCGGCACTTGACCGCTTTTATTTTGTCTTCGGACTGCTATTCAAGCGCATCTGACACTTGTACGTCTACATTAGTGTATATATGGTTTGGGAGACATCGGTACTGAGCCGCTTTTTGTTTGTCTCCGGATTGTCCATTAGACGCATCCCATCATGTGTAATAATACTTTTATTAAGTGTATGTGGGAGATATCGGTACCGGACCGCTTTTTATTTATCTCCGGATTGCCTTTTGGGCGCATCCAGCATTTTAAAGCGTATTCACATACCATACGGTTAGCTAGGCCGAGGTTTATAATTACCGCAATCAAACATGCTTAAAAACTTTCATTCATTAAAAATAACTGGAAATGATACATCTTGTTCATATTACATAAAACATTTTTGCAAGTTAGTTGCATGCCAGGTACGCGGGATTTCCTTCCCCTCGATGGTTTCCAGCTTGTATGATCCAGTCTGATAGGCTTCGACAATCCTGTAGGGACCTTCCCAGTTGGGACCTAACTTCCCTATTTTCTCTTGCCGGCTGGCCATGTTGCGCCGGTATACAAAGTCTCCGACCTTGAAAGAGCAGGGTCTAACACGTTTGTTGTAGTATTGTTCCACCTTCTTTTTATATTTGGCTTCCTGTATGGCCGCAGCCTCTCTTCTTTCTTGTAAAAGATCTAAGTTTAGCCGCAGTTCTTCTTCATTTGCGTCACCATCGAACAACAAGGTTCTTGCGGTGGGGATGCCTATCTCTGCAGGAATGACCGCTTCACTTCCATAGGTGAGACTAAAGGGGGTTTCTCTATTGCTTGTCTTGAGCATGGTACGGTGGGCCCATAACACATGGGGCAGTTCGTCGACCCACCCGGTTAACCTTCTCCCCAGCCTTGCTTTCAAACCGTGCACCAGTGACTTGTTGGCTCTTTCAACTAGGCCGTTGGCTTGCGGATGTGCTACTGCAGTGTTCATCTGCTTGATATGCCATTTCTCGCACCACTTTCCGAAGGATCCATCTATCAATTGCTTGCCATTATCAGTCACTATCACTCCTGGTAGACCAAATCTACACACTATGTTTTCCCAAGCAAATTTTTGCACCTCCTTTCCCGTTATCTTAGCCACCGGTTTTGCTTCAATCCACTTGGTGAAATAATCAATGGCCACTATCACAAACTTGATGTTTCCGGAATTTCCACTGATCGGACCCAGTATGTCCATTCCCCATTGGTAAAAAGGCCAAGGTGACGTTATTGAAGTGAGGTTGGTTTTTGGGAGCCTCGGTATAGGACCATGTATTTTGCATGAATCGCATTTGGAGATCTCGTCCCATGCATCTTGGTGCATGGTTGGCCAGAAATAACCTTGACGCATTATCTTTGCCACCACAGACCTTGCTCCGGCATGCATTCCGCACGCCCCCTCATGAACCTCCCTGATTATA
Organism: Glebionis coronaria; assembly: GCA_025667525.1. Classification (NCBI taxonomy): domain Eukaryota; kingdom Viridiplantae; phylum Streptophyta; class Magnoliopsida; order Asterales; family Asteraceae; genus Glebionis; species Glebionis coronaria. The sequence goes on from CM046876.1 coordinate 414,488,669, forward strand.
TAGTTTGCTTGTAATGGGCCGACACATCTTAGCATTGGATATAGGTACGATTTTTTGAATAGGATGCCGTTCTCCAGAGTATACATGGGAATCTTCATCCTTAAGTTCCTGTCCTTTTCCGGCTCTTGAGGCCATATTCCTTCCTCCAAACATCTTTTGATAGGAGACATCCAACATTCCCCCTCTTCTTCCACTATATCGTTGACCTCTTGAACATCTATTGACCTTGCGTCCAATGCTTCTACCAGCACCTCTTTAGTTAAATGGTTGAATGCAATTGAAGCGAGTTTGCTTAGGACATCAGCTTTTTGGTTCTTTTGGCGCGGAATGTGTTCTATGTCAAACTTGGTGAAGACGAGGAGAAGTTCTTTGACCTTAGCTAAGTATTTGGACATCCTATCATCATTTGCCTCAAACTGCCCCTTGATCTGACAAGCCACTAATTTTGAATCTACATTGGCTTGCAATTCTTTTACTCCCATCTTTTCGGCCAGACGGAGTCCCGCCAGAAGGGCTTCGTACTCAGCCTCATTGTTTGAGCAATTGAAATTGAACCTCAATGCATACGTAAATTCTACCTCCTCTGGGTTAATTAGTACCAGACCGGCACCGGCTCCCTTACTATTGGCCGCTCCATCTGTATACAGGATCCATTGTGGTTCCGGCTCGTCTTCTTCGGACACTTCGTATATTGTTGCAGCTTCCTGCTGGTCTAACGGAGCTTCGTTGAGGAAGTCCGCTAACACTTGTCCTTTGATGGAATTTTTGGGCACATAGAACATTTCATATGTCCCTAGCTCTACTGCATATTTTGCCAATCTTCCGGAGGCCTCAGATTTGCTTAGTATCTGCTTTAGTGGTTGGTCTGATATGAGATGAATGTCGTGAGCTTCGAAATGTCTTCTTAACCTTCGAGATAAGTGTAGTAACCCTAGGACCAGCTTTTCCAATGGAGCGTATCTTCTCTCGGCATCATGTAACGTTTTACTCACATATCTTATGGGCATTTGAATCCCATTTCGTTCCGCTAGGAGTACCCCGCTGACTGCTTCTTTGGATGCGGCCAGATAGACGTACAGAACCTCTCCTTTGAGTGGGGATGTTAACAATGGAAGGTCTAGAATCATTTTCTTCAACTGCTGAAAAGCTTCCTCTGCTTTGTCCGTCCACCGGAACTCATTTTTGTTTTCCTTTGTGATGTTCTTCAACGTTTCAAAGAAAGGCATGGACCTTTCGGCCGACCAGGATAGAAAACGGTTGAGAGCCGCCAACTTGCCACTCAGGGACTGCATTTCTTTCAAAGTCTTAGGAGATCTCATTTCTGCGATTGCTTTGGTTTTCTTGGGGTTAGCTCTTATACCTTCGGATGTTACCATGTAACCCAAAAATTTACCCTCCTCGACACCGAACGAACATTTCTTCGGGTTCAGCTTCATGTTGATTCTCTTTAGATTATCGAAGGTTTCTTGTATGTCCGCAAGCATGTCCTCTTCGGTTTGGCTCTTGATCATCAAGTCGTCTACGTATGCTTCCAAATTCGTACCAATTTGTGAGCGGAAGGCTGAGTCAACTAACCTTTGATAGGTCGCTCCTGCATTTTTCAAACCGAAAGGCATTTTTGTGTAACAGTACGTTCCCTCATTGGTATAAAATGCCGTCTTTTCTTCATCAGCCTCGTCCATTTGCACTTGATGATAGCCTTTGTATGCGTCTAGGAAACATTTGAATTTGTATCCAACAACGGCCCCTATCTTGACGTCTATATCCGGCAAGGGATAATAATCCTTTGGGCAAGCGGAGTTGAGGTTTTTGAAATCAATGCACATTCGCCAGTTTCCATCCGGCTTTTTGACTAGGACCGGATTGGAGATCCATGTCGGGTATCGTACCGGTCGGATGATGCCTGCTTTGGTTAACTCTTCCACGTCTTTCTTAACCGCTTGGCTTTTTTCTTCACCTAACGTCCTTCTTTTTTGGGCAATCGGTGTGGTCTCCATATCCACGTTCAACGAATGTTTGACGATTCTCCTAGGTACTCCCGTCATGTCGGAAGGCTCCCATGCGAATACATCAACGTTTTCCTTAAGCAACTCTACGAGTTGAATTCGATATTTTTTGGTGAACAACCTTCCGATGGTGATCAACTGTTCCGGGTATCCACGATTGACACAGATCTGCTCCGTCATGTCTCCTGCAACTCGTTGTTGCTGATTGAATTCTTCCTTGGCAATCCATTCATCTAACTCTTTTCCCACGGCCGACGCTTTCATCGTCTTTATCTTTTGACTATCCTCTATGATTCGACATTCGTAGATGGCTCGCGCTTTGGTTGTCATGGTGGCTATGTCGTTGGGGGTTGGAAACTTCATGGATGAGTGTACAGTAGAGGGCACGGCCCTTAACTCTCTGATTCCGGTTATGAGAGTTTTCGGTGGAACCGGTGAACCACGCGAGCCGGTTAAATGCGTCATTTTATATAGGAATGAAGGTGCTCTTGGCTCGACGTCGTTTGTTCTATTCTACTAGAAACCTTCTTTTTTTATTGGGTTCTAATGTAAATAGTTCATGATGGAGCTCGAGTAGAAAGTATTTATTAATTTCTCAGGGGCAACGATCTAGGGTTAATGCCAATTAATAAATTGGAACAACTTCGTAAGTATATCTTCGATATAGAAATTGAAAGGATTCCATTCGAACAAATTTTCAAAATTGTTGGAAGGCTAAAACTTTTTCGATCAACAGTGTCTCGCGCATGAATCAACCTCGGTATGATTCTTTGATATAAAGAAATCCCAAAAGGGGTATGTTGCTACCATTTTGAAAGGATTAAGAAGCACCGAAGTAATGTCTAAACCCAATGATTAAAAAAAAAAAAAAAATAAAGGATCCCAGAACAAGGAAACATCACTTCAATTGTCTCACGGATCCGAATAAAGAATCCAAATAAATTTTAAACGAGACAAAAACGGTGGGTTAAAGACCACTCAATAAAAAAATTAAAGAAAAATCTTTAATATATTTGAGAATTCTTTATTTTATTATTTATTATATATATATATATTGAACTTAGGGGATGGTGCTCTAATCACTATGAAGTTCATCATCGTCCGCCTTGTTAAACTGTCTGCTCCAAAGGTTACCTCTAAGTCTATCTTACCGAGAGGGGTGGTCTCCTCCCCCGAAAAGCCCTGGACTTTCACGTTATCGGGCGTTAACCTTCTTCGGATCGCTAGATCTAGATTTAGGAAACAGTGCTCGAACATGACCTGCATGGTGGCTCCTTCATCCACAAACACCCTTTTTACCCAATATCCCTCTATTTCGGCCTCGAATATCAGAGGTTCTTCCGAAGCCTCATCATCGGGTATAGGCGGAAAGGTTATGGGGACATTCATCCAATCCATTTCGATCTTGCACACCTCCTTCCTCTTCATGCCGCTATACCTTCTTTCGATCATGTTTATAGTCCTTCCCTTAAAGTCTCCATTCCCTCTTCCTTGATTCCCTTTATTCACTCTTCCACGTAGGTCCTTTACCAAATGGTTGAGCTTACCGGACTCTAGAGCAGCCTCCAGCTGTTTCCTCAACTGATGGCAATTATTGGTAAGATGTCCTTTCTCTTGATGATAGTCGCAATACTTATCCATGTTTTCCGGCCGGATGATACCCTTGGTTGGTTGCGGTGGAGGGAGGCACAATTGCAACTCAGTTGCTAAGATTTCCTTTGGAAATTTGGTAAGCGACTCCAAGCTGGAACGTTGGTACGGTGCCCTTCTTCCATAATTTGGGTTAACCGGAGGTACATATGGGGGAAATGGGGGTCTGGACCGATAATCATTTCTTTGACGCCCTCTTTGTCGCCCACGTGAACCGGAAGGACCATACCTTTCTTCCTTGCTATACTTTATGTTACCATCTCCTGCTTCTCCCGTTGGCAACTCAGTGTTTCGGTATGCATCTTCGGATTTTATGAAATCGTCTACTCTTTGCATCATCTCTGCTACCGTCAACGGAGTATCATCTGTAAAACGTCGGACCAATTCCGGGAATTTGGCTCCATTTACGAAGGCCGATATCTTCATCACTTTCGGAACGCCTTGAATATAACTTGCTTCGTCTGTCCAACGCTCTTTAAATACTGCCAACGTTTCATGAGCCTTGCGGACAATGGTGGTGATCTCCATTGGCGCTTTGAGACTTTTTCTTCTCAAGGAGAATCTTTCTAGGAATTGTTCCTTCAAATCTTCCCAATTGTCTATGCTACCCCTCGGCAACCTTTCAAACCACCCTCCAGCGGCTCCGTCTAAAGTTTGCTGGAAAAATCTACACCATACCGGCATCGGCCATTCTCCCGAATAGGCGGTACCGGCAAACCGAGTAATATGGTCATTAGGATCCGTAGCCCCTGAATACAATTTGAGAGTTGCGGGTAACCTATGCTTTGGTGAGGAGAATTGTATGATTCTTTTAGTAAATGGGGAGGCCATCACATCTTTGAAAGGCTTCTACAAATCATCTTCCGGGAGGTTAGCTACCTTCTGAGCCTCCCGCCCTTCGTCCTTATCCTTCGGTAGATTCGATGCATCTTCTTCGAAATCTAGGCGTATGGGCGAAATGGGTCTCTTGGATGCGGCGTTATGACGCTCCACCAGACCTTGTAGCGCGCTCATACTCTCCAAAATCTTTTCCCGCAAGTTTAGAGGCGTTTTCGTCTCTTTCACTATCGTTTCGGGGTCACGACTAGGGGATGATGACGGATCTGACTCCCCTGAGACTCCTGCCATTGCTTAGCTGTTGTGTGGAGATCCGAGTTTAGGGTCCCATGGATGGCGCCAAATGTTGAAACAAAATCCTCCGGCTAGACTGCGGTCAATGATCTTGCCTCGACATCGTGAAGGTGTGCTCGTCTCTTGACCTTGATCCTAGGATACACAAGACAACACACGTTAACTCGCCCCAGGTTTGACCCCGAGACTAAGCTCTGGTGTGAGAATAAGTAACTATCACACACGAATGGTATTTAATAGTAAATACCGGAAGGTAAAAGTATATATTAATGGAAGTATTGAATGTGTATGTTGTATGTTAAATGCAGGGGTATTTATACTACCCCAAGGCACATACCTGTCTGAGTAGTCACATCATAGGCTAGGCCTTGAAACCTGGGCTAGTCAAATCCCCACAATCGAGGGATTTGTTGTCCCAAGGGCGGCGGTGTATCCTTTTACCCACAGGACGGACGGATGGTCCCTGGATAATAGGATAGGTGCCTTTTGCTTTTTTCCTCGAGCCTTGCTACGCTCATTAATGCTCTACTGTTCACGCCACGACCTTATTAAATGATCGAAGGTTCCGGTTCTGAGGCGGGGAAGCGTTCGTCTCCGGGGGTGTTGACCGGAGGCATACGCGAACAACAATAAAACTTCATTCCCTATTCTCTTAAATTTTGTTCAAGCTTACAACTTATGCGAATGATATTGGATCAAGTCACTGTTTATATTCGATGGAACTGTTCACTCGAACAGTAAATGAAGTTGAGCCAAAATTGTTGGTTAGTTAATTTGAAAGAGTGAATTCTGTTTGACTGTTTGGTTGGTTTCGGGTTCGGATCAGCGAAGTACCAAAATCAGTTTCGGTTGGTGTCGATAATAGTTCAACGGCTTGGCTCGTTTTGATAGTTAGTGTAGTATCGATATCGGTTTCGTTTCATTCGGTTAGCTTGTCTCAACAACGGACTGGCCTGGATGAAAGGTTGACTCAATTTTTGTTTTAAATACTTTACTTGAAATAGCTAGCGTAGTTGTAAAACCCGCATGCTTTTACCATGAATAGTGCCCATAAGATCGTACGTCCTAGATTAAAACTTACCTTATTCAGTATTGATCACATTCATGTGCTATTAATCAAGTAAGTACATACGTGTATGACATGATAAGTATCGATTACGTACGAACTCATGATAAACAGTTAATAGATATTTCACGTGAACATAATTAAATCATGATCACCATTTTAAAACACGAACTAAAATAATTACGTAAATACATATAATATAATTACGAGCGTTAGGAATACGATAAACTACATGATAAAATAAACAGAAACACTTTAAACACGAACACGTTTAACCACGAACGAACACGAGAACACACTTATTATTTAGACACGAAAAACATTTGGGTTACCCCATGTGGGCCCCATGAACCACGAAATTAGGGACAAGAAATGGGCCTAGCCCATCATTTTACTAAACAAGGGGGTTAAGGGGAAAAAGTCATTCATTATCACATTTTATAGAAAATAAATAAAACCCTAAAAGTTTTTCCTCCTCCTTCCTTGCTTCCATTGTGGCCGCCACCTATAATCATCAAAAAGGAGGTGTTCTTGTTGATTTTGATCATGGATATTGTACAAGTGTTAGTGTTTGTTCATCCTCTATTGATCCACACATTCGGTATACCTTTTTAACCTTTCTTTTTAATTATTTCTTTTGATTTGATTTGGTAAAATTAATTAAGAACATGATTTTTTTAAAACCTAATTAAAAACATAAAATAAACATGTATTTGGTTAAAGGGTAAAATCAAAAGGGTGTTTTACGGGTGTTTGGTTTAGCCGACGCCTAGACCGTGCCCTAAGGGGGGGTCACGGCTTGGCCTAGAAACCACCACCGAGACCATGTGGTCCCGGTTTGGTGGTGTGGATCCCACGGCAGCAAGGAACCAAGGGGAACCCCGATTTGGTTCGGGGTACGGTGTCGATTTCATGCCCGGTTCACGGTTCGTTGGTTAAATCATGATTTATGCTACATGTTAATTTTTATGAATTATGAACTTAGGATATAAAATAATTAATAACATGAGATATTAATTAAATCATGACTTAGGTTATATTAATTATTAATTTAGCATGATATTAATTTAACCTAAGTATTTTATGTTATAAGTTATAATTAATTAATTATTTAAAACATGCCTATAATTAATTAATTTAGACATGACTTAGGTTATATTATTAATAATAATAATACACATTTTAACCTAAGTATTTTATTCCATTTTAATTAAAACATGTTATACTTTAATTAAATGCTTAACCTATAGTTTAATTAAAATACATGAAATAATAATTAAACTATATACTATATCATATGACTTAAGAAATCAGCTTATAAACACGTAGACTTATATGTTAGCTTATGTAACCAGCTTAATTCTAAATATGGAACCTTCTATATATGGAAATCTATCTAATTCAGGCAGCTAATCTAATCATGGAAACCTTCTATATATGGAAACTTATTTAATTAAGGCAACTGATCTATTTTTGGAAACTTTCTATTTTTAGAAACTAATCTATTTTAAGCAGTAAATTCTATTTTAGGAAACTTTCTATTTTTGGAAACTTTCTATTTTTGGAAACTTTCTATTTTTGGAAACTTTCTATTTTTGGAAACTTTCTATTTTTGGAAACCTGCTATTTTTGGAAAGTTACTTATTATTACACATTAAGTATAATAATACATGAAATACCAGTAATACTTAAACAGATTAATTAGAATACAAGATAAACACAGTTTAAGGCTTTAAACAGTGAACCATAACCTAAAACATACCAAGTCAGCTAAAATGAGACATAAAACCCAGTACGTAATCAGTGAATCGATACTTATACACGTGTGTATTCATGTAGCGTTAGTGATCCAGAAGTAGGAGTCTTCTTCCGTTCATTCACTGGACTTGAGGTACGGATTCCCGTCCTTTCAGTATGGACATTCTTTCCTTATTAGGATTTCCCCGTATGCAGCCAACTGTTTTCCCCAGTAATTGTTTTATTGTTTTGAACTGCTTATGTTTAATTAGCATAATCTATAGCCATATACAAGCATGACCAGTTTCACCTAGTTATGGAGGTACCATAACCATAACATTGGAGGCACCAATGTTATGACTTCCCCACGGCGGAGTGATTGCTCGTAGCGTCCCTTTTCAGTTTTGGCCATATTATTATATCAGGTGGGGCGTATGGGTGCATCCTAGTTACATGTTTTATTCAGTATTTCATGGTGAATGTGGTGTGTGCCTTGCATCCTTCACAAGGAGTTGATCCCTCCTACCCAAACCAGTATATTAATTAGAGGCATCCCCTCTAATCAGCATGATGAGGTCACCCCTCCAAGTATTCATGCACGTGACCTTTTCATGACCTATATGGGCTATGGTATATTTATGTTAAAAACAGTTTTCATAAGATAAACATAAGGCTTTTCAAACTATAAAACCAGTTTTCTCAATACCTAACCAGTTTACTCAGAACTTAGTCTTCCGCTGTTATATGTTACATGCTTATCCCATTTCATGCTATATTGTATATCCGTGCACTGAGCGTTTTTCTCAGCCGTTACTTTCCTTTCCATGTCCCAAAACGGCAGGTACCCAAGACTCGAGCATTTGGAGGACGTGCATAGGATCGAAGCTGCCTTAGACTTCTTCTCCTTTTGCCTTCATATATTTATGCTTGTTTAGTCTTTCTTTCAGTTCATTTACTTTGTTATGTTTTGGGCTTATGTTTGGGAACCGATGTTTGATTCTGGTTTTCCCTTTGGTCATGTATGTTTTACTACATAATTACCTTGCATGCTTTGATGACACGCCATAATTACGCGTGACATTCCATTTATCAAAATGGGGTGTTACAATTATGGTATCAGAGCCAAGGCTTCGACCTGTAGGCTCTAAAACTCGACCTTTGACTAGTGGGTAGTCACCAGGAGCTTCCTAAGTCAACGCTTGTTATTTCACGTATTGACGTTTTCAGCACCTTTTTGTTTTAACCATTACGTTTTCAGCACCTTGTTGTTTTAACCATGATGTTTTCACCAGTATCGTTTTACCAATATGGAATGAAAAACCGTCATCCATATTTAGTTATGTGTCAGTGTCTATGCATGATGTTCCTAGTGAACTGTGATTATGTGAACTGAACCCCAGTAGTTCATAATTTTCACATAAATTTTTTTTCTGTTAAGTTTTGACAATGACTTTTAATTATTTATGTTTCATGCATTCATGCATTTATATCATATGTCATTTGTTGTAGGAATTTGGACTAAGTAATGGTTGGTACAGGACTGGCCCTATTTAGTCGCATGTGCTCTTATCGAAACTTTTAACTTTGGGACCGACCCATAGGCGTCCCCTCGCCATGTCTTTTGTTTTGGAACCGACCCATAGGCGTTCCCTCGCACATATAAAGGTTTTATAAACTACATTACGCATTCATGCACTGTTTTTCATGCATAAAATTTTTTTTCTCATGATTTAAATTGGCATAAATTTTTTTTTTCATGTCCCCTCATAAGTTATTATGTTTTTATGTCAAGTATGTTTTCATACTGTCATGTTTAACTTCAGTTTCATGCTGATTATGTTATACACTTCTTCGTGATAGATGGGTTCATGTTTCTTCATGATAATTCCGTCTTCATGTTGATTATGTTTTACGCCTCTTTTGTCATTTACGTTGTCCTGCAAGACATTGTTAGATTTCTTGAATCATACTTTCATGATAGTCATGGTTGGTTTCCATTGATCATGCTGTCAAGCAAATCATCGTTGAATTTTGTGTAACCACACTTTAGCGTTTCTCTATGCAACCAGAATGATGTCTATGCTAATACTGCCAGGTTATCATGATAGTTTTCCTAACCGTTTAACTGGTTTACTTTCCTTAAATCATGACAAATGATCGAGCCCATACCGATCATTTCATGTGCATTCCATGTGTACTCCACGTACCGTATTTCATGTGTATTACATGTACCTTAATCCATGTGTATTCCACTTGCAATACTTCACGAGTATTCGCTAGTCGATTCTAAATCATCTCAGGCGTATGTTCACTTGCTGATATTCTACAAGATTGTCGATGCCGCTCATAGCTTGGAGATGTTACTGAAGGTTGATGCTGCTGATGTTGGGAGACGCTACGAGATGCTGATGCTGATGCTGTTCACAACCTGGAGATCCTAAAAGACGAAGACAAAGGCGTCGGAGCAAAGCAATTGGACGAGAAGATGCTTCACCATCAGACAATTCCCATCAATCATTGTCCCAAATTCATAGTTACATGTCACACGTCGTTCGGCTGTCATTTCAGCCATATGAGTGCAAACCAGTACCAGCCGGCCACCCAGTTGAATAGTTACTTGAGTCACGGTCATGAGAATGACCGTCATGGAACCGACAGACAAGATGATAGTAACCACTACTATGACAGCAACTATCCTAGAAATCGCAACCGAGGCTCCGGCCACGGACGTGATCAGACATACAAATGATCAGTAGTCCAACCGAGCCGCCAATTCTGGCATATTAACCTAATATTTGTAGTTCTAATTGTTTCACATCTCGAGACACATGTCAAGACATCAGTCAAGACACATGTCTCACGTATACTTTCTGAGGACACATGTCAAGATACCAGTCAAGACATATGTCACGCTTACATTTCTCAAGACACGAGCCAAGACACATGACTCACGTCTAATTATGGAACATTTCTAAGAAATTCAGGGTACCCTCCAAGGGTATATCTATGTTGTTGTGCCATGTATTAATCAGGCCACAAGAATTTCAATACCATTATCGGCGCATCAGTGACAACCGTCACGTTGCCGATGTCACTTTCATTTCTTTCACCATAGTTCATATATTCATAACCATGAAGGACGCCTTTCTATTCCCACGCATACGAAGGTTTTCCTTCAACTTAATGATAAGATCCAAGCTGCTAACGCATTTCCTCGGACAGACACGAGATGAATTTTATCCTAATTAGGTACTATGAACACCACACCATGCTACGATTCATAATTATGTACAGTAATGTTCAGGCTCCTGAATACATTCAGCTTGATTTTCCATCAGGAAAATCCGTACAAATTATCTACGCTTACAAGCAGGTTCCTTGTTAACCATGGTCGCTAAAATTTGCTAGCTGTCAGTAAGACACGACTACTTAAGTCCTTTTACGCATAGCCAGTTGATTATTTCAAAATTGTCCCTTACACTCCAGAAGAACCTTCAAGGAGAAGAACGGTAACATAAGATTATGTGTCGACTACCGTCGATTTTTAAACAAATCACCATTCATGACCATTATTCTCCTCCACGTACAGACAATATGTCCAATCGACCTTATAGTGTTAATCACTTTTCCAAGATCGAACTCATGATCATGCTGCCAACAGTGACGAGTGAAAGAGCAGGACATGTCCATGACTGCTATTCGTACACGACTCGGTCATGCTAGATTTATGATTTTGAATTAGTCTCATCAATGCTCCAACCGCATTATGGACTTAATAAAGTGAGTTTCCATAAACTCCTAAACAAATTCATCAGCGTTTTCATTGAGGATAACCTGATTTCCTCTAAGCCTAGAGAAGATCAGGAAGACCATATCTGCACTATGTTGCAAATTCTATGACAAGAGAAATTCTACCCTGGAAAAAAAAATTTTTTTTTTTTCCAATATCAATTCTGTTTGATTACAGTGACACACTGAATCACATGGGTTTCTATGGTTAATCTTACCATGACTCAGCTTATGCGTAAAGGAGAGAACCCTACACTACATTAGGTGTTCTAGAAAACTACACGCTAGGAGAAGTCTAGATTCAGAGACTCAGAGTTTCGCAAACTCCTAGGTATCAAGTTCTAAGAAGCAAGATACAGTTACGTTCATATCTAGGTACCTGACATACCAACAGGTTAATATAGGACACCAACAAACTGGGATGTTTTCATCATATGAAATTGTGAATCGAAAAGGGACAAGATCTCCATGGATTTTAGTTACCAGATTAACGCAAACTCAGAAGAAGCATGATGCTATCTGGGTTATTGCAAACAGTTTGATCAAGTCTGCAGAATCCTTACATCCGCAAGGATTGCAGAACCAACAGAGTGATCGGACATGTTCCAGCCAAGGCTCATCCGACCACTGGGTAATCCCTCAGCTATCGGGTCTGACAAAGATTCGTAATTGTACTCCTAACTTACTTCACGTCTTCATTCTAATTCCACGACTTGCTTTCGCGCTCACGTTCATGACACTATTCACGTTCATGATCGTATTTTGGCTTACGATTTTACGTTCATTCTTTTCTCATTCTGGGAAGTTTGCAAGAACTTGAGAGACCAGACCCAAGTTTAGTATAACTCTCCATCATCAGATAGACGTTTCACGTCATATTCCACGTCTCACCTTGTAGCGTTTGGCGTTACCACCATTATATTCTATGATCACGATATGTCTCACATGTCATGTTCATTCCACGTTCCTCATATCATGATCAAGGTATGTTACACGTATCATGGATCACGATATGTTTACTCATACTACACTCGCCATATCTCCATGTAACACGTTCAAAATTTTTCACGTATCACGTTCAAAATTTTTCACGTACTACGTTTCTTTATGTCTCGCGCATCGTTTCTAATTATCAGTTAAGTCAGATTGTCTTGTATCGTAACGTTTCAGTTACCCTTGCACGTTAACTCTTATTTTTTTTCCTCGATCGAATTTCGGGGATCTACCTTCCGTTGATAACCAAGAATTTCTTCGTATTCCAAGTCAAGGTCAGGAGGACCAAGATTTACTTTATCTTCTGAAAGAACCGTTCCAAAAGGGAGGCCACTTGGAAACGGACAAGTTCATCCGGACTTCTTATCCATTTTTCTCTTATCGTTTAGATATGTCCTTTCAGTCACGTCACGTTCCATGTCTTTTCAAGACATGTCACGTTCCACGTTCCCTTCTACCATGTCACCTTCATTTCTGTTATTTTGCATACCTTTCCAATTTGATTCGGGTATGTTTCGCTTCCAGTTACTTTATCTATAATTCGGAGACGAATTATTCTTTTTAGGGGGGAAGAATTGTAAAACCCGCATGCTTTTACCATGAATAGTGCCCTTAAGATCGTACGTCCTAGATTAAAACTTACCTTATTCAGTATTGATCACATTCATGTGCTATTAATCAAGTAAGTACATACGTGTATGACATGGTAAGTATCGATTACGTACGAACTCATGATAAACAGTTAATAGATATTTCACGTGAACATAATTAAATCATGATCACCATTTTAAAACACGAACTAAAATAATTACGTAAATACATATAATATAATTACGAGCGTTAGGAATACGATAAACTACATGATAAAATAAACAGAAACACTTTAAACACGAACACGTTTAACCACGAACGAACACGAGAACACACTTATTATTTAGACACGAAAAACATTTGGGTTACCCCATGTGGGCCCCATGAACCACGAAATTAGGGACAAGAAATGGGCCTAGCCCATCATTTTACTAAACAAGGGGGTTAAGGGGAAAAAGTCATTCATTATCACATTTTATAGAAAATAAATAAAACCCTAAAAGTTTTTCCTCCTCCTTCCTTGCTTCCATTGTGGCCGCCACCTATAATCATCAAAAAGGAGGTGTTCTTGTTGATTTTGATCATGGATATTGTACAAGTGTTAGTGTTTGTTCATCCTCTATTGATCCACACATTCGGTATACCTTTTTAACCTTTCTTTTTAATTATTTCTTTTGATTTGATTTGGTAAAATTAATTAAGAACATGATGTTTTTAAAACCTAATTAAAAACATAAAATAAACATGTATTTGGTTAAAGGGTAAAATCAAAAGTGTGTTTTACGGGTGTTTGGTTTAGCCGACGCCTAGACCGTGCCCTAAGGGGGGGTCACGGCTTGGCCTAGAAACCACCACCGAGACCATGTGGTCCCGGTTTGGTGGTGTGGGTTCCACGACAGCAAGGAACCAAGGGGAACCCCGATTTGGTTCGGGGTACGGTGTCGATTTCATGCCCGGTTCACGGTTCGTTGGTTAAATCATGATTTATGCTACATGTTAATTTTTATGAATTATGAACTTAGGATATAAATTAATTAATAACATGAGATATTAATTAAATCATGACTTAGGTTATATTAATTATTAATTTAGCATGATATTAATTTAACCTAAGTATTTTATGTTATAAGTTATAATTAATTAATTATTTAAAACATGCCTATAATTAATTAATTTAGACATGACTTAGGTTATATTATTAATAATAATAATACACATTTTAACCTAAGTATTTTATTCCATTTTAATTAAAACATGTTATACTTTAATTAAATGCTTAACCTATAGTTTAATTAAAATACATGAAATAATAATTAAACTATATACTATATCATATGACTTAAGAAATCAGCTTATAAACACGTAGACTTATATGTTAGCTTATGTAACCAGCTTAATTCTAAATATGGAACCTTCTATATATGGAAATCTATCTAATTCAGGCAGCTAATCTAATCATGGAAACCTTCTATATATGGAAACTTATTTAATTAAGGCAGCTGATCTATTTTTGGAAACTTTCTATTTTTAGAAACTAATCTACTTTAAGCAGTAAATTCTATTTTAGGAAACTTTCTATTTTTGGAAACTTTCTATTTTTTGAAACTTTCTATTTTTGGAAACTTTCTATTTTTGGAAACTTTCTATTTTTGGAAACTTTCTATTTTTGGAAACCTGCTATTTTTGGAAAGTTACTTATTATTACACATTAAGTATAATAATACATGAAATACCAGTAATACTTAAACAGATTAATTAGAATACAAGATAAACACAGTTTAAGGCTTTAAACAGTGAACCATGACCTAAAACATACCAAGTCAGCTAAAATGAGACATAAAACCCAGTACGTAATCAGTGAATCGATACTTATACACGTGTGTATTCATGTAGCGTTAGTGATCCAGAAGTAGGAGTCTTCTTCCGTTCATTCACTGGACTTGAGGTACGGATTCCCGTCCTTTCAGTATGGACATTCTTTCCTTATTAGGATTTCCCCGTATGCAGCCAACTGTTTTCCCCAGTAATTGTTTTATTGTTTTGAACTGCTTATGTTTAATTAGCATAATCTATAGCCATATACAAGCATGACCAGTTTCACCTAGTTATGGAGGTACCATAACCATAACATTGGAGGCACCAATGTTATGACTTCCCCACGGCGGAGTGATTGCTCGTGGCGTCCCTTTTCAGTTTTGGCCATATTATTATATCAGGTAGGGCGTATGGGTGCATCCTAGTTACATGTTTTATTCAGTATTCATGGTGAATGTGGTGTGTGCCTTGCATCCTTCACAAGGAGTTGATCCCTCCTACCCAAACCAGTATATTAATTAGAGGCATCCCCTCTAATCAGCATGATGAGGTCACCCCTCCAAATATTCATGCACGTGACCTTTTCATGACCTATATGGGCTATGGTATATTTATGTTAAAAACAGTTTTCATAAGATAAACATAAGGCTTTTCAAACTATAAAACCAGTTTTCTCAATACCTAACCAGTTTACTCAGAACTTAGTCTTCCGCTGTTATATGTTACATGCTTATCCCATTTCATGCTATATTGTATATCCGTGCACTGAGCGTTTTGCTCAGCCGTTACTTTCCTTTCCATGTCCCAAAACGGCAGTTACCCAAGACTCGAGCATTTGGAGGACGTGCATAGGATGGAAGCTGCCTTAGACTTCTTCTCCTTTTGCCTTCATATATTTATGCTTGTTTAGTCTTTCTTTCAGTTCATTTACTTTGTTATGTTTTGGGCTTATGTTTGGGAACCGATGTTTGATTCCGGTTTTCCCTTTGGTCATGTATGTTTTACTACATAATTACCTTGCATGCTTTGATGACACGCCATAATTACGCGTGACATTCCATTTATCAAAATGGGGTGTTACAGTAGTTGTGTACATCTACTTGTTTAGAGTATGAGTTTATCCGATTATGTGTTTACTAGTATTTTCATTTGTGTGCCTTTTTTTTATTCGTTTAGGTAGGGGTGAACATGGTGCGATGCAGTGCGGATTTTGACAAAAATGAAACCGCATCCGTAATTGCGGTTTTTTCAAAAGTGAGAATCCGCACCGTGCGGTTTTTTGCGGTTTCGGTTTTGCGAATTTTTGCGGTTTTTGTGGGTTTTGCGGATGTTAACCGCACCGCACCACCGCTTATGATTTATATATTTAATATGGATTTTTGCGGTTTTTTATTCATGATGTACGTATTTTCGGTTATAACAATGTATATATTTAATGTAAACACACACATTATTTAAAATATTAATGATATATGCACTAAAACTCATATAACACACATTAAATAATAGATATGCCGTTTTTTAGTTTTATATAATTACTATGTGGTGCGGTGCGGATTTGGTGGTGCGGTTTTAAGGGTAAAACCACAACCGCACCGCATTTGCGGATTTTCTTTTTTCTCAAAACCAACCCACCGGTTTTTGTTGTAGTACAGTTATTGTGGTGTGGTTTTTTGCGGTTTTTTTGCAGTTTTACGGTTTGCGGTGCGGTTTGTGCTCACCCCTACGTTTAGGTGCTTATTAGTTGTAAGATTGACAAACTGTTAAACTTGTATTTGTGCTTTGTTGAAACAAAATCCTCCGGCTAGACTGCGGTCAATGATCTTGCCTCGACTTCGTGAAGGTGTGCTCGTCTCTTGACCTTGATCCTAGGATACACAAGACAACACACGTTAACTCGCCCCAGGTTTGACCCCGAGACCAAGCTCCGGTGTGAGAATAAGTAACTATCACACACGAATGGTATTTAATAGTAAATACCGGAAGGTAAAAGTATATATTAATGGAAGTATTGAATGTGTATGTTGTGTGTTAAATGCAGGGGTATTTATACTACCCCAAGGCACATACCTGTCTGAGTAGTCACATCATAGGCTAGGCCTTGAAACCTGGGCTAGTCAAATCCCCACAATCGAGGGATTTGTTGTCCCAAGGGCGGCGGTGTATCCTTTTACCCACAGGACGGACGGATGGTCCCTGGATAATAGGATAGGTGCCTTTTGCTTTTTTCCTCGAGCCTTGCTACGCTCATTAATGCTCTACTGTTCACGCCACGACCTTATTAAATGATCGAAGGTTCTGGTTCTGAGGCGTGGAAGCGTTCGTCTCCGGGGGTGTTGACCGGAGGCATACGCGAACATGTCCCCCCCAGTATCATAGTGTTAGCCTAAGCTAGCGGTGTGATACTTAAAATACGTGTCCTTCAAATAGTAACGGGTGTAATTAATGCGAGCCGCCTATTTGGCTTCGCATTAATTGATTTTGTCTGTTGGGTTTCGGGTTGTCGGCCACTTGTGGCATTGATTTTCGCCCTTTGACTCGCCATCTGCTTCCACGTGGCCTTTCATTTTTCAACGGTATGGATTTGACTTGGGGATTTGTGCACGTCCCTTCAATGCCCCCTTTCTCTAATATAAATACCTACCTATTTTTTCATTTACTTCACGCTTCTCTTTTTTCTTGTTTCCGCCATTGTTATTCTTTCTTCCAGGATTCTCTCCTAGCAGGTGTGCACCTCTCTTTACTCTCACTTTGTTCGTACTTTTGTTATGTCTACCAGTAGTTCCGGTGAGGAGGCTACTTTTCGCGATCCAAAATGTGATATGCACATTAGGGTTTCGACATTGACGGAGGATGACCTTAAAAAGATACGCAGAAAGTATCGCATACCCAGTGAGCTTCGTCCACGGTTACCGGACCCGCTTCTTACTATGGACAAACTTCCGGATCGATTTATTGGAATATACGAAGATTATTTGAAGCATGGGGGACTTCGGATTCCTTTTTCCACCTTCCTCTTATCTGTGTTGAGATATTTTCTTGTGCATATTTCTCAATTAGTTCCCATGAGCGTCAACCGCGTTACTATGTTTGAAATCCGCTGTCGGAGCTTAAACATTCCTTGTTCCGTGACTTTGTTTCGTGTATTCTATAAGTTGGGTAAACAGGGACACTGGTTCTCCTTTGAAAGTCGGTATCCGGCTCGGTATGGCAAATGTTTGAAAGAGACTACTTCTAGCTTGAAACTTTGGAAACACAAGTGGTTCCTCATAGACCGAAGGGCCATTCCTCATGCCATGCCCTGGAGGGATAGGGACACCGATGTCCATGATGACTTTCCAATTGGCTTCAATGCCGATCACGCTAAAATGCTTGCTGATGACCCGGTTCTGCTTCGCCCTCCTCACCGGCATTTGTTGTTTCTAGCCGGCTTGTGGGTTCCTTATGAGGATCCTTCCCTTCGCCGCATAGTTGTTGACCCTGATGATCAGGGTATTTTACATATATACTTTTTTTTTATTTTCTGCGAGCTCTTGTTGCTCGCTCTAACTGTTATTTCCCTTTTATTTGCAGAGCTTACTATGGATGAATTTATCAAGCTTCCGTCGTTCGAGAATGCCAAGGTTGGTAGAGATGAAAACGAGAAGGTACCGTTACCGCCCCCAAGGGTTACCCAACCATTACCGTTGACTACTCCTTTACCTGCGTTGAACGCTCGCCAGAAGGCTGTCACTACTCCTGATCCCAAGATCCAGGCTGCTCGACTCCGTCACGAGGGGAAGAACCCGGTAGTGAACAAAAAGAGACCTGCCGAGGGTCAGTCGTCTGGTCGCAAGCTTAAGCAAAAAGCCACATAAAACCAAGTGCAGTCTGAGGCTGAGGATATGGAAGCAGATTCGCCTTCCCCAATCCATGAGTCCCATCCCTCCGGCTCGGTCGATGGTCATAGTAAATCGGATGCTACCAACAAGACTTCTACTCACATAAATCTGAGCGACCATTCGGATGGTGATGACGATGTCGCAGGTATGTATTCTCTCAGACCCTTCTTCTTAACAACGTCTTTTGCTTCTATGCTCTCTTCTTTACCTTGCTATTTTTGCTCAGGAAATGTGCAAGGGCCAGTACGCCGTCATGTACCTTTGTGGCGTTTAACCGAAGATGTGCACATTGACTCCCATTATTCTTCCCGAGAACTGCTGTATCATTTGGCCACTCCTGCGGAACAAGATAGACTATCTTCTCTTTCCAATTATGATGTTCTGAGTTATGCCTACCAGACTATGGCCCGCAGTACCCTGACCGTATCCGAGCTTATGAAGAGGTACGAGGCTCTCAGCCGTGAACACTCCCGACTGACTGCTGTACCGGAGGGGGTCCAAGGGCACTTTGCTACCGGGAAATCCGTTCTTGATCAGATGGCTATGGCGCACAAAACTCTTGAAGATAAGTATAACAGCTGTCTTGACCGGGAGAAGGAGAACCTGGCGGCTATCGATAGGTTGAAGCAGGAGGTTGAAGATTCCGGTGCCCTGATCGCTACCAAAGACGAGAGAATAGCTGAGCTGGAGCATCTATCAAGTCTAAGCATCCAGGATCATGTCAGGGATTCCGAGAGGATTAAAGAGCTTGAAGCCGGAAACAAACATTTAACCTCTCTACTCGCTCAAGCCGAAGTGGACAAACAGGTTTTGGTGAGAGATGGCTTCCCTATTTTGGTGCGCAAGCTGCTTGCTAGCTATGAGTACAGGCGATCTCTCTCCTTGGGTACCGGCGGTATGTACAATGCATGGTTTCTGAAGGCTGTTGAATATGGGCGCACGCCGGAACAAATTGAGGCTGCTATTGCTGCTGCTGAAAATCTTAACACAAAGATGGCTAGGACCTGGAAGGAGGATTTCATAGCTCTATTTTCTGCTGAGTATCCTTTCGTGGCCAAATTGTCTGCGGCCAATAAGCTTTCCGTTGTCGATATCATGCAGCTTGTTCCAGCTGAGAAGCCCCCCGCCCCTACAGCCGAGATTGTTGACGCTACTCAACCTCCAGTGAATAACCAAGACGGTGCCGGCTCTAATTCCACCACCCATGGCGGCGAAGCTTTATGATCTGAAGACCCGGTATGCCGGGATATCTTGTAATTTGTTATTTTGAAACATTTGTGGTCATTGTAATAATTTTTAACACTTGTGGCTCCGTAAACATGTTTCACCTGCAACACTTATCGTTTTATGAATGGTTATCCAATTTCCTTTGTGTTATATCTTTGTCTGAACCGCTATGACTACCGACTTGTTATTCAAAATGTCTCTTATAGACCTGGCCTTATTTTCTATTATTTACCCTACATATATGCGGAAGACATCGGCACTTGACCGCTTTTATTTTGTCTTCGGACTGCTATTCAAGCGCATCCGACACTTGTACGTCTACATTAGTGTATATATGGTTTGGGAGACATCGGTACTGAGCCGCTTTTTGTTTGTCTCCGGATTGTCCATTAGACGCATCCCATCATGTGTAATAATACTTTTATTAAGTGTATGTGGGAGATATCGGTACCGGACCGCTTTTTATTTATCTCCGGATTGCCTTTTGGGCGCATCCAGCATTTTAAAGCGTATTCACATACCATACGGTTAGCTAGGCCGAGGTTTATAATTACCGCAATCAAACATGCTTAAAAACTTTCATTCATTAAAAACAACTGGAAATGATACATCTTGTTCATATTACATAAAACATTTTTGCAAGTTAGTTGCATGCCAGGTACGCGGGATTTCATTCCCCTCGATGGTTTCCAGCTTGTATGATCCAGTCTGATAGGCTTCGTCAATCTTGTAGGGACCTTCCCAGTTGGGACCTAACTTCCCTATTTTCTCTTGCCGGCTGGCCATGTTGCGCCGGTATACAAAGTCTCCGACCTTGAAAGAGCAGGGTCTAACACGTTTGTTCTAGATTGTTCCACCTTCTTTTTATATTTGGCTTCCTGTATGGCCGCAGCCTCTCTTCTTTCTTGTAAAAGATCTAAGTTTAGCCGCATTTCTTCTTCATTTGCGTCACCATCGAACAACAAGGTTCTTGCGGTGGGGATGCCTATCTCTGCAGGAATGACCGCTTCACTTCCATAGGTGAGACTAAAGGGGGTTTCTCCATTGCTTGTCTTGAGCATGGTACGGTGGGCCCATAACACATGGGGCAGTTCGTCGACCCACCCGGTTAACCTTCTCCCCAGCCTTGCTTTCAAACCGTGCATCAGTGACTTGTTGGCTCTTTCAACTAGGCCGTTGGCTTGCGGATGTGCTACTGCAGTGTTCATCTGCTTGATATGCCATTTCTCGCACCACTTTCCGAAGGATCCATCTATCAATTGCTTGCCATTATCAGTCACTATCACTCCTGGTAGACCAAATCTACACACTATGTTTTCCCAAGCAAATTTTTGCACCTCCTTTCCCGTTATCTTAGCCACCGGTTTTGCTTCAATCCACTTGGTGAAATAATCAATGGCCACTATCACAAACTTGATGTTTCCGGCATTTCCACTGATCGGACCCAGTATGTCCATTCCCCATTGGTAAAAAGGCCAAGGTGACGTTATTGAAGTGAGGTTGGTTTTTGGGAGCCTCGGTATAGGACCATGTATTTTGCATGAATCGCATTTGGAGATCTCATCCCATGCATCTTGGTGCATGGTTGGCCAGAAATAACCTTGACGCATTATCTTTGCCACCACAGACCTTGCTCCGGCATGCATTCCGCACGCCCCCTCATGAACCTCCCTGATTATATAGTTTGCTTGTAATGGGCCGACACATCTTAGCATTTGGAGATAGGTACGATTTTTTGAATAGGATGCCGTTCTCCAGAGTGTACATGGGAATCTTCATCCTTAAGTTCCTGGCCTTTTACGGCTCTTGAGGCCATATTCCTTCCTCCAAACATCTTTTGATAGGAGACATCCAACATTCCCCCTCTTCTTCCACTATATCGTTGACCTCTTGAACATCTATTGACCTTGCGTCCAATGCTTCTACCAGCACCTCTTTAGTTAAATGGTTGAATGCAATTGAAGCGAGTTTGCTTAGGACATCAGCTTTTTGGTTCTTTTGGCGCGGAATGTTCTATGTCGAACTTGGTGAAGACGAGGAGAAGTTCTTTGACCTTAGCTAAGTATTTGGACATCCTATCATCATTTGCCTCAAACTCCCCCTTGATCTGACAAGCCACTAATTTTGAATCTACCTTGGCTTGCAATTCTTTTACTCCCATCTTTTCGGCCAGACGGAGTCCCGCCAAAAGGGCTTCGTACTCAGCCTCATTGTTTGAGCAATTGAAATTGAACCTCAATGCATACGTAAATTCTACCTCCTCTGGGTTAATTAGTACCAGACCGGCACCGGCTCCCTTACTATTGGCCGCTCCATCTGTATACAGGATCCATTGTGGTTCCGGCTCCTCTTCTTCGGACACTTCGTATATTGTTGCAGCTTCCTGCTGGTCTAACGGAGCTTCGTTGAGGAAGTCCGCTAACACTTGTCCTTTGATGGAATTTCTGGGCACATAGAACATTACATATGTCCCTAGCTCTACTGCATATTTTGCCAATCTTCCGGAGGCCTCAGATTTGCTTAGTATCTGCTTCAGTGGTTGGTCTGATATGACATGAATGTCGTGAGCTTCGAAATGTCTTCTTAACCTTCGAGATAAGTGTAGTAACCCTAGGACCAGCTTTTCCAATGGAGCGTATCTTCTCTCGGCATCATGTAAAGTTTTACTCACATATCTTATGGGCATTTGAATCCCATTTCGTTCCGCTAGGAGTACCCCGCTGACTGCTTCTTTGGACGCGGCCAGATAGACGTACAGAACCTCTCCTTTGAGTGGGGATGTTAACAATGGAAGGTCTAGAATCATTTTCTTCAACTGCTGAAAAGCTTCCTCTGCTTTGTCCGTCCACCGGAACTCATTTTTGTTTTCCTTTGTGATGTTCTTCAACGTTTCAAAGAAAGGCATGGACCTTTCGGCCGACCGGGATAGAAAACGGTTGAGTGCCGCCAACTTGCCACTCAGGGACTGCATTTCTTTCAAAGTCTTAGGAGATCTCATTTCTGCGATTTCTTTGGTTTTTTTGGGGTTAGCTCTTATACCTTTGGATGTTACCATGTAACCCAAAAATTTACCCTCCTCGACACCGAACGAACATTTCTTCGGGTTCAGCTTCATGTTGATTCTCTTTAGATTATCAAAGGTTTCTTGTATGTCCGCAAGCATGTCCTCTTCGGTTTGGCTCTTGATCATCAAGCCGTCTACGTATGCTTCCAAATTCGTACCAATTTGTGAGCGGAAGGCTGAGTCAACTAACCTTTGATAGGTCGCTCCTACATTTTTCAAACCGAAAGGCATTTTTGTGTAACAGTACGTTCCCTCATTGGTATAAAATGCCGTCTTTTCTTCATCAGCCTCGTCCATTTGCACTTGATGATAGCCTTTGTATGCGTCTAGGAAACATTTGAATTTGTATCCCACAACGGCCCCTATCTTGACGTCTATATCCGGCAAGGGATAATAATCCTTTGGCAAGCGGAGTTGAGGTTTTTGAAATCAATGCACATTCGCCAGTTTCCATCCGGCTTTTTGACTAGGACCGGATTGGAGATCCATGTCGGGTATCGTACCGGTCGGATGATGCCTGCTTTTGTTAACTCTTCCACGTCTTTCTTAACCGCTTGGCTTTTTTCTTCACCTAACGTCCTTCTTTTTTGGGCAATCGGTGTGGTCTCCATATCCACGTTCAACGAATGTTTGACGATTCTCCTAGGTACTCCCGTCATGTCGGAAGGCTCCCATGCGAATACATCAACGTTGTCCTTAAGCAACTCTACGAGTTGAATTCGATATTTTTTGGTGAACAACCTTCCGATGGTGATCAACTGTTCCGGGTATCCAGGATTGACATAGATCTGCTCCGTCATGTCTCCTGCAACTCGTTGTTGCTGATTGAATTCTTCCTTGGCAATCCATTCATCTAACTCTTTTCCCACGGCCGACGCTTTCATCGTCTTTATCTTTTGACTATCCTCTATGATTCGACATTCGTAGATGGCTCGCGCTTTGGTTGTCATGGTGGCTATGCCGTTGGGGGTTGGAAACTTCATGGATGAGTGTACAGTAGAGGGCACGGCCCTTAACTCTCTGATTCCGGTTCTTCCCAGTATGATATTATAAGGGGATGGTGCTCTAATCACTGTGAAGTTCATCATCGTCCGCCTTGTTAAACTGTCTGCTCCAAAGGTTACCTCTAAGTCTATCTTCCCGAGAGGGGTGGTCTCCTCCCCCGAAAAGCCCCGGACTTTCACGTTATCGGGTGTTAACCTTCTTCGGATCGCTAGATCTAGATTTAGGAAACAGTGCTCGAACATGACCTGCATGGTGGCTCCTTCATCCACAAACACCCTTTTTACCCAATATCCCTCTATTTCGGCCTCGAATATCAGAGGTTCTTCCGAAGCCTCATCATCGGGTATAGGCGGAAAGGTTATGGGGACATTCATCCAATCCATTTCGATCTTGCACACCTCCTTCCTCTTCATGCCGCTATACCTTCTTTCGATCATGTTTATAGTCCTTCCCTTAAAGTCTCCATTCCCTCTTCCTTGATTCCCTTTATTCACTCTTCCACGTAGGTCCTTTACCAAATGGTTGAGCTTACCGGACTCTAGAGCAGCCTCCAGCTGTTTCCTCAACTGATGGCAATTATTGGTAAGATGTCCTTTCTCTTGATGATAGTCGCAATACTTATCCATGTTTTCCGGCCGGATGATACCCTTGGTTGGTTGCGGTGGAGGGAGGCACAATTGCAACTCAGTTGCTAAGATTTCCTTTGGAAATTTGGTAAGCGACTCCAAGCTAGAACGTTGGTACGGTGCCCTTCTTCCATAATTTGGGTTAACCGGAGGTACATATGGGGGAAATGGGGGTCTGGACCGATAATCATTTCTTTGACGCCCTCTTTGTCGCCCACGTGAACCGGAAGGACCATACCTTTCTTCCTTGCTATACTTTATGTTACCATCTCCTGCTTCTCCCGTTGGCAACTCAGTGTTTCGGTATGCATCTTCGGATTTTATGAAATCGTCTACTCTTTGCATCATCTCTGCTACCGTCAACGGAGTATCATCTGTAAAACGTCGGACCAATTCCAGGCATTTGGCTCCATTTACGAAGGCCGATATCTTCATCACTTCCGGAATGCCTTGAATATAACTTGCTTCGTCTGTCCAACGCTCTTTAAATACTGCCAACGTTTCATGAGCCTTGCGGACAATGGTGGTGATCTCCATTGGCGCTTTGAGACTTTTTCTTCTCAAGGAGAATCTTTCTAGGAAATGTTCCTTCAAATCTTCCCAATTGTCTATGCTACCCCTCGGCAACCTTTCAAACCATCCTCCAGCGGCTCCGTCTAAAGTTTGCTGGAAAAATCTACACCATACCGGCATCGGCCATTCTCCCGAATTGGCGGCACCGGCAAACCGAGTAATATGGTCATTAGGATCCGTAGCCCCTGAATACAATTTGAGAGTTGCGGGTAACCTATGCTTTGGTGAGGAGAATTGTATGATTCTTTTAGTAAATGGGGAGGCCATCACATCTTTGAAAGGCTTCTGCAAATCATCTTCCGGGAGGTTAGCTACCTTCTGAGCCTCCCGCCCTTCGTCCTTATCCTTCGGTAGATTCGATGCATCTTCTTCGAAATCTAGGCGTATGGGCGAAATGGGTCTCTTGGATGCGGCGTTATGACGCTCCACCAGACCTTGTAGCGCGCTCATACTCTCCAAAATCTTTTCCCGCAAGTTTAGAGGCGTTTCCGTCTCTTTCACTATCGTTTCGGGGTCACGACTAGGGGATGATGACGGATCTGACTCCCCTGAGACTCCTGCCATTGCTTAGCTGTTGTGTGGAGATCCGAGTTTAGGGTCCCATGGATGGCGCCAAATGTTGAAACAAAATCCTCCGGCTAGACTGCGGTCAATGATCTTGCCTCGACATCGTGAAGGTGTGCTCGTCTCTTGACCTTGATCCTAGGATACACAAGACAACACACGTTAACTCGCCCCAGGTTTGACCCCGAGACCAAGCTCCGGTGTGAGAATAAGTAACTATCACACACGAATGGTATTTAATAGTAAATACCGGAAGGTAAAAGTATATATTAATGGAAGTATTGAATGTGTATGTTGTGTGTTAAATGCAGGGGTATTTATACTACCCCAAGGCACATACCTGTCTGAGTAGTCACATCATAGGCTAGGCCTTGAAACCTGGGCTAGTCAAATCCCCACAATCGAGGGATTTGTTGTCCCAAGGGCGGCGGTGTATCCTTTTACCCACAGGACGGACGGATGGTCCCTGGATAATAGGATAGGTGCCTTTTGCTTTTTTCCTCGAGCCTTGCTACGCTCATTAATGCTCTACTGTTCACGCCACGACCTTATTAAATGATCGAAGGTTTCGGTTCTGAGGCGGGGAAGCGTTCGTCTCCGGGGGTGTTGACCGGAGGCATACGCGAACATGCTTCATAAAAAAATTTGTAGCTAAATACGTGTTTCTTTAGTTTTTGAATGTTTACATAACTAGGTAGAAGTTGTTATCGAGGTTTTGATAATTGTAGTCACAAGTTACTGTCAATATTTCATTAGGAGTTTTAAACAAGCCATATATCAAATATCCTAAATGTAAAAGGATGGTTCGTGTATACTGATAATATAAATTCTAATATCAAATCTGTCAGTTCAGTTCTTTTTACTGTTGTATGAATTCTTTTTGTAGTAATTGTTTTTGTAGTAATTGTTGGTTTTCAATTTGTTTAGGTCTGCAGTTAGGAATTAGGCCCTTGAATCTATGTGTTAGTAATTGGGCCACTTCAAATATTGCATTTACTTTTTTTTTGTTTCACTTTAGTTAATTTGAAAGTGGTTATAAAATCTGTGACGTAGACTTTTTCAAAAGTTGATATTTTACTTTTTATAAAAATTGGATTTTGTAATTTTGTTTTACTTTTATAAAAGTTGTTAGATAAAAACTTGTAGAATTTTATAAAAATTTGCTTAGTTGTTAAAATTTGTTAAAATAGTTTAAAATTTGTTAGTTTGTTGTATTTTGCAAGTTTGTTATATTTGGTAATTTTTTTAGCTAAACTTAGTTAGTTTCTTATTTTTAATTGGTTGTTTTCTTGTTGTTAGGTACTTGAACTTTGTGCTTTAACTGTAGTAATTGCAATTTGTTTGTAGATTAATACGTATTACATATTAGAAATATTTTTACCTTTTTACCTGCTTTGTGCTAATTAATCATACAATACCATTCAATTAATATCACCAAAAACAATTAAGTCACAATTGTAAAACCGGATTTCAATTCAATCAGACCGAGAGAAAAACGAACTAAAAAATAAAATATTATCGACAATTACTTAGATAGTATCATACTTCTTCTGAGTCTGCAGTAACCTGATAACAACCTCTATGGAATCTTGTCTCATTTCTGTCCAGAATTTCTAATGGTTGTAATAACTCACTAGCATGTAGGCGTTCTATCTTGAACCTGCTGGCATATCAGGCATCTAGATATGAACATAGCTGTATCAATGTGTTAAATTGCTTCTATCTAAATCATGCCTAGGATTATGGTACATTCTTGTGGAATCTGGATGAATAGTCATGGAAGAACTATGAATTTCGGTAACTTAGGCCTCTCCCGGCGTAGGATCTTATGGAATACAAAGTTTTTGTGTAGGTTCTCTCCTTTTTACGTAAGCTTAGTCATGGAAAACTAATCGTGAGAACAATCAACAATTTCTGTGGTAGTAGCCAACTGATTTCTAGAAACTTGTACTTCAGTCACAGACGTCGGTCTTGACCATCTGGTGATGGCCTTCACCTTCGCAGTATTTACAAATTTCTTTCTGCTGAAATAGGGTGGCTTAGAAACGCCACCTTGTTCAACTGGAATTCACATTTGGGAAGCTGCGTATATAATTTTCTCCTATTGGAGAATCTATATGACTGTGAGAAGATGATTCTCGTGTTCTTCTCTAGAATTAGCATATCAGGATGTTATCAATGCATATTCTGACGATTTTGTCTGAGAATTCATGGAAAAAATTTTATTCATCAATTTCAGAAGTATAAATTAAAATTTTAAAGAGACCATAACGTGTGCAAAAGCAGTCTTAGAGATGTTCTGTTCTCTTTCTCATCACTGATGGTAGCATGATCGTGATGTGTTTTCGAAAAATGTTTAAGACCTTGTAATAGATCAGATAAACCTTCTATACGTGGAATGAATATTGATTATGAATGGTGATCCTGTCAAATCTTCGGTGGTCGATACATGATATCATGTTACCGACCTTCTTCCTGACAGACAGAAACGATGCACTTCCTGGTGGTGCACTCGGGTGAATAAAGCCCCGTTCCAGCAACTCTTGCAGCTAATCCTACAACTCCTTTAACTCAGCTGTAACCCTGCGATAAATAGTTTTGAAAACAGGTTATGTCCTTGAAACAAGCTTGATGTTAAACTTTGTCTCGTGGTTAGGGAAGAATTTCTGGAAATCCTTTGGGAATGCATCAGAAAACTCTGGATTAATCTGCTGATCATGGATTTAAGTAACTTAAGAAATTAGGTCATAACAGATAGCTAGAAAGTCTTCGCATCTATGGAATAATAAGTCACGCGCTTGTAAAGCAAAAATAAATTGTACTGGTTTTTCTGGCAATAAAATAGTGAATGTATTCAGGAGTTAGTAAGACGGATTTCATCTTCAACTAGAAAGAGAACCTTTATAAATATGGGTGATACAATGGAGTCTTTTCTGGCTAGGAGGTAGGTCATATATGATTTAAGATAAAACTGACATATGAACACGTGAAGTAAACTTGGCAGATCTCACTAAATGTGTATCGTCTATAGCCTCACAAAACGAACACTGCATGCCTAACCTCGACAATACTCCAGTGGTGGTAACTGAATTCTTTTATGGTCTGATTTACGCGTGGCATAAAAGAACTGGTATACCCCCTTGGAGGGTACCATGAATTTCTGAGAGCCTGGTTTAGAAGACACACTGGAGTTATGAGTTTTGACTCGTATCTTGAGAAGATACTCTTATGACCATCTACCATGACTGGTGTCCTGACATGTGTCTTCCGAAATGATACTTGAGACCTGTGTCTTGACTGATGTCTTGACTGATGTCTTGACTGATGTCTTGACATGTGTTTTGGTAGGTGGACACGAATAAGGTTGAAAATATTTGGTAATTGCTAGGATTGGCGGACCGGTTAGATTGTTGGCCTCTGTATTTATGGTCACGTCCTTTCCGGAGTTCCGGTGGTTACTGACTGATTAATTATTAGCACGTGATTGCCATTCTGATCGCGGTTCATGTAACTATTCTGCTGAGTGGCCGGCTGGGTACCGGTTCCCACTCTTCTGGCTGAACAAATAGCTGAGTGACGTGTGGCATTTAACTGAGGAGGTAAAGGCGTGAAATGGAATTGTAGCGTCTGATGGATGGAGTATATTCTTGTCTGAAATTTCAAATCTATAGTCTTCGTACTTGCTTTGTAGAACCTTCATAATATAAACAGAATCAGCATTCGTGAGGTCTCGGAAGTGTTAGCAGCATCAGTATTCTGGTAAAATCTTCAGCTTACGAGCAACATCAGCATCTGGTAGAATAACGACAAAGTGGAAACGCCTGAGATGATTGAGGATCGATTAGCAATACACATGGAGTAAGGTACATGGAGTACCCCTGGAATACTGTACATGAAGTACACGTGGAATACTAGACATGTAGTACACATGAGATACTGTACATGGAGTACACATGAAATACTGTACATGGAGTACACATGAAATACTGTACATGGTTCCGATGGCAATTTCTTGAGATGATCGATACTGGTGTCAATCGTCTGATATGATAAAAGGAAAATAAATTGATTTAACCGGTTAGCAAATAGAACTGAAACGAGTAACATGATAGGCTGACAATTCCTGTGTAGACTTAATGTTGGTTGTATAGAGGCTCAAAAGTATGATTAAACGGTGTTTCAACAATGGTCAGCATGAAGACATGTTTGATGAAGACCAAACATAATGTATCATGAAACAGGATTTACTGTAATCCTTCCGTGTCTTAACATGAAAACATCATCACCATGCTGATAACATAATCCTCATAAGGAGACATGAAACTGAATCAGCATGAAAACGACATTAACGTGAGATTGTGAGAACTTGATTGTTACAAATAACATAAGAGTATAATCAACTAAGTTTTAACAACAACTGGTGTGGATGGTTGTGGTTCAATCCACCAAATTCGAAGGAGAAGATATGTGACTAAGTATGGACGATTCTGGTTCGACCCATATTGTCAAAATTTTACAAGAACTATCATGTATAGAAATTTACAATCTGGGACTAAATGCAGATGGCTATTTTTCAATCCATACTATTCAAACTTCAATGAACATCGTGATATGATCAAAGGTGAACGCCTATGGGTTGATTCGCCAAAACAAAATCTGAATGAGCAAGAGTGAACGCCTATGGGTCGGTTCACCAAAACAAAATTCGATTGAAAAGCACATGCGACTAAATATGACCAGTCCTGTACCAACGTTTTACTTAGTCAAAATTTAAGAAAAATGACTGATAAATACATGAGAAACATGGAAGGTAACAACGCCAAGATCTCGGAAGTTTCCTGGTGACTACCCACTAGTCACATGTCAAGTTTTAGAGCCTACAAGTCGAAACCTTAGGCTCTGATACCATAATTATAACACCCTACTCTGATAAGTGGACCGTTACGTATATTTATGGCGTGTCATCAAAGCATGCAAGGAAATATGTAAGAAAACATACATGACCATAAAGGATAACTGGAATCAAACATCGGCTGCTAACATAAACTCAAAATCTGCATAAAGTAAATGAAATGCAATAGGAGTAGAAGTATGAGGTAGCTCCCATCCTATGCACGTCTACTAAATGCTCAAGTCTGTCCTTGGGTACCTGCCGTATGAGTCATGGAAAGAAAATACGGCTGAGCAATACGCTCAGCGAACGGATATAATGACATGATAAGAATATCTGGAATATATAAGCAAGATCTGGAATACTAAGCTGGATAGATTAAAGAAAGTACTAAAACTGAAATACTGATAAGTAAATGCAGCGGAAAATTGTGTATGTCCTTGAAAACCTAGTTTATAACTGGTAAAGCTGAACTATTAACTGTTTAATATGAAAACATGTAATTACTGTATTTTAAGTGCCAAGAGCTTATATAGGTCATGTGCTGTAACAACGTATGCATGAATACATACAGGGGTGACCTCGTCATGTGGTAGAGGGGTGACCTCGTACTGATAAGCTGGGTGGAGGGATCAACTCCAATGTGAAGGATGTAGAGCACACACCACATTCACCTGATAAGTTGTAAACTGATAAACTAAGATGCACCCATACTCCATGCTGATAATACTGATAAATGGCCAAGCTGAAAAAAAGGGACGCTTCGAGAAATCACTCCCCCGTAGAGGAGTCATGACACCGATGCCTCAAGTGTCATAGTTGCGGTACCTCTGTAACTAGTAATAACTGGTCATGCATGTATATAAAGCTCAGGCAATTTAACATAGTTATCAAAGAAATTAATGTGAAGTTCGTAACATATGCTAGGGAATAACATATGGCTGTAGACGGGGAATCCTAATCATGCATAGGAAAGGAACTCCATACTAAAGGACGGGAAATCCGTACCTTATGTCCAATAACTGATTGAAAGGAAAACCGATGAAACTCCTATTCTGACTTCACGAAAGCTACATGAATAAAGGACGTGAATGAGTTGTCTGATATCTGTTTATTATTAATGATTCTTATTGTTCTTAGTTTGATTTATTATTTTCTTGTATTGTTGTACTGTTTCGCGTAGACCCTGATAATTCTGACTGTTTTTAAATATTTACTGATCAATGTATTTTCTGTACTCCTAATTACTGTATAATATGTATTTAGTAACCTGCTAAAAACAGAAATTTTCTATAAATCGTAATAAGCTGATTTTATAAGCTTATAATATAAATTGGGCTTACTAAATAAACATATTATAATTAATTTAATTATACTATGGTTGAAATGACAATAATTAAAATAAGCTAAGTCCCTTTGAAATTAAACTTCATGCCTTGTTCCATAATCCATGAATAATTACCCAAAAATTATAATAAGTCTAACTTAGCTTAATTAAATGTAACTTGTTAAACCCATGATTAATTTATAACATGATTATAGAAAGTCTAAGATTAATTTTAATTAATTTAAAACATGATTATTTAATATGACCAATTAATTAATATCAAAATAGTTTAGTAAAACCAAACCAACACACCCTCAAAACTACCACAACCCCCGGCTGTGGTTTCGTTGCTACCGACAGTGGCCTTTAGCCACTGCTTGCCCGTTCTACCCCTGGCCACCTAATTAATCCCACCGATAGCAAGCCGGTGCCCCTGCTGGTTCACAGTTCCCACCGACAGTAGTGGTCCAGCCACTGCCTGCCTGTGAGTTCCCCTCGTTGTGTATAAAACACCCACCGAGAGCCTAGTGCTCTCGGATTGCCACTGATTACCAAACATACCCCCTGCAAGGGTGTTGTGGGTCGCGGCTGAACAAAGAAAAACAACCACCGGCTATTGAAAAACCCCCACCGAGAGTCTCTTGACTCTAGGTTTCCGTGTATAATCCCCAAACCCGATCATTCCTTGATTATACCCTGATAATAATTCGTTCTTTAACATGTTCATATGATCATAATTAAATGGATTCATGTTTAATCTTTAATGACCAAAGAAGAAGTAAAAGTAAGGGTGATACCGATTGTAATATTATGAATGACGAATAAACACGAACCCGATCCCAATTCAACGATAAAAAATGTGCAACCCCTTCTTCTTTGTTTTCTATTGGAGGCCACCGTGAATGGGGTTGTGGTTTCTTGTTTTATTCTAGTTTCTTGGAAGTGAAATGAGTACAACTTACACCCTGGTGGTTAATTTTTTCAAGACGGGCTGGGCTTAAAGCCCATTCTTGTTTCCTTTAAATTAAGCCGATCCAAATAGCCCTATATAGATTCATTTTGGGTTTTGTGATTTTATAATTCTCGTGTATTAATCTTGTGACTTGTTTCGTGCTTTACTGTCTATGGTTTTTTTGTTATACTTGAATACTTGTCGGGTATAATTAATATACCGAGATACTTGTCGTGAATCACTTAATAAGTTGTTTTATATTATATGTGTTTTCTTGTAATTAATATGTTCCGGATTTTTAAGAGTGGGTTTTACACTTTATCTCATAGAAGAGAGCTCAGCTGAAAAGGCAAGGCTAGCAGAAGAAGAAAAGAAGACACAACAAGCAAATCTTGCCAGTCAAAGTCAAAACAAAGGTAAGAAAGTGCAAGCTTCAATGCCCTCTAGAAAAGGTATTGTGATCTCTAACAACCTAATGAAGATGAAGAAAGAAGATCCTCGTGGTTATTGAAGAAATTACCTAAGATTGATCCAAAGGACAAGGGCAAAAAGAAAATGCAATCTGAGTTTGAAGGTGAAATTGATTCAGATGATGATATCAGCAAAGTCATGAAGAAATTTCATCAAATGGGGCATAATGAATAGGTAGCTCTAAGACTACAAGCAAGTATGCATGAAGAAGAGTTACAAGAAGAACTTGCTGCCAAGCAACAATTGCTTGAAGCACAAAGAGAACAAGAAGAATGGAACATAGAAGAATATGATAAAATTCAGGCTGAACTTAAGGCAAGTGAACTTCTAGCAGAATCCTTAATAGCTGAATAGAGGGATGCATATGATGAGGAAGAAAAGGATAAATTAATTGATGATTTAGTAAGGGAGCAACAAAGATTCTTTGCTGAAAAGAGAAGAAAAGAAAGAGTTAAGCCTCCAACTACTATGCAAATCAGGAATCAAATGATGTCCTACCTCAAGAAGGTTAAGCTTTTCACTCATGCACAGCTAGTCATGAAAAGCTTTGATGAGATAAAGACTTTCTATGAAAAACACAAAAGAAGCAAGCTAAACTTTGTTGAGACTGGATCTGAGAAAGACAAAAAGGAAATTGAAGATGTCAAGAAACACTTACAACAACAAAGGTAATTTGGAAGTACCCCCAGACTTGATGCAAGTACTGTTGGACAGAAAGAAACATCTCCACCTATCAAGACTACATATGCTAGGAAGAATAAAAAGGTGAAGGAAGTGTTAAAGGAAACAAAGACTTCTCAAGAGTTGTATGAGGGAAGCCAAGCTCAAAGTGTTGAAGAAACTAAAAATGTACAAGCAGTACATACTCAGTCAACAGTACATGGTGAAACGGTACATACTGACTTGGAGGAAGGATCCATTGAAATTGAAGGAACCTTCAAAGGTATTAAGAGAAAAAGATCAACCAGGAAAAAGGCAAAATCTACAGATCAAGATAGTGATGATGATGAGAGGTGCAGAAAGAACTTGAAGATAATAAAATTTAAAGACCAATGTATTGATACAGAGATTTATGGAAAGAAATCATCAATCATAAGGTGGACAGGTGCTATAAAACAAGGATTAGAAGTTCATGGAATAACTAGAACAGATGGTATATTTTGGATGTTTAGGTCATTAGAAGACATTCTTCATATCCTTGACAGACAAGATTTTCAAGACCTTAACAGATTTGTTCAAGAAGGAAGTGAAGGTCAAGAAGAAGTATCACTATTATGCAGAGAGTTAAAGTTTATATATGAGCCACACAACTGTGATCAAAGAATATTGAAGGATTTAGAGAACCGTGTTCCTACTTACTGGAGATATTATAGATCATGTGGTATACATACACTGGATGTAGATGATGTGACATACTATATGCTTCAAGAGAAAAGATATCCTTTTGAAAGAAGGGGTTGTTAGAAAGAATGTTGGAATAACAACTAGAGATTTCAGAGGAGTCTAATGGTGCTTTTGGGTTGATTAGGATGACCAAATAGCAACTCAAGGATTTGGAGAAAGAAGAAGAAGCTGAGAAGGAGCCTTAAGTGTTTGACTCTTAGTCACACTTCACAAATGGTTCTCAGTTCACCATGTCTAACAAACATAAGAACTTGCTAGTCCATAGGCAAACAGGTTGTGGTAAAGACTTCTCAAATCCGTTGATAGCTGGTAGTTTGCTAAAAACTACATGGTCATTAACTCACCATGCTTAGAAGTAAAGAGTTAGCTAGTCCTAGGGCAAACGATTCTAGGTAAAGAATCTATCAAATCCATTAATGGTTGACAGTTTACCAAAAATTGTAGGGTTATCAATACACCTTATTCTTTATGAATAAAGTATTAGCTATTCTAGAGTGTACGGCTAACTGGTAAAGAATAAATCAAATCCATTGATAGCTGATGATTTGCTAAAAATCATGATGCCAATACAGATTGGTTTGTTGTTAACTGTTTTATTTCAAGTGAGAAGACATAAGCACGAACGTTGATTCATAAACAAACATGTTCTAGGAGATTCATGTATGTTCAAGATCAAGAAGATTATAAGGAAGTTTTGTCATCATCAAATAGGGGAAGATTGTTGGTCCAAAAGCTTAAAGATGACAGAGTTCTATATATGAAGACAACATAGTTGCTGCAAAGAATGTTCAAAAGACACTGAAGATCATAATGTTGAAGACAAAAGATGATATTCATGAAGACCTGAAGATTATCATATCAAAAGAAGATCTGCATATAGTGTTTGGATACATTTAGTTGGTTTACAAGTACAAGATTACCAAGTTCAATCCAAGTTTGAAGACATGTAATTTTTATACATTCAACACACAGAGAAACAATAAGACAACTAGTTATCATTCTTGTTTAGGGGAGGATTGTTGGGAATTATGGTAAAGTACCAAGTACCGTTAGTACAAGTATAACTATTGTTAGTGTTAGCAAGTACTGTTAGTGTTAACGCGGTATATGTGAAGTACCATTAGTTTTAATGTAAGTACTGGTAAGTGGATTAGGACGAATATATCTTTAGTGAAGATATGTCATAGTTATAGTTAGAGTATATCTTATGTGATATACTTAATAGTTTAGAATATTGATAATATATCGTGTGTGATATACTTATCATAACAGAATATTCTAGGGTTACTTACACTGTAATAGTAACATAGTTACGATGAGTTTCTTGTATATCATTGAAAAAGTCGATTAATAGAAGATCGAATAGTTAGAGTAATTATGTTCTTCTTTGCTTTATAAGTTAATTTCCGCATACATTTTTTAGTTGAATAAGAGTTGTCAAGTGTTCTAGTTTGATTACAAGCTATTGTACAAATTCTTAACATAATATAGATCCATTCAAAAGGATCAACAAATATCATGATGAGTGTTGTAAGGGGAGGGGTTTGTGATATCTCTGAGACGTTCAGCCTCATGTAGGTGCATGTTGATCATGTCATTGAAGCCATAAAGATGATTTAGCTCATCAATGCGTGCTTGCCTTTGGTGAGTGGGCGGAAGCACACTCGTAGGTGAGCAAGGTGAGTGTGTAGTGGAAATGTAGGGCTCGATTAGGGATGATTCAAACCATGGTGAGTTGTTTATTCCCATGAAAGAGGGAATATATGGAGAGTCCCCCGATGGTAGAGAGACCATCAATTGGTTGAAGATCCGGTGAATAGGGTGTTTGGGAGATGTGGTTAAAGTGGATTGGGATGGTTGTGAGAACATAGGAGCGGGAGATCTAGGTGGAGCTTCCTCATTTTCGTCTAAAAATGGATTGGGAGAAGTTGGATGAGTTGCAAAGAGCTCCATGGGTTGGAGATTGGTTCTTCTAGGAATAGTTAAGGTGATTGTAGGCTTATGAGTTGGTGCGGGAGGTGGAGTTATGGCAATAGGTGTTTTGGTAGGAGGAGGTGTAATGGGAGATCTAGGTTGTTGAAGAAAAGTTCCATTTTTTGTGGTATTTCAATATGATGTAGTGAAGTGATAGTGGAAGTTTGGGTAGGTAAAGGTGGCGATGAGGTTTGAGGAGTCGTGCAACATGGTTTTACCCGAAGGTGGATAGTTGTCTTAGATTTTGTGAATTGGGATGTGCCTTTTGTCATGGTGATAATGGAGAAACTGATCATTAGGTATTAGTAGTGAGAGGTAAAGGTGTGATGAAGGAGATGAAAATGAGTGTTATTAAATAGGTGTTTTTGGATCAATGGAGAAATTAATGAATTGAGGTTAGATTGGAGGAAAGGAAAAGATGAGCAGTTACTTAAATGTGCAGCCATTTCATAAGAGATACTAATGAGATGAGGAAGAGTGTTTAGATAAATGGAAATATTTATGGATGGCAATGATGGTATTTTGCATATATTATTCATACCTCACGGAATCGGTCAGACCCTTCGGGGAGGGGTCCGACGGGGTCCGGCTGAAAACAGGCAAAATTTTAAAAATTTTATTTTTGAGGGAAAGACAGGGAACCGGTCGGACCCTTTGGCTAAGGGTCCATTCCCGTCTGAGACCAGAATTTTTGACAAGTGGTGAACTATGGATTTTTGACCCGTGACATAGTATTTTTAGGATTGAGAATTAAGAGGATCAATGTTTCACACGAGTTTGGCTGTAAGTTAACTTATAGAGGATAAGGGAAAGTAACTTTTGATATCGAAGTCATGATTCACCAAATATGAATGGCAAGCAACAAATCTTGTAAAATGTTGAGAATCCTAGCATTAATTGACCACGATTGTTAGATGATGAGACCGCAATTATACATGGTCTCGTCGTCCAAATCAGGCTTAAAACGCGTAGATATATCATAAAATACCGGAAAATATACTTGTATACGTTTGTTGTATGTTTTAGGTATGGATATCGAGAAAAAGACAAAAAGATCACAAGAAACAAAGAAAAAACGAACACGGGAAACGTAGCCGCACAATGAACCGGACCCGATTGTTGATTTTCCAAGAAAAGTCCCTCAAGTTTAAAGAAATGACAATTTTGGTCCCTCATCTTTGAAGACTTGTCATATTTAGTCCTTGAAAAACCAAATTATACAAGAATGGTCCTTGAAGATTAAAGACATTTATTATTCAGCCCTTCAAGATTGGTCAAGTTACATTTAAAGTCCCTATAAGAAGTTTACAACTTGCTGTGCCAAAAATGACAAGTCCATCAAAATTATTATTAAAGGATTTGTTAATTATTTGAGCCAAAACTTCAATTGCCAAAAATCTGGAAGTGCAGGGGTAATAATTGCCAAACACCAAACCTACATCCACCAATCCCTTCCCTCCACATCAGCTAAACCCACTAACTCAAATAATATTAATTAACAATTTAAAAAACGTTTTTAATATTACTTTGGGCGCTTAACTTTTGTTAACCCCACACCAATTAAAACCCCTCTTTCACTTTTACCCAAGAACACATAAACCCTAATTACCCAACCCCTTAATTAACAAAGATTAGGGTATTATGGTTTCTAGATCACTGATTCAAGGGTTTTTAAACATAACCCCACTCTCATACACGTCATACTCACACCCATGTGACACCCCCAGCTCTCCCCTGCCCCACGTGTTAGCTTCCAAATAATGAATTGCCAGAGAATCAATGAACTAGGTCACTAACTTGTTGGCTACTCCCAAATAAACGTTCAGGATCGATTCAAGACAACTGGCAACCACATGGCAAGGGAAGAAATTCACAAGCAATAAATTTGACCAAGGATTCAAATTTGTCAAAAGGCTTTTAAGGAATTTAGCTAATAGGGTTTTTTAAGCACTAGAACCTTCTTGTAGCCAGTACATAAGATGATTTAATCAAATCTGAGTGCTTATGTGTTTATAAATTCATTTTTATTACTAATACATTTTATGTTTCTTTTAAAGTATTTTAAGTCATAAAAAAAAGATACCACAAAAGGGAAGCAGTGGGTCTCGAACTCTAGACCTGCAGACCAAAAAAATGCAACAACCCTGCCAATTACCATCTGGTCTGTAGTACTTTTTGTGTTTACATTCCTTTTGTATTTCTTTTATATGCATATTAACCTCGTTTATTTTTCTACTAACAGTCCGTTTGTAGCTTATTTTGTAGATTATTTTGTAGCCTATTTTTGGGTAATTTATTTTTCTTATATTATTTATTTAATTACCTACTTTCCGTAATTTTTTCGATTTTTTTAAAATCATTTAATGTTTTTTATCATTTAATTAGTTATTAACCTTATT
The DNA here is from genome assembly GCA_025667525.1 of Glebionis coronaria. Taxonomy (NCBI): domain Eukaryota; kingdom Viridiplantae; phylum Streptophyta; class Magnoliopsida; order Asterales; family Asteraceae; genus Glebionis; species Glebionis coronaria. The sequence continues at coordinate 414,527,805 of CM046876.1, forward strand.
TAATTCTCAAATAGTTATATAAAAGTCAAAAAAATGTAAATCTTTTTTTTCAAATTTTCTTTTGTCATTTAGAATGTAGGAAAAATAAATTTGTCTTCGTAGAGTTTAAAATTTGATAATTTTTCTTTCTTGTCGCCTTTTTTTTCGTTATAATTTTTCGTTCAAATTCGTACATTTGGGCTTTTTAGCCCATTTGTAGTTTTAAACTAGTTTTCATTTTTCTTTTTAAGTTTCATTTGTTTTTAATAAGTTTATTTTTCAAAGTTTTTTAATTTTAGTCGAATTTTAGGTCGTGTTTTTACGTTTTCTCGTTTTACGACGTAGGTTAATATTAGTGTAATCCATCTTACATTTTCTTTTCTTTTCACTTTCCAAAAGCGTAATATCTCCAAATACGTTATTAATTTGGCATATAAACACCATACCTCCATCGAGAACGAACTTTAATTGGTCGGTTTTGCATTTTCCTAAACGTAGAACTTAATACTTACCAACGTCTTTTGTGTTGCTTTGTTTTACCTAAAATAAAGTATATACAAAATACTACATCATTAGATTAATAGGAAAATGCAAGAAAAACAGAAGTGTTGAGTATTTTTATAACCACCATTGTTTAAGGTTGAGAACAACAACCATTTCTAACCATTCGCTCAATCATTCGTTACTCGTGCTTCTTTTTGTCCGTCTTAGCAAGAAAACTTCCAAGGCACTTGAACATACACTTCGATTGTTTGAACTCGGCGGATGCATTAGGGATCTTGGATAATTGGTTAAGATATTCTAAGCGTGGTAACCTAGACTTAGGGAGACCATCATTATCAATTCCCGGAGATGAAGAACTTGATGGATGTTGGGGCTTTTTTCCTTTTCCCCTAGACTGAGTAGCCATGATTCTATACACTCGTTCATCACTAATAGGAGTCATGACTCTATCAACAAGGTTATATATTCTCTCTCGACCACTATGACTAGGTGGAATGAGTGCTATGCAGTGATAAAGGCGGGTGAGTAGCATTCTATATAGGAGTACGAAAGAGGAGATACTTCATATATGGGACATCCTATTTGCGATGTAGTAAGGAAGGTTGTAATGTTTCTTGGTTTCTAGGCAATAAAGCATGTAGCTTTCACATGCATTTATATGATCCTTGTTTCCTACTAAACTCATGACATTGCACCTTAAGATCCTTTCCCACTTCTCATACTTATCTTTCAGTTCTTTGGCTTCCATTCCGTATGGATCTATGTTGATAACCTTTCTTTTGTTTGAAAGTCTAGTGTCCTCAACTCGTTGTTTGAAAAGGGTAGCCTTCACGAGATCCTTGTCGTCTAGCCTAGTATTATACCTAATTTGAGCTCCCCTAGGTATGTTGGTTTTTTAAAGGGCTATGAGAGAGTGTAGATCGGAGTAAAAGCATGCTCCTTGGTTAGGAATCCTAAGAATGTTAGAAAATTGGTCGAGGGAGTATGAGTAGTTGATCCCATTTGCTCTAAAGTTCACAAAAAGGGTGTGGTTTTTATCAAAAGTTACATTCATAGACATTTAGAATTTTAGAAAAAACTCGGGACAAATTTGTTCATCTATGTCCAAGAGGCAATCAAAATGAATTTTAGAGAAGACTTCACGGATGTCGGTGTTATCCGTAAAAGAGTGGTGGACAACGCAACCTTCGTGGAAGGTGCAGTTCTCTAACTCCTTGCACAAGTCTCTTTGTGCATAGGTGAAGTGCTTAGACCTATGGTGTTTTGGGATATAGATAGCGGTATCTTTGTGGTCATATGTCCAAGCGGAAGGCATTTTGATCCTAAGGCAAAAAAATTTCAAGTTAGTCGAGTTTTTAGAAAGTAACTAAACAAGTGCCTAGTGTTGTGCCTATATGCAACAAATTTGGAGGTACGGTTATCTCGACTCGAAGAATGTTTTTAAAGAAGTACAAAATGCATATTTTTTGAGATAACCCAAACACTCCTTATGTTTAATGTAGCTTCAAATGAACGTACCCAAAAAATGCATATGAATTATCCAATTCCTTTAGTGTTCATGAGTCTTTATGGTATGATTAAACCATCGTTTTTTTATATTTGTTAATTTACAATGTTTGAAAACGAATTTCCGTCATGACATAAGTAGTGAGAATGATCTTTTGAAAATTCTTTGATCAATTAGGGATTTCTATCAATTCCTAGTGATTTTGTTAATGGGTTCATGCATACAAAGTATTCTAGCAACATAATCAATCAATGCATTGGTTAATTTCACTAACCTAGTTAACTCCCTAATTTCAATTTTGTGCAATTAAAAAGAACCATAGACTCAGATTAAGGATAATGTGATGATAAAAGAAATAAGATATAAACACTTACAGTGATTGATTAGCCTGAAAAAATTATTGATTTTGCCTTAGGATTGTTAGAGTGATGAATTTTTGGTGGTTATGGTCGTGTTTACAGAAAGAGTGAAAGTGTTTTTGTGTTGTGGGTGGTTGTCTAAGTGTTTTGTTGTCTTTGCAAAGTCTCAGACAGACGGACCCTTACACGGAACCTTGAGGGAAAGGGTTCGATGGGTTCCGTCTACACATGGGACAGAACACTATTTTGCTCAACATGAAATTTACATTAATCCTAAACCTAGTCTTAAAAGGTAAAATGGCTCATGCTTAAGTGATTTTGTTAAAATACCAGCTATGTTATCTTCCGAAGATACCTTTTCTATAGAGATATTAACTTTTTGGACGTTATCTCGTAGAAAATGATGTCGAATTTCGATGTGTTTGGTTCGTGCGTGCAACACGATATTTTTGCTTAGATCAGTGGCTCCTTTGTTGTCACATACTTATTATATCATCATACTTAATGTTTTGGTCAACAAGAGCTTGTTTCATCCATAATGCTTGTTGACATGCTTTGCCCGCCGTCACATATTTGGCCTCAGTTGTAGAAATGGCAAGTGCGATTTGTTTTTTCGAGAACCATGAGGTGAGACACCATCCGATAAATGTACATACACCTCTTGTACTTTTTCTATCGACGTAATCACCATCATGGTCCGAATCCACAGAGACAACGGTTTCCATTCCCATGCCTTTTGGATAGCAAAGACCAAGATGAGTTGTTCCTTTGATATATCTAAAAATCCTCTTGACCGCTTCGAGATGTGACATATTTGGATTGTCTTGGAAATGATCACACATACAAACACTAAACATTATATCCGGCCTACTAGCCGTAAGATAAAGTAAACTACAATCATGACACGATATTTTGTGCTATCAACGAAATCATTTATACCATCTTTGGTTAGTTCTGTTTCGGTTGACATTGGAGTATTTGTTGGTTTATATTATTCTAATCCAAATTTATTAAGCATTTCTTTTATGTATTTAGATTGGTTGAAGAAAATCTAATCTTCTATTTGCTTAACTTGTAGACCCAATAAAAAAGTTCACCCATCATACTCATTTCAAATTCATCATGCATGTTTTTAGAAAAATCATCACAAAGATCTTGACATGTCGACCCAAAACAATGTCATCAATATATATTTGAACGATAATTATGTGTGACCCCTTTTTCTTAGTAAACAACATATTGTCCATTAGACCCATTGAGTATTTATGTTCAATTAGAAATTACTTAAGTCCGTCGTACCATGGCTTAGGTGCTTTCTTGAGACCATATAGAGCCTTTTGAGTTTAAACATGATTAGGTTTTTCAAAATCTTCAAAACAATGAGGTTGTGCAACATACACTTCCCCGTTTATGGAAGCATTTAGGAATTCACATTTAACATCCATTTGATAAAGTTTGAAACCGTAAGCACAAGCATAAACAAGTAAAATTATTATGGACTCAAGACGAGCAACCGGGGCATAGGTTTTCATCATAGTCTATACCTTCTTGTTGATTATATCCTTGAGCAACAAGCCTAGCCTTGTTTCTCGACACTATACCATTTTAATCTAGTTTATTTCGAAAAACCCATTTTGTTCCAATTAGTGTTTGATTTTTAGTTCTTGGTACCAAATACCAAACATCATTTATCACGAATTGATTTAATTCTTCTTACATAGCAAAAACCCAACTTTCATCAATGATGGCTTCATCAATATTTTTAGGTTCAGTTTGAGATACGAAGCAAAAGAAATTACTTTCATTTTGAGCTTGTGACCTTAAGGTTCGTTCATTTAATTTACCAATAATATTTTCTAAAGAATGTCCTTTTTATTCTTTGATGTTTAAGGGTTTAATTTTTAATGGTTCCTTTCCCTTTTTCAAAATCAATTTTTTTATTATTGGTTTGGCCTTCAACTAGATCATCATCTACCTAAGGTAATGTTCTAGAGCGAGGTGGTCTTTCGTCGAAGGTTATGTTCAACGGTTCCTCGACACATATGGTTTTCTCATTTAACACAATGTAAGGTTTGCTATTTTGAGAATATCCAAGAAATACTCCTTCGTACGACTTTGAGTCGAACTTGGTGAGATAATCCTTAGTGTTAAGAATAAAAAATTTACTTCCAAACACTCTAAAATAACCAATGGTCGGTTTTCTTTCTTTTAGTATTTCATATGGAGTTTTATCTAGAAGTGGTCTAATTAAAACCCCAATTATAAAATAAAAGTTGAGGTATCAACCGCATGACACCAAAACATTTGAGGCATTTTTTACTCATTTAACATTTTTCTACTCATTTCTTGAATGTTCTATTTTTGTGTTCAACTACCCCGTTTGATTGAGGTGTTCTTCGAGCCAAGAAATTGTGAGTGATACCTTTGGTGTCACAAAATGCTCCAAATTGCACTTCATAGTCAAACTCCTGACCATGATCCGTTCGAACTGACACAATTCGAAAATTTAATTGATTTTATATTTTCTTACTTAAAATATCAAGATGGTCAAAAGCTTTGTTTTTAGTTTTTACAAAACTTTATCTAAGTAAATATTAAATAGTCATCCACGATAACAAAAGTGTAAAGATTACCTCCGAAGCTTTGTACCGCGGAAGGACCAAATAAGCCCATATGTAGGAGTTCTAGACACTTGGTTGTGGTGACCACATTTTTAGCCGTATGGCTTGCGTGTGTTTGTTTTCTGATTTTACATGCATCATAAAAATGTTGATCATATTTTACTTTTGGTAAATTTATGACAAGATCTTTGTTATCCAAATTTTGTAAAAGACCCATGTCGATATGACCGAGACGCCTATGCCAAAGAGTGGAGGTGTCATCTATGATGATCAAACAAATGGCGTCTTTTGATGAATCGAACTTCATTACATTCCTTTTGATATTGTTATTCCGTCTTTTAGTATTTTACTACCATTTTCTTCGAAGAGGACTTTGCATTTGTTACTATAAAGTTGACTAATACTAAGTAAACTAAATCCTAAATTTTCAACATGAGCAACATTATCTACGGTGATATGGTCATTAAAAATCATACCTTTGCTAATGATTTTGCTTTTAACATTGCCACCAAAAATAACATTACCTTCATCCGTTGGTGTGTAGGTGCTGAAGAGGTATCTATTACCCGCCATGTGTCTCGAACATCCGTTGTACTTGATCCATTCATCCGGTTCAAGTCCAACCTTTAAGCATACCTACACATTTTGAAACTCAAACATTTGGTCCCCATCGTCTCATGGGTCCATTTTGGTTAAACATATTTCTCATGGAAATCTCGACTGGAGTGTTACCAAATACATCCAAGGGTACCAAATTTCCCATTGAGAATTGGTTGTGGTAGTCATAGTTGAATGGTACTTGATTATACCTTCCTGATACACTTTGGTTGCTTTTTGCAAATGGGCGTTTGGGGTAAGAGGGTTTAGGTCGAGTTTACATGTTTCTAGCTCTAGCATTTCTTTCTATATTTCTAAAATTTGTATTGTATCTTTCTGGATTAATTGGTTTAGGCTTCCTAGGCACAACCACAAATTTGGAATGATTTTTCCTTTGTTCATTAGTCAGACCCACGGACCCTTTATAGGGTCCCGAAACCTTCTATAGAAGGGACTGACGGGTTCCGTGGTCCTCTGTGACTGCATTTTTTGAAATGTCGTTTTGTGGCATTGCCTTTGAGCTAGAAGCTACACTTTGTTTCTCAAACCCCAACCCTGTTTTATCCCTGCTATCTCTTTTATCCTTGCGTTTTTGCTAAAATTTTACGAATTTTAGACTTTGTTTGGTTAACGCCTCTTGACTAGTTTTAAGTTTCTCAATTTCAATATTTAGCTCTTGACACTTTTTAAATTTATCTTTGGGAGATTTACCTTTTTTTTAATCTTTGTATATTAGCCTTTAACTCATAAATTTCGTTTTCTAAACTTCTATTTTTAGCTTTTAAAAGTTTATTTTTTTCTATGATTTTAAGGCTTAACTCACACATTTTGTTATATTCAATTTGTAATGTGTCATCATCTAGTGAGGAAGAATAATAAAAGGAGTCGGAATGTACCTCATTTGTTTCGTGTATCATAAGAGCTATCTCTTCCTTTTTGGATTCATCACATTCGTCATCACTAGCACTCCATGCTCCTCTTACGAAAGCTATTTGTGTCTTTGGCTTTGCCTTTGGACAACTACCAATAAAGTGACTGGGATCACCACATTGGAAGAATTTTCTTTCACGCTTGGACTTTTCGATATCAAATGGCTTTCGAGAGGCTTTGTTATTGTCGAGTGGTTGCCTTACAAGTCTTCCTCGTCTTTTAAAGAATTTCTTGAAGTCTCGTACGGCCATTCCATACTCTTCGTCATCGGAATCGGATTCTTCATCATCACTGGATACAACTCAGCCTTTTAATGCTAGTGACCTTTGTTTTTATTTCTTACCTTTGATGATTTTGGAGTCTTTTTCCATCACCAGTTCATATACTTTGAGGTTCCCAATGAGTTCGTCTAGTGACAAGCTTGAGAGATATTTAGATTCTTCAATCGCCGTGACTTTAACTCGTCATTTTTAATGGAGAGCCCTTAGAAATTTCCTGACAAAGTTCTTGTTGGAGAGAGACTCGTCAAGTGCTTTGAGTGATGTTATTATAGTGTTAAACCGAACAAATCCCACATCAATTGACTCTTCTTCAAGGATAGGAAATTGTTCATATTGTTGAGCAAGTAGATCAATTTTATTATCCTTGACCTACGAATTTCCTTGATGTGTGACTATAAGTGAGTGCCAAATTTCTTTGGCGGTTTGATAGATGAAGATTCTTTCATACTCCTTTTTAGGTAGAGCATTGTAAAGCATCATTTTGTCTTCATTATTTTTTGCCATCATTTTCATTTGAACCGATTCAAATTGGATAGTGGTGACATTTCTCACCGTTGGTGCATAATCACCTTCAATGATTATATACTAAAGGTCTATATCCTTAGATTTCACATAAGTTTCAAAACGTTTTTTCCAATAAATAAAACCGTCGGTTTCAAAGAGTGGTGGTCTTTTCATAGATTGCCCTTCTTTATATTTTTTAGAATCCATGGATGGATTCAAGTTTTAAAGTACAATATACTTTAAAGATCTTGAGTACATAACTATAATAACAATTGTAGAAAACTATAAGGGGGGTTGAATAGTTTTTACCGATTAGTTTTAATTATTTTGAAACTTTTTCGTGATCGTCAATGGATATAGACGAAGTGTGGATTAACAAAGTAAATAACTTGAAGTAATAAAGAAACAAACCACAATGCACAATGATTTATAGTGGTTCGGCCTAGCAAGATTTCTCTTATCTTGCCCCTACTTCCACTCCTCGAGTATCTAATCGAGAGTTCTACTTCACTAGTAAATGGATCTCCTTTACACCGGTGGAGAAACCTTTACACATAAGCTTACAATCTTTAATGACACCTAAGCTAAGATGTCTTGTTCTTTACAAAGGCGCAACAATGCCTTATACACTATACACTTTGTGGCTTACAACATCAACCACACTATTACACAAGTATATGGATGAATGTGTACAACAATGGTGATTGTGTAGATAACACTTAACACATTCACGCAAAGTGAAGCCTTGAAGGATCAAAGCTTAGAGTTAAGATTTCTCGTGACCAATCTTGATATGAACAAAGATCTAAATCACAATCGAGAAAAGAATAGACAAGAGAGATTAGAGAGTTAGAATATACTGAGATTATAGAGAGATGTGATAAAAAGGGGTGAGGAATAAGCTTAGACAAGGCTGGTATTTATAGGCAATCATCAGAACCCCACAGAACCCGTCCTACCCTTCACCAAGGGGTCCGTCAAGGGCCGACATGTCTGACTTTTATTTCCTCATAAATATTTGTCCAAGATCACAAGTAAACATCATATCTATCATAGTTTGACTTTATATATCTGATACTAAAGGTCAAAGTTAACTTTTTGATCATTTTTGTTTTTCCATTTTTGTTTAAGTATGTTGTGTAGCCGTTTGTAAAAAGTTTAGTATATAAGTTCATAGGCTTTAAAGACTTATATGTTTCTTATATTTCAAACATAAAAATATGTTTGATGTTTTGTCGTTAAGAAAACTTTAAGTATAATTAAAACGTAAATATCGTTTAAGTGCGATATTTGTATTTACAAAGGGATTGAAGAATGGAAAAGAAATGTAAGGATAAAGGGTGAAAAGAAATAGCCCTACATATAACTTAGGGCAGATCCGGGTCAACACATCATTAAACACAAGCATCATGGACCCAGTGATGGAATGCACAACCCTTCCCCAGCTAACTCAGGCTTCTCTCAAAAGAAGTTGGTTTTATTTTCACAGAGATCAACAATACTTCTATCGACTTTCTCACACCGAGATAGTTGATATTGAATAGGTGGCATCTGCTCCAACCTCCGATTACCAAAAGTGCACAAATCGAGTCTAGAGCCAAGAGATCAATCAAATCTCGCTACGACACATTGCATGACGAAGTAGAGAGTCCTACGCTATATTCTTGTGATATTACCAGAACACTCAGAGTGATACTATTTAGTTTTCACAATGATGAGTGGAAATTCATCCATTGTTAACATCAAACAACACTATGGTAGGTCATATGTAAAATTCTTTATGAATTGAGCATGTGTAGGACTGGAAAGAAACAGTGGCCTGATTCTTAATTGATTCAAACTCGTTTCAGGTTTTTATCAATATCTTTACGGTCTTGCTAGAACATTCAGAGTGATACTCTTTAGTATTCACAGTGATAAATGTAAATGCTTCTAGCTTTATCATCAAACAGCGCTACGTTAGGTGACTTGCGAGATTCTTTATGAATCAAGCTTGTGTCAACTGAAAAGCAACAATGGTAAGATTCTTTATGAATCAAACTTGTTCCTGGAACATGAATTGAAGACTTTAATCAGACGGATTATTTTATCCAACTGATTCACTCTTTACGTTCGTAATCTTGCTTTGAGACGGTCTAGTAAAGAGAACGACTAGTACAGCCGTGAAACCCTGTCAAGGAGGTTCTTAATTAAATCTACCTAATCACATGTACAGTATTTAATATCGTTTAACGGTCTTCATCGATCGGAGGTTAAACGCTACCGATTTAGGACAAATGTCAAAGCCATTTAGTCTGTGTCTATGTTTTGTATCGAAAAGGTGGCGTTACGGTGTACTCATCAAAGTCGAAGATTTACAACCACATACTCATGCCCAAAGACATATTTAATGCATAAAGATTGAAGAATCAAGAAATCTAAAGATCAAACAAAGACAAAGACTTCCGCAACTCTGATGATCAAAATCTTCATTAACTATTAATGTGGATGAATGACGTCTCATCAAATGAGATTGTAAGCAAGCTTTCAAAGATGATGCAAAGTGTGAGCATGTGGGCGAAGACACAAGATCGTAAGATGGCAAAGACAAATCATGGATGGTGACCAACAAGAATGAATCAATCATTCGTTTGAAGACATCAATACTAAAGATTAATAATCTCTATAAATCTTCGCATGTCATAGAGGAATGACCTCTCAGTGAGAGAGATGTTAGTCTAAAAATATTATGTCATTCAAGAATGACTCGGTCACAAGTTTGAAGATCTCACGATTAAAGACAAAGTCGAAAAACAACGACAAAGGCTCAAAGATCACAGCATGAAGGAACAAGTCTACTATTACACGTTCACGACTCATTTATTCTAAGATTAGTAATCTCTATAAATCTCCAAATGTCGTAGAGGAATGACCTCTCATTGGGGTAGATTGTTAGCCTCAAAATATTGAGTCAAACAAGAATGTTCGATCATAGGTTTTTTATGTATTGATTATTCGATTGTTGTAATAAGTAGTAGGATATTTGGGAATCATGGGCTTGACTTTAAGCTATTAAGTTCACATTTAAGGACCTAAAGCTCAAAAAGCCTGGCCCATCTACACAAAGCCCAATTACCACATGTGTCTTAGGGTATAAATATCACCTCCTAGTTTGTTGAAGGTGGTTAGTTCTCATTTGTTTCTCTCTCTAGAAATCTAATCTTCCAAAAGTTACAACCATTCTTTCTACCTTCTCTCTACTTTCTCTCTCTAAACCTTCGTCTCTTTTCTTCTCTTTTCTATCTATTTTCTTATTAATCTATCATGGTGAAGTGATAATATATGGGAACAACAAATATCATTGGAAGAGTTACTAATTTTAAAATTAGGGTTTACGTTAGATTTAAGAGATTGTTAACAAAAGTGAAGCATTATTTCAAATGTGAGATTGGGGATTTTGGATTTTAAAATTAGGGTTGATGTGAAAAGTGGGGGGTTTTCTGAACAAAAGTGACGATACTGATTTTAGGTAATGATTTTTTTTGGGCGAAGTACTAAAGTGAATATACATGATCAGTGGGATAAGCTTTTACGCTCTTTAAAGGTGGTAGGATAAGTTTGTTCTTACGAAATGATATTTTTATTTCTAGATGAAATAAGCTACTAAGCATAAGCTTCTCAAATGAGGATTTTTTTAGAATGTATAAGTGTGTATTATTTCAAAAGTGAGATTGGGGGTTTTGGATTTTAAAATTAGGGTTGATGTGAAAATTGGAGGTTTTCTGAACAAAAGTGACGATATTGATTTTAGGTAATGATTTTTTGGGCGAAGTGCTAAAGTGAATATACATGATTAGTGGGATCATCTTTTAAGCTATTTAGAGGTGTTAGGATAAGTTTGTTCTTACGAGATGATATTTTTATTTCTAGAAGAAATACGCTATTAAGCATAAGCTTCTCAAATGAGGATTTTTTGGAATGTATAAGAGTCTGACATGGGTCACTATAAAAGTATGGGAGATAAAGTTCTTTCATATATCTAATTCGGGTTTTCATTCCTCTCCCTATAGAGATTGGAATAGGTCAGTGATTCACATTGCTTATTTTTTATTTGTAGTTTTCCTTCGAATTTGATTAGAAATTTGATGTTTGATGACATAGACAGTACCTTTTTATCCATCTTTGTTTCCATATTTTAGTTTTGATATTATCCATATTTTAGGAACCATAAGCAAGACGTAAAAAATCTAATTACCTGCTTTCAAATCCAACATATTGTTAAGAACCATGAACACGACGTAAAAAAATGAAACATGAACCATCAGTTATCATCTCAAGTGGCCTCAACTGTTCAAACCATGACTTGCAAAAAAGATAGGTTGATTTAGATTTCTATATCATGATCCTCGAATTTAGATAATTTAAGGATCAAAGCGTGTACAAGCCAATTCTGCACACACATCAGCTTACGGTCCGTCACCATTAGTTTGACCTTTCAGTAACTCGTATTCTTGTTTCTCTAGAACATATGATTGATATGTTGCCTCATTTGCACATCTCGCCAGATCAGACTACCGAATCACAAAGAAACAGACTATCGTTGCAATAAAAGGGCATGTCTGACAGAAAACTATGTTCCTTTTGAATAGCTCGAGCTAAACATATACTTTCCTCCTGACACAGATTTGGATAATAGATATAGTTTAATGATAAAGAAAGGCGATACTTCCCTGTCCTTCGATGGAGTTTTTTGGGATAAACTTGGGTGTGCCATTACACATATTGAAACCATATAACTCTTAGTCAAAGAATAGGTTCAAAAGGATGCGTTATCCTAACATACCTTGCGGCCAAAATATTTTTGATGTCGTTGCAGCATGATGTTGCTAATGCCATTGCAGTCTGGTGTTGTTGATGGCTTTGCAGCCTGCGTATGAGCTTTTGTGACCTCTTCATTAGCATATATTTCACGTATTTTGGTCTTCTAGATTCAACCTACATGGTGACCTATAACAACTCAGATCAGGTGAATTAGATTTAAGGTATTCAATGCACCATAGTACTTGTCATGCGAAGTAAGTAAACACACATCTTAGGCAGTGAAAATCCTTCAAGAACAACAAATATATAAAAAAAATACTTCTCCCACATAGACAACCACTTATCTATAGATGACTAAATCATGTCTCGAATATATAAAGGAAAAATACATCAAAGCGAAATAACAAAAAAAATGTAACGTCTATAAATTAAATTCTAAGAAAGAGTTAAAGTGAGGTGATCATCAACGCATACAATTTTGACTAATAGCATAAGCTTATTAAGAAAATATTAAGCTTCTTAACGAAAAGCTAAGCATCTGTCTAAGTGATATGAGCCAATAATTAGTATACCATATTTAAACCTTTAGTCGTCTCTGAACCCTCCACAATCTTCAGTTGAGCTGACGCTTCACCATAAGACACCTAATCAATTCATGAGTAGTTAAAAATAGATATTGTTTCAAAAGAAATAAGTATGAAAACAAACCTCGATGTTAAAGGTAGCATCAATGAACAACTGAGGGTTCAAATTTAAGAAAACAATATATATAAAAACTATTTTTTAGATATTCTTTTCTTCCTAAATTTGAACCCTTAGTTGTTCATCGATGCTACCTTCAACATCCAGATTTGTTTTCATACTTATTTCATTTGTAACAATATCTATTTTAATTACTCATGAATTGATTAGGTGTCTTATGGTGAAGCGTCAGCTCAACTGAAGATTGTGGAGGGTTCAAGACGACTAAAGATTTAAATAAGGTATACTAATTGTTGTCTCATATCACTTAGACAGATGCTTAGCTTTTTGTTAAGAAACTTAATATTTTCTTAATAAGCTTATGTTATTATTCTAAATTGCATACGTTGAGGATCAGCTCACTTTAACTCTTTCTCAGGATTTAATTTATCGACGTCACATGTTTTGTGTTATTTGGCTTTGATTTAATTTTTCTTTACATATTCAAGACACGATTTTGTCATATGTAGATAGGTGGTTGTTTATGTGGGAGATGTATTATTATTTTTTCATATATTCGTTCTTCTAGAAGGATTTTCACTGCCTAAGATGTATGTTTACTTACTTTGCATGACAAGTACTATGGTGCATTAAATACCTTAAATCTAATTAAGCTGATCTGGTTTTTTATGGGTCATTATGTAAATCCTTGAATCTGGAAGACCAAAACATGTGAAATAGATGCTAATGAAGAGGTCACAAAAGCTCATACACAGGCTGCAAAAACATCAACAACACCAGATTGCAATGGTGTTAGCATCAACAGGCTGCAACGACATCAACAATATTTTGGCCGCAAGGTATGTTAGGATAATGCATCCTATTTTAACCTATTTTGTCACTGAGAGTGATATGTGTAGAAACTAGAAGGGGGGGTTGAATAGTTTCTAGATCATTTTCAAAACATTTCGTTTATTCCACTGGCCGTGGTTCTTTATATATCAGCGCGGTTCCTTATCAATAAAGAACTTCCGGCTCAATAAAGAACCGCCTACAGTGGATGACAAATATTGATACTTGCAAACCTTGACAATCGTTTGTATCAAATTCTCGATTGAGCTTGACTAGATATGAGATGTGTTTGTAATAGATAATAACTATAAGTAAGGAAACACACAAACACATCAAATCAAGTGTACATCAAGCAATAGTCTAAACACTAAGCACACACGTACTAAGCCTTAGCTTTTCTGTAACTAAGATGTTTAGACTAAAGGATGCACACTTAACCATAATCTAAACACGAAGCACACACGTACTAAGCCTTAGCTTTTCCGCAACTTAGATGTTTGGATTATGAGATGCACACAACACACAACATATAAATACATCTATAATAGTAAAGACATAAATGTAAAGGAAAGTACCGACACGATGATTTATAGTGGTTCGGTCACGAAGCTCCTCTTCGCCCTACTCCACTCCTCGAGTACACCTTACTCGAGAGTTACTTCACTAGTCAACAAAACTGCTTTCAAGGCGGAGAAAACCATACACGTCGCTTACATAATTTCTGACACTAAGCTAGATGTCGAGTCCTAATCTGAGGTAGGACCAATCTACACAACGTTGCCCACTTCACCATTTAACAACACAAGGCTAGATGTCGAGTTCTAATCGAAAGGTAGAACCAATCTTCACAACGTTTCCTACTTCACCATTTTACGACACAAGGCTAGATGTCGAGTTATAATCGAAAGGTAGAACCAATCTTCACGACTCTTCACTTTGAAGCTAAGTGAGAACTTCACTAGACACAACTACATCACTTTATAGTTTAGTGAGAACTCACAACACACAACCACATCACTTTATAGTTTAGTGAGAACTCACAACATTTACCTATTACAACTCAATAAAACACATATCCAAGTGTACACATGTAACTTGGATCTACACAACATAAATCCAAGTATACACATATACAATGGATTTACACAAGACTTAATCCAAGTATTCACAAATACAATGGATTAACACAACTAATCCAAGTATTCACAAATACATTAGATCTACACAATATTGATCCAAGTATACCCATATACATTGGATCTACACAAGATTGATCCAAGTATACACATATACACTGGATCTACACAAGACACAAATAAAAATGATGAACATGATGATCTTCATCAAAACTTTATCTTTAATAACATCAGAAGTGTGTGAGTGATCTTATCTTTGCACTTAAGAAGATGAGGAGATTGAAGGAGAGAATCACATCTTAAACAAGATTAATCTAAACTAACTAATCAAAAGTTTAAAGATGTATCTGAAGAAACTGTGCAAAAAGGGTTGAAAGAGAACTTGGAAATGATCCACTATTTATAGGACAACATTGCAACGGTAAAAAACATCCGCGGTTCCTTATCTCTACCCGCGGTACCTTATCAATAAGGAACCGCGGGTTCCTTTAAGGAACCTCCGCGTTGGACTCCGTGCAAATTTGTCCTTTAGTAGGGAGATGCCATCTGGGGTAGTTTATACCCTCAAAGGATATTCCTTTGGCATATGGAATATGCCAAATTCAAATTAAAGAATATTCTTTGGAATATACCTTAGGGAATATTCTTTGGAATATTCCAAATTCATATTTCCATTTTTCTTTTTAATAAAACATTTTCTTAAAGATAAAGTTAATTAAAAATTACTTTGTCACTTTGTATAAAAGTGAGTTTTAAGAAAATATTAATCCTTGATCACTTAGTTAGGTTAATGATATGTTTGTACATACCTTGAGTGATTTATGCCGAATGCAATCTTGGAGGTGTCGAGAGAAGTATACAAATGTATTATTGAGCGATTACGAGTACCTTAACATTTTACATAATGTATTGCGAATTATACGTTTGTCATCAACAAAACATAAAGCGATTATATCGACAAAGCATTGTAATGTTTGCACTAACAATCTCCCCCTTTTTGATGATGACAAACAAGTAAACCGCAACACATATTAAAATGCATAATTTACTCGTTTACACTTACTTCTCCCCCTTTTGTCGAATAAAATAGGTAGTCTTCATTTGTAGAAGAGGAGGATTGACTTGCGTTTGAGAGGCGAGAATCCAAACCATAAACCCATCATACAAAAATATTGAGCTTGCGTCATCCTAGTGAAGTCTTCAATCACCATAGGTTAACCAACTCCAAGCATAATATGCTTATCTACGAGTGTCCAAAATGCATTACTTGCAAGATGTTCGATGAATGCAATTTGAGTGAGTCAACGATCGCAAATGTAATGACTTGAACTCTTGCAAATTCTCCCCCTTGATATGAGCTCCCCCTTGCTTGAGGCACCAACAAAGCAAGAATAGTGACGAGCTACAAAAATGGGTTAGAAGTGTCCTACAAAACAAGGTTAGTAGACAAGAGCGTATATAAAAAGGGATGTCACCCAAACGGGGATGATAAACAAGTCGTTTGCACAAACAATGACAAGCAAATAAGTGTGCATGCGATGCTATCAATCCAAAAACAAATCAAAGGATAGGATCTTGACAAGATCATTTCACAATTGTAATGATAATATGTCAAAGGGTAAAAAGCTTAGAATTTTTGGAATCACCCAAGAAAATTCAATATTTAACCATCAACTCTAAAAAAAACAATTAGAGGATTTTGAGGAAATCAATTAAAAATTGTTGGAGTAGAGGTAGAAAAGAAACATCCAAGAATTTGAAGATATCATCTCAAGGGGTTAAAAACTTAGAATTGATGGAATCACCCATACCAATTGTAAATTTTAACCGCAATCAACTCTCAAAAAGAGGAACAAAAATATCTCAACCTAGAGAAATTTTTGACCAAAAAAAATAAAGGAAAACCAAAAGCGGATAAATAGACGCTTTAAGAAAAATTCGGGATATAGGACATTATAGGCAAAAATGCGTATGAATGTCGACACCAAATGGTGCTTAGCTTACGATAAACTACATGCTCAAAGTTTCGTAGCTCTTCTCAATCATTATGGATGTTCAAAGAACAATTTCATGATGAGGAAAGGGTAAGGCTCGACTCAACTTAGTTTAGAAAGACTAGAAGAAAGAGACTCGACTTAGAGAGGCATGATTAAAATAAACCAAGGGAAACTCAATCAAAGAAGTTAAGGATAACTTCACAAATTGATTCATGAATACTATACCTTAGAAGGAGATAGTGAAATCTAGAAAGAAAATGAGAGAAGAAACTCAAAATAATCTCAAGAAGACATGAAGAGTTAGTACAAAATCTAACACATAATCAAGTAAGCACATAGGATAATTCATGCAATGCCTAATGAAGTCTACAATAAACCAACGTAGAGAAGGTGCGCAATTAACACATATGGCATGCAAGAAACATGATTACATAAAAAGAGAAGACTAAGTAAAACATGTTGGCACGTAGCATTTAAGGACATGCACGAGTTAGACACATCTAAGAGATATTATATCAGAATTGCTTGACAAAGACAAAACCTTTATAATAAGCATGCATTCATTAACTACTCAATTAAGTATATAGCATACGGATAAGCAAGAAGATATATAAGCAAGTAGCATACAAGCAAGTCATATATCTAGATATCACAAATCAAGCTACATACTGTAAATCTCCAAGAAGATTCCTAATTCTTATTAGTTTAAGAAAAGGACTCAAAATAAGAGAAAAGAAAGAAACATAATAACAAGAAGATACAAGAATAAAAGAAAAATCATGTTGAAAAACATGAAAGGAAATACAAGAGAATAAAGATAATACAAAGATGTATAAAAAAAACAAGCCTAAAACTTAAGCATAATTTTAATCTAAGTTACACTAGAATCCTAAGATTTTCTTAGATTGAGTGTCTTAGCAATAAGAAATCCACATGCTTAAATGTAAGACAAGGGTGGTGGTGGAATTTGGTGGGGTGAAAGGTGAAGTCACCAAGGGTTCAACAAAGTCATTCACAATGGGAATGATTTGGATGGGTTGAGGTTGGGTAGTCACATCCAAGAGAGTACTTGGAGTGAAGGGTGAGGTTAGCTCATTCATTCTAGATTGGAATGAAGAGGAGGTAGAACCATGAGAATGGTTGGTACCATGGGTTGAGGTAGTCTTGCATGGAGCAAGAGGTGATGAGGGTGATGAAGATATGAGAATTGGAATAATCTCATTCTTGGGTGTGTGAAAGGGTGAAGAGTTAAGTTTGGGTAACTTAATCTTAATTTTGAGGTGCCTCTTTGAAGAGGAGGTTTTGGATGAATTGAAGGTTCTTGTAGAAACCATGGTAGTAATGGGTGGTTTAAAGGGTAAGGATGAATGGTTTGAGGTGTGAAGAACAAGGCTAACAAGGAGGGTTTAAAAGGGTGAGGGGATGATCCAAACTAGTAAAGGGTTAAAAAGGAAAAGCCCAATATATTTTGGGAGTGATCAAAGGTTTGAAACAAAGATTCCAAAGGATGTTGGAACAATTGGGAAGTTTCAGAAAACCCGAATTTGAGAGCTTCTACCCGCGGTTCTTTATCTCCACCGGCGGTTCCATATCGATATGGAGCCGCGGTCTATTTAAAGAATCGCCTACAGAGGCTTGGTTTAGGTGGTGAATGGAGGATTTTCCAGTTCAGCAAATCCTAATGTTCTAGTCTAACTTATCATAAGGTCATGCTTAAGAGCAATAAAAGCTAGAACACACACAAAGGAAAAACACAGAGGTTCAATTAGCACGTATGAAGAAAGTTAAGAAAAACCTAATGGATACAAAAGAAAAAGACTCCTAATGACATATAAAGTTCATCAAAGTAAACTATCAATAGTCATATATAGGAAGAGGCATTTAGCCAATTTAGAGAATGAGTATGAGACTATCACTAGAGGTGCTCAATTAAGGCTAAACACGACCATTTTTACGAGTTATACACCAACTCAACTTCCCACATGGAAGTAATTCAACCGTTAGGTCAAATTAAGATCCTAGTGCATAAATTCTCTAGTAGTCATTCTCAAGTTAGACAAAATGTAATTCCAACATTTGCCTAATAAAGTTTAGCAAGGATGAAACTTGCATGGCGACACAATGCATGACCTAATGAGGGTTAAGAATGCACCATTGATTATCTTGTCAAACAAGTCTAGTTAAGTTTATTTACCTTAATAGAACTTGAGGCCAATAACTTTGAAGTGTATAAACAAAGTTTACACAAACCAAAGGAACATTCTTGATTGGTCTTTCGGAAATGACACATTTATAAATTGCATAGCAATGTAAATTACTTGAGTATTTCGGATGAAACATCGAAGTTATCAAACCGACTCTATTGTGCATTATAAGTAATTATTAAACAAAATATGTCTAACAATTTGAACAAGTAGATTCAATATAACACCATCAACACAAGTGTGAGTTATGATCCGATGTATATTATTAATAAACCACATTCATGTCTACACTAAAAAACATGTCAATTAGATTCGATAATGATACCAATCATAGTTTGAATAATGCATTGATATTTAATCGAAATCTTTCTTGATTCCCACAAACACTCTTTTAAGAGAAAATAGCTAAGATTTTCAAAGGGTGTTTCATGTTTTATAGTGAGACATTTATCTACTTGAACTAATAACCCAATGATCGAGTAAGACGACCTAAATTAATAGATTTGACAAGCTCCCAAAGCTTTCAAACCTAAAAGTGTTAAAGAACATGCTGAGGTGTACAAGATGTTTATGTAACATTTGTAAACCAAGAGATGTTAATCCTATATGCAATGCACACATAATGTTGCAACTAAAATGCAAGAAATCTAGCATATATCCTAATTAGGAAAAGCTAGATACTAACAAATACCAAGCAAGGCACAAGAGACTAGACATATAAGCAATACTACTACAAATAGCAAGGAACACTTAATAATGTCTACATATAATACACACAAGGAAACACACACAAACAATTTGCTTACCACATAAAAGCATTCGTCCATGTTTTGTGTGTTAGATACAACAAAGTATTCATAGCTTGATTCTATTTGAAAATAGTCTTTAACCCATTTAAAATTTAATTAAGTTTAACACTTTGTAAACATATCAATTTTCAAAGATATATCACCAAGAGATGTCCAACTTAATAGAAAAGAGTAAAACACAAGTTTTACGACAAACCGACGCTCAATACTTTGGACAAAGTATGAAACTTAGAAACCATCCAAATTTTAAAGTTTGAATAAAGGTTTGGAAGCATTTTTAATTGAAAGAAAATTCAATTACGTTCTAAATGACGGGTGGCACGACTTCTACGGACTTACGGTTGATTTTATATGATTTTTCAAAGTTTTCAAAAATCTGTGTCGGACTGACCGCGGTTCCTTATTGATAAGGAACCGTGGGGAATAGATAAAGAACCGCGTCCAGAGGACAAAAATGGGGTTTTTGGCTAAAATCATTTGGTGACTTTTTGGAAGGACTTAGGACTCTAAAAAACATTTTAGACACATAAAATTCGTATTTTAGAGTTAATTATGACACAAAAGATTTTTATACTTCCAAACATGAAAAGATTTAATTCAAGCTATTATACAAAGTTTTTTTAACACCAAAACTTGTAAGAATGAAACAAAAAAACACATTTCATAAGTAATCACTCTTCATGAACAATTTGATACAAAGATCGTCTCTATTTTTAAAAACCGTTTTCATTTTTAAAAACCATTTGTTTTGAAAAAGAGAGCAAAGATCGATCCAAGCTTTAAAGTACAATATACTTCAAAGATCTTGACTAACCTCACTCTGATACCAATTGTAGAAACTAGAAGGGGGGATTGAATAGTTTCTAGATCATTTTCAAAACATTTCGTTTATTCCACTGGCCGCGGTTCTTTATATATCATCGTGGTTTCTTATCAATAAAGAACCGCTGGCTCAATAAAGAACCGCCTACAGTGGATGCCAAATATTAATACTTGTAAACCTTGACAATCGTTTGTATCAAACTCTCGATTAAGCTTGACTAGATATGAGATGTGTTTGTAATAGATAATAACTATAAGTAAGGAAACACACAAACACATCAAATCAAGTGTACATCAAGAAATAGTCTAAACACTAAGCACACACGTACTAAGCCTTAGCTTTTCCGCAACTAGGATGTTTAGACTAAAGGATGCACACTTGACCATAATCTAAACACGAAGCACACACGTACTAAGCCTTAGCTTTTCCGCAACTTATATGTTTAGATTATGAGATGCACACAACACACAACATATAAATACATCTATAATAGTAAAGACATAAATGTAAAGGAAAGTACCAACACGATGATTTATAGTGGTTCAGTCACGAAGCTCCTCTTCGCCCTACTCCACTCCTCGAGTACACCTTACTAGAGAGTTACTTCACTAGTCAACAAAACTCCTTTCAAGGCGGAGAAAACCATACACGTCGCTTACACAATTTCCGACACTAAGCTAGATGTCGAGTCCTAATCTTAGGTAGGACCAATCTACACAACGTTTCCCACTTCACCATTTAACGACACAAGGCTAGATGTCGAGTTCTAATCGAAAGGTAGAACCAATCTTCACAACGTTGCCTACTTCACCATTTTACGACACAAGGCTAGATGTCGAGTTCTAATCGAAAGGTAGAACCAACCTTCACGACTCTTCACTTTGAAGCTAAGTGAGAACTTCACTAGACACAACTACATCACTTCATAGTTTAGTGAGAACTCACAACACACAACCACATCACTTTATAGTTTAGTAAGAACTCACAACTCTTACCTATTACAACTCAATAAAATACATATCCAAGTGTACACATGTAACTTGGATCTACACAACATAAATCCAAGTATACACATATACAATGGATTTACACAAGACTTAATCCAAGTATTCACAAATACAATGTATAGAAACTAGAAGGGGGGGTTGAATAGTTTCTCTTCGATTGGTGACCAAATTAAAATTGCTTTCAATTTGGTTTGTATCAAAACTATCTTTTACTTAAAGCTAAGTTGCATAATGATTAGGTTCAATTGAAATGCACTAGCAAGAATAATAAGCAAGTATAATGATAAT
Source organism: Glebionis coronaria (assembly GCA_025667525.1). Lineage (NCBI taxonomy): Eukaryota > Viridiplantae > Streptophyta > Magnoliopsida > Asterales > Asteraceae > Glebionis > Glebionis coronaria. The sequence goes on from CM046876.1 coordinate 414,549,684, forward strand.
GAAATAAGTAAAGAGCAAGGAAGGAGACAACCTAGTGGGAAGACACCAAGATTTATAGTGGTTCGACAACGAGGATCTATCCTCGTTTCTACTCCACTCCTCGAGTACACCTACTCGAGATTTCCACTATATCCACAAGCTCCCTTCTCGGCGGAGAAAACCTTACATCGTTGCTTACATTATTTCCGACACTAAGCTAAATGTCGAGACCTAATCTTTAGCTAGGACCAATCTACACGACGTTGCCTACTTCACAATTTAACGACACAAGGCTAGATGTCGAGTTCTAATCTTAAGGTAGAACCAATCTTCACGACGTTGCCTACTTCACCATTTTACGACACAAGGCTAGATGTCGAGTTCTAATCGAAAGCTAGAACCAATCTTCACGACTCTTCACTTTGAAGCTAAGTGAGAACTTCACACAACACAACTTCTAATCACTTTAAAGTTTAGTGAGAACTCACAAGACACAACCACATCACTTTATAGTTTAGTGAGAACTCCTAATCAAATCTATTACAACTCAACTAGACTTATCAAAGTACACACATGTAGCTTGGATTTACACAACACAAATCCAAGCAAACACATATGCAATGGATGTACACAACAAATCCAAGTATTCACAAATAACTTGGATGAACACAACTAGTCCAAGTATTCATAAATACATTGGATTGACCTAAAACAAAAGGGTATCATGATGAATATGACTAGCTCATAAATTCATCTTTATCACTACACTAGTGAGTGAGTGATCTTCTCATTGGACATGGTAAAGGAGGGGATCAAGAGGATAATCATATGTAAACATCCTTAACAAATTAAGTGATCATTTACTAATGATTATGCTATAGAGAATCAAAAAGGGCTGAGAAAAACGTCCAAGAGGCTTGCTGGAAAATGAGATTTGACCCACTATTTAAAGGAGACAAAGTTACAACGGATCTATAATGGCTACTATGCGCGGCACCTTATCTCACCACGCGGTACCATATCGCTAAGGTACCGCGTAGGTACTTAAGGTACCGCCACTAGACTTCGCTCCGTTTTTTGTCTTTTAGTAGGGTGGGAATATCTGAGGTATTTGAACCCTTCAAAGGATATTCTAACAGCATTTATAATATGCCATTTTCAGATTTTCATTTTCCATTTTAATAAAACATTTTCTAAAAAAGAAAGTTTATTAAAAAGTCTTTTGTCTTATTAACAAAAGTGAGTTTTAAGGATAATCATTTTGATGATCACTAAGTATGATTAAGAAAGGTTAGTGATATGATTATTACCTTGATGATAGTGTTAGTTAAATAATTCATTTTGTGTTTCTACACTAAATGTGTTGTATGGTTTGTTATGATCAAAACTAAGAAAGATTAGTTAACACTAATAATGTTTTTAGGCATTACTTGCATTAACAATCTCCCCCTTTTTTATTACGACAAACGATAAACTCATTCACGTAGAAACACAAACTATGGAATTATTAACTAGTTTATCACTATCATTTCTCCCCCTTTGTCGTAGCAAAAAGGTTAGCATAAGTCTTTGAAGTGCATTGAACTTTGCTAGTAGCTCCCCCTTGGTGGTTGCTCCCCCTTGCTTGGGGCACCAAGTTTGTGAGCTAAGGTGACATGCTATACAAAGGTTAGTAGAAAGGAAAGAAACACCAATGTATATATGATCACTACCTACTAAGTAACTTGAGAGGGAGAAAGAGAAGAAATATCAAATTAGAAGCAAGTATTTTGCTAAGTATGTCCAAAGAGGTAATTGACAAAATCAAACTTCAATATAATGAAGATGATAAGCTTGTCAATGGGTTAAAGCTTTAGAATTGATGGAATCACCCATAAGCAATTGTAAAAATTTAACCAAGATCAACTCAAAATAGAACTAATTAGATAGCACACAAATAACACAAAGGTTACAAAAAAAATACAACAAAGAAGATAGTCATACACATAGTATGAGTATCTAAAAGCAATAAATATGGAAAATAAACCACTAAGCATAAGCTAGTCTAATAGTGATATTTTCCAAGATTGCTAAAAATAAAATAAAACTAAAAAGACGACGATGCATCATTCGAAGTTTTGTCCACCGGAACGAAAACTTGAATAGGAGGTCGAGTGAGGAGGAATTCAAGAAAATTTAACTTCTCATACACATGAGCAAGTTTAATTTGTTGAAATCGGAAACAATCACACGAGGATCCATGATGTAACACAAAATCGTTTGATGGGGGTATGGCATCAAACTTAGGGTTTGGTGGTGGTGGGGTAAAGGGTTTGGGAGTGTTTTCACAATGCCTTGTGAGGTTTGGGAAGGCGGAAAGGTCATTGAGTTGGGGGCATCTTTTTGATTTTTTCAATTATTTGAAGGTATTGAAGGATGGTGGTGGTGGTGGAACATTTTCTTTTGCTCCGGTGATGGGGTTTATGGTATAAGTCTCATTCCAATACTTGATTGGAGAGAAGGTAGGGTTTTTGGGTGGTTTGGACGAAGATGGTTCATTCTTCTTAACCCAAACGGGTCGAACCGAGATTTTTGGTTTCTTTGAAAGCTTGGATGAGGAAGCTTTGGGTGAGTGGGGTTGTGACAAAGAAATGTCAAGGTTAGGAATGTAGGAGTTAGGCATTGTGAGAGTGTGAGAATGATATCTCAAGGTTATGTGAGAATGAATTCTCAAGGTTGGGAAGGTGTGAGAATGAAATCTCAAGGTTGGGGTATAAGTAAAATGTAATCAAGGTAAGAATTTGAATACAAAATGTGTAGTGTCAAGGAATGTTTAGTCAATTTGAGTAAACAAGGAATCTTGACTGGGAATAGGGTTTTATAAGTTTTGACCAAAAAAAATCGTCAAAAGCCACATTCTGGCCGCGGTACCTTATATGGGCCGGCGGTTCCATATCACTAAGGAACCGCGGGTCCTTAAGGAACCGCGTCCAGTGGACTTTAAACCATGTTTTTCCTGGGTTTTGGGAAAAACTAAGACTTTTTCAAAAAGGTTTCAAATCTTGGAATTTTACCTCTATTAGAACCAAAATATGCTAGGGTTGTATAAAGCAACACATTCACAAAGAATGTCTTAACAAAGGATGACAAAATAATTTAGATATCATTTTGAACCAATTTTAGTCAAGTTTAGGGGTTGTGATAGATTTAGGTTCAATTTTAATTTCAAATTAAAGTTGATTAGTGTGCACAAAAGGATAGAATCACAAAAAGCTAAATCCATAAGTCAACAACACGAAACATTCATTAGTGAAACAAGTACAAAGATAAATAAAACTAACTAATACATAGCTAGCTTATCATTAAATCTAGATAGGTGGTTTTCTTTGGCTTGTTGTTGAGAATCTTTATTAAAAGAACTCCATCATTCATCTTCTAGGAGGAGGCATGGAGAACAAAGAAAGCAAGAAATATTGCAAACCCCTATGTAGTCCATACATATCCATCCTTAGGTTTTGGATGAGGAAGTGGTTGTAGAGACAACATGGACATCTAGGACCATGAGTTTGTTGAAACCAAAAGTAAGGATCACCCAAGAGGAGGGAAAGAGGGACACCCAAAATTTGGATGTTTGAGTTGGGTGGAGGTGGAGGAGGCATGTTCTCCAAGGGTGAAGTGGGTGAAAGTGGAGGCATGTTCCTCAAAGGGGAAATGGGTGAGTGTGGAGGAAAATTCTCCAAGGTTGGTGAAATTGGTGAGTTGTGAAGGGTAAATGGTGAAGTCACCAAAGTGTCATCAAAGTCATTCCCAAAAGGAATGCTTTGGATTGGTTGAGGTTGTGTGGTCACTTCCAAGGGTGCACTTGGAGTGAAGGGTGAAGAAAGCTCATTCATTCTAGAATTGAATGAAGAGGAGGTAGAACCAATGGAGTGGTTAGTACCATGGGTGGAAGAAGTCTTGCATGGTGCAAGAGGTGGGGAAGGTGATGAAGAAATGAGGATAGGAACATTCTCATTCTTAGGTGTGAGGAAAGGTGAAGAGTTAGGCTTAGCTACCTTAACCCTTATTTTGAGTGTTTTTCTTGGGGTGGAGGTCTTGGAAGTGTTTGAGGTTTTGGTACACACCATGGTTGATTAGGGTGGTTTAAGGTTTAGGGAAGTATGTTTGATGTGTGAAGAACATGGCAAACAAGGTGGGTTTAAATGGCTGAGGGGAGGATCCAAACTAGTAATGGGTTAAAATCATTTTAGGTGAATAATGAATTTAGATACCCTAGTTTAGGAAATGTGCAGTTTATTACTGAAAATCAAGCAAGGTTTACACAAAATTAAGAAAACAGTGTAAAGCAAAGATGCTGTCGTGCACAGTGGCCGGCGGTTCCTTATCTAGGAACGGCGGTATCTTATCGATAAGGAACCGCGGGTCGATATGGAACCGCGACCAGAAGGTTTTCAAAAATTTCCCATCCCAGTTTTTGATAAACCCAGATTTTTCCAAAAGTTTCACAAGGCAAAGTTAACTACAGATCATAATCTAATAAGCTAACTATCAAAAGGCATGCACAAAGCTATGTAAAACACAAACATGAAGGCATAATTAACATTAAGGATCAAGATAAATGATAATTCTAACATGCAATCACAAGTTAATACATATCCAAGATAAAGTAAAATAGTTCAACAATACATGTTTACCAACATGTATTCTTTGAAAAACTTCAATGCTTTCACCTTCTCTTCTTCCCCAATCCCTTGATCATATTCCCCAAGAACTTGAAACCTTTTCTTGATTCAACCCGGTGTTCGTGCAATTCCCCTCGAGTTCTAAGGTTTTCGCGGTAAAGATGCTCCATATTGAGATCTTCCGGTACTTCACTAGAATGAGGAGGAGGAGGAGCTAAGTCTTCAAATTCATCCTCGAATGGGTTTGAGGATGGATGGGAATTACTCGAAGAGTGGAAATGAGAACTAGTACCTATGCCATCACCATCACTTGTTGGCATGTCCATGTCCTCATCATCCATCTCTTGATGAACAGATTTTCTCGATCCTCGATCACTTCTTGTCTTTCTAGCATATGCCTCTTGAATGGGCAACATAACCCGATGAACCGGGTAGAAGCGAGAAAGATCAAGGTGGGGAAAATCATGAGCAACCCTTTTGAAAAGGCGAGTTAGAAGCATAGCATAGGGAAGGTTTGTCTTGGGCTTCGAAAGGGCATAATTGATTCGTCGAGCGATATAGAATGCCAAGTTGTACTTGGTGGATGTAAAGATGCAACTCAACATATGCACCATACACGCTGGGATATGATCTCGGTTTCCAACAAGACAAAAGACATTCTCCCTAAGGATATTGGCCCATTGAACCATAAAATCCTTAAGGTCGCTAGAGAGCACTTCATATTGATTCAAATTTCGTACATTTGAATGAAGGCTTCTCACAACGTTACCATCACGCTCTTTCGAGACGATTTCAAGAATGAACTCTAGATCAATTTCGGTGTGGTCATTTGGAGGTTTATCGAAGGATTCCGAGAGAGCATCAAGTCTCCATTTATCCGTAAAACGACAAGTGCCTTCATAAGGCACACCGAGAATTTGACCAAAGTCTTCAAGAGAGTATTGAATTAATTGATCATTCAATACGAAACGAATGAAGATTTCTCCATTGTATTCAATCATGGAGTAGGTGCTAAAGAATTCAAGAAGGAATAAGGGGTAAATATCTTCTTCTATGTTGAGCAAGCAATCAAACCCCGAAAGCTCAAACATAGAAAGGATATAGACATAACCCGTTATTTCCTTGTCAACGACTCTACCCTCATGGAAACAACGAGTGGAAAGGGATGGAAACGCGTTTTGAAGATGGGGGAAGCATAGGTTTGGGAGATGTCGGGCATATAAACTTTAGTGAATTGATGATCTTTTTGATATTGAGAAGGCATGATTAAGTACCTAAATACAAACACAAGACAATATTTCTCCAATCACTCATATGAAAATCAAAAAGGAAAACGAAAAATGAAAATGTGTTATATCAATTTCTTGACAAACATAGGATTGAATCCATATCATTTTCATGTTCACAGTGTCTATTCCATCATTGACCAAGAACACATGATCTATGTTATATCAACAATGGATTAGAACATTGGTTTTTCAAAACAAGGTTTTTAGGTAAGCATTAACAATGTCATTACCTACTTGTTCATAGGTTCATCTCAAATCCATCATTCAACCAAAATCATTTAGCCTAAATTCGGATTTGTTCTACAAGTGGGTTTTAGTGAAATCTTAATGAATATCAACCTAAGTAATCATAGTAAGATTACCATGTCAACCCACATTCCTATTAAGGTTTTAATTCAATTTAAATTTTAAAAATCCCCAATTATGAAAGGATGAACCCTAGAACAAAATAGATGAAATTGAAAGAAAATACTTACAATTAATTGATGTTAGATGAAGGATGAGTGAAACCCACAACTTGGAATCAATTAATTTGAGTGATTGAAGTTTTTGGAAGCTTCAACAATGGAGGAAAAGGTAAAACCCGTTGGCTGTGTGTTTTTGGGAGAGAGAGAGAGTTTGGTTTGAAAAAGAATAAAAAACACAAACTGGCGCTCTGACAAAAGTTACTGCCCGCGGTACCTTGTCGATAAGGAACCGCGGGTTTGAGCCGCGGAGATAAGGAACCGCCTGCAGAGGCAGGTTTCTATCTCTGAAAAACGCCAAATTTTGAAAATCCAATTTTTCTAAAATACTTAAAATTAAATCATGAGCCTTTTAGAATATCATTGGATCATCATAACACTAAGCAATATGCCTTAACGAAGGATTACGAGTTAAATCAAGATCGAAAAGAACCGAAACGGACAAACGACTACTCGTAGCAAAACGACTAAGTGGAGAGAAATCAAGGGAAGTGAATCAAGACTAGGATCAATGCTCAAGGGATTAATGACAGTCTTCAAATAGTGGTAACGAGGAGCTTGTGTCATATATAGTGGTTTAAGACGTGCCTTTCCGGCGAAACGTTAAACGGCTTTGGTAATGAATAAGCACAAAGCAATTATTCAAGTATAGACTAAGATCACTTTCAATAATAGTCTTAGTCTAAACAAAAATATGAGCATGGTATTAATTCACTTTCTCTCCCACAAAGGGCCTACTAACCGTATGGGTGCAAACCATAGAAATCATGCTTGATACTTTAAGCTTCTACTAACTCACTCTACATCACCATAGTGAGTCAAGTATCCAAGCAATGAAGGTTTGAGAGGATAAAGGAAAAGAAGCATAAACCACAAATAAAAGTCAAGGCAAGGATGCCGAGAACAAGCACATAGTCAAGTAATGATCAAAAGAATGATCAAAGGGCGTGTGGGAGAACGAAAGCGTACCTTGGCCACAAAGAGAAATCCATGAAGGAATAAGTGCTATGCCCAATCAATGACTATGATGAGTACTAAGTCTTCAAGGACTAGTATCATTCCCAATCATCTTGGTATCATCATTCAAAGATGTTAAAGATCAATGAAGATGATTCTTCTACAAGTGCAAGTAACTCAATCCACAACCAATTAAGTGATTGATCTTCATGAGTACCTACACAAAGCAAGATGCAAACTAGTAGATACATTTCAAGAGTATATCTAAAATGCATAAAGGCTACTAATCTTAAGTGGGATGCAATATTATCAATTAAAAGACCTTTTTTCAAAGAAAACATAGTTTTGACCAAAGAGAAACTTTAGTACAACTAGACCTTCTAATTTGAGGAGACAATGGATCGATCCAAGTTTTAAAGTACAATATACTTCAAAGATCTTGAGTGACCATCGCTCTGATACCATTGTAGAAACTAGAAGGGGGGGTTGAATAGTTTCTCTTCGATTGGTGACCAAATTAAAATTGCTTTCAATTTGGTTTGTATCAAAACTATCTTTTACTTAAAGCTAAGTTGCATAATGATTAGGTTCAATTGAAATGCACTAGCAAGAATAATAAGCAAGTATAATGATAATGAAATAAGTAAAGAGCAAGGAAGGAGATAACCTAGTGGGAAGACACCACGATTTATAGTGGTTCGACAACGAGGATAAAATTAGGATTTTGCTAGGTTCAATTGTTCGTTTCTCGGTATCTTAGCGAATTGATTTCCGGCTTAAAGTACGACTCAGTTGATCTTGGTGAAACAAATATTTTTAGTTGTTTTTAAATAAAGGTGCAAAAAACAATTAAGTAAAAGTGCAATTAAAGTAAATCTAATTCTAATTAAAGTAAGTGCAAGTATTTAAAACGTGACTGAAATTAAAGGGCACTAAACGTAAATAACGCAAACTTAAATCTACCTAAGGCAAACTTAAAACGCAACTAAAACTTAAACTAAAGCAAGGCTAAAATAAAGCTAAGGCAAATAAACTTAAAGTGCAAGTAAGGAAAAAAGGCGGGAAAAATAAGGCTTGAAAATAAAGACAGAAATTTAAGAAACAGATAACAAAAACCTGAAAGAAATCCTTGATTCGGAAGTTTTGGTTCGGAAGATGTTGATTCGGAACTCTTCCGAATGAATTGCTTGACTCGGAAGTTCTTGAGTTCCGAATGAACCCTTTTGATCCGGAACTTTTTGAGTTCTGAATGAAACCTTCCTGATCCGGAACTTGTCCTTGGTCCGGAAGTTTTCGTCCGGAACTTTCGTTCGGAAGATTTCGTCCGGAACTTTCGTTCGGAAGTTTCTTGATTCGGAACTTTTGAGTTGATCCGGAACTCTTCCGGATGAAGCCCCCTTGATCCGGAACTTTCGTTCGGAAGACTTGACTCGGAACTTTTCCGGATGAAGCCCACTGGTTCGGAACTTTGAATGTTCCGAATGAAAGAACTCCTTCTCTTGGCTCGGAACTTACCTGGGAATACAATAACAGAAACAAACACCCCGAAGAACAAGGGATCACAATAACACGAATCTAACCACAAATTTAACCAAAATCAAACACAAGATTAAACTAAACTAATAACAAAACATTCAATAATCATTAACAAACAATCTAAATCAACAAAACTAACAAATGTAATCACAATAATTAAAAACCCACTTGATCAAAATAAGAACATGAACATGAACACAAACATAAACATAAAAATCAAAGATTAAGAAAGGTAGATAGGAGATTAACAAGATAAAATAAAGATTGACAAGAATTAAATGGAAACTTACTTGAAATTAAAGGAATTTAAGGTGCAAGACAAGGTATTTAAATTGACAAGTATTTAAATTGACATGAATTAAAAGGTGCAAGGTAAGTAAATGGTGGAAGACTAATTGTCACACTTAGCCAACAAAGAAAATAATTAACTATCCTGAACTATATATAGGGGAGGATTAGGAAGCTTCCTCCCCTCCTTCCTTTCTTCTTAATTGCGTCATTAGGTCCCTAAGCCTTTAATCTTCATTAATTGCACCATTAGTCCTTTATTCTTCTAATCTTCTTTAAATTTGGACTCTAATGACTTGTGGCTCGGGATTTCTTTTGAACTCGTCTTTTAATTCTTCAATAAAGTAGACTTGAGTTCTTCGGCTTTAAGTAAACTTCCGTCTTTTGACTTTTTCTTCGATAAATCTTCAGAATTGGTCTTGGACTTCCGTTCTTTTTGCACTCTTGACTTCTTGACTTCGTCTTTTCATCTATTTCTTCAATAAAAGCCCGTGAATGCCCGTGTTTTCTCCACTTTTCACCTTTTCGTCCTAAATCACAACAAAAACACAAACCACGCATAATTCCGACATAAAAGACATAAAATACACGTTTTGGCTCGGTTATTATTGTAATTAAGTGGTAAAGAGGATGGGTGTTTACACACCTATCAAATCCCCTACACTTGACCATTGCAATGTCCTCATGCAATGCATTAGTTACAAAGCAAGTTTACATTTTTCATCATAATTAATCCACGTTGGCCTTTATTAACGAGCTAGAAAATTATAAACATTCAAAGTAAAGAAATCAAAAGCATACCTTGGGTTTTGAAAATGTCATGAATGATCATCATCCTCAAGTTTTCACTTTCTCCAAACCAAGCTTAAAAACGAGATCATTGTTATTATAAGTTAGCAAACTAACACGAACTCATGTGGGCCAATTATTCACTTAGACTCCTTTATTCCTAGGTGTATCTCTTATATTTTATTGTTGTCTTGAATGATCACGAGGATGCATTGTTTGACTTATTTCGATAGTTATTTAGGCCGAAAATAAAGTGAACGATTTAATCAATAGTTAGCTAAAGGACAAAATCTTTTAAAACTGCTTCTCGGGACCTCATAAAGTTCATATCTTGGCATAACTCGCTTCGCGATTTGAGACCTTTCTCGGACCGATATTTGGCAGCGACTTTATACTTCAAACCTTGAGATACGTTCATGAAATAATGGTCTTCTCTTCATATAGTAATTTCTTCACTTGAAGTTTATAGAGATTCATACTTGGACCACGACTTCTTCATTTTTCTCCAATCTTTATTTTGGACTTTGATATACAATGATCCGCCTCCTTTTATGACTTGGATCTATTTATCCTCATACCTTGTTAGGGTCTTTTCGGATACACTTCTCCATGACTTTTGGGAGTTTTTGCTTTTCGTCGTGTGTCTCGATCCTTCATATTGATTTTTGATAAATGATTCTTCACATCACTTTGGATCTTTAGCAACAAAATATAGCCCTCATGCCTTGTTAGGGCCTTTTCGGACTCGCCAATCTTCGCATCCCGCTTCAATAAGTTATGCCTTGGCTATGAACTCTAATCCATACCGAGCAACTTTTAAATGATCTTGGGCTAGAAGCTAAGTAACTTTTCAAATCGTACAACCTTATTTATTGTAGATAAATTTATTAGCAGGCGATGGGAGAATAGGCTTATAATTAACTCACATAAATTCCCGAAAGAATACCGAACTTATAATTGGCTCTATCATCTCTCGTTCTCCACAGTTTAAAATCTCAAGGAATGAGACTCGTGGATGCTTAGCCTATTAAATCAAAGTTTTGGGTTTTCGAGTCGCCTATAGGATCTTACAAACTCTTAGACTTTTTCAAGTTTAGAAATCGCATTTTAAAGTTCCCTTGATAAACGACTCTCTAGGATCAATTATAGGAACTTGCGAAAAGTTCTTGTTCTTAACCCGTGAGAGTTTAAGACTTTCGCGTTTTATAGCTCCCTATATAAAAGCCTAGCAAAACTTGATTTAAACACGTTAAGGATACTAGCTAGAGTAACTTAGATAAGTAAACTCGGGTTGAGTCAAAAGATTCACAACGTTTGAAAATTAAAACCACTTATTAAATATTTATTCTAGCAAAGAAAGAAAAAATAAGTATACAAAGGGCAAAACTAATAGGCCAAAATAGATCAAAAATTTTGAAAAATGTCGAAAAATTGATTTTTCTATTAAAATGAGGACAAATACAAGGAAAAGGCCACTTAACTTCGATAGAAGTCCCCCCTACACTTAATATAAACATTGTCCTCAATGTTTAAGCATGTGGGAGTAAACTCCCCTACACTTAGGACATTGTGCACTTTGTTTAAATCTCGCTAAGGAAAAGACAACTAAAGAGATTCCTATTTTAATATTGAGAAAATATAAAATAGTGAATCGAAAAGAGTTTAGGATAGAACCGGGAAAATGGAACAAAGAATCACGGGTCGTCAAGAATCATCAAGAGTGTGTCTTTGAAGCTCGAGTCCCTGATTAAGAGATGAGAGGAGAGGAAATAGCAAACCAACGGGTCTCCCCTACACTTAGGATAAAGAAAGCTAAAAGATAGATACATGGGTTGCCTCCCAAGAAGCGCTTGATTTTTGATAACCGAGTCGTGAGCCTGACTCGACCTTGATCATCATAGGAAGAAGCATGAAACATATCCACCAGGATCAAAGACATAGTTTTTGTCCATCAAATAGCACAAGCTTAAGGCGAACAAGGCAAGCCAAAGAAGAGTAGGCAAGGTTCCCTTAAGCAGCGATGGAGCACGGTGGAAGCAAGGGTGAAGTGGTGCAAGCAGATTTCCATAAGTTCCAAAGATATTTCCTTTTATTTCATCAGGTGGATACTGAGATGGCTTAAAGATTGCAATACCTGGATCGAACACCTTTTCCTTTAGGGGAAAATAGCACTCAGGCTCAGCAGAGTGTGAAGAAGATCCGCGAAGAAGCACAACCTCGTCCTCAGAAGTGGGACAAAGAGGTGTTAAATCATATGTGTTGCGGATATTGGTGTCGACCGGTTTCTTCTCCTTAGAAAGAATGTGCTTCAAATCCAAAGTAGGATCAAGACGATAATCTTCAAAGTCATAAGGAGGAGCATCACTCTCATGAGTGAAGTAAGTGTTGAGAAATTCAGAGAAGTCTTCCTCAAATGAGTAATCGTCCAAAGTAGGATCGAGTGATGGCGGAGGATCTTCATCATGTGAAGAATCGCTCGAAAGAGTATCGGCCTCATCAAAATCATCGAAAGTGGGCATCTCGGGATACTCAGAAGTACAATCATCAAAATCATCCGAATTTGAGCTAGAATCATCATCATCATAAGCATCAAAGACCGGTGGAGAATCATAAATGGGAGAAGGTTCCAAATTGGATAGAGAATCATACACATCATCATTAAAAAGTGGATTATCAATGCAAGAGTCGAATAGAGGATTGTCGTAGACGACAAAGTCATCAAGCACATTAATCATATTCATTGATTCTCGTCCAAAAGATTTGCCTGTAAGCTTCCCCATTTTGAAAACTTGTGCATCATCCTGACTCTTAAGATTAACTCACCTTCGGCCACATCCACTAAAGCTCGTCCGGTTCTCAAGAATGGCCGACCAAGTATTAAAGGAATACGAGGGTCCATTTCATAATCAACAACGACAAAATCGACCGGGAAAGTAAATGTGCCAACTTTGATAAACACGTCTTCGGCTATACCAACAAGGTAAGAGAGAGTGCGATTTGCAAGTTCAAGAGTCATCTTTGTTGGAGTGAGGTCGGGCAATGATAGTGTTTTCCAAACACTCAATGGCATCAAATTAATACTGGCCCCGAGATCAGCAAGGGCAGTAAATTCTTCAGTTTTGTTGAACATGCAAGGCAAAACAAAACGACCGGGATCTCCAAGCTTTTCCGGAAGTTCTCTAAGAATAACTGCAGAGCAGTTTTCATTTAAGCGTGTGTTGGCGAGTTCAATCAGCTTCTCCTTCTTGTTAAGCAATTCCTTAAATGCTTTAACAAATTTGGGCATGTGGACAAGTGCTTCAAGAAAGCTAATGTTGAAGTTCATCTGAGAAATCATCTTGATATAGTTAGACACTTGGCAGTCATTCTTGGTTAGCAAGTTAGGCTTGTCCAAGCGAGAAGGATATGGGATGTTGGGTTTATAGGTGGAAGGTGTAGTTGGTGAAGCAGGTAAAGGTTGAGATGTTGAAGGGTCCTTCCTAGGTACATCGTCATGACGAGGCGGAGACGGTAATGGTGCACTAATACTAGGTGTAGGAGGAGTAGATGATGGGGGTGGGATTGGTGGATCGACAATGGTAATCCCAATACGGGTAGTAATAGCACTCACATTAGCTCGCGGATTAGTGACGGTGTTTGAAGGTAGAGAACTTGAAGTAGAAGGTTGAGTGGAGGGCAGGAAACTAGCCAACAGATTCTTTAATTCATTCGTTTGAGTGCTGAAGGAGGATTGAATATTATCGCGAACCTCGGATCTTATCTCATTTCCTTGCTTCGTGATATCTCCTTTCAAATTGATTATTTGGCTATGTAGATTCTTGATTTGCTCACCTTGGGTTCTCATGATGGCTTCAACATCGGGGTTAATGGGTGGGTTATGTTGGGCGGGTGGGTTATAAGGATTAGAAGCTCTTGGTGGGATTTGGTTGCTTCTATTGTAGTTGTTGGCGGGGTTTTGGTTTTGAGGAGAAAAACCGGGTGAAAGGTAGTTGTTTGACCGGTAACTCAGCAGATTTCTATCCCCTTGAGGTCGAGCTTGGTAATTTTCCGGTGAATAATTACCATAAGCTGCATACACATTTTCCGGATTTCCTTGTGTCGAAGGACAATCAGTGTATGAGTGAGGACCGCCGCATGTTTCACAAGGAGCAGCAACAACTTTAACTTGTTATTGTTGTTGGTTTGAAGCCAAGAGTTGCATACTTTTGTTCATTTCAGTCAGCACATGGGTGAGTTCGGTCATATCAGGGTTTGCTGAGGTGGAGGAAACATTGACTCTCGGGTTGTTCCTAGAAGAAGCAGAGGAATCCCAGTTTTTGTGGTGAGTAGTCATGTTCTCAATTAACTCTCTACACTCCTCGGGTCTCCTTTTCATGAATGTGCCACCGGCGGCTGCATTAATCGTATCACGATCTCGAAAAGTCAATCCGTTGTAGAAAGTATCAATCAATGTGATGGGAAGCATGTTGTGGTTTGGACATCTATCGATCAAGACATTATATCTCTCCCAAGCATCAAAAAGAGATTCATCAGGATCTTGCATGAAACCGCTGATTTGATTGCGAAGGCTCGTGACCATGGATGGTGGAAAGTAGCGCGATAAAAAGCGTTGAGTCATGTCATCCCAAGTGTGAATAGAATTCTTCGGGAGACGATCAAACCATTTCTCGGCATGATGCGATAAAGTATGTGGAAAGAGTTGTAGGCGAAGAACATCCATTGTGGCACCAGGCAACTTCATGCTTTGGGTGATTGTAATGAACTTGTCGAGGTGTTTGTTGGCATCATCATCAGGCAATCCACGGAATGGGTTTGTTTGCACTTGCTGAATCATGTGGTGCTTCAACGAAAACTCAGGAGCGTTGATTTGCATCGGCGCAATCGGTCCTCCTCGTCCAAACATGGTAGGTTGACAAAGCTCTTCCATTGTCCTAAGATCGGGCTGTGGAAGAACATTGTTGTTATTATTGAGGTGCGGTGGATTATTGTTGTTGTTAACACCTGACATACTTAAGTCTTCTTGAGTCTCGGGCTCTTGATAATTAGAAGATCTAGTACGCATACACCTGAAAATGCAAAAGAAAAAGAAACCAAACACAAAGACAATATATATACACAATAAATGTAAAATCTTTTTGGATTTTTGAAATTTTTAATTTTTATAGATTTTTATCAATTTTAATTTTTATGGTTTTTTGAATTTTTTATGCAAGAAAAATAACGCTCACAAGTGAACGGATCCCAAAAAGCAACGCGTCTCTCACAGAAAACCGTTAATCTTTACGAAAAGAGCCGGCAGCGGCGCCATTTGAAATTAGGATTTTGCTAGGTTCAATTGTTCGTTTCTCGGTATCTTAACGAATTGATTTCCGGCTTAAAGTACGACTCAGTTGATCTTAGTGAAACAAATATTTTTGGTTGTTTTTAAATAAAGGTGCAAAAAACAATTAAGTAAAAG
Organism: Glebionis coronaria; assembly: GCA_025667525.1. Lineage (NCBI taxonomy): Eukaryota > Viridiplantae > Streptophyta > Magnoliopsida > Asterales > Asteraceae > Glebionis > Glebionis coronaria. The sequence continues at coordinate 414,565,105 of CM046876.1, forward strand.
TGCAATTAAAGTAAATCTAATTCTAATTAAAGTAAGTGCAAGTATTTAAAATGTGACTGAAATTAAAGGGCACTAAACGTAAATAACGCAAACTTAAATCTACTTAAGGCAAACTTAAAACGCAACTAAAACTTAAACTAAAGCAAGGCTAAAATAAAGCTAAGGCAAATAAACTTAAAGTGAAAGTAAGGAAAAAAGGCGGGAAAAATAAGGCTTGAAAATAAAGGACAGAAATTTAAAAAACAGATACTAACAAAAACCTGAAAGAAATCCTTGATTCGGAAGTTTTGGTTCGGAAGATGTTGATTCGGAACTCTTCCGAATGAATTGCTTGACTCGGAAGTTCTTGAGTTCCGAATGAACCCTTTTGATCCGGAACTTTTTGAGTTCCGAATGAAACCTTCCTGATCCGGAACTTGTCCTTGGTCCGGAAGTTTTCGTCCAGAACTTTCGTTCGGAAGATTTCGTCCGGAACTTTCGTTCGGAAGATTTCGTCCGGAACTTTCGTTCGGAAGTTTCTTGATTCGGAACTTTTGAGTTGATCCGGAACTCTTTCGGATGAAGCCCCTTTGATCCGGAACTTTCGTTCGGAAGACTTGACTCGGAACTTTTCCGGATGAAGCCCACTGGTTCGGAACTTTGAATGTTCCGAATGAAAGAACTCCTTCTCTTGGCTCGGAACTTACCTGGGAATACAGTAACAGAAACAAACACCCCCGAAGAACAAGGGATCACAATAACACGAATCTAACCACAAATTTAACCAAAATCAAACACAAGATTAAACTAAACTAATAACAAAACATTCAATAATCATTAACAAACAATCTAAATCAACAAAACTAACAAATCTAATCACAATAATCAAAAACCCACGTGATCAAAATAAGAACATGAACATGAACACAAACATAAACATAAAAATCAAAGATTAAGAAAGGTAGATAGGAGATTAACAAGATAAAATAAAGATTGACAAGAATTAAATGGAAACTTACTTGAAATTAAAGGAATTTAAGGTGCAAGACAAGGTATTTAAATTGACATGAATTAAAAGGTGCAAGGTAACTAAATGGTGGAAGACTAATTGTCACACTTAGCCAACAAAGAAAATAATTAACTAGCCTAAACTATATATAGGGGAGGATTAGGAAGCTTCCTCCCCTCCTTCCTTTCTTCTTAATTGCGTCATTAGGTCCCTAAGCCTTTAATCTTCATTAATTGCACCATTAGTCCTTTATTCTTCTAATCTTCTTTAAACTTGGACTCTAATGACTTGTGGCTCGGGATTTCTTTTGAACTCGTCTTTTAATTCTTCAATAAAGTAGACTTGAGTTCTTCGGCTTTAAGTAAACTTCCGTCTTTTGACTTTTTCTTCGATAAATCTTCAGAATTGGTCTTGGACTTCCGTTCTTTTTGCACTCTTGACTTCTTGACTTCGTCTTTTCATCTATTTCTTCAATAAAAGCCCGTGAATGCCCGTGTTTTCTCCACTTTTCACCTTTTCGTCCTAAATCACAACAAAAACACAAACCACGCATAATTCCGACATAAAAGACATAAAATACACGTTTTGGCTCGGTTATTATTGTAATTAAGTGGTAAAGAGGATGGGTGTTTACACACCTATCAGAGGCTCTATCCTCGTTTCTACTCCACTCCTCGAGTACACCTACTCGAGATTTCCACTATATCCACAAGCTCCCTTCTCGGCGGAGAAAACCTTACATCGTTGCTTACATTATTTTCCGACACTAAGCTAAATGTCGAGACCTAATCTTTAGCTAGGACCAATCTACACGACGTTTCCTACTTCACAATTTAACGACATAAGGCTAGATGTCGAGTTCTAATCTTAAGGTAGAACCAATCTTCACGACGTTGCCTACTTCACCAATTTACGACACAAGGCTAGATGTCGAGTTCTAATCGAAAGCTAGAACCAATCTTCACGACTCTTCACTTTGAAGCTAAGTGAGAACTTCACACAACACAACTTCTAATCACTTTAAAGTTTAGTGAGAACTCACAAGACACAACCACATCACTTTATAGTTTAGTGAGAACTCCTAATCAAATCTATTACAACTCAACTAGACTTATCCAAGTACACACATGTAGCTTGGATTTACACAACACAAATCCAAGCAAACACATATGCAATGGATGTACACAACAAATCCAAGTATTTAAAAATAACTTGGATGAACACAACTAGTCCAAGTATTCATAAATACATTAGATTGACCTAAAACAAAAGGGTATCATGATGAATATGACTAGCTCCTAAATTCATCTTTATCACTACACTAGTGAGTAAGTGATCTTCTCATTGGACATGGTAAAGGAGGGGATCAAGAGGATAATCATATGTAAACATCCTTAACAAATTAAGTGATCAATTACTAATGATTATGCTATAGAGAATAGAAAAAGGGCTGAGAAAAACGTCCAAGAGGCTTGCTGGAAAATGTGATTTGACTCACTATTTAAAGGAGACAAAGTTACAACGGATCTATAACGGCTACTGTGCGCGGTACCTTATCTCACCCCGCGGTACCTTATCGCTAAGGTACCGCGTAGGTACTTAAGGTACCGCCACTAGACTCCGCTCCATTTTTTGTCTTTTAGTGGGGCGGGAATATCTGAGGTATTTGAACCCTTAAAAGGATATTCTAACAGCATTTGGAATATGCCATTTTCAAATTTTCAATTTCCATTTTAATAAAACATTTTCTAAAAAAGAAAGTTTATTAAAAAGTCTTTTGTCTTATTAACAAAAGTGAGTTTTAAGGATAATCATTTTGATGATCACTAAGTATGATTAAGAAAGGTTAGTGATATGATTATTACCTTGATGATAGTGTTAGTTAAATAATTCATTTTGTGTTTCTACACTAAATGTGTTGTATGGTTTGTTGTGATCAAAACTAAGAAAGATTAGTTAACACTAATAATGTTTTTAGGCATTACTTGCATTAACACAATGGATTAACACAACTAATTCAAGTATTCACAAATACATTGGATCTACACAATATTGATCCAAGTATACATATATATACATTGGATATACACAAGATTGATCCAAGTATACACATATACATTGGATCTACACAAGACACAAATAAAAATGATGAACATGATGATCTTCATCAAAACTTCATCTTTAATCACATCACAAGTGTGTGACTGATCTTCTCTTCGCACTTAAGAAGATGAGGAGATTGAAGGAGAGAATCACATCTTAAACAAGATTAATCTAAACTAACTAATCAAGGGTTTAAAGATGTATTTGAAGAAACTGTGCAAAAAGGGTTAAAAGAAAACCTGGAAATGATCCACTATTTATAGGACAACATTGCAACGGTTTCCTTATCTCTACCCGCGGTACCTTATCAATAAGGAACCGCGAGTTCCTTTAAGGAACCTCCGCATTGGAGTCCGTGCAAATTTTTCCTTTAGTGGGGATATGCCATCTGGGGTAGTTTATACCCTCAAAGGATATTCCTTTGGCATATGGAATATGCCAAATTCAAATTAAAGAATATTCTTTGGAATATACCTTAGGGAATATTCTTTGGAATATTCCAAATTCAAATTTCTATTTTTTTTAATAAAACATTTTCTTAAAGATAAAGTTAATTAAAAATTACTTTGTCACTTTGTATAAAAGTGAGTTTTAAGAAAATATTAATCCTTGATCACTTAGTTAGGTTAATGACATGTTTGTACATACCTTGAGTAATTCATGCCGAATGCAATCTTGGAGGTGTCGAGAGAAGTATACAAAGTATTCTTGAGTGATTACGAGTACCTTAACATTTTACATAATGTATTGCGAATTATACGTTTGTTATCAACAAAACATAAAGAGATTATATCGACAAAGAATCGTAATGTTTGCACTAACAATCTCCCCCTTTTTGATGATGACAAACAAGTAAACCGCAACACATATTAAAATGCATAAGTTACTCGTTTACACTTACTTCTCCCCCTTTTGTCGAATCAAAAAGGTAGTCTTCATTTGTAGAAGAGGAGGATTGACTTGCGTTTGAGAGGCGAGAATCCAAACCATAAACCCATCATACAAAAATATTGAGCTTGCATCATCCTAGTGAAGTCTTCAATCACCATAGGTTAACCAACTCGAAGCATAATAATATGCTTATCTACGAGTGTCCAAAATGCATTACTTGCAAGATGTTCGATGAATGCAATTTGAGTGAGTCAACGATCGCAAATGTAATGACTTGAACTCTTGCAAATGCTCCGCCTTGATATGAGCTCCCCATTGCTTGAGGCACCAACAAAGCAAGAATAGTGACGAGCTACAAAAATGGGTTATAAGTGTCCTACAAAACAAGGTTAGTAGACAAGAGCATATATAAAAAGAGATGTCACCCAAACGGGGATGATAAACAAGTCGTTTGCACAAACAATAACAAGCAAAGAAGTGTGCATGCGATGCTATCAATCCAAAAACAAATCAAAGGAGAGGATCTTGACAAGATCATTTCACAATTGTAATGATAATATGTCAAAGGGTAAAAAGCTTAGAATTTTTGGAATCACCCAAGAAAGTTCAAGATTTAACCATCAACTCTCAAAAAAAAACAAGGAGAGAATTTTGAGGAAATCAATTCAAAATTGTTGGAGTAGAGGTAGAAAAGAAACATCCAAGAATTTGAAGATATCATCTCAAGGTGTTAAAAACTTAGAATTGATGGAATCACCCATACCAATTGTAAAATTTAACCGCTATCAACTCTCAAAAAGAGGAACAAAAATATCTCAACCTAGAGAAATTTTTGAGCAAAAAAAATAAAAGAAAACCAAAAGCGGATAAATCGACGCTTTAAAAAAATTCGGGATATAGGATATTATAGGCAAAAAGGCGTATGAATGTCGACACCAAATGGTGCTTAGCTTACGATAAACTACATGCTCATAGTTTCGTAGCTCTTCTCAATCATTATGGATGTTCAAAGAACAATTACATGATGAGGAAATGGTAAGGCTCGACTCAACTTAGTTTAGAAAGACTAGAATAAAGAGACTCGACTTAGAGAGGCATGATTAAAATAAACCAAGAGAAACTCAATCAAAGAAGTTAAGGATAACTTCACAAATTGATTCATGAATACTATACCTTAGAAGGAGATAGTGAAATCTAGAAAGAAAATGAGAGAAGAAACTCAAAAGAATCTCAAGAAGACATGAAGAGTTAGTACAAAATCTAACACATAATCAAGTAAGCACATAGGATAATTCATGCAATGCCTAATGAAGTCTACAATAAACCAATGTACAGAAGGTGCGCAATTAACACATATGGCATGCAAGAAACATGATTACTTAAAAAGAGAAGACTAAGTAAAACATGTTAGCACGTAGCATTTAAGGACATGCATGAGTTAGACACATCTAAGAGATATTATATCGGAATTGCTTGACAAAGACAAAACCTTTATAATAAGCATGCATTCATTAACTAATCAATTAAGCATAAAGCATACGGATAAGCAAGAAGATATATAAGCAAGTAGCGTACAAGCAAGTCATCTATCTAGATATCACAAATCAAGCTACATGTACTGTAAATCTCCAATAAGATTCCTAATTCTTATTAGTTTAAGAAAAGGACTCAAAATAAGAGAAAAGAAAGAAACATAATTACAAGAAGATCCAAGACTCAAAGAAAAATCATGTTGAAAAACATGAAAGGAAATACAAGAGAATAAAGATAATACAAAGATGTATAAAAAAACAAGCCTAAAACTTAAGCATAATCTAAACTAACTAATCAAGGGTTTAAAGATGTATTTGAAGAAACTGTGCAAAAAGGGTTGAAAGAAAACCTGGAAATGATCCACTATTTATAAGACAACATTGCAACGGTCAAAAACATCTGCGGTTCCTTATCTCTACCCGCGGTACCTTATCAATAAGGAACCGCGGGTTCCTTTAAGGAACCTCCGCGTTGGAGTCCGTGCAAATTTGTCCTTTAGTGGGGATATGCCATCTGGGGTAGTTTATACCCTCAAAGGATATTCCTTTGGCATATGGAATATGCCAAATTCAAATTAAAGAATATTCTTTGGAATATACCTTAGGGAATATTCTTTGGAATATTCCAAATTCAAATTTCCATTTTTCTTTTTAATACAACATTTTCTTAAAGATAAAGTTAATTAAAAATTACTTTGTCACTTTGTATAAAAGTGAGTTTTAAGAAAATATTAATCCTTGATCACTTAGTTAGGTTAATGACATGTTTGTAAATAACTTGAGTGATTCATGCCGAATGCAATCTTGGAGGTGTCGAGGGAAGTATACAAATGTATTCTTGAGTGATTACGAGTACCTTAACATTTTACATAATGTATTGCGAATTATACGTTTGTCATCGACAAAACATAAAGAGATTTTATCGACAAAGCATCGTAATGTTTGCACTAACAATATGGTTTTAATATGTGTAATGGCACACCCAAGTTTATCCCAATAAAACTCCATCGAAGGACAGGGAAGTATCGCCTTTCTTTATCAATAAACTGTATCTGCTATCTAAATCTGTGCCTGGGGGAAAGTATATGTTTAGTTGTCACATGCTCTTTCTATAGTTTTTGAGAGGATTTACTAATAAGAAAACATAGTTTTATTTTTGTGATCATAAACTAACTACATTTTAGCTCGAGATATTCAAAAGGAACATAATTTCTTGTCAGACATGCCCTTTTATTGCAACGACACTGTTGCTCTGTGATTCGATAGTCTAGTCTGGCGAGATGTGCGAATGAGGAAACATATCAATCATTTGTTCTAGAGAAACAAAAATATAAGTTACTGAAAGGTCAAACTAATGACGACAGACCGTAAGTTGTTGTGTGTGCAGAATTGGTTTGTACACGTTTTGATCCTTAAATTATCTAAATTCGAGGATCATGATATAGAAATCTAAATCACCTATCTTTTCTACAGGTCGTGGTTTGCACAGTTGAGGCCACTTTAGATGATAAGTGCTAGTTCATGTTTCATTTTTTTACATCTTGCTCATGGTTCTCAACAATATGTTGGATTAGAAAGCAGGTAACTATATTTATAATGTCGTAAATATACGACATTAATCCATGTTTACCTTTTTATGTTGAGAGGTTAACATGAATTAATGTCGTATACTAATAAGTTGCTAACTAGTTAAACAAGCATCTTTTAAATATAGAAAATTGGCTATGGATTAATAAGTTGTACTTCATATAACACGTATCACTCGAGACATACAAAGACCTCAAGAAGGTTGTTGTATACAGAGCATTCACACACATACTGTCAGTCAAAAGAACATGATATCTTGTCACATCTATAGTCTTAGTTCAGGTATTATTCTTAGAAAAAGAACATGATAAACTTAACTAATGGTTTTGGATTTGCATTCTAAAAAACCTGTCATACAAATAGATTCTCAGTTGGTAAAAAAAAATTAAAAGATTCCCATCCTTTCTATCAATTTTACAACTCTGTGGTCTTACTTAAAAGTCAGCCCCACGCAGATTGCACGTTCAAAAGGTATATTCGTTTTACCATATGTTTTTTAGTGTAACTTTAAAAAGTTGTGTAGCATAGTTCTCTAAATTGTGTGGAGTCTACTATTTTCCAGGATTAGGAGTAGAAACTGAAGGGTCTCATTCAAGCACTGCGAACTGTGAGTGACAACCTCACCCGATTCAGATGCCTTTCAAAGACACTTTCAGCTGTGTACTATGAATTTTGTTTTTGTGTAGTGAGATAAAACTAGCAAAACACCCCTTCTGCTGCAAAAGGGGTGTTTGGCTCTGATGAACGAGGTAAGTGTTAATTGAATTTATTTTTAGGTAACTTTATGAAGATACTCATTATAAATTGTTAGATATAGTCTGTTAGGGATTTTTCAGCTTGCTAATTGTGTATTTTAACGCCCATAAGTAGCGCCAATATGAGTAATTTGTGGATTTAGGGGGTGTTTGGATGTGCCTTTATAAGTGTAGCTTTATGTGTAATAATGATTCTTTGCAGATAGAATTATGGTAAAGCAAGATTTGCTAGGTTCCCTTGATTTAAATATCACTAAAGCTTTGTTTTTACCATTACATAATTTCGGTCTGAATTTCTCGAAACACTTTCACCTATTTCCAATAGTACCTCCGGAGGTATGTTTATCTACACTTACTTCACTTAATGACGATCCGAGACTCAATCATCATTGTATGTAAATCCTACATTGAAATTGGACGATAAGGTAAAATGCTTTGTAACATATTTATCTTTGGCTAATGACACATATGTCATTAATAAACAATATCACGTCGTTGTTTGTAGACGATTTCAAAAGGAGTTGGTGAATGGTATTGCGACAATATCCATGTAGAAAAGGTAATTTGATCTAATTTGTTTTATGATGTATTACATTATTCTTAAACTCATTCTAAAAACCAGAATAAGTAATGATATACATATTTACTACAGCTTAATTCAAAGATGATTATTAAAAGCTTCTCTTTGTTTCGTTGTTATTTGCATGAAAAAAGATGAAATGTTAAGTACAAAGTAGTAACAAGTTTTATTTGATACGGCATGACGCTGCCAAAAAATATCGCGAAAGAAGTGAAGAATGTGAAATACTTGACTTAATCGCAAATGGCCTCAAGCTAGAGCCAAGAAAGGAGTTCACAAGGCCTCAAGCAATGAAAATGCTGGCACAATATTCTAGCTAAACAAATGTCCATGGTATTTTTCCCATGTACACATGAGTATTGGCAGGAACCCCATTGGATTCCATGAACTCACTGACCCACAACTTATATAAATTCCAAGAGCTACGTCAATTTATCAGCATAATGTTGTTGACTTATTACACGTAATTTTCTATCATAGGAGCGTTATATCGCCCAAAAGTATTAGAGTTTATTATTCCCCATAATCTCATTCAATATCATTAACCAAATATATATGCCAACATCAGTCGGTTCACAGATGGGTTAAATAAACATAACGGGCCTTGGGCCTAGATAACAAATACTGCTAATACTCCCCCGCAGTTGGAACGGGAGGTCTCCGAACATTCAAACTGGAACGAAATTCGAGAAACAAAGCACTTGGGAGACCCTTAGTAAATATATCAGCATACTGAAACCGGAACAGAACATGGAGCACATGAAACTGACTGGAAGCAACATAGTCACCAACAAAATGAATGTCAATCTCAATATGTTTAGTGCGCTGATGTTGAACAGGGTTAGTGGATAAATACACGGCACTAACATTCTCACAATAGACAAGAGTAGCAGTGGTAAGTGGAGTATGCAACTCAAGCAAAAAATTCTGAAGCCACGCAGTCTTAGCAACAACATTTGCAACACCACGATATTCTGCCTCAGCACTAGATCGAGATAGTGTGACCTGCCGCTTAGCAGACCAAGATAAAATATTATCACCAAGGAACACACAATACCTGGAAGTGGATCGTGTGAGGTGTGCGTAAAAAACTATGGCCCGTGTTTGTCACGGGTAGAGGTTGTCCATTGCCAACAAATACCGACTTATAAATGCTTTGATTGCTAAAATATGTGAGCATACATGTGTTGGCAGCCACATGAGAAGAGGCATCGATATCCATATTCCATACGGGTTCCTGAAGAGTCATAGTTTGAAATGCCTGCGGGAGCATGGTAGCTTGAGCCGGGTAACCATTTTGCCCTGGATAAATAATAGCTTGACTACCTGGTATAGGAGCTGAACCAAAATAAGGACTTGAAGCTTGTTGGGCCGAAGTGTGATGGACCGGAGGTGGCTGGGTCATAACATGTTGGGCCGGTGTAACAGTTGCGATGTGAGCCTGTGGAATTTGTTGGGCCGATATAGGAGAGTGAGCCTGATATGAGTTTGTGCCAACATCATAATGAAAATACAAAAATCCCATATTAGGATGCATGGAATATGGGTTATAGTGACCATTTGGTAGTGGGCTTGAGTGAACAGTAGGACCAGTAACATTGGAACGTGAATTAGTTTGTGTCCCACGTGAAGAATTTTTATTCTTTGATTCTCGAATGGTATTGGTTCCCATGGACTTGTTATTTACGCTAGGTGGTGTAACAGTAGGACGTGGCCTTAAATCTTTATCACCATGCACAAATTTACAACGACCCCCGTAAGTGCAAGAGCCTCGTTGAAAATTACGACAAACATCAAAACCCGAGTTACCCATGGTGTTGCCTTTATCATTTTTGGTAGTGGTTGCAACAAGAACTGTAGGAGACGATATAGTATTATGAAAAAGAGAGTTACCATTCGATTGTTGAGACATGTCACTTTCTTCAAGAAACATCAATGATCGTAGATCATCAAAGGTAGGGGCCTTTTCTCGAAGACGAATAACACGAGCCGCATCCGGATACTTTCTACGAATCCCATTGATGGCGTAAGTCACAAGGCTAGAGTCTTTTACAGGTGAACCAAGATTGGAAAGCGATAGACTTTTGATTTTATTTGTTGAAAAAAATCAGTGATCGATGAATTTCCAATAGCCATATTGCGTATCTCATTGTCAAGTTGAGTAATACGATCATCCTTATTGTCGTGAAAAAGGTCTTTCAATCGCTTCCAAAGTCCATGCGCAGTAGAATCAACATCAACAACCATCTCCACAAGTTTGGGAAATATGGTGGAGTAAATCCACATGACAACTAATGAGTCGTTAGATTTTATGAAGGGGACCAATAGTGGATGTGCTTGCCGATGACGGGCGTCAAGATGACGATGCACTTCATAAGTTTTGAAGAATCGTTGAAACAAAGAGCTCAAAGAATTGTAGTTTAACTTATCAAGATCAAGGGGGTGGGGATGCACGCCTTGATGCTTACAATCGAATAAGCTTTATCGATTGGTTGGTTTGGTGGTGAAGGTGCTCCTGTCATGATGCTTATGACAAGGTATATGCAAAGATAAGCAAAAGTAAACAAGCTGTTATGCTACAACAGCAGGAAAAAAACAAGCTGTTATAACAAGTGGTGATGCTAGAGCAGCAGAAAAAAAGAAAATGTGATTTTAGGGTTAGGGTTTTAAGAGGATCGATATTGACTTGATACCATATTAGAGTTTATTATTCCCCATAATATCATTCAATATCATTTACCAAATATAAATGCCAACATCAGTCAGTTCACAGATGGGTTACATAAACATAACGGGCCTTGGGCCTAGATAACAAATACTGCTAATAAAAAGCTCATGATCAACCAAACAATATTCAAACAACTATAAGAAAAAATAATTCATTTTTGAAGGCATTGTGGGTTATATTTAGCATGTTATTTCTATATCTTTTTAGATAACAATTGGTTTATCAGTTATGTATATGATTCTTACGAGGTTGTAAAACTGTAGACATTTGCAAGTTATTGATTGTTGCTGGAACACACTTGAGTCTCCAACTCAATTCGTTATTGATTGAAACTGTAGACACTGCATGGCCAATCTTTTTACCATACAAACCTTTCACCCGTACGCAACGCACGGGTTGAACCTCTCGTATGAAGGTTTATATAGTTCATAACAATTATTTAAAACCCTAATATGGATCAAAGAACGCATAGCGGAAGCGATTAACAAGATCATTAATTTAACACAATTATATTAATCAAGATTAGGGTTACATACCTTTATCCTAGCAAGATCCACAAGATGACGGAACGAACGGCAACTAGGTTTTATCACGAACACCACCAAGAATATAATCTAAAGGAAGATTTTATCACGCTCTTGTACACACGTAATACGGCGAGTTAACCGTGAGTCTAGCATGAACAAACCGAGCTTCAACGCTTATGGAATATCTACCCAATAACCCTAGAGAGGGACTAGGACTAGATAAATAGATTAATCGAAAACCAAACGAAACCCTAAGATGGGTTAGGGGTGGCCGGCGATCAAAGAGCAAGAAAAAGAAGAGGGATGAAAAATTATGAGCTAGGGAATTGTTTATATAGCCTTGACAAACCTTGGGCTTCAAGTAATAAACAAGGATTAGGAAAAAAAAGTTTCCCTTTGCCCCTCCCCTTTGTAGCTGACGGACAACACCCCCCAAGGGGTGTTTGTGTAATTTTCCTTCTTTCTTTTAGCTTCTATTTAAATTCTATAACGGTCGTTGTAACTTAACTATTATTTATTAACGATCGTTAGTTAAGCTTTGGTTTGATTTAGTAAATATATATAAAATATATTTAATAAATAAATTAACCCTTTACGTTATGTGTGCAATACCGTGATCCCGAGTTCGATCATATCTCACGACTATTAATTTTAAGTCCATAAACTTTAAGCTCCCACTTGGACAAAATTCTAATATTGTGATCACATTGACTAGCGTCTAGTTACACTAGCAATGTCACTAGTACAAACCGGGTAAGGTCTCCTGGACAAGAACCTTTTAATGATTACATCACTATTATTATCCTTTCATTTCAAATACATCGTTAATAAGGATATGGATCTCAGTCATTCCTTCATTAACTATTCTGTTTCTCGTTTACGGATATAGCAAGATTACCAAAACAAATTTGGGTGTGGCCACACAAACATCTTACTACTCCCCCGAGGGGCCCAGTTGTATTTATACTTCAAATATAATTTCAAGGAAACGAATCCCATTTCGACTACAAGCAAAACACATGAACTTTGCAACACTTCTGAAAATAACCCTTATGACTACCAGTTACGTTTAGCGTTAGGTTATCTCACAGAAATGCACTACATTCAATGCAGTTTTCTGGTATCTCAGTTCTAAGGATAACTATTTATGATTTACTTAATAACAAAGATCCATAAAGTAAAATAACATAGTTGGGATAAGTCCAATATTTGATCCATCAAATATCATCCAAAATTGACCAATATACTTTCAAGTATACTCTGTCACTATTTTGAATTGTCTTAGTTTAATAATACTCCCATATTATTAATCGACAACGGACATTTAGAAACATCATAATGCTCACGGATTAAAACATGTAAAATAGGATACAAAATCAAATAACAGAAAAATAAACGAAATCCAATCTTTATTTCATCAATTCAATAATGTCTTACATCCTTTATCCAAATACTAATCAACAGATTTATTGCATGAATTCGCTAGCTAGTTGCAGCCCAATTGCCTTGGCATGCTTAACTACCTTTGGCCTAGATAAAGCCTTAGTAAAAGGATCAGCTACGTTATCATCTATGTGAACTTTTATTAATTTTATTTCTCGAGCTTCCACTTGTTCTCGAACGTAGTGATATCTAAGTTTAAAGTGTATGGCACCTTTCATAACTCCAGGGTCATTGGCGAATATTATTGCCGCAGAATTGTCGTAATATATATCAATAGGTTCTTTAATTTAAGGCATCACTCCAAGATCTCCAATAAACTTCCTAATCCAAACAGCTTCCATTGCAGCTTCTGAAGCGGCCATGTACTCTGATTGAGTCGCATGCATAGCAATGGTTTTCTGCTTACTGCTCTTCCAGTCAACTGCTCCTCCATTGATGACAAACACGTAACCCGTCTGAGACTTCATATCGTCTTTATCAAATTGACAGGATGCATCACAGAACCCTGTTACATTCAGTTCTGTGGCTGGTTTACCCCCGAATACCAAAAACATATCTTTCGTACTCCTCAAATACTTTAGAATATGCTTAACAGCAGTCCAGTGGAACTTTCCTGGATTCTGTTGGTATATACTGACCAAGTTATTAGCAAATGCCACATCAGGCCTTGTGCATCTTACATCATACATAATAGATCCTACTGCCGAAGCATAAGGCACCTTCTTTATGTAAGCCACCTCTTCAGGTGATGATGCATCTTTCTCATGACTTAACTCATGCTTAACCTCCATCGGTAGAAAACCTTTCTTAGAGTTATGCATGTTATACTTTTTCAATATCTTATCAATATAAGCATCTTGGCTAAGACCAATTAACCGTCTACTCCTATCTCGATAGATTATAATTCCCAGAATATATGCAGCATCTCCCAAATCCTTCATAGAAAAACATTTACCAAGATAATCCTTAACTTCCTTAAGTCTTGGAATGTTACTTCCCATGATTAATATGTCATCGACATATAGAATTAGGAACACTACATTACTCCCACTAGCTTTGCGGTATACACATGGCTCATCATGATTTTGAGTAAGTCCGAACTTTTTGATTTCTTCATCAAATCACTTATTCCATTGACGTGATGCTTGCTTCAAACCATAAATAGATCTTTGAAGTTTTCACACGCGCTTTGGATATTTAGGATCAACGTACCCTTCCGGTTGTTGCATATAGATGTCTTCATCTAAGCGACCGTTCAAGAAGGCAGTTTTAACATCCATTTGCCATATCTCATAGTCATAGTATGCTGCTATAGCTATGAGAATCCTAATAGCTTGTAAGTCTGCTACAGGAGAAAATGTCTCCTCGTAGTCTATGCCAAAAGTTTGAGTAAAACCTTTAGCCACTAAACGTGCTTTATAGGATTGTACATCACCATCCATGTCAGTTTTCTTCTTATAGATCCACCTATTTTTCACTACTTTAGCATTTTTAGGTGCGTCTACAAGAATCCAAACATCATTAATTTCCATGGATTTCATTTCCTCATTCATCGCAACTATCCATTTTAACTTTTATGGATCAGACATTGCGGATCGATAGTTAGCAGGTTCACCAAGATCCCCTACTTCTTCCTTATCATCCTCTATGTATAGACATAGTTTGTCCGGCACACGTATAGTCCTTTGAGACCTACGTGGAGGAATTAATTACGGTGGAACACTCAGACTTTCTGGTTCTACAGGAATTTCTTCGCTAGTATTTTCAGAAGGCAATGTATCTTCTTGAATTTCTTCAAGATCATAATTTCTCCCACTGAATTCTTGATTTACAAGATCATTTTCAAGGAAGTCTCCATACCGAGCCACAACTATTTTGTTCTCAGCCGGATAATAAAAGTAGTAACCCATAGTTTCCTTAGGGTAACCTACAAAGATACATTTTACTGAGCGTTGTTGGAGTTTATCTCCAGAGTCACGTTTCACATACGCCTCACAACCCCAGACTTTCAAATAAGACAAATATGGCTTCTTGCCATGCCATAGTTCATATGGTGTCTTATCAACCTTCTTTGTGAGAACCATATTCAGAATACGAACAACAGATTCAAGAGCATAATCCCAAAAAGATAATGGTAAAATTGTAAGATTAAACATAGATCGTACCATATCCAATAATGTACGATTTCTCCTTTCAGATACACCATTTTGTTGTGGAGTATACGGAGAAGTAAGTTTCTGAACAATTCCATTCTCACTTAAGTAATCTTTAAACTCTTGACATAAATATTCACCACCACGATCAGAACGAAGAGCTATAATCTTATTTCCTAGTTGTAACTCTACTTCTGCTTTAAACGTTTTGAATGTTTCAAATACCTTATGTTTATGCTTAAGTAAATAAACATAGCCATAACGGCTATAATCATCCGTAAACGTCAAGAAGTAGCTAGCACCTTTCCTTGACACATGTCTAAGTGGTCCACACACATCAGTATGTATCAAACCAAGTAGTTCAGTAGCCCTTTCAATATTTCTATTAAAAGGTTTCTTGGTCATCTTTCCAGAGATACAAGATTCACATTTATCAAATGATTCATCATTGATATTTTCCAAAACACCATCACGTTGAAGCTTTTGTATGCGAGTCTTCCCAATATGGGCAAGCCTACAATGCCAAAGATAAGAAGAGTTCTTGTCTAACTTACTCTTCTTATTCATGCTAAAAACAGAATTATTTTTCCTCTTGGAATTTTTACCATGCATGTTAATTTCAAAAACACCATTCACAGAAATTGCATCAAAATAGAATAAACCATCTTTGAAAACAGAAATTCTATTATTATCAATCGTGTGATTAAATCCAAGATCCAACATACAAGAAAAGGAAATGACACCTCTAACAATTGTAGGTGCATAATGACAATTATTTAAAAACAGTACTAAACCCGAAGGTAAAACTAATTTAAATATTCCTATAGCTTCAACCGCTGCTTGTGCGTCATTGTCCACTTGCAGAAATTGTTCCCCATAGGTAAGCCTCCTTTTCAACTCAAATCCTTGCAGGGTATTACAAATGTTAATACCACATCCCGTATCATATACCCAGGAGTTTGATTTGTATGAAAGATTAAATAACTCTATCATAAATAAGTTACCAGAAGATGGTGCTGTAGCAGCTAGCTCAGCCTTCTTCTTATGTTCTGCCATTTCATGAAGATAGAGAGAGCAATTCCTCTTCCAGTGTCCAGTCATCTAGCAGTAGTGACAAGTCTCATCTTTCAGAGATTTCTTAGCAAAGTTCTGCTTCGGTTTTGATGTAGTCGCAACTTGCTTGCTCTTATCAGCCTTGCCTTTGCCTTTCTGCTTCTTATTCACTTGCGGTTTTGGTTTCGACACTCTACCCTTTTGTACATGAAGTACTTGAGGAGTAGCAGTGGATGCCTTATCTTTCAAACCCTTTTCGAAGTCAATGAGCATTGCATGCAAATCATTAACTATCTTCCCCGTGCAATGCATATTATAGTTACGAACGAAATCATTGAAGTCCTTATTAAGGGACCTATTGATCAAGTTAATAGCCATATTATGATCAAAGGGTTTTCCTAGTGCGATGAGTTGTTCCATATAACCCCTCATCTCCATATAATGAGCACTTACGAACTTTCCAGGAGCTTTCTTGCAACTATGTAGAGCATCAACCAGATCATAGATCTCTACAGCTTGCGGCGTTTCATACACAGCCTTGAGTTCATCAAGCATTTGCTGAGGTGGAAATAGCTCATACTTCCTTTGAAGTGATGGAGCCATTCTCTATAACATTACAGCAGCCACCTCATGGTGCTTCTTAACGTTAGCAGCGTGTTGAAGCCTTTCCGTATCAGTTGCTCCTTCAGCAAGATCCTCCGGAAAAGGATTTTCCAAGATATTGATAGTACCTGCTGCTCTCAGAACAATTCTTAGTGAGCGGTACCAGTCATTGAAATTAGGGCCAGTAAGTTCAGGCCGTTCAAAGAAAGCTTTGAACGTCGAGCTTATTGTCAGATTGTTTTCGGGTTGAGCCATTTCTACAGAAATAAGTTCAAACGTTAGTATTTTCGATAATACAATTCAAGAAAATAAAATTACCCCGGTAATAAAACCATAGTATTTTCCTTGAAACTAGAACCCATATTGACATAGATTCATCACATCAGTTGATCTGCTAGTGACAAATTTATTCAACACAGTAACTTGTCGAACAATAATTGACAAACAAATTTGCAATTTCTAGATATGTTAGGGATTTACATTGCCAAAATCATTTGCATTGTAAACATGTTTTATCCCTACTTTATGCCTTAAGTTTCCATTTCTCACTGAGTAACTCAATTAAGTCGACTAATCTAAAGAACGTAAAACCTTCATGTGCAATCTTATTCAGTCATGAAGTTTTCTCTCCATTACAACATCGTCCGATATCTTATATGACGACAATTGTAACTTCAAGTGTTCGTTAATTAGAGGGCATATGACTTAAATTTTAGGGTATAGATTTTGGTGTCAAAATCATGTATGGAGAAGCATGCATACATCTCCATAACATAAGTTTAATAAAACGTTTAGTAAACTTTTTGGTGAGACTAAAAGTTCATCATATACTTGCAAGTTGAGGTATTGGATAAACAAATTAAAGATTTTACACACAACTAAATTCACACCGTACTTTTTCTAGAACTTTAGTTATAGCACACAAAGCAATAACCTTATTCATTGTGTTTCGGATGTGAATTAATGTAGTTAAATCAACCTTAAAAAATTGTACCAATAACAACCGTAGGTAATTCTAATTTGACGCACAGGCGAGCCGGGAATTTGGTCAGCGCTGAAGCATAACACCTCATTCCTTAACCGGGTACAAGACCAGCGGTGCGTTATACCCACTTTATAGTTTACCAAAATTGAGTAGACCGTTAAGTTGCTATTGCAATTCTAATCAACGCAAATCATATGTAATTTACATCTCAAAACAATTCATTAATTTTGATAAGATTTAGTCCTTATTATTTTTCTTGGAAAAAATTACCCTTGTTTACAACATACAATATAAAAACGCATGAAAACAAGTAGTACAAAAAAAAACTAAATCAAATAGCCACATGCATAACAATTTATTCAATGAACATCAAATCTAGGGTTTTTATGAACATAAAAAGTCTTCCCTAATTTTAAAACTTTGAATCAAATAAAGCAAATAGCAATCAAAATTATATGATCCGTAAGAAACATGCATGTTTATTACGGATCTCCCACATTCTCTTAACAATTAAAAAACTACGGATCGTAACCACACATGACATAACAATTAATTCATGCAAAACATCTAAAGTTAATTACCATGTAATTTTAGGGTTTACAAAAAAAAATTTATAAAAAATTCGGCAATAGCCGATTTTTAAAAACAATAAAAAACAAAACCCTAATTTTTATAAAACCTAAAAAACAACATGTAATTTTTAACACAAATCAATATTAGTTAAAAACTTTAGATCTTGATAATTATAATCATGTTAAAACGGCTCTCGATGCCACTGAAGGTTTATATAGTTCATAACAATTATTTAAAACCCTAATATGGATCAAAGAACGCATAGCGGAAGCGATTAACAAGATCATTATATTAACACAATTATATTAATCAAGATTAGGGTTACATACCTTTATCCTAGCAAGATCCACAAGACGACGGAACGAACGACAACTAGGTTTTATCACGAACACCACCAAGAATATAATCTAAAGGAAGATTATATCATGCTCTTTTACGCACGTAATACGGCGAGTTAACCGTGAGTCTAGCACGAACAAACCGAGCTTCAACGCTTATGGAATATCTACCCAATAACCCTAGAGAGGGACTAGGACTAGATAAATAGATTAATCGAAAACCAAACGAAACCCTAAGATGGGTTAGGGGTGGCTGGCGATCAAAGAGCAAGAAAAAGAAGAGGGATGAAAAATTATGAGCTAGAGAATTGTTTATATAGCCTTGACAAACCTTGGGCTTCAAGTAATAAACAAGGATTAGGAAACAAAAGTTTCCCTTTGCCCCTCCCCTTTGTAGCCGACGGACAACACCCCCCCCCAAGGGGTGTTTGTGTAATTTTTCCTTCTTTCTTTTAGCTTCTATTTAAATTCCATAACGGTCGTTATAACTTAACTATTATTTATTAACGATCGTTAGTTAAGCTTTGGTTTGATTTAATAAATATATATAAAATATATTTAATAAATAAATTAACCCTTTACGTTATGTGTGCAATCCCGTGATCCCGAGTTCGATCCTATCTCACGACTATTAATTTTAAGTCCATAAACTTTCATCGTATACATTGATTTATAAGTCAAACAATTTTCAAGTTTAAAGATTTGTTTATGCATATTGGCGGATTTGTTCAACAATTCATGATGCTCGGTTTAATGCATTGCTTTTGTTACATGTCCGCTTGTTGTCGGATGTCTTCATCAATAAACTATGCTTTTATTGTGTCAATGTTTTTTTTAAGTTTTCTGCTTCGCGATTTTGCCGTTTAACTGTTATAAGTACTAAAGGATAGATATGGTTCAAACCCGTTTGTGGGTTTAAGGTCTGCTAGAGTTCCATTCATGAAATGTTATACATATATTATGCTAAATAATAAATCATAACCTACGATGTTCATTCAATATTTAATTGCTTAACGTGCTATTCGTATACTCCACCATCTCTAAATTGTTAAAGCAATCCCTGTAACTTTTATTGTCGAGATGCATGAGCCAAATCCAATTTTCACTACGTAGCTTATGTTTTATAATACTCGAACCCATCGCTCGGCTTTCTTAAAAGTCTTATACTTGACTTGTATTATGAGATGCAGGGAAATAGGAAATAACATATAAATATGTTTTTAGCTTGATTTTGATGAATCATAAGTTTTAGTTAGAATCATATCGTCATAATGTTACTAGAGTTGGCTTGTTTGCAAGTTGGAGTCCGACTCCAGCTTTTATCTCATAACACATCTACTAGTATAAGGGGCGGATCCAGGATTCTCAATGAAATGTTGCACGTTAAAATATTAGGCTAACTATAATTATATCGTAAGAAATCAAGGTAGCACAAAACTAACATTTTGGGGTTGTACATACCTAAAAAACGATAGTTTTGAATATCTTTTACACTTCGTGCTCTTAAAATGAGTGTAGCCTTTACCACGCCAAACACTTATCTGGGTCCGCCCATGACTAGTATGAATTAGAGAATACCGGAAAGTCTTACTATCACTAGTCTCATATTGAACTTTTTTTATTGAACGATAAAATGCTGAAAAACAGGGGGACTGCTTTCCAGGAACCAATTAAGGGTAAAAAAGCGAACCAACATCATGTTGCTACAAGAGATTTGGGTTGCAAACCCACTCCCATCTTTATTTATCTAAGTACCCGATTATAGCAGGTGTTCCGACAATAATCGAGAAACTAAAAGGTTCCAGTATCTGATTGATATATAGTCTCCCTTGTTAATTGCAGCATATACACTCTCCCAGTTTAGTTCCGCCACAGCAACGTCCCCGCCGGCAACGGCTTGAACCTGGTGCTGGAACACTTGGTGGTCCTGGTTTTGATGATCCGCCGGTACCAGGGCCGCACCCGGGTATCTCTGATCCTCTTGGGTCATGCTCACAATCGGTAGCTACACATGCATATCAAATTCAAAAGAGCATTATATGTATGTTACCAATATCTTGAACCCTTCTGGTTACTGGTATACATGCAAATGAACAAAGAATTAGTTACTAATTTAAGAAAGTGATATGAGTTATATAGAGAGGGCGTACAGGTACGTCAGTACACGCCCCTGAATGTTAATGTGTGTGAACTTATGAAAAAGAATTAAACGTGAACTGTTTTTATTGTGCAAAAAGAGATGTTAGCTTTAAATTGTCTACTTGGCATGTTAAGGAGTGGAACTCACATTAGTTGTAAAAACGTATTCTCTCCGTCCCATATTAATAGTCCACCGACCAAAAACACGCATATTAATAAAAACATCACTTTTTCAGCTTTTTTTCTCTTACTTTTTACACAATGACAATTTTGTCCTTAACCATTTAATTTACAACTTCTTTATTGTTTGTGATAATACCCTCAAGTGAATGTAATATGGTAAACTTAATCTATATTTTTTATCTATTTTTGAACTGGATTATTAATTTGGAACATCCCAAAATAATAATATGGATTATTAATATGAGACGGAGGTAATAATACATTTTTTATTAGGAATTTGTATAACTTATTCTAAAAAGGTACTGTTTTTATTAGATTTTGTATGTTGCGACAAAAATACCGACCTAGTTGGCGAGCAAGGCTGTGCGGGTTGCGGGCATCAGCAACTGTTGGGATATCGAAAGATGAGCTAGCCACGATGAGAACAATGAGAGCGAATGCAAGCCCTCCTCCTCTGTTAAAAAACGATGCCATATTTAATGAATGAATAAACGATCATATCGTAAGTGTATCCATTTATTGTTGATGCCATATTTAATGAATGAATAAACGATCATATCGTAAGTGTATCCATTTATTGTAGCTTCTACTTATAGCCTACGTTCCATAATGCCAATGGAAATAGAGAGGAAAAGACCATGGGAGCAAGTGGTTTCACGTGTCCACACTCCCATCTTTTTGTCTCTTCAATTTGCAAATTTATCTTTGGGTTAAAGTAATAAATTACCAACAAACTTTAACTTTTTTTCCGATATTACCAAAATAAAGCATATACTCCTATTCTTACTATTAAACTTTACAAAAATTTCTAACATTACAAACATTCTCAAATGTGATCTATAATAACCGGTTGTGAAGGACAAATGACCTACAACTCATATCTTTAGCAGGTCATTTTCATTTACCTTATATATATATATATATATATATATATATATATATATATATATATATATATATATATATATATATATATATATATATATATATATATATATATATATATATATATATATATATATATATATATATATATATATATATATATATATATATAATCCACCTCATCCAAACCTAACTTCCTCACCTTCACCCATTTAATTTATTCACCAGCACCCACCATTGATTATTACTAATGAAACAAGGAAAGATGCTTAAAAATAAGTATGTTTCCAGAATTTATTCGATTAATTTTTACTAATGAAACAATCAACTGACCAAGATAAAAACATCGTCATCTTTTGATGGATCTGGTGGCGACGTGGGCGCACGTGATGGTGGCGACGTGGGATCTCGTGGTAGATCTTTTGTGAATATTTTTCGTTTGTTTCTACGAACTGGCTTACTTGGTGGATCTGGTGGCGATGTGAGTTATATATAGTTCACATAGTGATTCTACACACAATATGGATTGGTTCTAAGAATTTTGGGTCCAATTGAGGAAAACGGGGATTGTAGTTTTAAGAATGGGATATGATGTATATTGAAGAACATATATTGGACATATTTGCTTCTAGAGAAATTTCAATGGCCAGTGTTAAGATTTTGTAAATCTATTCGGCAAGAAGTGGTATTTAATTAGTTATTTTGAATAATGGTGAGTATGGTTTCAAACTGTTGATTGTTTTGATCATAGTAAACCTGGTGGTATATTGAGAAGGAGGTCGAAGATGAAGATGGATGAGGTGGAAAAAGTTAATGAAAGTTAATGCCACGTGGAAATATTTAATGACATAGAAATTATAAAAATTAAGTTACTCATATTAGTAGGTTACAACAAGTTTGAGTGGTAATAAGAGGAGTATATGTTTTATTTTGGTAATATCGGGAAAAAAGTTAAAATTCGTTGGTATTTTATGGCTTTAACCCTTTATCTTTCAGTGACAAGTTGTGTTTGTGTATATAACACATTCATGCATCTTGCCTCTAGAGTCCATCCTAAAAGAGGATCTATATTAAACAAATAACATACAGGGTAGTATTCAACTTATATGTGGCAAATCTTTTATATTTTGATAAATACTCACTTTTGATATTTTTCAAAAAACGATAGGATATTTTTTGTTTATTTTTTATTATTTATGGGTTAAACGGACGTACATGTAAAAAACTTATGGACTTAATAGCGCAAATGTAAAATAATAATTAGGCTATTCGACAGATATTTTATATTTAATTTTTTATACTCAGCTTTTAAACAAGTATTTTTATTTTTTAATTTTACGTTTTTATATATATTTTTCTCGTTTTAGCTTGCATCTGTTTCGCCCATACTCGTTTAACCCACGCCCATTTAACCTGTCGTCCGCCCATTTAACCCGTTTCTAATTCAACTCATCCGGACCAAGTGACTAAATAATTCCAAGAGTCGGTACGTTGTACATATTAATGTCGTGGTGAAATGAAGAAATATGAAGGAAATAGCCTGCATGTTGGGCATCATGTATTGTGGGTAGGGGTGCAAACGAGCCGAGCTGAGCCCGAGCTTAACAGGGTTTGGGCTCGGGCTCGAAACATAAAAGGTGGGCTCGAGCTCGGCTCGATAGCTCGTCGAGCTTTAACCGTTAAGGCTTGAGCTCGGCTCGATAAGGACTCGAGCAAAGCTCGAGCTTAGCTAAAAAAGCTCGAAATTTTATATATGAAACAAATACATCACTAATATTAACACACCATCACAAATTCTATATTTTTATTAAATTATGATAACGATTATTCAATATTTTATAGAGTTATCCTTTATAATAGGTTAATATTCAAATCTACGTTGATTTACTTATATAAAAATATTTTTTATTAAGGCTCGAAAAGCTCGATAAGAGCTCGAGCCGTGCTATCAAAAGCTCGAGCTCGGCTCATTATATGTTTCGAGCCCTATTATTGGGCTTGAGCTCGGGCTTGAGCTCGATAAAAGCTCGGCTCGATCGAGTCGAGCTTGAGCTCGAGCTCGAATAGCTCGATAAAAGCTCGGCTCGTTTGCACCCCTAATTGTGGGGCATACAATTACATCAAGTGTGAGAGAGAGTCGCATTTCTTTAACCAGTAAGGACATCCACAATGGCTCAAATTGGTAATAGCTTTTTTTCATTTTAAAAAGTCTTTTGACATGATTTTTAGCATTGCATGCAAAGCTTTTTCAATAGTTTTTTAGAAAAGCTTGGAAACTCCCAAGTCTTTCATACAAGTCTTCAAGTATAAATGAGTATCTATTAAATGCAATAAATGCTCCAAGTCATGAAAGACTTGGAGCAATGTAGATGCTCTAAGAATGACAAATTTCTTATACTCGGGAATAGAGTTTACATCTAGACCTTCGCTCGCCCACGATAACAAATACTTTGAAAAGATTTCGCTTGTCTGTAAAACTCGCATAAAAACATTTGAAATTATCATTTAATTAAAACTTTTAAATTAATTAATGTACGATAAGTATTTACGTTTATTTAATAATACACGACAAAATATAACACGAAAGTATAAATCACGAATTTACGAATACACGAGATTACAAATCATGACACGAAAATCAATAAGTAAAACGGACTCCATGTTAAACAATAAACCTTTACAAGTTAAATAAGCCCAAGCTCGACCCATTAACTAACAAACTAGCAAAAACCCCTCATTTACTTCTTATTTTTAACAAAACAAGAAAAACAAAGAAAACCCCAATTGGTTTTGTGTGGCCGCCGGTTTTAGCACACCACGGGGAGAAGAAAGTTGATTTCGATCTTGAATATTACAAGGATGCACGTGTTGGTTCCTTCTTTGATCCATCCCATTCGTATCATCAAAACTTAATCTTTTATTCATTTATATTTAAGAATCATTCATAAATTTATTTAATATGAAATGAAACACATGGGTATAATATAAACAAAAATGAAATCGTGTTGGTTTGTTTGGTTTGAAAAGAAATCGAGAACCCCTAAGGGGTGCTCTTGGTGGCTTAATTGGACCAGCCGCAGCCACATCGGTTTGTTTTTTTTGTCAGTCGCAACCTCAAAAGGGGCCACGGTGGGAACTGCTGTCGGTCAGTGGCAGCCATACAGGCAGCAGTGGGAACCCACTGCTGGGCAGTTGCAGCCTGGCGGTGGGAGTATTGTTCTAACGGCCGCAACAAAAAAGGGCACAGTGGCTAAACTCGGGGGTGTTTCTGCCTTGGCAGCCGAGAGCTTTGGCTCTCGGTGGGGGGGGTTTGTTTGGGCAGCCGAGACCATAAGGTCTCGGTGGTGTTTGTTGTTTGAGAAGCCGAGCACCCAATGGTGTTCGCTGGTGTTTGTTTGACTCGGTTAAACCGAGAGACCACAGGAACCACACGAGGAGGTGTTTGGATATACTTATTTAAAACAGATTATTTACGACTTATTTATATGGACTCAATTAACATGGGCTTATTATTATTTAACTTAATTTGAAAATTCTCATTAAGATGCAAGGCTTAATTTATAATTATTTAAATCCATGACATATTAATTTATAATTATTTAAATTCATGACATATTATTTTTAATAATTAATTTAAATTCATGACATGCTATTATTTAATAATTAATTTAAATCCATGACATTTAATTAATGATTAATTATAAATCATGACATATTATTAATTAATAATTATTTATAAATTTATGACATATAAAAGTTATTTATTAAAATAGACTTTATTAACATTTGACTTATTTAGATCATGGCTTATTAATATAATACTTATAATTAAACATGACTTAATAATTCATGACTTATAAGAATTAGCTTATTTAATATACTTATAAAACCATGACTTATATAAATTAGCTTATTCGATGAACAAGATAAATTACTTATGTATATTAAACGAGCTTATGACTATTTATGGAAACTTACTAAGTATGGAAACTTACTAAGTATGGAAACTTACTGTTTTTGAAAACTTACTATTAACGGAAACCTACTATTTATAAAAACCTTCTTTTTTTGTAAAGTTACTATTTATAGAAACCTACTATTTTTGAAAAGTTACTATATATGGAAACCTGATATTTATGGAAACTTACTAATTATGAAAATATCAAGTATAATAACACAGGAATCATAAAATACATTAATCAAGAACACATGAACGTATAAAATTAAGGAAAGACACGATAAAGTATGAACAAGTGACTCAAGTCATGAATAAGTAATTCAAAACTAAGAACAAGTAACTTATACCATGAACAAGCAACTCGTACACGTCATTTATTATGTAGCTCACGTGAAGTCGGAGTAGTCCAGTTTCGTCATTTAATCTTGCTCACTACTTGCTGGACACAAGGTACCGATATTTCGTCCTTTAGTAAGGACATCCTTTCTCTTCATGATTAGAATTTCCCGTTTGCTATGCCACATGTTTCCCTCATTTTCATATTATAAAACTTTTCATTGTTTGCCATGCTCTCATTTTATTTATTTCATAACCCACGTAATTGCCCGAGCTATATACATGCATGACCATGACTTACATGATTACCACCTAGTTATGGAGGTACCATAACCATGACATATTAGGCACCTATGTCATGACTCTTTCGTGATGAGAGTGATTTCTTGCGGCGTCCTTTCACGTTACATGTTGGCCATTATTATATTATGGGGGCTTATGGGTGCATCCAAGTTTACAGTTTACATGTTTACACGTACAGGGTGATTGGTATGGTGTGTACTCTACATCCCATCACATTAGAGTTGATTCCTCTACCCATGTTACTATTATTAGAGGTCATTCCTCTAATTGCATGATGAGGTAGCCCCTCTATTTATTCATGCAAACGTTGATGACATGTTATGACCTATATTAGCTCGTGGGCATTTACTTATATTGCATGTACAACTTATGACTTTTCAGTTATCCTTCTTGTTTATAAATATCTCCTAGGTTTTCCTGAGTACATATATATTCTTTCCGCTTCTTTCATATTTATTATTCATGTTACATTACCATTATCATGTCATTATATCCGTTCACTGAGCGTATTGCTCAGCCGTATTTTCTTTTTATGTCTCATACGGTAGGTACCTAAAGACATGTTTGAGCATTGAGAGTACGTGCATAGGATGAGAGCTACCTTAGACTCCTTTCCTTTTTGAAATTAAATACTTATGCTTGGTTTGACAAATGTTTTGTTCTTTCTACTTCCTTTACTTTATGCATGTTGAGCTTATGTTTGGGAGCCAATGTTTGATTCTGGCTTTTATGATGGTCTTTTATATCTTTATGACTATATGCCTTTATTATGCTTTGATGACATGACACGATTATGACATGACGGCCTTCTTGCCAAAGTGGGTCGTTACAATTATGGTATCATAGTCAAGGCTTCGACCTGTATGCTCTAAAACATGACCTGTGACTAGTGGGTAGTCACAAGGATCTTCCTAAACTGACGTTTGTTATCTTCCATGTATTTATATTTTCTGAGTATGGTTAGTCCTTAATCATGATGTTTTCTCTTGAATTTGACTAGTATGGATTGAACCATATTCGTTCATACTTAGTCACATATTTCTTTTTTCGAATTTTAGACTGGTATGGGTTGAACCATAGTCGTCCATACCTAGTCACATGTGTAATTCTGTTTATTGAAATTTTTGCTAGTGCGGATTGAACCATAGTCGTCCACACTAGTTATTGTCATATTTTGTTTGAGTATGCTTTCATGTTTCTCTCATGTTTCCCTCATGTTTACTTCATGTTTCTAACTGATTAATCATTTACTTCCTTTAAAATTGTCAGATGGTTAACACACTTACTGATGCCGAGCTTGCTGCAGCTATTCAGGCAGCTTTGCAGACTTTACTTCCTCAGATCCACAATGAAATCCGGGAAGAGTTTCGCGTTGGACCGTCCAATGGCTCAGGTGGAAACCCTCAACCAGTCATAATTCATACGTGGCTTAAACGCTTTAACAAGCAAAAGCTTCGTTCATTCGAGAAGGCGACAGTTCCTGCAGACGTGGAGAACTGGATCTCCCACATGGAGAAGATATTTGATGCTATGAGTTGTGATGAGATTTACAAGGAAAGTTTGGCAGTTTATAAGTTTGAGGGTGATGCATTAGCTAGGTGGAAGGCCTATAAACAGGCCAGAGGAGGAGAGACATGGCTCGTCACGGTGACTTGGACACAATTCAAGGAGCTGTTCTACCTTCAGTTCTTCCCTCGAGCTGAACAGGAGCGCCTGAAGAGAGAGTATCATTCAATCCACCAGAGGAGGAATGAGACTAGTACTGAGTTCATGCAGCATTTTATTCGGTTAGCTGGTTTTCTTGGGCAAGTTGCTGCTACTTCAGAGGAGTAAGCTAAGAACTTTCGTTAGGGTCTTCGCAAGTCGACTCTCGATCGTCTCCTGTGCGCTACATTTACTGATGTTGCCCAAGTTGCTGATGCTGATCGCAACTTGGAGATCCTACAGGAAAGAGATGAGTTTGAGGAGTTGGAGCGACCAGACAAGAGGTATACTTTATCCATCAAACGTTACCATCTCATTTCATGTCTTTACTTTCCTATTTATATAACATGCACTATTCAACTTATCTTTCAGGCATAAGAGTGGAGACCGGTACCAGCCGACCACTCAACAGGGTAGTTATAGGAACCACGGTCAGAATAATGACCGTCATGGATCCGACAAGCGAGGAGGTAGTGACAACCACTGTAACAACACCAACTACTCTGGCAACAACAGGTCCCTCTTTAAACTTTCAGTGTTCTGTGTGACACAATTCTAACATTTCAGCATGATAACATGAACTCCGGTAATAGACGTCACTAGAACTACAAGGGTTAGCAGTCCAACTGATCAGCCCATTCTGGTATTATAACCTATAATTTTCAACGTTATTCATGTTTATGTCTCAATAAGCATGTCTCACGTATACCTTCTAAATCAGGTTCTCAGCAATCCAAGGTAACCTCCGAGGGGTATACCCATCCTATTTATACCACGTGTGGACGAAGACACCCAGGAGAGTGTCGTTGTGCTACTGGTGCTTGCTTCAAGTGTGGACAAACTGGTCACCTTCAGCGAGACTGCAAGAAGGTCACTACTGTTGGTACATCTGGGCATGCTCCCTAGAAGCCAGTCGCATCCGGCCGTGTATTTGCAACTATACGAGACCTGGCCACCAAGACTTCAATTACCATTACTGGCATATTATTCATGTTTGGACATGCTGCATGCATTTTGTGGAAACCTTGGTTTCCGGATCTTTGAAGCTACTAGGAATGCATCACGTTCATATGATTATACAATCAAAGCGGAATTAGAACATGACACATTAACAAGGTGTTTAGGCACGAATAACATGAATTAAAACACATGGATTGCTCATTATATTAATAACGAACAACCACTAGACGTGTATACATTTAATCCCACGTCTAGTGCACACACGCTTTTAGGTTTACATTGTGAATGAATTGATGAATAAAACCTAAGACCCTTGGTTCCTTTTATAGTGTAAGGATTAGGGTTTACAAGAGATAATGATGAATAAACAAGTAAATCTTCTATTTAAATAAACTTATGCAGAATATCTTTTGCATGTTTATCTAAACAGAAGCTTCCATAAGTTTCTTTGTCTACGTTTTGTCAATGCTTGAATTGCATGTGACAATGCTTGGATTGCACACGACAATGCTTGAGCCATCAACGCCTAATTAACTCTTGTCAACGCCCAAATTAGTCTTGACAACGCTTAGACAATAACTTCACGTTTTCTTCATTTTTGAGTTTCTACCACATCAACTTTTTGACCCAACAATCTTCCCCTAGTTGATAGTGGCAAAACTCTATGTGTATCTCTTGTAAGTTGTACATGATCTTCAAATTTCTTCCCCTCAAGTGTAGCATGTATTTCTTCCCCTTTTTGTCACATCAACAAGAAAGTAAACAATGTATGCAATGTTGAAGATTCTCCAAATGTAGCTCTATGTAATGATCTTGAAGAACAATTAATATGATATTTTTGATGTAGAAGTAGAATAACCCAACCTTGTGTTCCATGTCTTGTATTATCCACGTGATGAAGAACTTATACTAGGCAAATTATAAGTAGACCTCAATCCCTTGTCAATATTCTCATCCTTTGTGAGACACTGAGCACGATAATGTAACTCCTTCAAGTGTTATGACAAGTCTTCGTCACCAAAAATGTAAAGCACGAACAAGTTACCTTTAAAGTCTATGGCTGAGAGTGCACAACTTTAAGATATGATAGAACACAAACTCGCGAAAATCTTCTTCAATCATCAAACTTACCATAAGAATTCTTCCCCTTAAGCCAACACCTCTTCATGACGAAACTTATTCCTCATATCATATGTAAAAGCTGTTAGATGGATAACTCTTTTACAAGGCTACCTCGATTACATAATCAAATCCAATAAATTTCCTCACGAATTGTTGTCAACTCGCAATAAAACCATTAATTCCGTTTAAAAACATCCGCGCCATAAATATCAACATGATATTCTAAATTATAACGGAGATTCCATGTACCTTCGTGTGTATTTTCCTCCTTTTTGTGTGCTCAAAACGTACCAATTTTCTCAAACAACAGCGATTCCTGTGTTGTCCAATATCCTTTTTCATCCAAGATCTAAGTCAGATGTATTGTCCGATATCGGACAATACGTGTCAGCGTTCAAAATCTCATATATCGGACAACACTGTCAACTCTATCAACGTTGACTTATTCTGTCAGCGTCAAAATCCTTCCTGTCAGCGTCAATTTCATTCTTGTCAGCGTCTATTTTTGTCAACATTACAATCAACTACTGACACAGCGTATCCCTTGTCTTGATATGAATTCTATGTTGTAAGAATAACAAGAGTAGTATTTCAAACGTGTTTTATATCACGTCTTATACCCTAAGTTTTAGGGATTCTTACGCCCATATCCCTTTCTCTATTTTCTTGTTATTCCCATAAATCTCGTTTCAACAGAAAACAAACTCCTATAATCTTGTAAAAGATTACGACTGCTCCATATTTCCATAAACTAGTAGAATCCATACCTTCTGCCAATAATTACGCATGTATATCCAGAGTTGCTCCATAATTCTCGATTGAGTTCCATAATCTTTGCAAATCACACTGTTTTAAATTTGATTTATATCTATAAATCATGTCCAAGATTACATCCCTCAAAATCAGCAACCATTGACTGTATTCTTTAAAACTTACGTGGAAACCATTCCTAAAAATCAGCAAGATATGTAGAATCACACGCAAGTTTTCAATAATCGTACTCTTTTTAAAGAACACAAGGAAACAGCAACCCATTGAACATCCAGATCATAGAACATGATCCTCTTTGCAGTACCACGATCACACAACACTCAGCGTTGATCGTCTTCTACTAATTGATTTAGGGTTTAACAGATTCATGCATCGAAACCCTAATTAGGGTTTGTTAATAATCCTTTTCCTTGCTGCTATATCCCCCAAATCTTCAATTTTTCTACTTTTAAATTGATTTAGGGTTTAAAGAAACCCTAATCATGATTTTATGTAGAAGCTTGAAAAACTGAAAATCAACTCTGCTGCCTATTTCGACGCCTAATAACTTTTTCCTGGGGATAAAACTCGACAATCCCTCCGGTGGATGTTTAGATCTATGTATGTAGAACACACATATTAAATTTCGTGACGATCCAACGGTTCAATCAAAAGTTATGACCTTCTGAATACTGCTGCGTACACAAAAACGTTTAGAAAAACCCTAGACGGATTTTTCTTTTCTTCTCGAAACACGAACACCTTGTTGGTCCTAGCATCACGAGCCACGAGGCTCTGATACCAATTGTGGAAACCTTGGTTTCCGGATCTTTGAAGCTACTAGGAATGCATCATGTTCATATGATTATACAATCAAAGCGAAATTAGAACATGACACATTAACAAGGTGTTTAGGCACGAATAACATGAATTAAAACACATGGATTGCTCATTATATTAATAACGAACAACCACTAGACGTGTATACATTTAATCCCACGTCTAGTGCACACACGCTTTTAGGTTTACATTGTGAATGAATTGATGAATAAAACCGAAGACCCTTGGTTCCTTTTATAGTGTAAGGATTATGGTTTACAAGAGATAATGATGAATAAACAAGTAAATCTTCTATTTAAATAAACTTATGCAGAATATCTTTTGATTGTTTATCTAAATAGAAGCTTCCATAAGTTTCTTTGTCTACGTTTTGTCAATGCTTGAATTGCATGTGACAATGCTTGGATTGCACACGACAATGCTTGAGCCATCAACGCCTAATTAACTCTTGTCAACACCCAAATTAGTCTTGACAACGCTTAGACAATAACTTCACGTTTTCTTCATTTTTGAGTTTCTGCCACATCAACTTTTTGACCCAACACATTCTGTTTGATATGGGTGCGACCCATTCAGTAATATCTACCACATTTGCTTCACGTATTGATATGACACCTACCGTACTTGATAATGTATTATGTATATCAACGCCTATGAAAGACTCTGTTCGAATTACCCATGTGTATCGAGATCTCCCTCTATAGTTTGATGACAAGATTCGTCTTGTTAATGCACTTCCCTTGGACATGTGCGAGTTCAATATGATTCTGGGTATGTATGGGTTAGCAGTACATCACGCTACGACTGATTGCCATTCGTATCAGGTCATATTTGGCGATATTCAGGCTCCTGAATACATTCATCATGGTTTCCTACCAGGAAAATCTGTGAAAATTATTTCTGCTTTACAAGCACGTGCTTTATTATCCCATGCCTGCGAAGGTTTTCTACCTACCATTCATGACACGACATCTGAAGTCCCTTCCATTCACGATCAGCCGATTGTTTCTGCGTTTACTAACGTATTTGTAACACCCCATTTTGGAAATGGAATATTACGCATAATCATGGCGTGTCATCAAAGCATACAAGGATAAATGTCTAAGCATTATTCGACCATAAAAGGGAAATACCGGAATCAAACATCGGTAACCCCAAAGTAAAGCTCATCACACACAAACATAAATACTGTAAAGGAAAGGACGAAACAATGTCCATAGCAAACTGTATTAAAGTAAAGGAAGTGCATAAAGTAAAGAAAGACAGTAAAGCTTCCAGTCCATATGCACGTACGTTTGAGATCTACGAGCGTCCCTGAGTACCTGCCGTTTTGGGAACATGAAAAGGAAAACGGCTGAGCAAGACGCTCAGTGCACGGATGTACAATATAGCATGAAATAGGATAAACATGTAACATATAACAGCGGAAGACTAAGTTCTGAGTAAACTGGTTAAGTATTAAGAAAACTGGTTTTATAGTTTGAAAAGCCTTATGTTTATCTTATGAAAACTGTTTTAACATAAATATACCATAGCCCATATAGGTCATGAAAAGGTCACGTGCATGAATACTTGGAGGGGTGACCTCATCATGCTGATTAGAGGGGATGCCTCTAATTAATATACTGGTTTGGGTAGGAGGGATCAACTCCTTGTGAAGGATGCAAGGCATACACCACATTCACCATGAAATACTAAATAAAACATGTAACTAGGATGCACCCATACGCCCCACCTGATATAATAATATGGCCAAAACTAAAAAGGGACGCCACGAGCAATCACTCCGCCGTGGGGAAGTCATAACATTGGTGCCTCCAATGTCATGGTTATGGTACCTCCATAACTAGGTGAAACTGGTCATGCTTGTATATGGCTATAGATTATGCTAATTTAAACATAAGCAGTTCAAAACAATAAAACAATTACTGGAGAAAACAGTTGGCTGCATACGGGGAAATCCTAATAAGGAAAGAATGTCCATACTGAAAGGACGGGAATCCGTACCTCAAGTCCAGTGAATGAACGGAAGAAAGACTCGTACTTCTGGATCACTAAAGCTACATGAATACACACGTGTATAAGTATCGATTCACTGATTACGTACTGGGTTTTATGTCTCATTTTAGCTGACTTGGTATGTTTTAGGTCGTGGTTTACTGTTTAAAGCCTTAAACTGTGTTTATCTTGTATTCTGATTAATCTGATTAAGTATTACTGGTATTTCATGTATTATTATACTTACTGTGTAATAATAAGTAACTTTCCAAAAATAGCAGGTTTCCAAAAATCGAGAGTTTCCAAAAATAGAAAGTTTCCAAAAATAGAAAGTTTCCAAAAATAGAAAGTTACCAAAAATAGAAAGTTTCCAAAAATAGAAAGTTTCCAAAAATAGAAAGTTTCCAAAAATAGAAAGTTTCCTAAAATAGAATTTACTGCTTAAAATAGATTAGTTTCTAAAAATAGAAAGTTCCCAAAAATAGATCAGCTGCCTTAATTAAATAAGTTTCCATATATAGAAAGTTTCCATGATTAGATTAGCTGTCTGAATTAGATAGATTTCCATATATAGAAGGTTTCCATTAATAGATTAGTTGCCTTATTTAATTAAGTTTCTATAAATAGAAGTTTCTATATTTAGAATTAAGCTGGTTACATAAGTTAACATATAAGTCTAAGTGTTTATAAGCTTGTTTCTTAAGTCATATGATATAGTATATAGTTTAATTATTATTTCATGTATTTTAATTAAACTATAGGTTAAGCATTTTAATTAAAGTATAACATGTTTTAATTAAAATGAAATGAAATACTTAGGTTAAAATGTGTATTATTATTATTAATAATATAACCTAAGTCATGTCTAAATTAATTAATTATAGGCATGTTTTAAATAATTAATTAATTATAACTTATAACATAAAATACTTTGGTTAAATTAATATCATGCTAAATTAATAATTAAAATAACCTAAGTCATGGTTTAATTAATATTTCATGTTATTAATTAATTTATATCCTAAGTTCATAATTCATAAAATTTAACATGTAGCATAAATCATGATTTAACCAACGAACCATGAATCGGGCATGAATTCGACACCGTACCTCGAGCCAAACTCGGGGTACGTGTGCCCCCTTGCTGCCGTGGGTCCCACAAGCACAAACCAAGACAAAAAATGGTCTTGGTGGTGGCGGCAATAAGCAAACCAAACCCCCCCTCGGGTTTGTTTGCTAGGCGGCTAAAACAAACACCCTTTTTATAACGTTCTTTGATTTTAATTTACCCCAAAACATGTTAGATCAATGTTTAATTATCATGTTTTAATAAGAATAATAATAACATGTTCATGAAAATAATCAAAGATTAAAAATAATTAAAAAGAAGGGTTTAGAATGATATACCAATACGTAGCTTGAAAGGGGATGAACAAACACGGTTTCTAGCACTTGTTTTTAATGTCAAAAATCAACAACACCCTCCTATGGTGGTGTTATAGGTGGCGGCACAAGAGAGAACAAGGAGGAGGAGAATAAAATCTTTTAGGGTTTTATGTTTACTTTCTTAAAAAGTGAAAATGAAAAATAGTTTTTACTCTTTACCCCCCCTTTCATGTAAACTTGATGGGCTTAGCCCATTTCTTGTTGTTGTGCCGTGGGTATGGGGGCCCCACATGGGGTACCCGTACCTTTCTCGTGTCCCGATGTTTCGTGTTCGTTCGTGGTTAAACGTGTTCGTGTTTAAAGTGTTTCTGTTTATTTTATCATGTCGTTTATCGTAATCTTAACGCTCGTAATTATATTATATGTATTTATGTAATTATTCTAGTTCGTATTTTAAATGATGATCATGATTTAATTATGTTCACGTGACATATTTATTAACTGTTTATCATGAGTTCGTACGTAATCGATACTTATCATGTCATACACGTATGCACTTGCTTGATTACTAGCACATGAATGTGATCATAACTAAATGAGGTAAGTTTTAATCTAGGGCGTACGATCTTAAGGGCACTATTCATGGTAAAAGCATGCGGGTTTTACAATTCTTCCCCCCTAAAAAGAATAATTCGTCCCCGAATTATAGATAAAGCAAACTGGAAAGAAGTAACATACCCGAACTCAAAATATGAAGTGAGGGTAAGAAGCCCGGATAGACTTCTCTGTTTCCCAAGTGGCTTCCCGCTCGGTATGGTCCCTTCAAAGAATTTTGACGAATGGAATCGTCTTCCTTCTCATGACTCGTTCTTGCCTGTCGAGTACTCGTTCGGGTTCTTCTATAAAAGTAAGATCTTCACGTATCTGTTCCAGTGGATACTGAACCATGTGAAGGGGATGATAATTGTACCCTCTGAGTAAGGACACATGGAACACGTTATGCACGTGCGAAAGCTGAGGAGGTAACGCCAATCGGTAAGATACTTCATCGATTCGTTCAATGATATCAAAAGGTCCGATGAAACGAGGACTGAGTTTTCCTTTGATCCCGAAGCGTTTAACACCACGTGCCGACGAAACCTTGAGGAAGACGTGATCTCCCACATTAAAATGTATGTCCCTACGATGCTTATCGGTGTAACTCTTCTGACGTGACCGTGCTTCCTGCAGCTTCTGCTTAGCTACTTCGATCTTCTCATTGGTCATTTCTATAATCTCTGGTCCTTCGAGTGTTTGCTCTCCCACTTGATCCCAGCAAGTTGGAGCGCGACACTTTCTGCCATACAACATTTCGAAAGGAGCACATTTGATACTTGCGTGCCAGCTGTTGTTGTATGCAAACTCGACCAAACAGATGTAATCGTCCCAATCACCTGTCCATTCCAACGCACACGACCTTAACATATCTTCCAATGTCTGAATTGTTCGCTCCGACTGTCCGTCCGTTTGAGGATGAAAGGCCGTACTCAGCTTAAGTTGTGTACCCCAATCTTTTTGCAGACCTTTCCAGAATCGCGACGTGAAACGAGGATCTCTGTCTGAGACGATGCTGGAGGGAGTACCGTGGAGTCTCATGATCTCCCTTCTGTAAGTATCTACGAGTTTACTTACCGGATCTTCCTTGCGTATCGGTAAGAAATGAGCTGATTTGGCGAGTCGATCAACAATGACCCAAATAGCATCGTGCTTTTTCTTGGTAGGCGGAAGACCGGTAACAAAATCCATGGTGATTTTGTCCCACTTCCACTCTGGAATATCCAACGGTTGAAGGAGACCGCCCGATCGCTGATGTTGAATCTTAACCTGCTGGCAGGTAAGACATTTGGAGACATAAGTGGCTACATCCTGTTTCATACCACTCCACCAAAAGTGTTGTCTAATGTCATGGTACATTTCTGTCGACCCATGATGTATTGAAAATGGGGAGCTGTGAGCTTCAGCTAACAATGCTTTCCGGAGTTCTTGATTGTCAGGAACACAAAGTCTCGTGCCCTGCCAAACGATACCGTCTGCGTCCATTCTGAATTCTGTCTGCTTCTCCAAATTCTGAATTATCGCCCAAATCTCTCCATCATCCTTCTGCGCTTCCTTGATCCTAGACAGTAACTCAGGTTCTACTCTAAGATTCGCCCAGTATCCGTGCTGCCCACGTACCATGATATCGATGTCTAGCCGCTCCAAGTCTCTTATGTTTTGTTCCTTGATCTCAATGCCGTTGATCATTCCGGACTTTCTGCTGAGTGCATCTGCTACTACATTAGCCTTCCCGGGATGATACTGTAGGTTAATATCATAATCCTTCAACAGTTCCAACCATCTCCTTTGTATCATGTTTAATTCTCGTTGGGTGAAGATGTACTTCAAGCTCTTGTGATCCGTGAAAATGTCGCATGATTCTCCGTATAAGTAATGCCTCCATATTTTCAATGCGAACACCACTGCAGCAAGTTCCAGGTCGTGCGTAGGATAGTTTTCTTCATAGGGCTTAAGCTGTCGTGAAGCATACGCGATCACTTTCCCATGTTGCATGAGAACACAGCCCAGTCCCTTCCCCGATGCATCGCTATAGATCTGAAATCCACCTGTACCAGATGGGAGAGTAAGAATAGGTGCAGATACTAACTTCTGCTTTAGGTCTTCGAAGCTCTTCTCTCGTTCTTCCGTCCAGACGAATTTCTCTCCTTTTCGCATCAGTTTGGTGAGAGGCAATGCCAAACGGGAAAAGTTCTCCACGAATCTGCGATAATATCCAACTAAGCCTAAGAAACTGCGGACTTCTGTCGCTGACGTTGGTCTTGGCCATTTAGTGATAGCCTCAACCTTCGCTGGGTCCATAGTGATCCCTTCTGCTGATACAATGTGACCTAAGAATGCCACCTTGTTTAACCAGAACTCACACTTGGAGAATTTCGCATACAGCTGCTTCTGACGAAGAATCTGTAGTACCGTACAGAGATGGTCTTCGTGTTCCTCCGTGGATTTAGAGAAAATCAGACTGTCATCGATGAATACAATGACAAACTTATCAAGGAATTCATGGAAGATTCTGTT
Organism: Glebionis coronaria; assembly: GCA_025667525.1. NCBI lineage: Eukaryota > Viridiplantae > Streptophyta > Magnoliopsida > Asterales > Asteraceae > Glebionis > Glebionis coronaria. Next base: position 414,603,619 of record CM046876.1, read on the forward strand.
CATCAGATCGATGAATACTGCTGGAGCATTGGTCAGGCCGAATGGCATGACCACAAACTCATAATGGCCATAGCGGGTACGAAAAGCAGTATTAGCAATGTCCTGCTCTTTAACCCTCAGCTGATGGTAGCCTGACCTTAGATCGATCTTTGAGAAGTGTTTGGCTCCTTGAAGTTGGTCAAACAGATCATCTATACGTGGCAGTGGATATCTATTGCGGATGGTAATCTTATTAAGTTCGCGGTAGTCAATGCAAAGTCGCATGCTGCCGTCCTTCTTCTTAACGAACAAGACCGGTGCGCCCCATGGAGATGCGCTTGGTCTAATGAACCCTCGTTCAAGAAGTTCCTGCAGTTGGTCCTTCAGTTCTGTTAGCTCTATGGGAGCCATACGATACGGAGCCTTAGAGATTGGCTCAGCTCCTGGAACAAGGTCGATGTTGAACTCCACTTCTCGTGCAGGTGGTATGCCTGGAAGTTCAGCTGGGAAAACGTCTTGAAATTCCGAAACTACTGGTTGATCCTAATGGGGATTCAGCATCCATGTCATGAACCGTAACTAGATAACCTTCGCAGCCATGTGACAGTAATGCACGTGCTTTCAAGGTAGATATGACTTGTACAGACCGTCCGGGTATGAACCCGTTATGAATGTACTCTGGTGCATTAATGTCGCCGAAGATCACCCGATATGAGTGGCAGTCTATGGTAGCATGGTGCTTGGATAGCCAGTCCATGCCGAGAATCATATCGGATTCAATTATGTCTAAGGGGAGTGCATCTACTGCACGAACTTTATCGTCAAACTCTAGAGGAAGACTCTTGTATACATGAGTTATTAATACAGAGTCTTTCAAAGGCGTGGAAATTGTAAGCCTATTTTCTAATGGCAAGGGAAGTGTCCTGATGTTCTTGGCATAAGCAGTGGAAATAACTGAATGAGTGGCACTCGTGTCGAAAAGAACACATGTAGCTTGGCCGTACATATACAAAATTCCAGTAATGGTACCTGTAGATTTGTTTGCCTGATCGCGCGATGTCGTGTAGACACGCCCAGTGGTAGGAGGCGGTTTAGTATCAGCATGACCCGAAGTACCCTCCATTTCACCCTTACGGCAATCTCTCATACGATGGCCAGGGAGGCCGCACTTGTAGCACGTGTCGGAATCACGACGACATGGGCCAGGGTGTCTGCGATGGCAAGTACTGCAAAGAGGATGAGTGAATCCTCCAGCAGGAGTCCTTGCTTGCTGAGGGCCTGCTGATGACAAAATGTGTTAATATAAAGTATATGCACGAGTATAAGACATATGCGTCATAAGATATTCACCAGTGTTAGCTGAACGGTTAGGCTGAGAACCCCTGTGGTTCTGGTCCTTCCCGTTACCGTGGTTCCTGGTAGAGATTAATATAGTGTCAGCATGAGAGTTATAACATGAAATCATGAGAAGATGCGTAAATAGTAGGACCTGCTGTTGTTGGAGTGTCCCGCATTGTTACGGTAATTATCATTACCGCTGCGCCTTTCCACAACAGAACGGTCGTTAGAGTGACCGTTTCCTTTGGGCTGATGAGGCTGCTGCTGGGTAGCCGGCTGAGACCGGTCCCCAGTTTTCTGCCTGGAAGATACAGTTTAAGAGATGATTATAGAACATATAATGATAGGATGGGGTATGGTTATCGATAGAACACGAAATGTTTACCTCTTGTCGGGTCTTTCAGCTTCCCCGAACTCATCGCGTTCCTGCAACATTTCTAGCTTCCTTGCTGCGTAAGCCACTTGTGCCACAGTATCCAACGGGGCACCCGATAAACTATTGGCAATCCTTGGGTTAAGGCCCCAACGAAAATGTAGTGCTTGTTCTTCAGTGGTGCCTGCGGATGCCCTCAGGACAGCTGTGTACCCGAGGAACCTCTGCATGAACTGTCCACAATTCTCGTCGGGTCTCTGTCTCATGGCGTAGTATTCCCTCATGAGTCGATTCCTTCCTTCCATGGGGAAAATGATAGGTGGGGGAGGATATTCGTCGTCATGAAGGATGGCGTCTTGCCTTTCTGCCTCCATGTCAGCAAATAACTCCTAGAGTTTGTCTGTGTTTGCCATCTGACAGTATAACATAAAACATATGATCGACAGTTCAAAACATGAAATATATATTATATATATACATGAAAAAAAAATTTTATACCAAAAATTTCACGAGAAAAATTTTATGCAAGAAAATCTTTGTATGAATGCATGATGCAGTTTTATGAAAACTTTTGATGCTCGAGAGTGAACGCCTCTGGTCGGTTCACTCAAAACAAAAGACATATCGAGGGGACGCCTATGGGTCGGTCCCAAATTTAAAAGTTTCGATAAAACACATGCGACTAAATAGGGCCAGTCCTGTACCAACCATTACTTAGTCAAAAACCCTGTAACAATGACATGTATACGTATGCTTAAAAATGATGAATGCATGAAAACAACTGTCAGTTCTAGGAAGACCGTAGTGACTACCCACTAATCACAGGTCATATTTGAGAGCCTACAGGTCAAACCTTGTCTCTGATGCCATAATTGTAACACCTCATTTTGGAAATGGAATATTACGGATAATCATGGCGTGTCATCAAAGCATACAAGGATAAATGTCTAAGCATTATTCGACCATAAAAGGGAAATACCGGAATCAAACATCGGTAACCCCAAAGTAAAGCTCATCACACACAAACATAAATACTGTAAAGGAAAGGACGAAACAATGTCCATAGCAAACTGTATTAAAGTAAAGGAAATGCATAAAGTAAAGAAAGACAGTAAAGCTTCCAGTCCATATGCACGTACGTTTGAGATCTACGAGCGTCCCTGAGTACCTGCCGTTTTGGGAACATGAAAAGGAAAACAGCTGAGCAAGACGCTCAGTGCACGGATGTACAATATAGCATGAAATAGGATAAACATGTAACATATAACAGCGGAAGACTAAGTTCTGAGTAAACTGGTTAAGTATTAAGAAAACTGGTTTTATAGTTTGAAAAGCCTTATGTTTATCTTATGAAAACTGTTTTAACATAAATATACCATAGCCCATATAGGTCATGAAAAGGTCACGTGCATGAATACTTGGAGGGGTGACCTCATCATGCTGATTAGAGGGGATGCCTCTAATTAATATACTGGTTTGGGTAGGAGGGATCAACTCCTTGTGAAGGATGCAAGGCACACACCACATTCACCATGAAATACTGAATAAAACATGTAACTAGGATGCACCCATACGCCCCACCTGATATAATAATATGGCCAAAACTGAAAAGGGACGCCACGAGCAATCACTCCGCCGTGGGGAAGTCATAACATGGGTGCCTCCAATGTCATGGTTATGGTACCTCCATAACTAGGTGAAATTGGTCATGCTTGTATATGGCTATAGATTATGCTAATTTAAACATAAGCAGTTCAAAACAATAAAACAATTACTGGGGAAAACAGTTGGCTGCATACGGGGAAATCCTAATAAGGAAAGAATGTCCATACTGAAAGGACGGGAATCCGTACCTCAAGTCCAGTGAATGAACGGAAGAAAGACTCCTACTTCTGGATCACTAAAGCTACATGAATACACACGTGTATAAGTATCGATTCACTGATTACGTACTGAGTTTTATGTCTCATTTTAGCTGACTTGGTATGTTTTAGGTCGTGGTTTACTGTTTAAAGCCTTAAACTGTGTTTATCTTGTATTCTGATTAATCTGATTAAGTATTACTGGTATTTCATGTATTATTATACTTACTGTGTAATAATAAGTAACTTTCCAAAAATAGCAGGTTTCCAAAAATAGAAAGTTTCCAAAAATAGAAAGTTTCCAAAAATAGAAAGTTTCCAAAACTAGAAAGTTACCAAAAATAGAAAGTTTCCAAAAATAGAAAGTTTCCAAAAATAGAAAGTTTCCAAAAATAGAAAGTTTCCTAAAATAGAATTTACTGCTTAAAATAGATTAGTTTCTAAAAATAGAAAGTTCCCAAAAATAGATCAACTGCCTTAATTAAATAAGTTTCCATATATAGAAAGTTTCCATGATTAGATTAGCTGCCTGAATTAGATAGATTTCCATATATAGAAGGTTTCCATTAATAGATTAGTTGCCTTATTTAATTAAGTTTCTATAAACAGAAGTTTCCATATTTAGAATTAAGCTGGTTACATAAGCTAACATATAAGTCTAAGTGTTTATAAGCTTGTTTCTTAAGTCATATGATATAGTATATAGTTTAATTATTATTTCATGTATTTTAATTAAACTATAGGTTAAGCATTTTAATTAAAGTATAACATGTTTTAATTAAAATGAAATGAAATACTTAGGTTAAAATGTGTATTATTATTATTATTAATATAACCTAAGTCATGTCTAAATTAATTAATTATAGGCATGTTTTAAATAATTAATTAATTATAACTTATAACATAAAATACTTAGGTTAAATTAATATCATGCTAAATTAATAATTAAAATAACCTAAGTCATGGTTTAATTAATATTTCATGTTATTAATTAATTTATATCCTAAGTTCATAATTCATAAAATTTAACATGTAGCATAAATCATGATTTAACCAACGAACCATGAATCGGGCATGAATTCGACACCGTACCTCGAGCCAAACTCGGGGTACGTGTGCCCCCTTGCTGCCGTGGGTCCCACAAGCACCAACCAAGACCAAAAATGGTCTTGGTGGTGGCGGCAATAAGCAAACCAAACCCCCCCCGGGTTTGTTTGCTAGGCGGCTAAAACAAACACCCTTTTTATAACGTTCTTTGATTTTAATTTACCCCAAAACATGTTAGATCAATGTTTAATTATCATGTTTTAATAAGAATAATAATAACATGTTCATGAAAATAATCAAAGATTAAAAATAATTAAAAAGAAGGGTTTAGAATGATATACCAATACGTAACTTGAAAGGGGATGAACAAACACGGTTTCTAGCACTTGTTTTTAATGTCAAAAATCAACAACACCCTCCTATGGTGGTGTTATAGGTGGCGGCACAAGAGAGAACAAGGAGGAGGAGAAGAAAATCTTGTAGGGTTTTATGTTTACTTTCTTGAAAAGTGAAAATGAAAAATAGTTTTTACTCTTTACCCCCCCTTTCATGTAAACTTGATGGGCTTAGCCCATTTCTTGTTGTTGTGCCGTGGGTATGGGGGCCCCACATGGGGTACCCGTACCTTTCTCGTGTCCCGATGTTTCGTGTTCGTTCGTGGTTAAACGTGTTCGTGTTTAAAGTGTTTCTGTTTATTTTATCATGTCGTTTATCGTAATCTTAACGCTCGTAATTATATTATATGTATTTACGTAATTATTCTAGTTCGTATTTTAAATGATGATCATGATTTAATTATGTTAACGTGACATATTTATTAACTGTTTATCATGAGTTCGTACGTAATCGATACTTATCATGTCATACACGTATGCACTTGCTTGATTACTAGCACATGAATGTGATCATAACTAAATGAGGTAAGTTTTAATCTAGGGCGTACGATCTTAAGGGCACTATTCATGGTAAAAGCATGTGGGTTTTACAGTATTTCTAGACGAACTTCTAGGTATACCTCCTATCCGCGAGGTGGAGTGTGTCATTAGGCTTGTTCCGGGAGCTGAACATGTCTCTAAAGCTCCTTATTGCATGGCTCCCATTGAGTCAAAAGAGTTGAAGGATCAGCTATAAGAGTTGCTGGAATGAGGTTTTATTCGCCCGAGTGTATCACCATGGGGTGCACTGGTTCTGTTTGTCAAGAAGCAGGACGGTAGCATGAGATTATGTATCGACTACTGTGAATTGAACAAGATCACCATTCGTAATCGTTATTCCCTTCCACGTATTGAGGACTTGTTTGATCAACTACAGGGTGCTAAGCACTTTTCCAAGATCGATTTACGATCAGGCTACCATCAGTTACGAGTGAAAGAGCAGGACATTTCCAAGACTGCTTTTCGCACACGTTATGGTCATTATGAATTCGTGGTTATGCCTTTTGGTCTAACGAATGCTCCAGTTGTATTTATAGACTTGATGAATCGAGTTTTCCATGAATTCTTAGACAAGTTCGTTATTATGTTCATCGATGACATCCAGATCTTCTCTAAGTCTAGAGAAGAGCATGAGGATCGTCTACGCACGATACTACAGATTCTTCGACAGGAGAAATTGTATGCTAAGTTTTCCAAGTGTGAGTTTTGGTTGAGTAAAGTGGCATTTTTTGGCCACATTGTTTTAGCAGAAGGGATTACCATGGATCCGGCGAAGGTTGAGGCTATCACCATATGGCCAAGACCGACGTCTGCGACTGAAGTACGTAGTTTTCTGGGATTAGCTGGCTATTACCGCAGGTTTGTTGAAGGTTTCTCACGGTTAGCCTTAGATTTGACTAAGCTTATGCGTAAGGGTGAGAAATTTGTCTGGAATGATGAGCGAGAGAAGAGCTTCGAAGAGCTTAAGCAGCGTTTAGTTTCCATGCCTATCCTTACTCTCCCATCTGGTACAAGTGGATTTCATATTTACATTGATGCTTTTGGAAAGGGTCTTGGCTGTGTACTCATGCAGCATGGGAAGGTAATTATCTGTGCATCACGATAGCTTAATCCCTACGAAGTAAATTACCCTACTCATGATCTGGAGTTAGCAACAATAGTATTCGCACTCAAGATTTAGAGGCACTATCTTTATGGCGAGTCATGTGACATCTTCACCGACCATAAGAGCCTCAAATACATCTTCACTCAGCGAGAATTAAACATGATACAGAGACATTGGTTGGAGTTGCTGAAGGATTATGACACCAACATTCAATACCATCCAGGTAAAGCTAATGTAGTGGCTGACGCTTTAAGTAGAAAATGAGGCATGATAACTGGTATCAAGGTAGAGGAGGAAATTATTCGTGATCTTGAGCATTTAGATTGAGCTTTTTGTGCGCGGACAGAATGGTTTCTGGGCTAATATGAGGGTTGAGCCAGACTTAATTTCTTGGATTAAGCAGCTCAGAAGGATGACGACGAAAAATGGGCGATTGTCCAGGACATTGATCAACAAACCCAATTCCGCGTTGATGACGACGACATTGTATGGCAAGGTACTAAGTTATGTGTTCCAGAGGATCCTGCACTAAGAGAGGCCTTGTTGACTGAGGCTCACAGTTCTCCATTTTCTATTCATTCGGGTTCTACAAAAATTCTACCATGATCTCAAACAACATTTTTGGTGGAGCGGTATGAAACAAGATGTAGCTACATTTGTACCTAAATGTCTGACCTGCCAGTGGGTTAAGATAGAACACCAGCGTGCTAGTGGTTTATTACAACCATTAGAAATTCCTGAATGGAAGTGGGATAAGATCTCCATGGATTTTGTTTCTGGGCTAATTTGAGGGTTGAGCCAGACTTAATTTCACGGATTAAGGAGCTCAGAAGGATGGCGGCGAAATATGGGCGATCGTCCAGGACATTGATCAGCAAACCGAATTCCATGTTGATGACGACGACATTGTATGGCAGGGTAATAAGTTATGTGTTCCAGAGGATCCTGCACTAAGAGAGGCCTTGGTGACCGAGGCTCACAGTTCTCCATTTTCTATTCATTCGGGTTCTACAAAAATTCTACCATGATCTCAAACAACATTTTTGGTGGAGCGGTATGAAACAAGATGTAGCTACATTCGTATCTAAATGTCTGACCTGCTAGCGGGTTAAGAAAGAACACCAGCGTGCTAGTGGTTTATTACAGCCATTAGAAATTCCTGAATGGAAGTGGGACAAGATCTCCATGGATTTTGTTACCGGACTACCACAGACTCAGAGGAAGCATGATGCTATATGGGTCGTTGTCGATCGTTTGACCAAGTCTGCACGTTTTCTTACTATCCGCAAGGATTGCACAGTTAGCAGATTGGCATAAATATTCCAGCAGGAGATCGTACGATTACACGGTACTCCATCAGACATCATATTAGATAGGGATCCACTTTTCACGTCTCGTTTCTGGAAAGGTTTGCAGAAAGCTTGGGGAACCAGGTTCAAGCTTAGCATAGCTTTCCATCCTCAGACAGACGTTCAGTCTGAGCGTACGATTTAGACATTGGAAGACATGTTACGCGCATGTGCGTTAGAGTGGACATGAATTTGGGACGATTATATATGTTTGGTTGAGTTCGCTTACAACAATAGTTGGCATACAAGTATTAAGTGTGCTCCCTTCGAGATGTTGTACGGTAGGAAATGTCGTGCTCCGATTTGTTGGGATCAAGTTGGTGAGCGTATCATTGAGGGTCCGAAGATGATTGAAGTAACCAATGAGAAGGTCGCCATTGCCAAGGAGAACCTTAAGAAAGCTCGTACTCGTCAGAGAAGTTATGCTGACAAACATTACAGATCATTAGAATTTCAGCCTGGTGATCATGTTTTCTTGAAAGTATTACTCGCACGTGGAGTCAGACGTTTTGGTATTAAGCGCAAGCTTAGTCCTCGTTTCATCGGACCGTTCGAGATCCTCGATCGTGTCGGTGAGGTTTCGTATCGTTTGGCGTTACCTCCTCAGTTATCCCATGTTCACAACTTGTTTCACGTATCTGTACTCAGAGGTTACAATTATTATCACTTGCACGTTGTCACGTATCCACTCGATCAGATTCGTGAGGATCTATCTTACGTTGAGGAACCAGAAGCTATTCTAGATCGTCAAGATCGGGTCATGAGAAAAAAGACTATTCCATTTGTCAAGATCCTTTAGAGGAACCATCCCGAGCGCGAAGCCACTTAAGAAGCAGAGGAGTCGATCTGGACTTCTTATCCTCATTTCCTCCCATGATCCGGGTATGTTCTTTTCATCTATATCGTGTTTCTAATTCGAGGAAGAATTATTCTTTTTAGAGGGGAAGAGTTGTAAAACCCGCATGAAAATACATGAAATTACTATTTAATTAAAACTTTTAAATTAATTAATGCACAACAAGTATTTACGTATATTTAATACTACACGACAAGATATAACACGAAAGTATAAATCATGAATTTACGAATGCACAAGATTACAAATCATGACACAAAAATCAATAAGTCAAACGGGATCCATGTTAAACAATAAACATTTACAAGTTAAATAAGCTAAAGCCTGACCCATCTAAACTCCTTATAAAGGAGCTATAAAATTGTTGAAAAATGAGGAAAATTAAGCATTTTGCTATATTAGGCAACATACTAATGAAAAATGAAACAATGCAATGAAACACATTATTCAAGTTATGAAAACATATATATACACTATAGTTTTGAAACATAATATTCTAGGAATTATTGATAAGGAATGTAGTTTTGAAACGCAATATTCAATGCTAGGAATTATTGATAAGGAAGGATATAACTAATAGAAGTATCAATCAATTAATGTTAAAAGCCAATCTAACCAATCAATGACAGCTAACAAAAGCTTGCAGGAAAAGCTTACATTCAAAAAAAATTGAAGATAGCTAGAAAAACAGAATTGATTGGGAAAATAGCTGGCATCTCTGGCCTCCTTAAATAACTCAAGATATTTCGATGGAGGATCCATTCATCTCATTTAAAGAAAACACACACACATCTCATCTCTCGGTTCGAACAAGCACATTTTTACCTCTCAAACTCACATATGTTCGTCTCAACAAATCACAACATCACCACTGATGTCGTAATCATCTCCACCGTCGGTGACTTTGCCTGGGTGTTGGGTCAAAATTATGAGTAGATGCGTCAATAACAACAAAATAAGAAGACAAGGGCTAAAGTGTACAAGTTACAAAAGATCAAGCCGTTGGAGTCTTTTTATTACTTTAGCTTTCTGTGTAAGCTACGTTTTCTAGTATATAAAGAAAACATAGACCATAGGTTTTACATATTATTCATTCACAATGTAACCTACAATAAGCTTTAATTTCTAGGCATGGGATTCAATGTATACATGCCTAGAGTTGTTTGTGTTAATATTTAATACAAGCACTTTGGGAGAATTCATCTTTGTTAACACCTTGTTCATAATCATTATTCTATTCCGCTATGTTAATCATATGAATGATGATTATCCTAGATATAATGGTTTTTACCATTGAGTCTAAATGATCTATGGACTCCACAATTGGTATAAGAGCCTAAGGCTCGTAATATCTAGGAGATACAAGGTGTTACATTCGTGTTCGTTGCTGTGAAGCCGCTGTCCAGAATTCGTGACAGTTTTAGTGACAGATTAGTGACGGTTTGCAAGATCTGTGACAGATTAGCGACGGTTTGCAAGATCTGTGACAGATTTGCAACAGAATTAGTGTCGCTAAAGATCTGAATTATAGGGTTTATTGAATAAACCCTAGGTTGTCCATTTGTGGTGTTGTGAAGACGATTGTGTAGGGTCCCTTTATTTGTGAACCCTTAATATGTAGCTAGTTTCATATGGTTGCTGGGATTTTCGTTTTTAGGGTTTGCAAAAACCCTAGATCTATCAACGATTATTGCTGCTTGGAATCAAGAAGATATGTTTTTGCTTGATCTAATTAGGGTTTTACTTCAAACCTTAGGAGATTGTTCCGTTTTCTAAACTGGTTAGAGTACTCGCGTGAAGACTATTGTCCAAAAAAGAGCTGCTGAACATGAAGGTTTATTATGGAGTTGTTGTGATTTCTTGATACAAGGGGATCCTATGTAGCCACTAACGTGTTATGAAGCTATACTTGATGTGAATTAACTTATGAATATCGATGCTTGAATTTTGATGATGACTTCAGAACAAGAAGCAGCAGATCATGGTGATGGAAGCAGTTTACAATGGATACGTGTGATACTCTATGTTTGAAGAAAGATATTCTATGGTCCTTTGTGTTTATTGATGTGCTGTTCGTAATTGGTTAAAGAAAAAGGGGCAGCTATGGTGTGGTTCATTGGTTTTTATGGTTCAATGTGATCCAACGTTGAAGATAAAAGAAAAGGTGTGTTGATATTGCTGGACCTAGACAAAAGATACTGCCAAGTTTGCTTACGTGAGATGCGAAGAGCTGATGTGGCCCATGGGTTTGTAATATTGATAAACCCTAGTTTGTTTATCAGTGTTTTTATTGGTTCGGTCAATTAGTTTGGTTTTTGGTTTATCGACAGAAGAACAAAGCTAATAAAGGACGAGCACAAATATAGCAGGGATTCGTTTCAGTATGGATACTTTTTGTTTCTTGTGGTCCCGCCAGTTGCTGCAAAAGAAATAGGTTGGCTTTGTTAGTTTGTTTTAATAAGGTTTGAGATGGAGAAATCACATAAAACAAAGGACGATGGATCTTTGTATATTGGATAAATATTTGGTCGATTGTTTGTTTGACCAAACAATTCGTTCGTATTTATACTTTATTATAATAGATTCGTTTTCTCATTATGTAGAATGAGATAGGACGTATCATATGCTATACTTTGAAAGCAAGTTTTGTGTCTTTTATTGTTACTGTACATGCAGTGGAAAATTGTGTGTGTTGATAGCAAAAAGAAAAGTATACGAAGAAGCTACGAATGGATCAAAGTGTATATAAGAAGTTGTCACAGAGGGTATATGATGTAGCCGCTAATGAGAGTTATTCAGCCGCTGACAAGATAACGGTGGATAGTTTATCCATAGACACTTGTAATCAAGACGGTGACAGTATTATTCGCAACCACTAAGAAAAAGTTTTGGAGAGATTTTTGGTTTGGAGTTTGGTTTATTCACAACAACTAGTTTTTAAAGGTATAAAGGCTCGTTTTATTTCTATTGATTAAGAAGAAAAGTTTTTATTATTTGTTGAAGACAAAGTAGATTTTCGCGGATTGGTGTTTTATCCTCTTAAAGTCATGACCACAACCACTGACTTTTAACTTGTTCGTGCTTAAAGTTGTGACAAAGGACTTGATAAAAAGGTAGCAAAGGTATGAGATCTGTGTAATGGTGCTTTATGCTCGTATTTGCTATTGTATGTGCCTCACTTGAGGCTTTTTTTGTCAAGAGGCTTCTACTCATTATTGCCGTGAGTTTGGGAGTCTACTCATTGATGAGTGAGTTTTGGAGTTGCGTGTTTAGTAAAAGGTATAAAACACAAGTTCGGGTTATTCTACTTCATCATCAAGTAAGTCGTAACTAGATTTCTTCATATGTAATCATTACATAAAGCCTACATAATTTGAAGATTCAAGAATGATTAGAACAATTTAAGGGGAAGCTAAATTGTCAAGTGTTAATCATTTACATGTAACATTGAGGTGAAGGTATTTACTACTGCTCGTTAGTATTACTAGTACTTATGTGAGTTTCTATTGTTCCCTTCTCAAATTCATTTAAAGGCAAACCAATGGTTCTTTATGGAGGATAATTTGAGAAATAGAATACATGTATTAGTAGTGTGATATTGGTTAGTAGTGGTCGAAATCAAGGTTGCTTACATCTAAAACCCCTATTTGATCATGTCAAAAAGGGGAAGAAGTCTACACAATGCAGTTTGTTGATCCATGGTGTTATATGTTTTACAAAGAATGCGAGCTTAATGGGAAGTGTTTTTGACATCATCAACTAGGGAAAGATTGTTGGGTCGAAATTAGGAGTTGATGCATCAAAAACAACAAAATAAGAAGACAAGGGCTAAAGTGTACAAGTTACAATAGATCAAGCTGGTAGAGTCTTTTTATTACTTTAGCTTTCTTTGTAAGCTATGTTTTCTAGTATATAAAGAAAACATAGACCGTAGGTTTTATATATTACTCATTCACAATGTAACCTACAATAAGCTTTGATTTCTAGGCATGGGATTCAATGTGTACATGCCTAGAGTTGTTTGTATTAATATTTAATACAAGCACTTTGGGAGAATTAATCTTTGTTAACACCCTGTTCATAATCATTATTCTATTCTGCTATGTAAATCATATGAATGACGATTATCCTAGATATAATGGTTTTTACCATTGAGTCTAAACTATCTACGGACTCCAGACTGGGTTGCGGTGATGATTGGCTTGTGACTATTGTGATAAATGTCATATTTTTTATCTGAAATAGTGATTGTTTTATGACAATGGTGATGAAAATTTTGATTTGTGGCACCTTCACTCGGCCGTAACTTCTACCACGGTGAATTTATGGTGATTGTGTGTGTGTTCGCCATCGTGAATATTTTATCAGTTCCATCAATCTATGCTCCCATGTGGTAGCCTTTCAAACCATTCCATGACTTTGAACCAATGGTGAAACAAATTATTTTGATTCGGGTCCAACAATTCTTCGGTTATCCACTGGGGTGCTCGGTTTAGTTCAAGCTATAATGGCACAAAATCAATTTATATTTTTACTAGAATTTGTTGAATTCTCATTTTATGACTTCGTCTTTTGTTTCACTGTTTCAGGCTCACTTCTTGTGTATTTTCTCCTTGATGGTAAAGATCCGTAGTCTTTGCTATCTCAACAAAAAAAAGTTTCTTGTAAATGATTCCAAAATCTTGCTTGATATTTATGTGCTAGCTCTCTGTTTTTACGGATTAAATGTACGTTATATGGTTCGCTTACTGTACGTTAAATCTTGCTTGAAAGAGGCTGTTACGAATCTGGCCAGGTTCGATTACTATATGTTATTTAGTTCGCTTGTTTTTTATTTTAAAGTATTCAATTTGATTTGATTTTAAATTTATTGAAAAATTTTGCTAGCCCATAATGTATCATCAGTGTGTTGCATTGTACCAAATAAATCAAATAGTTCTGACCCACAGCTGTGAAACTGCATATAGTTCCGATCCACTATGCCAACACCCAAAACACATTAAATAGTTCTAAGTAACCCAACACCCACAAAACTCCATATAGAGATGCCACACTGCACGAAACACCCATAAACCCAAACTAGAGCTGATATAAAGATGTGAAAGTAGAGACTCTAGGCCAAACACCCATATAGTTGTAACTAGAGCTACATGGTTAGAGTTAAGACCTAGGTAGCGTTTTAGTACTAAATATGTGTTTTTGCATACATCGATTGGTGTGAAGATGTTATTTATCTAAAAGATAGAATATAGGGTTGTCCCTATCTTCGGATTCAAGATGGTTTGGGTATTGTAACCAATGTCTCTTCCATGGAGAAAGTGAAAATAATTTATTCGGCTACTTTGCCATCTCTTTTGAAAAATATGAACTCTAATCTTGCATTCTGCTATGAAAAGTTTTGTGACAAGCTAGAACCTCTGATTCGTGATGGTAGATAGGTAGAAGATAAGGGATATTGGGTAGTAGGTTAAAGCATAGTTGACTATTGCTAAGAATGAGGTAACAATCACGAGAAAAATGCCTGCATACGGGAAGCAACATAAGCATAGTGGTGATGTTGTGAAGTTGCTATATACATACCTAAGTCTTATTTAAAAAGCTACAAACGTATTTTGGGTACTGTTGTGTTGTAGGTTTAACCAAAAATTTTATATTTAATTTTTCCTTGGAACTTTTATCTTTAATTTTTTACTTCAAAAATGCTAAGCAAAATTTACAAATAAGATGTGTATTCAAGTATGAGATAAGGCTATCTGTTCATTTCAGATGTTCAGTTTTACTTAATGTGTTTATTCCCATAATTTGGTGAGTAATGGAGAATAATACACCAAACAAACAAACAGGTGCTTCAATGACTCTCTTATGTAGCTTTATAAATCGTGATGTTGTATGCTTCAAAAACCTTTAAAATCTACCTCTATCGAACTATTTTTGTTTCTCAATATTTTGAAATTACTTGATAGGAACTATTATGGTTATCTTTTTCTCGAAATGGTTGCTATATGTCCAAACAACTATTTGGTGACATCGTGTAACTATTTGTGCATAACATGATGAAACAAATTGTACATCTCAGATAAATCTATCCATGGTAGTTACATAGTAACTTGTTATACATTGTTTGATACATGTAAAAAATTGCTTGAATTTAATTATCACATGTTACAGCCCTTTGCAGTTAAATTTAATGTTTTCAAAATACTAACTAGAATATATGATATCATTAATTATCTGCCACTAGGTAATTCCCGCTGCTACGCGCAGGTATTCGTCTAATTAACTAATAAACTAGCAAAAAACCCTCATTTACTTCTCATTTTCAACAAAACAAGAAAAAAAGTAAACCCTAATTGGTTTGTGTGGCCGCCGGTTTTAGAACACCAAAAGGGGAAAAGAAAGTTGATTTCGACCTTGAATATAACAAGGGTGCGCATGTTGGTTCATTCTTTGATCCATCCCTTTAGGTATTATCAAAACTTAATCTTTTATTCATTTTGTAGGTCCTCGGAATCTTGGATTATCCTTGTGTTCGAATGATTTAAAGAAATAGAAAGATAGATGAAGAACTAGAGAGAGAAACTAGAGAGAGGTTGGAGAGAAACATGAAAGATTAGATTATGTGTGAGTAAAGTGAATGACCAACCCCTCCTAACATGCTAGGAGGGGGGTTTATATAGCCCACCCTACATGTGGGCTATATGGACTATATTGGATCACGAGCCCAATATCATTGGAGTGACCTATCCTTTCTAAATACGTAAAAACGTATTTCCAACAATCTCCCCCTAAGGGAGGTCACTCCAAGTTACAATGTCCTAAATAGTCTATAGCTCGTGATCTATGCTAATAATGATGTGACCGAGACTTTCTTTGGAAAAACGTATTTCCAACAATCTCCCCCAAAGGGAGGTCACACCATTTTACAAAATCTTAAACCTAGCATATTATGCTTGAGTCTTCGATCTTGTTCTTGTGAATATGCTGATGAGATCTTTGACTTTGGTCTTGAGCATGTGTCCTTGCTTTGACCTTGTGCATTCGTCACTTGTGATATTTGCCTCAACGTGACTTCATGTTCCACATACTTATACCTTTATAAATTCTTGAAAGCTTCAGAGTTTGATACAGCGGAAGACTTAACTTTTAGGCTTTCTTGAATTAGATGAGGTATTAAGTGCATAAAGTATAAGCATGCGGGGACGACTTCTTCTCGGATTCCGCAACGCCACCGTCTTCAAATGCCGCAACATAAGTAGACACGAACGAAATGGCTTTGAACATTTCATTCTAAATCGGTAGCATTTTACCTCCGGTCGGTGAAGACCGTTGGACGATATTAGATATCGTACCCGTGACGGATAGTTTCAATTAAGTAACTTCCTGACAGGATTTTGCGGGTAAACCCGTTCTCTTTATTCGACCGTCCAAAGCTGACTGCGAACATAAAGAGTGAATCATTTGGATAATAATATCCGCATGATTTGAAGCCGTCAATTCATGTTCCTGGAACAAGTGAAATTCAATTAAGAACCGCACCATCGTTGCTTTCCAGTTGTCACGAGCTTGATTCGTATAGAATCTTGCAAGTTACCTACCAAGTGCTGTTTGAGGTTAACACTAGAAGGATTTCCACTCATCACCGTGAACACAAAGGTATCACTCTGAGTGTTCTGGCAAGATCACTGAGATATTGCGTAGAGGCCTGGAACGTGTTTAAATTCAGTTAAGAATTAAACAGCTGTTGCTTTCCAGTTATCACAAGTTTGATTCATAAAGAATCGCACAAGTCACCTACCATGAGCTTTTTGATGTTCGCTCAAGAAGGATTTCCATCTTCATTGTAAATACTTTCGTATTACTCGGATGTTCAGGCAAGATCATGAAGATTTTGCGTAGGACTCTTAAAACCTTTCTTACTTTTCACAGTGTGTGAAGAAGCAAGGAAACATTAAAGTGTGTCCTAATGAGATATTTGATAATCTCAAATGGCTCTAGACTCGATCGTGCACTTTGGATTTTAGTGATCGGAGGCTGGAGAGGAGTGCCACCATTTCAATACCAATTTATTCGGAGTGAATAAATCAATAGATGATGTGTTGTCTCCGTGTGATTAAAACAAATACCTTTTGAGAGATATCTGAGTTAGCTGGGATGGGTTGTGCATTGCATCACTGGGTCCATTATGTCTATCTTCAATATCGAGCATCATTTAAAATGATCTCAATAGCATATGTATTGACCCGGTTTCTGCCTAAGTTGAAAGGAGGGCTTCTTTCTTTACACCCTTTATCTTTACAATTCTTTTTCATTCTTCAACCCCTTCAATGCTTACCAATACGTCATCACTAGTACCTTGTTGTGATTGTTCCAGTGCTAACTTAAGTACTTGGTCGGCATTCAGCTACGTTCACAATCTTTCTCCAACTTTCCTAAGGACGACTATTTCTAGCTATGGAATGTCCTTGGGAAGATTCCTCCGGTTCTGGAAGAATCATAGGACTTAACCTATCCTACCATCCTTATGTCACCACAATCTTCATCGTCGTGAATTAAACTAGGTTTGGGTAAGTATATGTCACCATGAAAATCCATTTTGATATGCAAATCCGTTTTGCTCCCCCTTAACATATGCCACGCTATTCGAAAACATTTCGCACATGTCGGGATGAGCCAGCACATTAAGTCAAACCGTTTGTGATAATATCCCATATTAAATCACATTTTCTCCCCCATATTAAAAATATTAACCCAATCGATGTTTTTAATATCAATTGATTTAATAGCATGTTAAGAAAATTTGGGAAGAAAAATGAAAATCCGATTATCTTCATGAATTACACAAGCTCCTCCTCAAATTAATGAGGGTGTACTTGAAACGTAAATTAAATACCTTTTAAACACAAGTGTAAGGTATTTATCACGTGCAAAGATGATATATGATAATGTATTCACAAGATTAGCGATTTATGAGATTGGACCTGAATGATGAAGAACATCATATGAAAGAAGCACATGGTTCTTGTTCACGAATGTTGGTCGCCTCATCACGTCTGAAGTTATCTCTTGACTCCATATGTACGATTGATATCGTTGTCTTGACACCAATATGTGAACTTGGCACCTTCGGCGTCAAAGATTCTGAATGCTGGACAATTGCTCCCCCTCAATTGTTGACCCGTGTTCTATTGAAAGAGCTGTAGTCACCGTTTGAGTAGTCGCATCGTCGAGTATGTAGATACCAGTTGTAGATTGCTATGGTTGTAGAGATGATAGCTTCATAAAAACAAGATTTCTCTTGTTTTAACAAATAAATGCACTGACACGTACATAAATTCGTGTTAGATTGTGTTATAAAGTAAACACAATCCCTTACATGGTTATAAAGTAAACCATGCCCGAGAAAATTAATTCCCGTTGTTGAGTCAAAGCTTTCCGGTGAAATGCTTGACTAGAGTATAAAAAGCGGGTTACTATCTGAAATAATAGCAAACCATTTTGAGCATGTTTTAAAACATTTGAAATTCTGCTCGAACTTTATTTACAACCCCGTGTCATTATTGAATGACATTTCTAGTATCGTAAATATTATCGATTCCAGAAGACATGCTCTTTTTATCAAAACATTTTTGAACACACAATTTTGAAAGATTTAGAAAAACCTTTTTGAGAAATTCTCGAAAAATTGTGTTCAATGTTTTGAAAACCAATTACTTGAGCTTAAGATGTTGAATATCTTACAAAACGAGCTCAAGTCCGAGAAGTTGTAAACTTCCCGTTGTTAAGGATAAGTTTATCATCGGCGATAAACTTTCCTTTTAACCGAAGAACGAGTCATCGTCTGTCATTTAGCGAGGAGTCATTGTGCATGAGCTTAAAAACTTGGAATGTTTTTTATATAAGCTCATGCCCGAGAAAAATTAATTTCTCGTTGTAAGGATAAGTTTATCATCGGCAATAAACTTTCCTTTCTTTGAAGAACGAGTTACAGTCTGTGATGTGACTATAAGTCCTTATGCACTGTAAGCTTAACTGGAAATCCCCTGATATACTTGTTTCTTAGATATCAGCTTCTTTAGCAACCAAACTCCGAGAGTGTCCTTAATTGAGTGGTATACAATGATTGGACCGCTTCTTTCTTTTGGGACATTCTTTTTGGTACCTGCATTCTCATTAGGAGTTTGCATGCTTTGATAAGGGTTAGCGATATCTATCTTAGAAGCAAGTGGGGGTTCACAATTTTCTTTTCTTGTACTAGAGGTGACTTGAGGAGATGATTCACTTGTCTTAGCTGGCAAACGTTTCCTTTTATAGAAAACCTTAAGTTCAGGCTTAAGTGATGTATCCTCCTTTTCAATTTCCTCCCTAGTAGTCTTAGTAGAATCAGAGACTATCCTAGTTAAAGGGCACTCGTTTCCTACAAGAGTGAAAGTTCTACCAGTGGGGCGCCACATTTTACCAATGGGTTTGATTTTAGCTATCCACTGGGTTTTAAGTCTAGCACGGGAGTTCACCTCATTAAGTAATTTCTTGACACAAGAATCATGATTGGCTTTAAAGACACATTTCCTACATGTTTTACAAGTAGCATATTTAATGTCCGAGTAAGATCTAGAATTCCTAGATGATTGATTGATGCTCCTAGGATATGATATGCTATGGTTAGCAGTGTTAGGTAATCTAGAAGGCATCTGACTAGGTTTAGAATTCCTATCTCTTACTTGTGTCTTCTGAATAGCTTCCCTTAGACCAAATTTATGGCGAACGTCTTTTGAACTAGTTCGAGACGTATTCTTTGGACTATGTCTACGGAGACTAGATGCAATCATGTGATTAGGTCTTGCAAAAGCTGATTTAGTTACATTGGGCCTAGATGGTGGAGTGACCGGTCTAGAAAGATGAACCATATTAACTTGGGAGGCAAACCGCGGTCTCGAGGATTTTGGTCGCTCAGATCTACATGCATTCGGTTGTCTAACAGACTGAATTTGAGGCGGTTTCCCCAAGATTGATGGTTTTTCAAGCTTAGTATCCACACTAGATCCTTTAGTTTTTCTCAATTCATTTTTCAACGCAGCTATAGCAAATACCTTTTCTTGTACTTGAGCCTTTAAAGTCTCATTCTCTTTGAGCAATTCATCTTGGGATGCCAACTTAAATTCAAGCGACTTAATTTGTCTCACAAAATTATCTTTTTCAGCTTTAGAATCTTGAATTTTTTGATTTAGTTTTCTTTCAAGAACAACGTTTGAATTTTCAAGTTTTTCAAAATACTTTTCAAATTTATCCGTTTTCTTCGAAAATTCAATTTTGGCATCCTCAAGAGCTTTAGATTGCTGAGCTAAAATTGTTTCAAGCTCTTTAATCTTGGAATCAGAATCGGTTAGAGAAGCAGTCATAAAGCATTTATCATGATGAACTATAGCATTCTGAACAATTTCTCCCCTATTTTGACTCACATCGGATGAATCTGAAGTGGTAAAACTATCACCCTTTTCCATCCCATGTTTGTCATAATTAGGTTTGGAATGCGCAACATGCGGTGGTTCATCGGCATAGACATCATATACCACATTCCTGTGTACCGTGTTAGTAGACTCTTCATCAGATACGGGTATGGTGTCATCAATCCCTGACATGCTGCTTGTATCATGCTTTCCTCCCGAATCCTTGCTCTTGCAATCTTTAGGCTCCAAGTTTTCAACCGTATGATCATTAACCTCTTGCATCTGCATCGTAGATTCTTGCACTCCATTATCATACTCTTGCTGAAGTCGAGATCTTTCATAAATCGAACACGAGACCGAAATCATTAATTTCAACAATGTACCACGGAACTCTTTAATTTCCATTTGTGTGTACTGAAGAAATGATTGACATATCCCTGAATTATCAGACTTAAGAATGTTGAATTTGAAGAAGTGCGTAAGTTGTGTCACTAGAGCTTGATATGCAGATGCTGATGCAGAATGATTAAAGTCTTCTTTGTGAAGTTGCTCAGCTAGTTGGTTCAAGTTGAGGAATATGGAATCGATGAATATATAACGATCTTGACCGAAGAGTGTCAGAAATTCGCTTCCTCCTTGAAACCAAGAAATGGTCACTAGATGAGACTGGAGTAGTCGAAAGAACGTTATACCACTTTCTCTAGCTGTGTTTTGCATGAGATGAAAGTCTCCCTCTCGAGATGTCGATTTCAACGAATCCATTAAAAATCGATGATAAATGAAAGTAAGGATTACTTGTCGATCGATCAATGAAAGAAAGTAATTGTGTTTGTTGTTGTGAGTAGAAGTCGAGAAATAATGTTAAAATCCCCTAATAATTGTTCTTGAAATACTTGTCACTGTATCGGAATCCTCAAAATTAATCCGTCGGAATACCCACCGGAATATCCATCGGAATGTTTGATCGGAATGTCACACTATCTTAATGTCCAGATCGGAAAGTCCAGATCGGAATGTCACTATCGGAATGTCCAGATCGGAAAGTCCAGATCGGGATGTAGCTAAAATAAAATGGGCAGAGTGATGACACAAGGATCCCTTAAACCCGTCGGAATCCCAGATCGCAATGCTCGATCAGAATGCTCAGATCGGAATAAGGTGTCGTAATACAGTGATCGCAATGTGGAACCAGCTGGTTATTGTGATCAAGTTCCTCTCAGTTGTACTTTCCGATGGATATGTTTGCTTGAATTTCGGAAATAAGAACACAATGCCTTTTTTCACTTTTGATCCAAGAAAGAACGTGTTTTAACCAAAATCAAGATACCAAAATCTCTACAACAAGTAACTAGATAACGTGTATCAAGATCAAAGCATAAAAACACAAAAAAAAAATTTGGACGTGGGTATGGATTATCAAAACACAAAATCAAGAACACAAGAACAAAACCAATCAAACCAAGGCTCTGATACCATTTGTAGGTCCTCGGAATCTTGGACTATCCTTGTGTTCGAATGATTTAAAGAAATAGAAAGATAGATGAAGAACTAGAGAGAGAAACTAGAGAGAGGTTGGAGAGAAACATGAAAGATTAGATTATGTGTGAGTAAAGTGAATGACCAACCCCTCCTAACATGCTAGGAGGGGGGTTTATATAGCCCACCCTACATGTGGGCTATATGGACTATATTGGATCACGAGCCCAATATCATTGGAGTGACCGATCCTTTCTAAATACGTAAAAACGTATTTCCAACACATTTACATTCAACAATCATTCATGAATTTATTTAATATGAAATGGAACACATGGTATTATAATAAAAACAAAAACGAAATCATGTTGGATTGTTTGGTTTCCACAGAATCTGAGAACCCTTAGGGGGTGCTCTTGGTGGCTTAATTGGACCAGCCACAACCACAATGACTGATTTGGACCAGCCGCAACCACGGTGGGAACTGCTGCCGGGCAGTGGCAGCCATACAAGCAGCAGTGGGAACCCATTCCTGGGCAGCCACAACCTGGTGGTTGGGAGTATTGTTCTAACGGTCGTAAGAGAAAAGGGCATAGTGGCTAAACTCGGGGGCGCTTCTGCCTTGGCAGCCGAGAGTTTGGCTCTTGGTGGGGGGTTTGTTTGGGAAACCGAGACTATAAGGTCTCGGTGGTGTTTTTTGTTCGAGAAGCCGAGCACCCAAGGCTGTCTCGGTGGTGTTTGTTTGACTCGGTTAAACTGAGAGACCACGGGAACCACACGAGGGGGTGTTTGGATTTACTTATTTAAGATGGGTTATTTACGACTTATTTAATTGGACTCAATTAACATGGGCTTATTAATATTTAACTTAATTAGAAAATTCTTATTAAGATGCAAGGCTTAATTTATAATTATTTAAATCCATGACATATTAGTTTATAATTATTTAAATCCATGACATATTATATTTAGTAAATAATTTAAATCCATGACATGTTATGATTTAATAATTAATTTAAATCCATGACATATTATTAATTAATGATTAATTATAAATCATGACATATTATTAATTAATAATTATTTATAAATTCATTAAATTTGAAAGTTATTTATGAAAATGGACTTTATTAATATTTGACTTATTTAAATTATGACTTATTAATATAATACTTATAATTAACCATGGCTTAATACTTCATGACTCATAAGAATTAGCTTATTTAATATACTTATTAAACCATGACTTACATAAATTAGCTTATTCGACGAACAAGATAAATTACTTTTGTATATTAAACGAGCTTATTACTATTTATGGAAAATTACTAATTATGAAAGCTTACTATTTTTGGAAACTTACTATTTATGGAAACTTACTATTTATAGAAACCTGCTATTTTTGTAAAGTTGCTATTTATAGAAACCAGCTATTTTTGGCAAGTTACTATATATGGAAACCTACTATTTATGAAGAGTTACTAATTATGGAAATATCAAGTATAATAAAACAAGAATCATGAAATACATTAATCAAGAACACATGAACGTATAACATTAATGAATGACACGATAAAGCATGAACAAGTAACTTAAGTCATGAATAAGTAATTCAAAAGTAAGAACAAGTAACTTATACCATGAACAAGCAACTCATACACGTCATTTATTATGTGGCTCACGTGAAGTCGGAGTAGTCCAGTTTTGTCATTTCATCTTGCTCACAGCTTGCTAGACACAAGGTACGGATATTCCGTCCTTTAGTAAGGACATCCTTTCTCTTCATGATTAGGATTTCTCGTTTGCTATGCCACATGTTTTCCCTACTTTCATATTATAAAACTTTTCATTGTTTGCCATGCTCTCGTTATATTTATTTCATAACCTACGTAATTTCCCGAGCTATATACATGCATGACCATGACTTACATGATTACCCCTAGTTATGGAGGTACCATAACCATGACATATGAGGCTCCTGTGTCATGACGCTTCCGCGATGAGAGTGATTTCTCGCGGCGTCCCTTCACGTTACATGTTGGCCATTATTATATTATGGGGGCGTATGGGTGCATCCTAGTTTAAAGGTTTACACGTACAGGGTGATTAGTATGGTGTGTGCTCTACACCCCATCACATTGGAGCTGATCCCTCCACCAATGTTACTATTATTAGAGGTCACCCCTCTAAATGCATGATGAGGTATCCCCTCTATTTATTTGTGCACACGTTGATGACATGTTATGACCTAAATTAGCTCGTGGGCATTTACTTATATTGCATGTACAACTTATGACTTTTTAGTATCCTTCTTGTTTATAAATTATCTCTCAGGTTTTCTTCAGGACATATATATTCTTTCCGTTTCTTTCATATTTATTATTCATGTTACATTACCCTTATCATGTCATTATATCCGTTCACTGAGCGTATTGCTCATCCGTATTTTCTTTTCATGTCTCATACGGTAGGTACCTAAATATTGGTTTGAGCATTGAGAGTATGTGCATAGGATGAGAGCTACCTTAGACTCCTTTCCTTTTTGCATTTTAAATACTTATGCTTTGTTGGACACTTGTTTTATCCTTTCTAGTTCCTTTACTTTATGCATGTTGAGCTTATGTTTGGGGGCTGATGTTTGATTCCGGCTTTTATGACGGTCTTTTATGTCTTATGACTATATGCCTTTATTATGCTTTGATGACACATCATGATTATGACATAACAACCTTCTTGCCAAAGTGGGTCGTTACATTGTCAGTTTCCATCAACATGACAACATCTGGTTGATTAAAAAGTTCAATGGATCTAAATTTTAATAGTCGCGTGTTAGGATCGAACTCGGGATTACGGGATTACGGGATTCCACTCATCATTGTGAAAACTAAGGTGTCACTCTGAGTGTTCTGCCAAGATCACTAAGATATTGACTCGAGGCCTGGAACGTGTTTAAATTCAATTAAGAATTAAACCACTCTTGCTTTCCAGTTATCATAAGTTTGATTCTTAAAGAATCGCACAAGTCACCTACCATGAGCTTTTAGATGTTCGCTCAAGAAGGATTTCCATTTTCATTGTATATACTTTCGTATTACTCGGATGTTCAGGCAAGATCATGAAGATTTTGCGTAGGACTCTTAATATCTTTCTTACTTTTCATAGTGTGTGAAAAAGCAAGGAAATATGGAAGTGTGTCCTAATGAGATATTTTATTATCTCAAATGGCTCTAGACTCGATCGTGTATTTTGGATTTTTAGTGATCGAAGGCTGGAGAGGAGTGCCACCTTTTCAATATCAATATATTCGGACATAATAAATCGATAGATAATGCGTTGTCTCCGTGTGAATAAAACAAATACCTTTTGAGAGATATCTAAGTTAGCTGGGATGGGTTGTGCATTGCATCACTGGGTCCATGATGTATATCTTCAATATCGAGCATCATTAAAATGATCTCAATAGCATATGTGTTGACTCAGTTTCTGCCTAAGTTGTAAGGAGGGCTTCTTTCTTTTCAGCCTTTATCTTTAAAATTCTTTTTCATTCTTCAACCCCTTTAATGCTTACCAATACGTCATAACTAGCACCTTGTTGTGATTGTTCCAGTTCTAACTTAAGTACTTGGTCGGCATTCAGCTACCTTCACAACCTTTCTCCATCTTTCCTAAGGACCACTATTTCTAGCTATGGAATATCCTTGGGAAGATTCCTCCGTTTTTGGAAGATTCATTGGACTTAACCTATCCTACCATCCTTATGTCACCACAATCTTCATCGTCATGAAATAAATGGGTTTAGGGTAAGTATATGTCACCATGAAATCTATTTTGGTATAGCAAATCCATTTTTCTCCCCCTTAACATATGCCACGATATTCGAAAACATTCAGCATATGTCGCGATGAGCTATCACGTTAAGTCAAACCATTTTTGATTAATCATTTCCCATATTAAATCACATTTTATCCCCCATATTAAAAATATTAACCCAATCGATGTTTTTAATAACAATTGATTTAATGAAGTTTTAACAAAGTTTTGGGAAGAAAAATGTAAGTCTGTTTTATCTTCATGAGACCAAATGTTGAGATATGATACCGATTTGTAAAATAATCACATATTCACCATATAAGAGTAGATTGGCAAGGTTGGACCTGATTGATGAGAACATCATATGATAAGATCACATTGTTCTTGTCGGCAAATGTTGGTCGCCTCGTCATGTCTGAAGTCATCTCTTGACACCACATGTACGATTGGTATTATTGTCTTGACACCAGTTTGTGAACTTGGCACTTTCGGCATCGAAGATTCTGAATGCTGGACAATTTCTCCCCCTCAATTGTTGACCCGTGTTCTATTGAAAGAGTTGTATTCGTCGTTTGAGTAGTCGCATCATCGAGTATGTAGATACCAATTGTAGATTGCTATGGTTGTAGAGATGATAGCTTCATAAAAACAAGATTTCTCTTGTTTTAACAAATAAATGCCCTGATGCGTACATATATCCATGTTAGATTGTGTTATAACGTAAACACAATCCCTTACATGGTTATAAAGTAAACCATGCCCGAGAAAATTAATTCCCGTTGTTGAGCCAAAGCTTTCATAAGAAATACTTGACTTTAATATGAAAACGGGTTGCAGTCTGAAATAACTACAAGCCATATGGGCATGTTTTATGAAATATTTGCAACTTTTGTACGAACTCTATTTATGGCACCGTTTCAATATTGATCTATATTTATAAGGCCGTAAATATTATCGTACCAAAAGACATGCCTTTGAAAAATAAAGTAAAAATATTTTTGGATTTTTCTAAATTTTTCAATTTTTATGGTTTTTATATGGTTTTATATTTTTGTATTTTGCTTTTGTGGATAAAAATATAAACAATATATACAAATGATCATTAAGGATACGGAGAATAGTTTACCACCACTATTCTTTCGCTTCATCTGCCAGTTCCTAAAGAGTCTCGGGCGAGAAAGTTCTCAAACCCAGCTTGTCGGCCAAAAATTCCATTCGAGCGCGACTAAAGCCTTCGTGAAAATATCCGCCAATTGATACTCAGATCGGACAAAGTAAAGCTCGGTCACTCCATTTTCCACTTGCTCCTTGCACTTTTGTTGTCACAGTACATCAAAATTTTGTTGAAACCTAGACCATAGTCGGTTAATTGCGATCTCATCCAAAAAATTTGAGCACAGCAACCGGACATAACTATGTATTCTACTTCCGTACTTAAAATTGCAGCGCTTTTCTACCTTTTCGATGCCCAACTGATTAGTCGATCTCCCAGTAGTTGCAAAGTTCCACTCGTGCTACGCCTTGTATCTTGACAACCCGCGTGATCCACATCTACATATGCCATTAGTGCAATCGAAGAGTCCTTCGAGTACCAAAGTCCCTGATTGATGGTTCGTTTCAGATACTGAAAGATTCGTTTAACAGTTTCTAAGTGTAACTTAGTAGGCCTAGTTTGATACCGAGCACACATACATATAGCAAACTGAAGATCAGGTCGACTGCCTGTGATATACAGAAGGGTACCGATCATTCCACGATAACGTGTCGGATGAACGGCAACTCCATGTGGATCTGCATCAAGCTTAGTTCGTTCCACCATTGGAGTATCCACGGGGTCGCAAGATTCCATCTTATATTTTTTAAGAGATTCAAGGGCATACTTGGATTGATTGATAAAGATGCCTTTGGGACTCTGAGATATCTGAAGTCCTAAGAAGTGTTGATCCCAAACTTAGATCGATTTAGCTTTATGTATACGAGATTAGATCAAGTTATACACATAGAGAAACCTTTGTATATATATAATGTAATCTAAGTGTTATGCGGAATTAACACTTAAACAAGAACACACAAAGATGTAAACCAACTTTCACTTGATTAATGATAACAAACTTGCTTACAATGAAAGTGTTTAACGTATGAAAACTTATATTGAACAATAACCTAAAAGTCTTCTTTTATAGACATAAGAAGCCTTGTACAAGAGTCTACGTATCAACTATTCTAGGTAAAGATAATTATAGAAAATACAATGTTGAACTTATCTTTACTAGAAACAAACTAGAAACAATATACGCGTAGACTAAATCTTTCCATCAGTGCTTGTCTTCAATGTATCAACGCTTGACTTCTTCTTGTCAACGCTTGATCTGTCAGCGTTTGTTTTCTTCCTATCAACGCTTGTTTTCCTCTTGTTAGCGCTCAAGTGGACTGGCTATATTTTATTCCCAACAATCCTCCCCTAATCTTGATATCTACCCTAGTAATCAAGTTTCTGAATAAACATTAAGAACTAGGAGGAATCTTACAAACTTGTTCATATTGGTAATAAATATGTCTGATCAAATCTTTGGCCACGTCACTTGAATAATCAATTTCCAGCTGTGTTGTCTTTATCGTCTCCAAGACTTCCTTGGACATGGAATACTGAGCATCTACAAGAAGATACTCAGCAAACTTTGTAGAGCTCAAATAATATACACCAACAGCTGAATACAAACGCCATTGAAGACCACTGAGGTCATCTTCAAGATCCTTCCAAATAGCAGGATCTTCATCTCTTGGTCCACACATTCTCTTGAATGTTGACCACTATTTTATTGCATTGACTGAAGTAGGAGCTTCAGTCTCATACTTGGCCTCCAACAACCTCCAAAGGTCTACCAAGTCTTCTCTATCAAAACTTGCAAAGAGAGATATAAGTGTGGTAAAAGTGTGAACCTCTTTCCCATACCTGCCAATCTTCCAAAACCCACATTCATCTTCTTCATAGCTTATAATAGGGTTTCTGGAATCAAGAGGTAACACTTGTACCATATCTGAAGCTTCTAATGGTGAGAGCTTGATGCTCCTTCTTATAACAGCTTCACTAGGCACCAATCTATCCATATCTGTAGGAAACTCAATAGGGACTCCCTTCTTCAAAGGTCTTGGAACAATCATTGCCTTCTTAAGTTCCATCTCTTCTACAAGTTCTTTTTTCCTTTCATCAGAAAGAAGTCTTAGAGTGTTTTCTTCCTGCACTCTTGCCCAAATGGGATAAGCCTTGAATTCCAACTCTTCAAAGGATAATCCAATCAATTTCTTGTAGGTCCATCCTGTTCCATGGCATCTGAGTAGCATGTAGTACAACTCCCTTCTATCCCTTTTCAACATTGTGAGAATATTGCTAGCCCTGTGTTTTAGAATTACCTTGCAGTCCTTGTGTACTCTTAGAAGAATCTCCAAACCCCATATCTGGTCTGAAATAGTCAAATCTGGATTCTCCATATACCTATCTTCCCAAGCATGGTACATCTGAACAACTTCTGGCATGTCAAAATCTACTTGCAATTTCAACTCATTCAACTTCTCTCTTGCCAACTCATCACCATACTCAAGTCTTTCTGGTTGTTCTATAATCATCACACTTGAGTCTGAACTAGCTTCATCACTTCCTTCTTGTTCTTCTGAAGTGACAACAAAAGGTGATTCACCAGCCTTCTTTCTTTCTTGTTCCACAATTTGTGCAGCCAACCTTCTATCAAACTCAACATGTGCTGCATCCTTTGGAACATCTACTTCTACCATGATTCCTTTACCCTTATCTAATGGATCAATGGTGGGTAAGGATGATGGTAATACCTGTGAAGAAACTTCTTTGATGATGGATGATGACTGGAATACATCAACCTCATCTGTGGGTCTGTCAACGCTCAAATTTGCTTTGTCAGCGCCCAATTTACTCATGTCAGCGCTTGACGTATCAGCGTTCAAATTTTTCTTGTCAACGCCCAAATTACTCATGTCAGCGCTTGACGTATCAGCGTTCAAATTTTGCTTGTCAACGCCCAAATTACCGGTCTCAGCGCCTCTTGTAATTTCTTCCAACATAGATGTAAAAGACAAGTTTAAGTTTGTAGGAGTAACTAGAGACGTATCAAATCCTGTCTGTTTCTTCAACTCAGTAAGGGCTTCAGCAACCCCCAAAGATTCTTCATCATATGAACCTTTTCCACTCATATCAAATGGCTCTGTAGCAGCTTCATGTGAGCCTTTATCACTCAAATTAACAGGCTCTGTAGCAGCTTCCTCCCCTTTGTAAGAATCCTCCTATGATAAAAGGACCCTTGTCTGTCTTCTCCTTAACTCAGCTGTTTCCAAAATAACAATCCTCTCCCTCAATTGCTTGAGTTCAAGGCCTTGTGTACTGACTGTTTGTACCAAGTCTGCATTTTGCTTTTGCAAGCTAATGCAGACAGCCGTCAATTCCATTAAAGTCATTGGTTCCAATCTGCCCTCCTCTAAAATGGGTATTTGACCTCCCAAGTTAGATTCATAGGGCATGGATGAGGTCTTAAAGATGTTAGGACTGTCTTGGCCAGCATCTAAGCCAGAACCAATAGTCCCAGCTTCATCCATAGCACCAACCACACTTGTGGTGGTGGTTCTCTCTGCTACATGGCTAGGACCACTAGAGGAGAACACTCTAGTAGTCCTTTGGCGTTTTTGCAACCTATATTGTGGTGGGGTAGAAGATGATGTAGATTGGGTGGATGTGGGTTGGTTAAGGGGTGTTTGGGTCTGTGAAGGTATGGTGTCAGCGTCTTAATTAGGTGTGTCAACGCCAACATTTAATGTGTCAGCATCGAAGGGTTCTTGGTCAATTTGCATGTGTTGAGGTGAAGGTAAAGGTTCAGGTATTGGGTCAAGTTGGGGTTATGGGTCTGGTTGGGGTTGTGCTGCTTCAATAAAAGCAATCATAGCTGGGGTTAGAGGTAAGTCACGGTGAGGGGGTGAGTTCATCTTTGTAAAAATAGCTTTCTTTTGCACAGGGATCTCATAAAAATCATCATTATCCATTGTGCAGTAATTTTAGACATCAAAAACCATTTGTAAAAATCTGGGATAAGCTAATGTCATCTTATTCCCTTTGTTTTTACACGTGCCCTCAAAAATCATTTTTGAATAATTAAACTTTTGCCCAGTAGCAATGCACACAATAGCACTAGCAATGGATCTATTAATCTCATTGTGTGCAGTACACTTGGGACTCAAACATTGTAAGAGGACATGTACTTCCAGGTTGGGGGAAACTCCTGTTTATGATATTTGTTTAAAGTTCCCTCGTCAGGGAAAGGATAACCCAAAGCCCTTAGTCCTTGTTCTATTTCATAAATGGGAAGGGTGGTTATACCATCTGCATCATCAAGATGCAAAGCCTGGCGAACCAAGGCTTCAGTAACCACCCATGTACGCCCATGAACAATAGAGGATAATGTAGTCACATTATTAACTGTTGAGGAACTAACACTGTTCCAAAACTGCTTAATATGTGTGACAGAGATGAGAGGAGCATGAGAAAGAGCATACCTAATTGGGGATGCATTCAAATACGCCACCATCTGTGTGTATTCGGGAAACAGAGTATCATCAGCGTCTAAATATGCTATCATGTTGTGTTGACTCCTGAAACCCAATACCAAATCACTTGGTTTAAATTTTGGTGCCATTGTTAAAAGCTGTTTGAATGATTGATAAAGATGAAGTATAGGAGAAAATTTTGTTAGACAAGAATTATAGGTACCCTGTTTAAAAATAGGAGCCAAATATATAGGAGAGAAATATGCATGTGATTGGTCAAAAATGAGGCAACTATTTTCAAAATACAATCATGAAAATATTGAAAAGAAAATAAGTTATCTCATGCATTAAATGAAAGTTATCTGCTCCCAAAATTATGGCCCCAAAATTCGTCAAAAATAACAACTGGGTAGGTCCCATTAAGTGTCAACGGTCAAAAATAACCCATCAACGCCCAACGGCTATATTCTTGTCAACGTTTGCCAAAGCCATGTCAGCGTCTAAATTGGTCACAACAACGCTTGGAAAAATACTTGCCAGCGTCCAAAAATAAAAATATTAAAAATGAAAAAGGACCTTAACAAATTAATTTATCCTAGTGAAGATAACCTATAAGTTGATAATTATTATAGGGCGGCAAGCACTGTCCAGTTATGCACACTTACTTATGCAAGATAGACATATCAGTCCTCTAGTGTCCCTTGCTAACCAAAATTCTTAACAACTAAGTTATCTCATAAAATTCTTTGTTACTCCCAGGTAAAACCCATGGTAAAATTATTCCCAAGTCTCCCAATAGACAACAACCAATTCTAGGTCAAAAATGTCATGGCAGCATGCATAGTATATCAACTTTGCATGCTACAGTGCCTCATGATTTAGTAAAACTAACTCATACTCACCTGTGGACACAATCTAGAATTGTGATAAGAGTATCATAAGAATACCCAAAAGCCCTAAAGGTTCCTAAAACCTCCCCTTAAACTGTGATACATATGTTGCCAAAAATATGCATGAACATAAAAAAATTTATGTCAAGAAAGGAATAGAAAATTCCAACCATCATCCATAAATAAAAATATGTTCAAATGATTCTCCAAGGATCCATAAGCAACTCTGTATCCAACGGTATAATGCTAAAACCACCTACACATTTAGATTAAAAATCACAAAACTAACATTGTTGCTGACAACGTCCCGATAACACTTGTCAGCGTTAAGGAAACATTTGTCAGCGTTAGACAAATATATTGCTGACAACGTCACAATAACACTTATCAGTGTTAAAGTAACCTTTGTAAGTGTTAGAAAAATATAGTGGAAAATCTAAATCCTTAAAAAGACCAATAACAATGCATTATCCTGTACATACTTTTACAAAAAGACCCCAAAACACATATTATGTGAGATTGATCATTCCAATACTTGTTACCAAGTATTGGAACCTTCCAGCATCAAAAGGTTTAGTTAATAAATCAGACACATTTTCTTCTGTGTCAACCCTATCTGGTTGTATTAAACCCTTTTCAAAACAATCTCTTATAAAATGGTGTCTAATTTCTATGTGTTTTGTTTTAGAATGATGTACAAGATTCTTAATAATGCATAAAGTGCTGTTATTGTCAACAAATATCTTGGTATGCATGAAATTATACCCATAATCCAACAGCTGGTTCTGAATCTATAAGACTTGTCCACAACAAGCAACTGCTGCTACATATTCTGCTTCAGTTGTAGAATTGGCCACCACTGTTTGTTTCTTGCATTGCCAAGATATCAACCTGCTCCCAAGAAACTGACATCCACCAGTTGTAGATTTTCTATTTAACTTATCACCTCCATAGTCACTGTCTGAATATGCAATAAGCTCCAATGGTGAATCCTTTGGGTACCACAAGCCAAGATTGGGATAACATCTTAGGTACCTAAAGATTTTCTTGACAACATAAAGGTGACATTCTTTGGGAGTCACTTGATGGCGTGCACATGCACACACAACAAACATGATATCAGGTCTTGAGACTGTGAGATACATCAATGAACCAATCATAGATCTATAGTGCCTGACATCCACATCTTTTCCATCACCAACTTTTCCCCAAGGGTGTTATCTATCCATAGGAGTAGTAGCCCTCTTTTCATGTGGAGAAAAGCCAAACTTCTTCAAGATCTCTGCTATATACTTATCCTGAGAGATGAAGATACCATCTTCTTTCTGCTGAACTTGTAACCCTAGAAAGAAGTTCATCTCCCCCATTACACTCATCTTGAATTTGTCTGTCATGAGCTTGGAGAAATCTTCACTCATCTTTGGATTGGTGGATCCAAAGATGATATCATCAACATAGACCTGAACAAGTAGAACATCCTTACCAGCCTTCTTTGTAAACAATGTCTGGTCTATGGTGCCCCTTTTGAATCTATTTTCCACCAAATAAGTGGATAATGTGCCATACCATGCTCTTGGGGCTTGATGAAGTCCATACATAGCCTTCTTGACTCTATACACCTTGTCTGGATTCTCTGGATCTTCAAAACCAGGAGGCTGCATCACATACACCTCCTAAACAATTGTTCCATAGAGGAAGGCACTCTTTACATCCATTTGATAGACAGTGAAGCCCATGCAGGAAGCATAGGCTAGAAATATTCTTATAGCTTCAATCCTTGCAACTGGTGCAAAGACCTCCTCATAGTCTATCCCTTCCTCTTGTGTATATCACTGAGCCACTAAACGTGCCTTGTTTCTGACCACAATACCTCTTTCATCTCTCTTGTTCCTTAGAACCCATCTTGTCCTAATAGGTGTGACATATTTGGGACAATCAACCAGCTCCCAAACATCCTGAATTGCAAATTGGTGAAGCTCATCCTGCATTGCTTCCACCCAACTTGGTTCTTTGAGAGCATCAAAGATCTTCTTGGGTTCCTGTTGTGACAGAAAACAGGCAAACAAACATGCTTGCACAAGAGGGGTATCAACCTTCTTGTGAATATTGGCAATAAATCCACCAAGACTTTGATGAGATCTTCTAGTCTGAACAGGAGTCATAATATCACCAATGATTTGAGAAGTAGGGTGATTCTTCATAGTGGAAGTAAGAACTCCTCCTTCAACAAGTCTGTTGTCATCAATCTCATTATCCAAGTTGCCAATATCTTCTTCAGACTCTCTTTCATCAATAATAGGATGAACCTCTTCATGTAAATTGGAAGGTCCACCTTGTTCAAAATTAGAAGAGAAAAGATGCTCAAAAGTGTTGTCAACGTCTGAACCTTGGTTGTCAGCGTTTGGGTTATCAACGCCTGAAATGGTGTTGTCAACGTTTGAGCCATCAACGCCTGAATTTGTCCTGTCAGCGCCAGATTTGCCTTTGTCAGCGCCTGAAGGACCATGCATGTTGTCAACTGGTGGTACTTGGGGGCCACCATTTTCCTTTCCAACAGCAGCAGCAGCAAAAGCATCTGTCCATATGGGAATTGTAACATACTCTTGTATGGGAGGTGCCTTGTCTGCTTGTGATCCAACCTCTTCATTAACCTGTGTACCTGAAACATCAATAACTTGTTCTTCCACAACATTTGAAGTTACCTTCACAATGTCTGGATTAGTAATAGACATATAATTTAAAGTCCTAGATAGAGGTTCCAAGTCAAACAACCAATTTGGACCACTTTCAGGATCACTAGGTTTACTCTCTAAAAACCTAACATGTACTCTTTCAAGTATACGTTTTTCCTTTTTAAGGTAAACCCTATATCCCTTGCTCTGCACTGAATAACCCATGAAATAGCCTTCATCACCTTTTGCACTAAATTTACCTAAGGCATCACTAGTATCAAGTACAACTACATGACAACCAAAAGGTTTAAGAAAACCAATATTAGGTTTTCTTCCCCAAAGTAACTCATAAGGTGTTTTGTTCTGTATCTTGTTGACCAATGCTCTATTCTGAACATAGCATGCTGTATTCACAGCCTCAGCCCAAAAAGCTATGGGAAAATGAGCATCAGCCAACATAGTTCTGGCTGCTTCAATTAGGGTTCTATTCTTTCTCTCAGCAACCCCATTTTGCTGTGGGGTTCTGGCAACACTAAACTGCCTAGTAATCCCTTTCTTGGCACAAAAATCATCTAAAAGATTATTTCTAAACTCACCACCATTATCACTCCTAAGCATTTTAACTTCATTACCAGTCTTTTTCTCAATTTGGGTAATAAAGTCAATTAAAGTATCAACAGTGTCACTTTTCAGAGCTAAAAAGAAAGTCCAAGTAAACCTAGAAAAGTCATCTGTGATGACAAAGCAGTATGATTTACCATTCAAACTCTCTATATTAGGTGGACCAAACAGGTCCATATGTAGCAAGTGAAGAGGTTTAGAACTAGAGTGCACCTGTTTAGACTTAAATGAGACCTTGTGCTGCTTGCCTTTAACGCATGCAACACAAGAGTGGTCATTGTGGAAAGCCTTTTCAGGCAAACCATCAACCAAGCCAAGTCTCACAAGCCTGTTTATATTCTTAAAGTTTATGTGCCCTAGTCTCCTGTGCCATAGATTACTCTCATCTACTGAAGCTTTAGCATAAAAACATGACATATTATTATTCATCCTAATCCATTAAGATTCACATTATAATTTCTTTATGTCTAGGTGTTCTATAGTCAATATATTTCTCATCTGGGATTTTATAATCCTTGCTTAACACCAAGCATTCAGTATCAGTAAACAGAACTTTATTTTTGTTATCACAAACTTGTGATACACTAAAAAGATTGTAATCAAGTTCCTTTACCAGAAACACGTTTTCAAAACGCAAGTTCTTGGTTAGAAGTGTTCCTTTGCCTGTGATAGTTCCATATCCGCCTCCAAAGTAAACCTTATCACCATCCTTAATGGGAGTGAAGTTAGTTAAATAATCTTCCTTCCCTGTCATGTGCCTGGAGCATCCACTGTCCCAATATCCATAATCATTGACCTGTTTTTGAATGCCCTGCACATAAAGAAAACAAATTAGTTTTCTTTGGGAACCCAAGCCTTAGCAGACTTGGATTCATCTGGTTGTTCAACAAGAACAAACTTAGTTCTCATAACAACCCCTTGTTCATCCCTTTTTGGATGAAATACCCAGTTAACCCCAATAGGTTTTGTAATGACCTTTGAAATGTAATTAAATATGTTGCAGGTCATAGAAATCCCATTATCATTAGGGTTTTGATCTTGCTTAGGTCTCCATGTCAAGCTTGAAGAAGATTTAGACCCCTTACCCTGTGGTTGCAAATATTTAGGTCTGGTCACATTTCTGTCAGCGTAGGATTTGGTCTTGTCAACGCTGAAATTACCCTTGTCAGCATTGAACCTAGGGTTTGCTACAGAAACCCATTGCCTATTAGACTAAGTATTGGTATGTTGAAATGGTCTTTGTCCATGAGTGTTAGACCCTCTAGTGAAGAATGGGGCTGGTCTAACAACTTGTGGACTTTGCTCCACAAAGGTTTTGGGTCTGACAACGTTTGACTTTTTAACAGCGTTGACCTTGGAAGCATTGACACACTTATATGCTAAATGTGAAAAGCTACCACAAGTGTAACAGGCTTTTCTAGACACAACCCTAGGTCTAGAAGAGAAGAAGTCTGTTCCATCATTACTAACTTGGCTTTTAGGTGACCTAGTATTCCTATACATTTCTGCATACTTGATGCTAGGTTTTCTATCAGTGTTTTAGCCAAGGTCAACAGTCTTACCAATGATTGGGTTTGTTACCTTAATAGGGGTTGACTCATTTGTACTTTCACATAACAAGCCACCCTTAACAAATAAGGTAGGGTTGGCTTTCTTCCATTCATTCAAGTCAGTCAACTTTTGTCTATACTCTTCAACTGGGGTAATGACTCTTGGTGGAGGAATAAATTCCTACTCTTGGAGTTCTGGTAAACCAGTCCAAGATAAGTCCTTTCTTTGGACACCATAGAAGTCCCCAGCTGGTGGTGGAACAACAATATAGTCTTTCAACCCAATCCCAGTCATGTCCTTAGGATCCCTTTGTTTATGAACACATTCTCCTAGGGTTTGCGTGGCCTTATCAAATCTCTGAATTTTAAGGTCAACATTATCCTTATTCTTGATGGCCTCATCTAACTTAGCCTGTATATCAGCATTGACCCTTTCCATGATGTTTCTAATATCATTACTAGCATTTAAATCATGTTTTAAGATATTAATTTTATCTTTTAGATCAAATTCCATTTTCTTGTACTCCTCAACTGTCTTTTCAGTTTGAGTGAGAGCAATTTGGTAATTAGACAACTTGCATCTCTCAGTACTCACATCACTTAACAATCTTAAAACCTCTTTGTTAAGTTTCTCAGTATTTAACCTACAACCCTTACTACAAAAAGCATGATCGTATACCTCATTATCTGATGAAGAGGAGGAGTGTTCCATGAGAGCATATTGAACATGCTCTTCTTCTTCTATCTCAGCAATCAAAGCTTTATCCTCTTCCCCATCCTTAGCCAAATAGCTCCAATCCCATCCAGTACCATCAATTTCTTGCACTGCAACCATGGCCTTAGGATCCTGAGCCTTAACACTTTGGCTTGAGGGTTTGCCAGCATCAGATCTTCTTGGAGATCTGCATTCCCTCATGAAGTGCCTCATACGATGACAATTGTAGCACTCAACCTTGGATTTGTAAAATCCAGCAGTATCCTTTGCATTAAAGGTCATCTTCTTCTTAAACCTCCTATTCCACCTGTTTGCTCTTATACTAGCAAGAGCCATGTTCCACTTAATATCCATCTCTTCCAAGTACTCATCACTTATCTACTCAAGGTCCTCATATGTAATCACTGAACCATTGGGCAAAGAGACAATGTAAGCACACATAGTATCCAAATCCAAACCAGCAGGCTTAACTCTTGGTGAGTCACTTTTGTATGTGTCAGCGTCTGAATGTGAGGCGTTGACAGGATATATTCCAGCATTGACACATGTTGATCCAGTAACTGGGTGCATGTATGAGTCCTTTTGATTAAATTGGCCTTCACTATGTGAGAAGAAGGCCATGTTGCTATTAGTAGACTTACTTCCATGCTCCAAAAGAGTTTCATCCTTTAACAGCCTCAGTTTGTTGTAGATATCATAAAAATTAGAACTTTTGTGAGTGTTATTGGCAAGAATAGATCTTGCCTCAATCTTCCACGCATCACCAAGGCTTTAAAGAAAATTGGCAATAATGTTAACATCACCAACTTGTGTCCCCATGAAGGACAACTTGCTTGTAATGTCAAGCAGTCTGCTTCTCACACTGCTAAGCTTCTCATTAGGTTGAGCTTTGAAAACAACATACTCATGCATGAGTTGCTTCTTCTTCTCTTCCTTAGTATCATCATTGCCACCATATGCAACTTCAAGAGCTGCCCAAAGGTCTTTTATAGATTCATAACCTCTGTATTTATGCTGGTTCTCTTGTCCCAAAGAGAGTTTTAGAATGTTTAGGATTTTCATATCAACCCTTCTCTTTGCTATGTCTTCAGCAGACACAGCTCTACCATCACCAGGTTTTTCTTTCTTATCTACTTCTGGACATCCAGCAACAGCTGATCTTGTAGCAATGGCATCAGCAATCTTTTGAGCTTTATTGAATGTGTTTCCATATTCAATAATCTCCCAAAGAGTGTAGTCATAGATTCCCAGATATTGTTCAAAGTTGAAGTTCCATAGCTCAAAGTTGTTTGCATCAAGCATGGGAATCTTGATGCTAGGGTTTGAGGAGGAGGGGTTTATTTCTGGATTGGACATGATGTTTTTAAGGTTTTGTGAAAATTAGGGTTTTGGTGATTTTAGGGTTCTTGTGTTCTTTAAGATCAAATGTTTCTCAACAAGCTCTGATACCACTTGTTGATCCCAAAATTAGATCGATTTAGCTTTATGTATACGAGATTAGATCAAGTTATACACGTAGAGAAACCTTTGTATATGTATAAAGTAATCTAAGTGTTATGCAGAATTAACACTTAAACAAGAACACACAAAGATGTAAACAAACTTTCACTTGATTAATGATAACAAACTTGCTTACAATGAAAGTGTTTAACGTATGAAAACTTATATTGAACAATAACCTAAAAGTCTTCTTTTATAGACATAAGAAGCCTTGTACAAGAGTCTACGTATCAACTATTCTAGGTAAAGATAATTATAGAAAATACAATGTTGAACTTATCTTTGCTAGAAACAAACTAGAAACAATATACGCTTAGACTAAATCTTCCATTAGTGCTTTTCTTCAATGTATGAACGCTTGACTTCTTTTTGTCAACGCTTGATCTGTCAGCGTTTGTTTTCTTCCTATCAACACTTGTTTTCCTCTTGTCAGCGCTCAAGTGGACTGGCTATATTTTATTCCCAACAAGAAGAATGATACCTTG
The DNA here is from genome assembly GCA_025667525.1 of Glebionis coronaria. Lineage (NCBI taxonomy): Eukaryota > Viridiplantae > Streptophyta > Magnoliopsida > Asterales > Asteraceae > Glebionis > Glebionis coronaria. The sequence continues at coordinate 414,643,188 of CM046876.1, forward strand.
CCCATCATTGACATCTTAAACTTGGAAGACATGAGTGTCCCAAACTCATCGGATAAGGTTTGGGCCGAGGCAGCAAATATAATATCATCAACATATAAATGTACCATAATCATATCTTTACCTCGTCTCTGAATGAACAGCGTGAGATCCACCTTGCCTTTAACGAAGCCTTGTGTAATGAGGAATTGTGACAATAGATCATACCATGCGCGTGGAGCTTGCTTTAACCCATAGAGAGCCTTCTTAAGATTGTACGCATGATTAAGATATTTTAGAATTCACAAAACCATCCGGCTGTTGAGCATAGACCTCTTCCTTGATTTAACCATTAAGAAATGCCATCTTCACATCCATTTGATAGACGATCATATTCATGTGGGCTGCACAAGCAAGGAATAGTCTAATAGCTTCCAAACGGGCTACAGCTGCAAAGGATTCCATAAAGTCGATGCCCAATAATTGCTTGTATCCACGAGCTACTAGACAAGCTTTGTTCTTCAATATTCCGCCTAACTCGTCGAGTTTTACCTTGTAAACCCATTTCAAAGTATAACACCCCCACAAATGCTATGCGAAGCGGAACTACAACATTTGGGTGCTACGTAGTTATCATCACACATAAGCTATATTAAACGACTCAAAGAGACGTAAAAGTTTAAACATAAATTAAAGATTGATTGAATCATCAAAGTCTACAGTTTTCCAAATCCCAAGATGATACAAAACAGAGTTTGCGTTTAGGTCCCCACTGAATCTCAACCAAAAAGTACATTTTCGTTCACATGACATAATATAAAATATTTAAGTGCAAAAAGGGAAGAAAAACAAAGTAGACCGCCAAGCCACAACAACTTCCATCCTCGCATGCTCCGCTGCTATCAATCTTGGTTACCTGAAACACATGCTTAAAAATCGTCAACACAAAGGTTGAGCGAATCTATAGGTTTATCAAATCATAAGTTGAACATAAGTATTAAAACCAATCATGACCGTTCAATAGCATTGTCGTACTCACAATCTATTATTCAAGGATATGACAATTGTGTTTAAGCTCGTGACACTAATCCGTTAACTCAATCACCCGCGTAATAATTACCGGCGTGATTCAAATGAAACCAGTGCCCCTACTAAAGGCATCAGTTGCAATTATACCTTATCTCTTATCACAAATTATCCGTCCGCAGGGGGTACCCAACGTACTAGCCCTCGTCTCGGATAGGGTCGTCAACCCCATAGTACTATCACTTTGTATAAGCGGCTATTTTCCCCTTCGCAAGGGCAAGACAATAGTTAATAGTTCATGAAATTAGGGCCTTTTGCAACTAGGTACTCAACACAATTTCTAAGGCAACATTCGGGTCCAACAATCATTCATGACTTATGTTCATTTTCATTTAAATAGCATGTATCCCCCTCGCGGGTAAAAACATTTGAAATAAGTAAAGAGCGAGGCTATAGACTCACCTTGCGTAGTAGTAGTGGTTCTAGTGAAGACGTAACGAGAAATGTCACCGACGACGTGGATGCCCGGGAAAATCAAACACTTGACCTAAAATCAAGGTACGTAAACCAAATCACTACTCCGTGTACATTATTGTACTAAACACACTCATGTGAAAACACACTCAATGCTTATGAAAACTCACGCCAAAACCAAACAAGTAGATGTTAATAGACTCGAACCATTTTTATACTTTATTAAAACTATTACTCATTTTAAAATTCTGCCGGTACATACCGAATGTACGGGCTGTTTTACCCCACTTAGACCACTCCTAAAAATCTGAGAAAATTTGTAAAAATCACTTATAATCTGTAGAAACCCCATTCCAAATTTCATAAAAAGTTTTCACTTCTAAGACCTTCTGCCCGACACATCTTTGAAGTACAAAATTCGGACAGTTTTACACACTCGACTTGTAAGATCATTTTGACCATCTTAACCAATACCATTTGCAAATCCGACTATTCATTATGAAAATAGACTCAAAATGCTAAGTTTAGGGCCTGAGAACAGCTCTTGACCATATTTTTGAAACTCAACTTATAGTCCCCGAGATTTGACCCAATATCGATAACAATTTCGTATTGTGTCGATACGCATCTCCCGGTACACAAATATTAAAAATAGCATAACTTCCTCCTCGTTTTGAGTTAGAAGCTCTACCTTATACCAAATCGAAGCTTAGGAAAAACTCTACAACAATATCTTATCATCCCAACACTTAACCAAAATCTACTGTATGAAAAACGGCCTTAAACCTACTGATCTAAAATGACTCTATCAAAATCATATCAAAACATCTTTTTGACCCATTTCAATCATTTATATACTTCTAATAACACCTAATAATCATCATAAACAAATAGAAACATCTTAATTCACTTGTATGATTAATCTTGAATAAAACCCATTTCAATAAGAACACATGCATTCAAATAAAAGATGATTAGAATAATAATAACAAGTTAGTGGAACCTTACCCACATTAATTTGGATCAAATGATCAAGAACACCATAAGCCCCAAAAATTTCATGGCTTATATGGTCAAGAACACCAAGATAAGACCTTTTTTCAAGCTTCAATATTACAAATCATTTTTCCTAAACACAATTAAACACAAACCCACGTATTTAATTAGATCAAAACATAATATTTTTCAAAATCTATAAAAATTAAATCTTGAAAAAAAAAGTTGTTGCATGTTGAATATTTTTGGTGGGATTTACTTATCTTGATAATACAAAGGTGGGTCTTTGATTAGATTTTCCAAAAATCGAATTTTGGTGGTGGTTCATGGTGGTGGTGTGGTGGCCGTAGGTTAGAGAGAGAGAGGAGGAGAGTGTGTGAAATTTTTGAGTGTAAAAATGAGAAGAATGTGTGTGAAAACTCTTTTTATATGGTGGAGAGGGTAGATTGTGTAATATTAGTTTTATTTTGGCCTTAGTTGTAAGATAACTTTTTAAAAAGGCAAAAATGGTACCTAGTAAGTTTATTATAAATTTACGACAGTCGGGTTTTACCCCGGATTCATAAAAGTTAAAATCTCGTTCAATAAAAATACTTTTTTAAAGGTTTAACACACACGAAAAGTAATAGTAAGGTTCCGACTCGACTTAAAACATAATAAAAAAAAGTAAAAACTTCGAAAAACTAAAATATCGATCAATCAATAATAAAAGAAAAATTTTGGGCATCCGTCGGTATCGTAGTCGTTATCGGTTCTTCTTAAATCGTCAAACGTTAAATTACGACCTTAAACGTTGGTTTCAACTTAAACCGTCAAATATATAGCATACGAAATTTCTTAAAAATTTCAAAAATATTCATAAAATAGGATTAAATAAATGTCGTTGGGATCAGGGTAGCACATCCTCAAGTGAGTCACAACTTAAGAGAGATGCTCACACTGAACAGCTCTTGAGACAATAACTTAGCATCATATGGCACATTCACGGGTATCACATCCTCCCCTCCTTAAGGGAGCGACGTCCCGGCGCTCTCTGGTTCTTATACTCGCATTTCGTACTACTAGAAAGATGAGGGCACTTCTTCCTAAAGAGATCTTCACGTTCCGATGTGGACTTCGGTTCACGTCTCGGATTCCATCACACCTTCACGATGAGTATTATACCTTGCTTCAATCTCTTAACATCTCGATCCATGGTCTCCACTTCAATTTCCCAATTTCTTCCTACGGTTATCAACACGTCTTTTCTCACAGCTTCTCGCGGTTAGCAAGTGATTCCTAATCTACACCATCTCTTCCGTAGCCTCTCGAATCATTTCAAGTCCATTCAACTGAATTTTTCCTACTTCATGCTATCCAACTGGCGATCTACATTTTCATCAACATATTTCTTCAAATGATGTAGCTTTAATGCTAACATAGTAAATGTCGTTGTACGAAGGTACTACCAACGGCAAGTGTCGGTCTCAACAGCTATCAAAATCAATCACACACGCTCGGAGCACGTCTTCCAACGTTCGAATCGTCCTTTCACTTAGTCCATCATCTCATAAAAATAATTACTCACAAAATAAAATCGCACGGGTCACACATAACCCCATCGAAAACGTTCAGAATATACAAGACGGAGTAATTAATACTAGTCATACAAAATCACCTTAATCGCAATATTATGTACATACAAACCTATTTCGTCAAAAACGAATTCATCGATACGGTAATCATTCGACGTATACATAACTCTCTTGAAGACATCACAATCCAATCAAACACAAAAGCCATTATAAAACACATACAACCACAGTACGACATGTTGGCAACATAGCCAAACCATGCCAAAACAATCAGTTCAATCAAGTTAACTCATGCTTGCTAATCAGCCAAGCCATGATAAAATAAGAAATGTTGACATATTTCTCGGATGAGTCCAGTCAAAAGAAATTGCAAGTTAAAGAAGGTTCACGAGCTTGCTAGCAATGGCTGCATATCCTAAACAAAGAATAAAATTCATACCTACGTCATCACAGGGTGCTCACCCACGGATTCATACCCAAAAGATATTACAAGAACACCATCTCACTTCCGTCTTAAACGTGGTCAAAATCTCAATAAGCATCATCGTTCACAGTAAAAAGATATATATATTACATGGCACGTGTTCTCTATGATCGGACTTCATTGGACAATGTCGTCTTAAGTTCTCACAACTTTCGATCACTCGACTAGATCACATACAACATAAACACATAAAAGACAAGGGTTTTCCCACACAAAAAAAATATCAACTATGGCTACCTATCGTTTAACCATCGATGATCAAGGATGGTTGAGTCGAGCAAAGAGGATTCCTCACTTGAATAAACGAAGACGGCAATGGAATTGTCTTCTAACTACCAATGCACAGTTGGTAAACTTCAACAATTTATCATGTGTCGTTAAACATATCAAAAGAACGAGAAAAGAAAATAAATAAGGTGCGATACGTTTGATGTAGGAGAAGTCTTCGTCATTCCCCTCAGAGTCACTTGAACTCTGATTTCCTCTACTTTGGCAGTCTTCTATTCTTGTTTAAAATTTCTTCTCAGTGTCGGTACGAGTCCCTTTGGTATTTCATCAACACCCTAGCGATTCCACTAAATTTCATACGTCACACACAACACATGAAAACATTTTCCAAAATTACTCGGCCACAGTGACTTACTAAGTCAACGCCAAACAAAAAGAAAAGATTTCAAGGAACACAAGAAAATTCAAAAATTTTCTTTAGGAATCAAGGAGGATACGATTACTTGCATAAGGATCCACCATTATTAAAAACGTTCTCATCCAAACGTTTATCAAAACACTACAAGTTTCAAGATGACCAATTTGTTTGACATGATCGTTCCCTTCCTAAACTATGCATAATTAGCTAGATCATGCATACTTAAGGATCAAGCAACGACAACCAACAAAACAGGACTCTTCCTGAATTATGCCTAGTTAGCTAAGCTGTGCATAATTGAGGATCGAGTGACGACGCAAACATTATTATTACATACCAAATATGTCTATAAAAGTTTTCGACCCATACTTCAAAATAATTAAATCATTTGAAATGAAATTTGAAATGGGAAAATATTGTTTCTATCATTTTAAGAAACACATCAACCATTTTTTCGTCCACTTTGAAAACATACCTTTGCTTTGCCTTTTTATGAGAAAATAAATAAATAATTAAATAAAGAAATCGACACCCTTTGCATTTGGTTCACCAAAACATTTCACACACATACATATTTTCAAATAGACTATTCACAAAATAGCGGTAAGGTGGTTCAAGATTAAAGATCATTGCAAGCACAACAAGTAATAAAATCAAAAAGCAATGAGATCGAACGAGGTAAACGAGAAATATAATTTCCAGCTAAAATTAACTACATCAGAAACGAAAAATACTTCAAACATATGACAAAAGTCTCGGGATAACAACAGCGATGTACGAATACATGGAGTAAAAATTAAATATCAACACAAGTGTCAAAAATAAAACAACGATCATAATTCCCATCGTCTCGAGTTGCACACACATTCCACCAAGGGAATACGGGGAGAGGAGAATAATCACTTGGTCGAATAGAAACAATTTCACCAGGAAGATCGAGTTCTTTCACCTCTATAATTTGGTAAAGCGGCTTCGCCTCCTCGCTTTTGTTCCATTATAAATAAATAACCAATTTAATGAAGATTTATAGCATCATACAAGTAAATACAGAATTTTAGGTTCCATTAACCGAAAGAAGAAAAGTTACAGCGTCCATAAACATGACAAAAATACACCGGGTGACATACCCTCATTATCAAGTACTAGCGAAGTAGCAATTCAAAAATAGATATAATAATAAAGGGGTTCATACCATAGACAATATTAAAATAAACGATCGCATGAATACTCAAGTTCAGATATAGACTCGCAAAGTCGAAGAAGAGATGTCGTACGATCGAATCATCGTGACTCAAAACATTATATATACATCTTTATTAAATAATATACAAGTAGGCGTGTGTTGTATAATCTAGTTGCGTATAATAATTAGTGTTACCTTGTACATTGTAAAACCGGACATTTACACATTTTTAATTTGTGTTACACCATTAAAGAATTTATACCTTTCATTTTCCAATCTTTACAAAGTTTTTATTTCTGGAAAAATTTCAATCTCTCGGAAATTATTAACATTAGTAGATGCGGTGAATCGGTTATCATAATCGACAAATCATTAGGTTTGAAAATCTCCGTAGTTGTGTCAAAATCTCGTTAATGTTCAAATCTTAAGTACCAAAAACGTACATAGTAAGAATTTTCAAAGTTTCACGTTATTATTATTACAACTTATCTTATTACGTATATACAAATATCCAACATGACTCAAAATAGTCCAATTAACTCTTAAAAATCAACCTTTGACTTTTTATTATACACATGTGTTCCTTAAAACTGATTTGTTAAATCGTATTCGCGTAATTTGACCCAGATGCTAAAGAGGTTTCACGTAGTATTATTTCGGATAAATTACTGATTTTAGTCGACACTTGAATCTCGATGATAATAATAATAATAATAAATAATTAAGATGCTTATTTTAATTAATTCTTAAATATATAAAATTTAACTTTTAATCTTTAGCCTGTTATCAAACGATTTTAAAATTAACACATCTCGCAGCGGAATAAAACAACGTTCCATCAATATTTAATAATTTGTTTCAAGCGTTAGAATTTCTCACTTAAAGTGTATATTCTGATTTTATCCCACGTTAATCACTACAAGGAGTTATGAGTGCCATTTTATGCCAATGCGTTCATAAATATAACTTGACCTCATGTTTAAGATAAAACCAGTTTTACAAAGTGTCTAGCTCCAAAATACATGACCAATTTTTCTACTCGTGTTCTATATTACAAATTATGCCAAAAGTTTGCTATATTGACCCGAAAATTAACTCATATCAAGCCCACAGCTACATATACTCGATAGTCATATCGTAAATTTTATTATAACTCCTTTCTCAAATTAAATTAAACAAAACCTTAACAAATCCATCACAAGCTTCTAGTATCAAATTATTAATATATGAAAACAAGGATTTTACGAGTAATACAAATTACTTATTTCGATTTACCAACCAAGGTTGAAGGAAAATAATTTCACATTGTCACTTTACTCTCTATAAGAGTTTTACTTGTTACAAGACATATTATAGGTCATTTTTATCCTAAAATTTCATTCACCATTTATTTAATATGTAAAACACTTTATGTTTAAATCATTCGATCACCAAAGTTTAATGCTTATTTAACTCACACAAATGCCGGACCTCGTCATGTATAATATCGAATTCAAAATAATGAAACAACAAAACAAAATGAAATAAACGAAGCGAGAATACGTATGTCAACTAAGTGTTGTTATCGGCCTCAGATGAGTCTCGAAATCGTACACCACAAAATTAACACAAACCAACCAAATTTCAAGTTATCGCGATTGGTCACAACGCTAGTCTATCCTTAAAACGCATATTTAAATCCAAGTAGGATGATAAAAATGATTAAATAGCGATACGCCTCAACCATGTTTCATAACATACACATGTGATTCGTCGCTACGATGTACGCATCGTTGATTATACTTCGTCTATGTTATAGTTACGCCAACCAATATATCAAACCCATAAGGAATAAAGGAAATACAGTAATACGTAAGTAAATTATGTTTCAAAAAAAGAGATGTTCCAAAAGGACACATCACGGTGCGATAACGACAATCGAGATCGATCTAGTCGACATAAAATATGTTACAAAGCATTATTTACGTATCTAGAGTATCAAACGAGGTTCATATTCGGTTATCCGAACAATAAATTAATTATCAAGATTGATAATTTGCGGTGAGGCCGAATTCTCAACAAAACCGCATTATAACATGTACGATAATCACTCAAGGACCATTTCTTCACGTGCAATGCCTTTAAATACCATAGTATATACATATTTATACAAAAAATTATTCCTACATACACGTAGGATTACAACGCGGTGTTGCCATGTTATGCAATGTAGCCCGTATGCCAATTACATGCAACATATAAGATAATCTTTACAAGAATTTGCAAATTACGATGATAAGTACTCAACGTACACAACAATATATCTCAATATAGATCAAAGTATTTACTTACTAAATACTAGAGAATTCATGTCAGTTTGAGGGATACATCTAAAATATAAAGCAATGCTAAAGAAATCTTACCGGAGCCATGCAGGATAGTTGTGTGCTTGGACAATTTCTTACGACACCAAAAGTTATAGTTTAGGATTTTTCAAAATGACCTAGTTCTCTATAACTCATGTCTCTGATACCAATCTATAACACCCCCACAAATGCTATGCGCAGCGGAACTACAACATTTGGGTGCTACGTAGTTATCATCACACATAAGCTATATTAAACGACTCAAAGAGACGTAAAAGTTTAAACATGAATTAAAGATTGATTAAATCATCAAAGTCTACAGTTTTCCAAATCCCAAGATGATACAAAACAGATTTGCGTTTAGGTCCCCACTGAATCTCAACCCAAAAGTACATTTTCGTTCACATGACATAATATAAAATATTTAAGTGCAAAAAGGGAAGAAAAACAAAGTAGACCGCCAAGCCACAAAAACTTCCATCCTCGCATGCTCCGCTGCTATCAATCTTGGTTACCTGAAACACATGCTTAAAAATCGTCAACACAAAGGTTGAGCGAATCTATAGGTTTATCAAATCATAAGTTGAACATAAGTATTAAAACCAATCATGACCGTTCAATAGCATTGTCGTACTCACAATCTATTATTCAAGGATATGACAATTGTGTTTAAGCTCATGACACTAATCCGTTAACTCAATCACCCGCGTAATAATTACCGGCGTGATTCAAATGAAACCAGTGCCCCTACTAAAGGCATCAGTTGCAATTATACCTTATCTCTTATCATAAATTATCCGTCCGCAGGGGGTACCCAACGTACTAGCCCTCGTCTCGGATAGGGTCGTCAACCCCATAGTACTATCACTTTGTATAAGCGGCTATTTCCCCCTTCGCAAGGGCAAGACAATAGTTAATAGTTCATGAAATTAGGGCCTTTTGCAACTAGGTACTCAACACAATTTCTAAGGCAACATTCGGGTCCAACAATCATTCATGACTTATGTTCATTTTCATTTAAATAGCATGTATCCCCCTCGCGGGTAAAAACACTTGAAATAAGTAAAGAGCGAGGCTATAGACTCACCTTGCGTAGTAGTAGTGGTTCTAGTGAAGACGTAACGAGAAATGTCACCGACGACGTGGATGCCCGGGAAAATCAAACACTTGACCTAAAAATCAAGGTACGTAAACCAAATCACTACTCCGTGTACATTATTGTACTAAACACACTCATGTGAAAACACAATCAATGCTTATGAAAACTTACGCCAAAACCAAACAAGTAGTTGTTACTAGACTCGAACCATTTTTATACTTTATTAAAACTATTACTCATTTTACAATTCTTCCGGTACATACCGAATGTACGGGCTGTTTTACCCCACTTAGACCACTCCTAAAAATCTGAGAAAATTTGTAAAAATCAATTATAATCTGTAGAAACCCCATACCAAATTTCATAAAAAGTTTTCACTTCTAAGACCTTCTGCCCGACACATCTTTGAAGTACAAAATTCGGACAGTTTTACACACTCGACTTGTAAGATCATTTTGACCATCTTAACCAATACCATTTGCAAATCCGACTCTTGATTATGAAAATAGACTCAAAATGCTAAGTTTAGGGCCTGAGAACAGCCCTTGACCATTTTTTGAAACTCAACTTATAGTCCCCGAGATTTGACCCAATATCGACAACAATTTCGTATTGTGTCGATACGCATCTCCCGGTACACGAATATTAAAAATAGCATAACTTCCTCCTCGTTTTGAGTTAGAAGCTCTACCTTATACCAAATCGAAGCTTAGGAAAAACTCTACAACAACATCTTATCATCCCAACACTTAACCAAAAGCTACTGTATGAAAAACGGCCTTAAACCTACTGATCTAAAATGACTCTATCAAAATCATATCAAAACATCTTTTTGACCCATTTCAATCATTTATATACTTCTAATAACACCTAATAATCATCATAAACAAATAGAAACATCCTAATTCACTTGTATGATTAATCTTGAATAAAACCCATTTTAATAAGAACACATGCATTCAAATAAAAGATGATTAAAATAATAATAACAAGTTAGTGGAACCTTACCCACATTAATTTGGATCAAATGATCAAGAACACTATAAGCCCCAAAAATTTCGTGGCTTATATGGTCAAGAACACCAAGATAAGACTTTTTTTCAAGCTTCAATATTACAAATCATTATTCCTAAACACAATTAAACACAAACCCACATATTTAATTAGATCAAAACATAATATTTTTCAAAATCTATAAAAATTAAATCTTGAAAAAAAAGTTGTTGCATGTTGAATATTTTTGGTGGGATTTACTTATCTTGATAATACAAAGGTGGGTCTTTGATTAGATTTTCCAAAAATCAAATTTTGGTGGTGGTTCATGGTGGTGGTGTGGTGGCCGTAGGTTAGAGAGAGAGAGAGGAGGAGAGTGTGTGAAATTTTTGAGTGTAAAAATGAGAAGAATGTGTGTGAAAACTCTTTTTATATGGTGGGGAGGGTAGATTGTGTAATATTAGTTTTATTTTGGCCTTAGTTGTAAGATAACTTTTTAAAAAGGCAAAAATGGTACCTAGTAAGTTTATTATAAATTTACGACAGTCGGGTTTTATCCCGGATTCATAAAAGTTAAAATCTCGTTCAATAAAAATACTTTCACACGAAAAGTAATAGTAAAGTTCCGACTCGACTTAAAACATAATAAAAAAAAGTAAAAACTTCGAAAAACTAAAATATCGATCAATCAATAATAAAAGAAAATTTTTGGGCATCCGTCGGTATCGTAGTCGTTATCGGTTCTTCTTAAATCGTCAAACGTTAAATTACGACCTTAAACGTTGGTTTCAACTTAAACCGTCAAATATATAGCAAACGAAATTTCTTAAAAATTTCAAAAATATTCGTAAAATAGGATTAAATAAATGTCGTTGGGCTCAGGGTATCACATCCTCAAGTGAGTCGCAACTTAAGAGAGATGCTCACACTGAACAGCTCTTGAGACAATAACTTAGCATCATATGGCACATTCACGGGTATCACACAAAGCGAGTAACTACACTTGATCTAGGCATGGGACAAGTTTCCATAATCAAGACGTATAAATTCATTAAGTTCTTCTTGCATAGCTTCTATCCAACAAGATTGGGTGAATGCTTGTTGCCACGTCTAAGGTTCAACTTCACTAAGAAAAGCATCAAAATGAAAAAACATTGAACTTTCTTGTAACTGACTTCGTGTGGATACCGGACGATTAGGGTCACCAATAATAGAATCTATAGGATGATCCTTTGTCCACTTACTGTCATGTTCACGAATCTGTGGATTGGAGTAGACCGTAGTAGGAGCTTCCTCTAAGGTGGAAGACCCGACTTGATTAGAGTCGGCAATTGGTACACCAAAGAATGGAAGTTCACGCATTTGAGCGAATTCCAAGTCGTGATCATCATCATCCTCTTCATCGTCAATAGGCATGACATGGGTAGTTGAAACACGTGTTGGTTGTGAATTAGTCGTTTAAGGTATATCTTGACCAATTGTAGGTGTAGACGTATCTGATTGTGCTTCGGTTGCTGGAGCGACAACTTCGTTGACCGGAGCTATTACTTCAGGTTCTGGAGCAACAATACTTGGAGGAGTAAAGAATTCATCAAATAACGGTTGAAACAACGTATCCCATTCAGTCCTAGAAGGTGGTGTAAATGATGATGGAGAAGGGTTATTTGGGACAAGACCAGAGCTAATATTACTGGGTCCTATTTCATGAAGTTCGGGTTCAGAGCTGCTTTGCTCAGAAGCCATTGCTGTCAGCTCATCAAAATCAACATTCATAGTTTCGAGGATCTTACGAGAATTACGATTGTAGATTCGATATGCCTTCTTTGTGGGTGCATAACCACTGAAAATACCAATATCAACCTTGGGTTGAAGTTTTCCCAAATTGTCACCATCATTATTTGGATAGCAAAGAGAACCAACTACATGAAGATATGATAAATCTGGTACTTTTACATGTAGAAGCTCATAAGGTGTTTTACCGTGGCGTTTACGAATTAGTGACCGGTTTTGGTGAAAACTGCTTTTGATACTTCTTCTGCCCATAAAAACAATGGATCCTTTGCGTAAATTAACATTGTTCGAGCAACTTCCATAAGTGTGCGATTTCACCTTTCAACGACACCGTTTTTTTTGTGGAGTGCGAGCAACGGATGTTTCATGAGAAATGCCAACTTCTTCATAATAATCACGCAATATTTGATTCACAAATTCGGTTCCATTATCTGTATGAATGCGTCGGACAGTAGTGTTGAGACGCACTTGAATCATCTTGAGAAATCCGATGATGAATTTAGGTGCATCATTTTTTGTTGTAAGAAATTTCACCCATGTAAACCGAGAGTAATCATCCACAGAGACAAGGATGTACGTTTTACCACTAGGACTTTCAACACACATTGGTCCACAAAGATCCATATGCAAAAAATAAAGTTTCTCTTGGTTGGTGTCTTCAGTCTTGGGTTTGTATGATTTCTTAGTGCTTTCCCCATTGTACACGAGGAACACAAATGATCCTTGTGAAATGTAAGTTTAGGAAGACCACGAAGAAGTTAGTTTTTTGCCAAATGATTAATAGCGTCAAAGTTAAGATGAGATAACCGTCGATGCCATAACTATGACTTAGTCTTTAATGCTTTAGAGAGAAGACATAAGGGAGAAGCGGCCATCATGTCTTGTAGAGACAAAGTGTACAAATTATTCCCTCGAGTACCTTTCAATAAATCAACCCCTTCCAAATTATGAATGAAGCAGGTATGCGCTCGAAAAGCAACTTCAAGGTTTGCATCATAAAATTGTCCCACAGAAAATAAGTTGTGACCGATACCTTCCATATAAAACACTATTGAAATTATAACATTCCCAATATGATATTCACCGTAACCCATTATCTTTGCAATATGATCATTACCAAATCGAACCGTACCAAGAAACTTGCTGACGAAATTTCTGAGCAGAGAGCGATCTCCAGTCATAGGCTTGGAGCAACCAGAGTCTAAATACCAGAGAACAATTTGGACCACCTGTTTTCAAAAACAACAGTAGATAATGCATTAGAAACTATTGGTTCCGGTTTGTTAGCAGATACAGATATAATATTACCAGAATTGCTAACATTTTTGTTATCCTTAGATTTCCTGCGTTTTCTAATGTGAGTTTTACCATTAACAGGTTTTATTGTTCCAACTTTCTGAGGTTTTGGAGTATTAGCGGGCACTAAAGTGGGAGTAGACCTATTTAAAGGGCACTTGGTTCCTATAGTAGTGTCAGTGTTCCTAGTTAAAGGACACACTTGTGTTTTGGTAGACTTTGTACTCCTAGTTAAAGGACACGCTTTCTTCGCTTTAGTGGGAGTGATACTAGTTAAAGGGCACACATTTCCTACTATAGTGAAAGTTCTACCAGTGGGGCGCCACATCCAACCAACTTGGGTTAACACTTTCCCAGTCGGTTTCCATTCTAAACCATTTTTCCGGGAATTCATCTCATTTACATGGTCAATAAGGAAAGAATCATGACGACTAGAAAACATACATTCATTGCACTTCCAACATTTCAAATTAGAATTCACAGTAGGCTTAGAACACTACACCACCGCAGAGCCTTTAAGTTTAGCTACATGGTTCTTTTTATTAAAAACAGAAATAACATTCCTAGGGTGGGCTTCTACTTTCTTCTTCACTTGACTACTAGATGGGGGCAAGATCCTATCATTCTTCTTTTTTCTTTTAAGCTTAGATCTTTGAGCCTTAGTAGTGGTGCTTACTCCTGTAGAAGGCAACACGGGAATATTAGAAGCTGGTTTTGATTTTGCCTTATCTTTATTGACCAATGTTTGAGATGGTTTAGTCCTAGGGCCCTTGTTAAGTGGTGTGACGGCGATGAGGTTCTTTTTTATTGCACTAGAGGACGATGCTGAGACAGTGGTTGCGTTATCCATAACATTCTTACCTTTTAGGGTACGAAGATTTTCCTTTAACTCAGTCAAAGCCAAATTTTTATCACAAATTTGTTCCCTCAAATAAGATATTTCCACCGACTGTCGATTCAATCGTTCAGTCAATGATTGATTCTGTGTAGTGGTATTAGCACGTGCGGGCTTTACTGAATCAAAGAGTTGTGCATTTTTCTGTTTTAAGTTATCAACTTTGGATAAAATCTTGGAAACTCGATTATCTAGATCAAGTTTAAAATTCTCAGCGGCCTCAAGTACGTTCACACAGTTAATCTCCTTAGATTTCTCTATGTCTATCGACAATGATTTAACAACCTTGTCACTTGGCTGACGCTGTTTAGATTGTAAATCCAATTGAAAATTCTTTTGAAAATTTTCATCATCTATATTAACACCTTCGAATGACGTTTCAAAAAGCTCTTGAATAAATTGTTGTTTACATTCAAGCGAAATACAATGTTTTTGAATCTCATCAAAACGTTTTGAAAGCGAAAAATAAGAATCTTGAAGCTTTAAAAATTCAGCGTCTGATTCGTGACAAGTACAATCTACCACATTATCCACAGATTCAACATTATGCACAATAGAATCATTATCAACACTTTTATTCACACAGACGAAAACAATATCATACGACATCACTTGCTTCAGAAGCTGATCATTTTGGCGTGAAATTCGTTCTATTTCAAGTAAACTGTTTTCATAAGCATCATCCATTTCATTGAAAACCCGTCTGAATTCTTCTATTTCCAAAAGCAAATCTTGATCAATAGTGCTAAGACAAGCTTTAACAGTGTTTACAAACGGAACAATTTCGTTTCGAAACGCAGCTCTAGTGTGCTCAAAATTCCATTCACCTTCCGTTATGGTCGTAGCCGTCATACGTTCCTTAATTACCTTGTCAAAATCAGCAAAGTGTTGGTGCACCGCAGTTAAGTTATTTGACACCTTATTTATCGGTGGAATTAACTTAGTTAAATCCTTTTTAACAAGTGTAGGAGACGTACTAGGAAGGTTTTCCGTTGATAAACTTTGGGGCACAAAAGCTGATGATTGAGATAATTCCTTTTGTAAGCGAATACGGGTCTTTTTAGAAAATTGATCTTTATTATGCTTATCATAATCAAGCTTATGGAATTTTGAAAGCATTTTAGATCGAGTTACTTCCACAAGTGACATAGTCTCCTCAGTACTACGAACATAAGGTGCTTCTTTCGATTTGCCAATTAGGGTCACATCATAAAGAAAAGGAATATATTCCTGAGCTTGTTTTGCATAACTAAGATTAGGTGGTAAATCTTGAATACGCTTAAATTCGAGTTCTTTAAACGATTTAGTTAAAAGATAAACCTTTTATGTGGAAGCGTATTGTTTTAAAAGTTGTTGTTCTTTGAATTTAAGAAGTTTGGTAGCATTAATTTCTGATTCAAACTTTTTAGACTCGAGAGTTTTGAAATCCATTTTATGTTTCTGAAAATCATTGAAAACCGACTCTTTTTCTTTGGATTCATTGGAAAGATTAGCTTTTAATGATTCTATTTCTTTTAAGTGTTCAATCTTTTCAAAACGAAATTGGCCAAATTCAGAATAAGTTATTTTTTCCGCTTGAGGGACCATTTCAAAAGTTTTGACCTTTTCCTTATACAGTGCAAGCTCAACGGTTAGGTTGGCATTCATATCTACGGTTTGTCGAAAAACCACATTCATGTTATCAATAATATGTTTAGGCACCATTACCAGATCACGTTGATCATAAGATTCCATACCCGTCGTAGCATTCGGTTGAGGTTCACTCAAATGTGTTGGATTGGATACCGCATCATTTGAGTTGCTAGTTCCCGAATGCTGTTGAGGTTGTCATTTTCATCCTCAACATGATGTGGATTATCATGAACGTTATTAGATGTGGTTGGTACCTCACTGACGACATCGGAACCGTAGTGAGAGAGATTAGAAACGAGTGCAGCTTGGGTTGAGTGAATGTCATCAGAATCCGAATCATATGCATCAAGATCATCTGCTTGATATGCTGCATTAGAAGTAGAGACGACTGCAATGCCTTCATTATCTGCTGCCCCTGGGTCTGCAAGAAATGCTAATTCCTCTGAATCCAAGATCTTTCCCTTTGATTGAGCATCGACCAAATACATCTTCTCACGAAACCACGTTGCATCCCTTCTCCTTTTTTTACTGAGTGCATTCCCTAGCCATATGACCTTATCCTCGGCAATTGTAGCAAGTCAGAACCTTTTTAGGACCAATAGTGCTTCCATTTCCACTGGCTTGAGAAGTCACAGCTTGAGCATTCACGGTCCTTATTGTGGGTCCATATGAATTTTGCCTTCCCTGAATGGATTGCACCGTCACTTGACCATCTTGAATAGTGGCTTGTTGTCGAGGATTTGAAGAAGTGCGGAGCTAATTGTTCGTTGGTGGAAATCCTCTAGTTGCAACAAGTTTTGAAAAGTAGACAGTGTGATGGTTTAAGACATCGGTAGGTGTATCATTTGGAGTAAAAACCGGTTCTTGAATTGGTGGAAGTTCATTGGAGTAGAAGGCTTGTGCTGGTGGTGCTTCAATTGGAAAATATCCTTGTTGAGGAGTATAGCCCATTGGTGAAGTGATATATTATTATGGTGATGACTGATGTGTTGGTTGCTGTGGATAAGGCTGTTGAAGAACACTTTGTTGAAATGTTTGCTGTGGCATCCTTAGTGGTTGATAAGATGGTATGATGTGGTTGCTGATATGTGTGTTGTGGTGGCTCCTGCAAGTATGATTGTTGTTGATAAGTGTAAGCCATGTTTTCTTGGGGGTCATTTGTTGAGAAGCATACATGGCAAGTAGATCACGATCTTGTGGTGTAGACAACCGAGCCTCTATCACATGGCATTCGTGTTGTTGAAGAAAAGCTTGAAGTTGATCCATTGGTGTTATGCAAGTCCTTAGCCAATTTAACATCCGTCACATACTTACGACATTTAGATTGAAGGGTGTTCAAATACTTGGTGTTTAATTGAAACGTAGGGATTGCCATGCCATAGATATTGAGCTCATTTAACAATAGAGTAAATCTCAAATAGTAATCATTGAGAGTCTCCCCGGGGACATAGGCAAACTTATCGAATGTATCATAAAGCCTACACTCTCGTTCTTGTTTATTTAACGAGGGGCCTTGCATTAGAACACGAATTCTATCCCATAACTCTTTGGCAACTTTATGTTTACTCACAAGTTTGTAGACATCTGGAGGAAGAGCTTGGAGAATGATGTTTGTAGCATACTTATCACATTTATCTTGAATCTTCATATCTCCGGTCAATTCACCCGTTGTGCGAGGACGAGTAATTGCACCTTCCGTCACTGTACCATATCTAATGGTCCATTGAGCACCGATTCACAAATGAGATGTCCATTCTCTTTGTTTAACATGTAAAGTAGGGCTGAGCAGGCCCGACCGAAACCGAATTGTCCCGATAGAAACCAAAAAACCGACTGAACCGAAACCAAAACCGAGGTATTCGGTTCGGTTTTCGGTTTGTATATTGTGCAATTTTCTGTTTCGGGTCGGTTCGGTCCAAAAACCTAAAAATCCGGAGTGGCCCGAGTTATCCCGAGATATTGATATACCCACTAGGCCACTAATATGAATTAGGTTGATAGGTGTCCAATGTTATTCATCCCACAAATATCACCAGTTAAAAAAAATGAGGTCTTGTCATATCTCAATAATATTCATCTCCACACATCTCATCTCATCAAACCTTCCATCCATCATCATTATTAAATCATAGATACCATTACAGGAACAAATCATCATCATTAAAAAAATGAGGAGATTACAGATCTCATCAAACCTCTTTAAACCATCCTGTCCAATCTACCACCTCATCTTCTTATTCATCATCAATACCTACAAAGTAAGTTTATTTTAATTAATTTGCAATTTTAATTAATTTGCAATTTTTAATTTATGCATATGATTTGTGTACCCGATGTTATAATTTTTGTTGAGTATTAACAAGGTTGATGATACCCACTCTTATATGATTCTTGTATAGCCAACCCCACTGTTATACTCAACTTGGATGTGTTTTTTTAACAAGGGTGTTTGGATTTTGGAACAGCAGCAAGCATTTCGGTTTCGGGCTCAACCCCGAGTTAAAACTGAGTAAAACCGAGTTAGGACCAAACCGAATCGAGCATTTCGGTTTCGGTTTCGGTTTAGTTTTTAGGTATGTTTCGGTTTCGGGGTGTTTCGGTTCGGGTCGGGTCAGGTCAGGCTCGGCCCGAAGCTCAGCCTTAATGTAAAGTTCCATTCGGGAAGTCCAATCCTCGTACATAGTCTTCTCCAACATTGGTGGATGATTATCCGTACCCGAGAGGATGGACTTATCCGTAAGAAATGTGTACTCCATTTCGATAAGTTAAGATTTACAAACGTTGATCGAACAATGAAAGAAAGTAAATGGGTTTGTTGTTGCGTGTAGAAATCGAGAAATAGTGTTGAAATCCCCTAATAATTGTTCTCGATAAACTAAAACACGTTTTTGAAAAATCTTGGAATACTTGTCACTCTATCGGAATGCTATCGCAATGTTCAGATCGCAATATTCAGATCGCAATGTTCAGATCGCAATATTCAGATCACAATGCTCAGATCGCAATATTTAGATCGCAATGTTCAGATCACAATGTTCAGATTGTAACTTTAGATTGCAATACTTGATCGTAAGATTATATCGCAATACTTGATCGTAACTTTAGATCGAAATACGTGATCGTAACTTTAGATCGCAATATACGATCGTAACTTTAGATCACAATAAGCTATCTAAATATTCGATCGTAATGTAGAAACCCTAGGGTTTTTGCGATCGCAATATTCGGATCCCGAATATAAAACCCTTCAAACTTTGCGATGGAGAAAATTTACACTATTCTCGGATAGTACACAACAAATTCGAGATTTTTAGCCAACAAAATGAATCAAATACCCAAAAATTTTGTGTTTTTAACCAAAGTAACAATACAAAATCACTACCACTAGCATGTAGATGATTTGTATCAAGATTAAACCATAAAAACACACAAAAAAATTGGTACGTATGATTTAGATCAAAATAAGCACAACAATTAAGAACACAAACACATAAACAATACAATTATTCCATGGCTCTTGATACCATTTGTAGGATATTGTAAATCTTGCTTATGTTTAGAGAGAGAAAGAGATAGAAGGATGGTGAGAACACACACACACTTTGAGAGAGAAAGTGTAGAAAAAACACTTTTTACTATGTGTATTATGTATGAACCAATACCCTCTCCAACTAAGGAGAGGGTTTATATACCCAAGCCCATGAGATGGGCTTGGGCTTACATTGGGTCGCCGACCTACACATGTTGTAGGCTTGGCTTGGCCATGTTTGTTTACTAATAAGGTAACTAAACTACGAGCTATTACTTAGACTATTGTTGGAGTGAACGATCCTTTCTAATACGTAAAACATATTTCCAACAGCTATGAAGAATCAATCTCAAAAAGATGGAACTTGTCACCACTGCGACGCCAGTGGTCACTGGAAGAGGAACTGCCCTCTCTATCTCGAAGAGTTGCGAGAAAGTAAGAAGAAGAAGTCTGAGAAAAGTGCTGCAGCTTAAGGTAACTTATTTATGATTCAATTATTTAATTTACCATACAAATTAAATTCCTGGGTACATGATACGGGATGCGGTATTAACATTTGTAATATGCTTTAGGGGTTTAAGATGGAAAGGAAGCTATCCTATGGAGAGCAATACCTGCAAGTGGGCAATGGAGCACAAGCAGTTGTTGAAGCCATAGGAGTGTTTAATTTAGTTTTACCTTCAGGTTTAGTACTGATCATAAATGATTGTCATTATGCACCTTCTATTGTTAGAGGTGTTATTTCCTTTTCTTGTTTGTTGTATCTTGGATTTATACACACTATTGATAGTAATGGAAATTTTGTTTTCAAAGATGGTATTTTCTATTTTAATGCAATTGCTGTGAATGATGTGTTTGAAATTGAAATGCATGATAATGTCTCCAAGTGTAATAATAATTCTGTCTTTAGCATGAATACGAAGAGAAAGTTAGACTCGAACTCTTCTTATCTTTGGCATTGTAGACTTGCTCATATTGGGAAGACACGCATACAAAAGCTTCAACGTGAAGGTGTTTTAGAAAATATAAATGATGAATCATATGATAAATATGAGTCATGTATCTCTGGAAAGATGACTAAGAAACCTTTTAATAATAATATTGAAAGAGCTACTGATCTACTTGGTTTAATACACACTGATGTGTGTGGACCACTTAGACATGTGTTGAGGAAAGGTGCTAGCTACTTCTTAACATTTACGGATGATTTTGGCCGTTATGGTTATGTTTATTTACTTAAGCATAAACATGAGGTATTTGAAACATTCAAAGTTTTTAAAGCGGAAGTAGAATTGCAACTAGGAAAGAAGATTAAAGCTCTTCGTTCTGATAGAGGTGGTGAGTACTTAAGCCAAGAGTTTAATGATTATCTAAGTGAGAATGGGATTGTTCATAATCTTACTTCTCCTTATACTCCACAACAAAATGTTGTATCCGAAAAGAAAAATCGTACATTATTAGGTATGGTGCGATCTATGTTTAATCTTACAACTTTACCATTGTACATTTGGGACTATGCCTTAGAATCTGCTATTCGTATTCTAAATATGGTTCCCACGAAGAAAGTAAATAAGACACCATATGAAATATGGCGTGGCAAAATGCCATATTTGTCTTATTTAATGGTCTGGGATTGCGAGGCGTA
The DNA here is from genome assembly GCA_025667525.1 of Glebionis coronaria. NCBI lineage: Eukaryota > Viridiplantae > Streptophyta > Magnoliopsida > Asterales > Asteraceae > Glebionis > Glebionis coronaria. The sequence goes on from CM046876.1 coordinate 414,664,772, forward strand.
TGTGAAACGTGACTCAGCTGATAAACTCCACCAACTGTCTGTGAAATGTATCTTTGTAGGATAACCTAAGGAAACTATGGGTTACTACTTATATTTCCCACCCGAAAACAAGGTTATTGTTGTAAGGTATGGAGATTTTATTGAAAGAGATCTCATACCTCAAGAATTCAGTGAGAAACTATGATCTTGAAGAGAGTCATATATATACATTGCCTTCTAAAAATACTAGCGAAATAATTCCTGTAGAACCAGAAAGTCTGAGGGTTCCACCGGAATTAGTTCCTCTCCGTAGATCCAAAAGGACTATACGTGCACCAAGCATTATATGTCTTAACATAGAGGATGAAGATGATGAAGTTGGGGATCTTGGTGAACCTGCTAATTATAAATTTGCCATGTTTGATCCTGAAAAGGTTAAGTGGACTAGTGCAATGGATGAGGAAATGAACTCCATGAAAATAAAGATCGTTTAGTAGCTAAAGGTTTTACTTAAACTTTTGGCGTTGACTACGAGGAGACATTTTCTCCAATAGTAGACTTAAGAGATATTAGGATTCTCAAAGCTATAGCAGCATACTATGACTATAAGATATGGCAAATGGATGTTAAAATTGTCTTCTTGAACGGTTTGCTTAGATGAAAATATCTATATGCAGCAACATGTTGATCCTAAGTATCCAAAACTCGTGTGTAAACTTCAAAGACCTATTTATGGTTTGAAGCAATAATCACGTTAATGGAATAAGCGATTGGTGAAGAAATCAAAAAGTTTGAATTTATTAAAAATCGTGATGAGCCATGTGTATATCGCAAAGCTAGTGGGAGTGATGTAGTGTTCCTAATTTTATATGTTGACATATTAATCATGGGAAGTAACATTCCAAGAATTAAAGCAGTTAAGGATTATCTTGGAAAATGTTTTTCTATGAAAGATTTGGGAGAAGCTGCATACATTCTGAGAATTAGAATCTATCGAGATAGGAGTAAGCGGTTAATTGGTCTTAGTCAAAGTGCTTATATTGACAAGATATTGAAGAAGTATAATATACATAATTCCAAGAAAGGTTTTAAACCTATGGAAGTTAAGCATGAGTTAAGCCATGAGATGGATGCATCAACACCAAAAGAGGTGGCATATATGAAGAAAGTGCCATATGCTTCGGCTGTAGGATCTATCATGTATGTTGTGAGATGCACAAGGCCGGATGTGGCGTTTGCTCAAAATTTAATCAGACGTTACCAAAAGAATCCAGGAAAGCTCCACTAGGTTGTTGTTAAACATATTATGAAGTATTTGAGGAGTAAAAAAGAAATGTTTTTGGTGTTTAGAGGAAAACCAGATACAGAACTGAATGTTACAAGTTTCTGTGATGTGTACTGGCAATGTAATAAAGACGATACGAAGTCTCAGACGGGTTACGTGTTTGTCATTAATGGAGGAGCAGTTGACTGGAAGAGAAAAAAAGAAGACAACAATTTCAATTCATGCTACTAAATCTGAGTACATGGCTGCTTTAGAAGCTGCAATAGAGTCTGTTTGGATTAGGAAGTTTATTGAAGATCCTGGAGTGATGCGTTCAATTAAAGAACCTATTGATATGTATTGTGACAATTCTACCGCAATCATTTTCGCCAATGATCCTGAAGTCATGAAGGGAGCCAGACACTTTAAACGTTAAAATCATTATGTTCGAGAACAAGTAGAGGTTGGTGAAATAAAGTTAATAAAAGTTCACACAGATGATAACGTAGCTGGTCCTTTTACTAAGGCTTTACCTAGAGGAAAAGTCACTGAACATGCCAAAAGAATTGGGCTTCAATTAGCTAGTCATTTCATGTAAGTCTGTGATTAGTATTTGGATAAAGGATGTTAGACATTATAATTTAATGAAATAAAGTATTGAGTATGTTTATTCTTGTTATTTAATTGTGTGTCCTATTTTACATGTTTTAATCCATAAATATTATTATATTCTAAATGTACGTTGTCGATTTACAGTTTGTGAGTGTTATTAAATTAAGAAATTTTTAAATTGTGACAGAATATACTTGAAAGTATATTGATGTGTTTACATATCAAATTTAGATGATATTCAATGAATTGAATGTAGGACTTATCCCAACTATATGATTATACTTTATGGATCTTTGTCATCAAGTAAATCATAAATAGTTATCCTTAGACCTGAGATACCAGGAAACTATCATGAATCTAGTACATTTCTGTGGAATAATCTAAAGCTATACGTAACTGGTGGCCATATGGGTTATTTCATAAGTGTTGTAAAATTCATAAGTTTTGCTTGTAGTCAATATGGGATTTGTTTCCTCCAAATTCATTTTGGAATTTAATACAGATGGGCCCCTCACGGGATTGGTAAGATGTTTATGTGGCCGAATTTAAAGTTTTTCTAAAGTGTGTTTAGAAGTTTGGGTAATCTTGCTTAAGCGGATAAACGAGAAATAGAATAGTTAATAAAGGAATGACTAAGATCCATATCCTTTTTAGAGTTGTATTAAAAACAAAAGGATAATAATAATGATGAATCACTAAAAGGTTTTATCTAGGATACCTTACTCGAGTTGTACTAGAGGCATCGGCGTGTAACTAGACGCTAACTGATGTGATCACACTATTAAAAATATGTCCTAGTGGGAGCTGTAAGTTTAATGGACTTAAATTTTAATAGTCGTGTGTTAGGATCGAACTCGGGATTACGGGATTGCACACAAAACGTAAAAAGTTAATTTATTAATAAATGTAATTTATATATTTATTAATTAAATGGAACTTTAAACATTTGACGATCATTAAGTTTTAATAGTTAAGGACAAACGGTTAACGTGGAATAAACTAGAAGAGAAAAGAAGGATCCAGAAGACCCTCTAAGGGGATCCGATCGATGGGATTAAGAGACAAGGAAGAAAATATTTTCTTTCCTAATTTGTGTTTATCTTGGGATCCAATTTATTGTACCTATATAAACACATGAGGTCTCTCATAATTTTTAATCCCACACAATCTCTCTCCCTCTCTTTCTTGCGATCAACGAACAAAACCCCAAAGAGTTGTTTGTTTGGTTTTTACGATCGGTGTTAGCCCCTCTCTAGGGTTGTTAGCTCAATTTTCCACTTCACGTTTCAGCTCGTTTTACTTGAACTAGGTTTTTAGTTAACTCGTTATTATACGTGTGTACAAGAACGTAATATAATCTCACTACAGATTATATCTTGGATCGATTAACAAAACTGTAAGGGGTTAATCATTGATCCTCATAAACCCTAATTGGTGATTTGTTCTTGTTCGTTGGAATTGCATTGCAAAAGTTACTTAACCCTAATTTGATTAATTATGAATGTGCTATTATTATGTTCTTGTTTAAATCGCTTCCGCTATTACGTGTTTTGATCTTTGATTATGTTTTATTAATTGTTATTAACTTCATAAACCTTTATACCACTCTATCCATTCGCTTTCCGAAAGAAAATAAAGTACCACCTAATCCAATTTTAGATCAACTTATCTGAGAATTCCCTTTAATCAAGCCGAGACATATTAGTTGAGCATGCTTTTATAGAATTATAGTTAGTTATGGTTTTTTGTTTGTTAGAAATTATGTGCTTATTTGTTTATGGTTGTATACTTTTTCTTAGAGGAGCACCTGTATCATGACTTTTTTATCAAATAACTTAGTAGTGATAAATAAGAAGACAAGCCTCCCTATAACTCTTATCTGGCTGTTAGATACTCTAACACATCTATAGTAATAACATGCAATACTGAGTTTGTTGGGAAAAATGTTTGCAAAATGAGGTTTTGCAATACTTTGGACATAATTTTATATATGTATATGTTATGTATATTCGTAGTACTTAGTAGCTTTGCTTTCTCCTCGAAGAGAGCTTTGTAACGAGCTAAAGTATGTCCGATATGGAGTTAATATGAATGAGATATCGTATCTCAAAGTGAGGCACGTGAAACACAATATTTGGAAAATATATTTGTCCCATATCACTTAAAACATGAAGTGAAAACATGTTTATAAGGAAATCTTAGTTTCTACCTTCAATATTCATTCGTGGGATTTTACTCCCACGCCTATGTGCGCACATGGGGGGGGGGGGGGGGGTGCAGAAAGTGAGATTTCTAGGCCAAAAACGGGTTCGAAGCTACTGAACTTGTGCATGAGCGCGCGACCTGCGAACACGAATGCAGCTCAAAAATCTGCTTGGGTGCGGGCAGATTCGATATATTTTTTGCTGCTCATTCGAATTTTTCCTTCCAGATTTTTGTAATCTATTTTAGGAATAGGTACAAACTTATTAATTAAGTTTACCGAAATCTGTTTTGTGTATTAAAAGATTTGCGAATCTGTGTTTGTAATAACAGATTTTCATGTCAGTTTAATTTAGGAGCAAATATTCTGTCTTGGTGACCAAGACATATAATGCCTATAAATTAAACTTGAATTTCATTCATTAAGCACATCCAAAAACGGAGCTTTTCTGCATCAAAGTTCCAGCAGTTTTTTCAGACAAAAACACACACTATATCTGTGATCTTTCAGGCAAGTAAGTCGAGTCCGGCTGCACAACAGTTTTGGACGTTGTACCCTGGGAAACAGATGGTGAATCGGTTTTAAAGGAAGCATGTTAAACACGTACATCGTCTTAGTTTTTATTGTTTTTGTTATTACTGTTATTTATTTTCAGTTTCTTAATTTCTGTAAATTATAATTGTAGTTCGACTTTATATAATAAAAGTATATACTGTATCCTACAATCTTAATACAGATTATATTTAATAGAATTAAAACTTTTATTAAATCGGATTAATAATTTTTTCAGATTTATTATGAAATGTTTCTGCCGAAACTAGGATTGAGTTTCACTGGAAATCAGTTTTAATTTTACAGATTTTAATTAACAGATCTCAAACCTTTTTCTTTCTTATCGAAACCAAGATTGTGTTTCTATTAAATTGATATTTGATAATTGCATATGATACATTGAAACCAAGATTGAGTTTTTTTGAAGAAGATCCAATATAAGTATATAGAGATCACGACTGAATTTCTTATATACAGATTTATAACAGTTGTCTAAATATTTGTATTTGAATATTGTGTGATCTTTTAGAATGTCTACCAGTACTCCTAAAACTCCTGCAACTACTACTGTGAATGTAATTGGTGCGCTAGTTACCCACACCGTTGCTAATCATGCTGAAAAACCATAAAAATTCAATGGCCAGATTTTAAGAGGTGACAACAAAAGATGTTCTTCTATCTCACAACTTTGAACCTTGCGAGGTTCTTAAAAGAGACTGAACCTCGTATGGAATCTCCTCAGGAAGTTCAACCCGCTAATCAACAAGTTGTGCAAGTTGTTGAAGCATGGAAACATTCAGACTTCTTGTGTCACAATTATGTTTTGAATGGTTTTATGGAATCTTTGTACAACGTGTACTACAAGACTAAGACTGTAACACCCCACTTGGATAAGTAGATCGTTACTTAATAATTATGGCGTGTCATCAAAGCATGCAAGGTAATGTCTAAAACATTAATGACCATAAAGGAAACTGGAAACAAACATCGGTTCCAAACATAAGCTCCACACACAATGCATAAGTATAGAATGAAGAAAAAGGAATAAACAATGTTCAGCAAATCAAAAGTATGTAAATGCATTAAAAGAAACGAAGTCAAAGGAGCCTCCATCCAAATGTATGTACTCTTGATTTCCTAGCTTTGCCATTTAGTACCTGTTGTATGGGGACATGGAAAGAAAATACGGCTGAGCAATACGCTCAGTTTGCGGATATATAAAAATGATATGAATAACATAAACATAAGCAAAGAATGAAATGGAAGTATAACAAAGCAGCGGAATAATGTAAGTCCTGGAAAACCCGGTGTATGTTTTATAAACTGATTATTTCTGAAAAAACTTATGTTTATTTATAAAAACTGTATTTTAAATTCCCAACAGCCCATAAAGGTCATGAAGGTATCAACGTGCAAGAATACATAGAGGGGTGACCTCATCATGCAATTAGAGGGGTTAACTCTAATTATAATAGTCTGGGTGGAGGGATCAGCTCCATGTAACGGATGTAGAGCACACACCACAGTTACCATGTAATCTGCTAACATGTACTACGATGCACCTATTCGCCGCACATGATAATAATATAAAAGGCCAAATAACTGAAAGGGACGCTGCGAGCAATCACTCTCACCGCGGAAGAGTCATAACTCTAGTGCCTCAAGTGTTACCGTTATGGTACTTCCATAACTAGGTGGAACTGGCGTGCATGTATATAGCTCAAACAATTTAAAATGCTAATCATATAATTTGCTGTAAAGTTTTAAGTAAACTACCGGGGAAAACAAAAGGCTACAAATGGGGAATCCTAAGTATAGGAAGAGAGTGTCCTTACTGAAGGAAGAAATATACGTATCTTGTGTCCTATAATGAGGATGAAAACGAAAGCAGAAGACCTACTCCGACTTCACAAGTGCTACATAATAAAAGGTACATGAATGAGTTGTCTGTTTAACTTATACTTACTGATTATTAGTTTACATGACGTGTTCTTAACTTGTTTTACTTGTTCTTGTCTTGTTTTATTGTTTCATGTTTTATCATGTGATTCTTAGTGTTTCATGTGTTCTTGATTAGTGTATTTCATGTTTTATGTGTTATAATACTTGTTGTAACATAATGAGTAACTTCCTAAAAATAGTAGGTTTCTATATATAGTAACTTTCCAAAAATAACAGGTTTCCATATATAGTAACTTTCCAAAAATAGCAAGTTTCCATAAATAATAAGTTTTCATAATTAGTAAGTTTCCAAAATAGAAAGTTTCCATAATTAGTATGTTTTCATAAATAGCATGTTTCCATATTTAGTATGTTTCCCTAAATAGTAATAAGCTTATTAAATAAGTAAATTATATAAGCTATAGTTTTATAAGCATATTTTATGAGCCATGATTATTATATAGTAAAGTTTGTTAATATTAAATATTTAGTCTTAACATATGATTATTAATTAATAATAATACGTGATATTATAAGTAATTATTAATTAATAATATTTCATGATTTTATTAATTAAATTCTACCTAAAATGATTATTGTATAATTAAATTAAAGCATGTTATTAATTTAATTACACCTTGGTCAAAATAAATATAAATTAATTAAGCTAAGTTTCTTAATTAGTTAAATGTAACATGAATAATTATATTAATAATTATTTTAACCTACAGTTTATTTAAATAAAATGGCCATGTATTTTATGTCATGATATTATTTAAATAAACTATAACAAAGTCTTGTTATTAGCTAATTAAATTAAACCATATGTTATTTAATAAAATTAATTAATATCACATAAAGTATTTTTAGCCAAAAAGTTTAGCCAAACACACCCCTTGGATGTGTTCGGGTCTACCCGAGCCCCTCAAAGACCCACCGAGACCTTGGAGGTCTCGGTTTCCCTCGATCAACAAAACAACACTACAACCTTGCGGTTGTGGTTTGTTGTCCCGACCACCAGCAACCACCGGCTGCAATGCCGGTGCCACAGCTGGCACAAAACACCCCCGGCTCCAATCGGGTTTCCCTACTGCGTACAACCTTCCCACTGAGAGTCACATGATTCTCGATTGCCACTGATCTCAACTAACAGCCCCCGCTGGGGTGCTGGGGCTTGGACTGCCAAGACAAGCTAGACACCTACCCCTTATGGGGTTCGGCCGCTGGTACAAAACCACCACCAAAATTCGAACGCCTCTCAGTTTGCGTGTAAGCCACAACAAACCAAAATAATTCCGATCCCCATGTTTAATCTTTTAATTACATGTTTTCATAATTGTTTTTAAAGATCCATGGCAACGAAAATAAAAAAGATTAAATGATTAAAGATACCGAATGCGTGTATAATTTAATGATTGGATCACGAACACAAACCCGTATTTATTCAAAGATCAAAAGCAAAATCTTTCCCCTTGTGTGTGTATGCTGCGGCCAATAGAGAGACAAAAGAGAGTTTTAGGGTTTTGATATTTTCTCTAAAGTGTTTTTATGAAAACTCCTGCAGAGTTTTATTTGTTAAATTACTAGGATAGTTAATGGGCCCGGCCAAGGCCCCTTTCCTTTCTCTTTTTTCCGACCAAACACACACCCCTTATACATATTTCATTTTGTTTTTCGTGCTTAATTATGTATCATGTGTGTTCGTGTTTTAAATGTCGTGTTTTATTCTTGGTACGTTTTTAAATATTATAAGTAAATACTTATCCTGTATTAATAATAATATTAATATACGTAATACTTGTCGTAATTAATTAGTATACGTAATAATCATATTAAATGTTCATGATACCTGTTGTATATTAATTAATTGTAAAGTTTTTGTTAGCCGTATTTAAAGTGATGGTCATATATATACCGTTGCGAAGCTCGTGGAAAATGCTATTCAACGGTATCGAGAGTTCTTAGTCTATGTTATGTATGTAACGGGAATTAGTCCCGAACACACTAATGAGGAAGGCCTTCTATACATTAGACGTGTAGTATAAAAGGCCCTAAGAACCTCATTTGTGTGTGTGTGTTTTCCATTTTTCATAGTTGGTAGAGAGAGAAACATCATGTCTTTCTCTCACTAGGAAATCACAACTCTTTTTTTTTCTCTTTTATTCTTCATCTTAATCTAATCCTTCTTTTTTGGTTTAATCCATCATGTTATTCGTGTTTGGTTAGTCGTGTGTACACTTCTTACAAGTGGTATCATTCGCCAAGGGATTCGTGGATAGCTCTTTGGTGTTGTTTTTGGTTTTTGATTTTCATGAGTTTTGGATCAAATATCTCATGTTTCAAATTTTTTTGTTCGTGTTTTTGTTACTCCAAGTGTTCCATATATCTTCTACATAGTTGTGGTAGAGATTTGGGTGCTTTGGGTTGGTTAAAATCACGGATTTCTTGTAAAAAATATCACCTTTTTACCTAAAGTTTCGGAACAGTAACTGTATTGCGACAGAATACCATTGTTGTTCATCGCAATAGACTAGGGTTTAACATTGCGATCCATATTACGATCGAGAGTGCGATAGGTTGATCTTTTGTGATATTGCGACAGTTTACTACTTCAGGTATTGCAATAGGTGTTCTTTTGTGATATTGCGACAAGTCACTACTTGAGGTATTGCGACAGGATTGTTCTTTGTGATATTGAGACAGCTTAGTAATTGGGTATTGCGATAGCTTATTATCAGTGATATTGCGATAGCCTTTTGCTTGGACATTGCGATAGCAACGTGCTTGGACATTGTGACAGGAACAAATTTGGACATTGCGACAGCTAAAGTTCGCAACATTGCGACAGGTTCAAGTTTGCAACATTGCGACAGGATCAAGTTTGCAACATTGCGACAGCTAAAGTTTGCAACATTGCGACAGCTTGGGTTTGGGACATTGCGACAACGACTGTTTGAAACATTGCATTGGTTTTTGAACATTGCGACAGACATTTTTTGTTGTCACTGCAAATTCTTCACAAAATTACTCCGGAAAAAAAATTCGAGGATTTGTGAGTTTTTGTTGGTATTGAAGAATTTTTGGTTTCTCGTGCTCAAATTCTTAGTGGAATTACTCATTTTAGGGGATTTTTTAACTAGAACACTTTTCTTTTTACGAATTGAGATCCCGTTTTACACACGACTTCTACGATGACGTCTCAACAAGATATTTATGCTGCGGGTACTGAGAATCGTCAACCCATGCTTACCAAGGAGAATTACACTACATGGGCTAGTCGTCTCCTTCGTTATGCAAAATGTAAACCTTTGGGAAAGTTGATTTTCAACTCGTTTCAAAAAGGTCCGTATGTTCGAAGAACAATACTTGTGCCTGGGGACCCCACGAATGCTAACCCAATAGCGGACTCCAGTCATGTGCAAATGGATGAAGAGTTAACTGAAGCTGAATCCAAACAACTCGACACTGATGATCAAGCAATTCAAGTCATTCTTATGGGTCTCCCTGAAGATGTTTATGCTGCTGTCGATAGTTGTGAAACCGCACACGAGACGTGGCTTAGGATCCATAAAATGATTAAGGGGAGTGAAATTGGTTTACAAGAAAAGGAGACTAAGTTGCTTCGTGAATGGGAGAAATTTACGTCTACTTGAAGGGGAACAAATTGGACCTTACTATCATCGGTTTTCAACCCTCATGAATCATCTTAGAAGAAACAAACATGAACCTGGACAAATTGCTGCCAACATCAAATTTCTTGATAATCTTCCTTCTGAATGGTCACGATATGTCACTCTTGTTAATCAAACCAAGGATCTTCATTTCGTGGATTATACTCAATTTTATGATTATTTGAAGATGAATCAAGATGAAGCTAACGAAGTTAGGGCTGAAAGATGTGCCAAAACACATGATCTATTGGCTTTTATGGCAAACTCTCCGTCATTTATGTCATATCCCATGGTACCCTACCATCAACCCTCATCAAGTAACTTCATGCCACAACAACAACAACAACAACAACTCACCTCTTATGGATATCAAATTCCTGTTGTTGTGAACTACTTACAACAACCCATTGCCTGTTTTGATGACATCACTGATCCTACTCATGCGATTAATACTGGTCTTGCACTTCTTGCAAAGGCATTCAAATTTACCATTAACCCCACCAACAACAATCAGAGAATCTCCCCGAACACTAGAAATAGGCATATTGCTCAACCTTTTATGAATGCGAATCAAGATCGCCAATTGGTAGTTGCTAGGAACACAGGGACATAGTTTCAACAATATGGCCAGAATGCTGGGCAGACTGTTGGTAATGCAGGAAATCCGTATGGACAAAACCGTGGTCAGAATCCGAGTGTTCCGAATGTGGGTAATCAGAATGGGTTAATTGTTGTCCCAACGGTTAGTAATCAGATGGGAAATAATGTGGCTACAAGGGCTGAGAATACTGGTACGGGAAATGGAAACAACAATCATCAGGTTCAGTGCTACAACTACATGGGATTTGGTCATTATGCTCGAGATTGCACAACTAAAAAGAAGAGGGATACTGCTTATCTTTAGACTCAGCTTCTTATAGCATAAAAGGAAGAGGCAGGGATTCTACTTCAAGCTGAGGAATTTGATCTTATGGCTTCTGCAGCAGAATATGACGAGGAAGAAGAAGTGAATGCCAACTACATCGTGATGGCAAACTTACAGCAAGCATCTACCTCAGGAATGCATGATGACATCGCTCCCGTCTATGATTCAGACGGTCCCTCTAAGGTACACCCACGTTTCGATGATAATGATACATATAGTACGTCCAATCAGGAGGAGTAGTATACTGAGATGCTTGAGCCCTACATTGAGACACACGGGGATCAAATGAATAATAGTAATATTATTTTGAATGAGCCCAGTGTGGACCTTAGTGTGGATCAAGTCGCCTAGCCTACAACCCTTCCTGATTGAGACATGCGTATTATAAATCTTTATTTGTTAAGCTTGCTAAGGATGTTGACCATGCTAAGGTGGTTAATAATAAGTTTAGAGAAACTAATGCCAAATTAACCACTGAGCTTGCGGGATATAAGGAACGGGAGAAAACTTTTGAAATTCATCATGCTAAAAATTAAGAACTTGAACAAGCTCATGCTACATCGGTTTATCAAGAAAAATGCACCAGTAAGAAATTAAATGCCTTTCATTTAAGTAGTTCTAAAAAGATTAGCGAATTGAATGATGAAATCACCTCTCTTAATAAACAACTTTCAACTGAAAAATCTATTATTTCAGATCTAAAAGAAGAACGAAAAAAGCTGAAACATGATTTCAAAATTCGAGAAGATGGACTTCTTGAGGATTTTTGCAACGCTCAGGATAGGATCAGGGAATTAGACAACCTTTTGGTAAAACGTGGCCAATCTATAAAGACGATAAACATGCTCGCACCAAAAGTGAATGAGATTAATTACACTCGTTACAAAACGGCTTTAGGTTGTCCTCTTCCTCCTAATCCTGAATATCTTAAGCATGCTCAGACCACCCATCAAAGTTTATATAATGGTAATGTGTTGCTAGATAAGCATGATCCTCCTGTTATGTGTGATTCGGAAGAAACCATTGAACTGGCCGAAGAGAGTCGTTTACGATTACAAAAGCTTAATAGAGAAGTCTAGCCCATTTATTACCTAAAAGTTAATCCTCCAATAGTTTTTGTTCGATCTAAAACAAGTACTGAAATGCTTTTGATACCGAGTGAGGAATTGTCAGATGACCCTCCTAAACCAAGTGTCGCACGACGATTTCTAAACGAGCTAAAAGATAACTTTGTCATACTTAAACGTGTTGTTAATTCCAAAATCACTGGAGGAAATTTTACATCACCAGTTCAGATTGAGGTCCAGAAAATTCTTCAAAATGATATTAATCCGCTTATTCATCAAGTTGATGCTCGGATAAGCAATCTAGAAAACGCTTTTTTAAAAGAATTAGCCAACTTTGTTGAAGAATTTAAATCTTTGGCGAAAGAGGCTGATGAATCTCTTGATAAAATCAAAGTTTTAGAAACCGATTTTGAACGCCTCTCTAAAGCACGTGATAATGTTGATAGTAGCCCTGTTGCGTTAGATACCTCTGTGTCGAATCACGAAACCCTCCAAACTGAGCTTGAACGTACGAAAGAGAAAATGGAATCCGTTGTCATTAAAAAGGACAAAGAATTTACTGATCTTTGGAATAAATTTGTCAAAAAATGTGATGAATGCAAATATGACAAAATTTCATATGATAAAGCCTACAATGAAATGCAACAAACTATCGCACGGTTGCAGGCTCAGTTAGGAGCGGTTAAGGAAAAGAATTTGGCTTCTTCAGGGTTAGAGAATGCCAGTGATGGGAATGTTCAGAAGCTTAAGGCTAAGATTGTAGATTTAGAATCTGAAATTGTCTCATATAACCAGATTGTTGAACACGTTAAGTCCGTCTATTATAAACTTATTGATAAAATTTGTGAGAACTGTAAGTTAAAGGCCTTGTTAAAAGATAAGACTTCTGAGCCTAGTACGATTGTAGATGCTATGATTCAGACACCAGCAACCTCGGGAACTACTCGTATTGCTGTAACACCTTTTCCCAAGGTGGCTGGAAAGAAAGCTGTTTTGATTTCCCCATCGTGTTTGTCCTCCCTCTCAACATAGGGTTGATACCTCTGTGCCTACCAAACAACATAAAGCAAGCGTTAAGACAAAACCGACAACTATATCAAAACCACAAGTCATTGATTTTAAAAGTGCTAATTCTAATAGACGCGTGTCTTCTTCTACAGGAATAAACAACTACACTAAGAGTAGAAGGCCACAGCCTACGAGCAATACAAGGAATGATTGCCTCCCTGCTAAAAACAAAAGAGATCGCACTTTCAGTGCTTGCCGGAATTGCGTATGGTCCCTTTTGCCTCTAGAAGTAGTTGCCCCAAGATCAATAATGTGGAAGTAGAAGAACACCCTAGAAATTTACCGCTTTTTAATCATAAACAGAAACTTAATTTATATGAATGTAATGACTTTAAGCTTGCTCTTTGGAATGAAAAATATGAAGTTATTTGTGCTAAATGTAATAAATGTTCCTTTACTTTTAGTCATGATGCTTGTGGCTTGACTATGAATGGGTTGAATTATGGTGGTTACACTCGAATTGACAAGTTGTCAATCAGTAAAAAACATAGCACTCCTAAGGCTAAGGTGTATGTTCTAAAAAGTAACGTAGGGTCCACAGAAAGTCTTGCTAAGCCTAGTAGCCCTAGCTTCACCTCTAAATGGTTGCCTACTGGTAGAAATTTTGAATATAGTGGAAACATTATCGACACTAGTAGATCTCATACTAACAGGCAAATGTCGGTATGTGATAAGGCTTGATTATCATCGAACCCTACAGGAACCTATTTCATCGGTTGCAAAAATACTTTCTTCTCTTATCATTGGCAGGCTATTGAAATTTATCTCCGGTGCATGGACTCGGGCTGTTCCAAACATATGACTGGGAATCTAAGCCTTCTCAAGAACTTTGTTTGGCGATTCATGGGAACTATTCGATTTGGAATGATCATGTTGTTGTAATTCTAGGCTATGGTGATCTTTATTGGGGAAATATAATCATCACCAGAGTCTCTTTTGTTGATAGCTTGGGACACAATTTGTTCTCGGTTGGGCAATTCTGTGATTCAGACTTGGAGGTAGCCTTCAAAAGTCATACATGCTTTGTAAGATATCTTGAAGGAATTGATTTGTTGAAACAAAATCGTACCACCAACCTTTACACCATTGATCTTTTTCAAATGTCTGCTGCTTCTCCACTTTGTCTCATGGCCCGAGCCACATTCACAAAGTCATGGTTATGGCATCAAAGGTTATCTAATCTCAATTTCGATGCCATCACCCAACTCACGATAGATGATCTCGTTACCGGTCTTCCAAAGTTTAAATATACAAAAGACCACCTTTGTCCTTCCTGTGAGCAAGGTAAAAGTAAGAAGAAGCCTCACAAACCCAAACCTGTTCCCAACTCAACGAATTGGTTACATCTCCTACATATGGATTTATGTGGCCCAATGAGAATCAAAAGCATCAATGGAAAGCGGTATGTCCTCGTGATTGTGGATGATTATTCTTGTTACACATGGGTTCATTTTCTTGCTTCAAAAGATGAAGCCCCCGGTGTAATTATTAATTTCTTGAAGAAAACATCAGTGCTACTTCAAGCCCCTGTCATCATTGTAAGAACGGATAACGGCACATAATTCACCAATGAGCAACTAAAAGATTATTTTGACGAAGTTGGGATTTCTCATCAAACTTCGGCTATAAGAACTCCAGAGCAGAATGGATTTGTGGAACGGATGAATAGTACGTTAGTTGAAGCTGCTCGGACGATGCTTCTCTCCTCTAGTGCTCCGTTATTCCTTTGGGCCGACGCTATAGCAACTGCACGTTATACTCAAAACCGCTCCATTATTCACACCCGATTCAACAAAACACCTTATGAGATCATTAATGGAAGAAAACCGGATATATATTACATGTCTTTGGTGCATTATGTTATCCGAAGAATGATCGTGAAGATATCGATAAACTTGACCCTAAAGGTGATATTGGCTTTTTTATTGGTTATTCTTCAACTGCTTATGCTTACAGGGTTTATATTCGAAGGACAAGAAAGGTAATGGAGACTATGAATGTTACCTTTGATGAACTCTCGGGTATGGCATCTCAACATAGAAATTCACATCCCGAGCTTCAAGGTCAGACTTTTGGACACGTACGTTCAGGACTCGCGCTTCAATTTGCACCCTCAGCAATATCATCATTACAACCTTTAGAACATGACTTAGAAGTTTTATTTGGGCCAATTTATGATGAATATATGGAGGGTCCTTCGTCATTTGGTGCAACTCAAAATGCCCCGGCTGCACCTGCTACGGTAGTTCAAGAACCTCCAATTGCATCTACACCAATGGCATCTTCTTCTGCACCATCTACGTTAACCTCAACCATATTGACTCCAAATATTCCAACCACTTCACCGACTGCTGACACGATTCAACAACATTCTCAGCAAATTCCTAATCAAGTTCATCTTCAGAATGAAATAGTTGCTGAAAATGAAAACAATGCGATGCTCAACGAACATGAGTTTGTTAATCCATTTACGGCTTCCACATGTCCTACTCAGCCTTCAACACCATATGTGGATCCGTCAAGCTCGCGTCAAGTTTCTCATACACTTCCACATGAACACAAATGGACTAAGGATCATCCTTTGGTTCAAGTGATTGGCAATCTCTCACGACCAGTCTTGACACGAAATCAGCTGCGTATCGATGGTGATATGTGTATCTATGCACTATCAGTCAGCACAATAGAACCAACAAGTGTTAAAGAAGCAATGACCGACGCATCATGGATTAAGTCTATGCAAGAAGAGCTCAATCAATTCATCCGGCTCGATGTATGAGAGTTAGTACCACACCCGGACAATATCGATCCCCTTACCCTGAAATGGTAATTCAAAAACAAGATGGATGAAGAGAAAATGGTCATTAGGAACAAGACTCAGTTAGTTGTGAGAGGTTATAAACAGAAGGAGGGAATTGATTTCGCATAATCCTTCGCCCCAGTTTCTCGAATGGAAGCTATTAGGATTTTCTTGGCATACGCTGCACACAAATCGTTCACTGTGTATCAAATGGATGTGAAGACGGCTTTCTTGCATGGGCCGTTAAATGAAGATGTGTATGTATGTCAACCTGAAGGTTTCATCAACACCGAACATCCAAGCCATGTCTACAAGTTAAAAAAGGCAATTTATGGTTTGAAACAAGCACCGAGGGCATGGTACAACGAATTATCATCATTTCTTCTCCAAAATCACTTCAGCAAAGGAACCATTGATCCAACTTTGTTTATCAAGCACTACGACAACGACATCTTGGTGGCTCAGGTCTATGTAGATGATATTATATTTGGCTCTACAAACCTAAAATATTCCATATTATTTTCCGGCCTTATGAAAAGCCGATTCGAAATGTCCATGATGGGGGAAATGACGTTTTTTCTTGGTCTCCAAGTTCACCAATCCCCTTGTGGAATTTTCCTAAATCAGTCCAAATATGTGCTAGAGATTCTAATGAAATTTGGAAGGGAAACCTGTGATCCTATTGGTACTCCAATGGACACTAAACACAAGATTGATTTGGATAAGAAAGGGACATTTGTAGATGCTACAAAATACCGAAGTATGATCGGGTCCCTTATGTACTTAACCTCAAGCAGACCAGACATTGTGCATGCTACTTGTTTATGTGCTCGTCACTAGGCTAAGCCAACCGAGAATCACCTCAAGGAGGTTAAAAGGATCTTTCATTATCTCTGGGAACCATTCAGATGGGTCTCTAGTATACGAAGGATTATGGTTTTGATCTAACTGATTTTTCATATGCCGACCATGTAGGGTGTCATGATACATTCAAGAACACTTCCGGTGGAGCACAATTCTTTGGCAAGAAGCTAGTGAGATGGTCCTCAAGAAAACAAGATTGCACGGAGCTGTCCACCTCGGAAGCAGAATATGTGTCTCTATCTGTGTGTAGTGCTCAAGTCCTTTGGATGAGAACACAACTCACGGATTATGGCTTTCACTTTAACAAAGTTCCTATTTATTGTAATTCACAATCAGCCATAGCCATCTCCTACAACCCGGTCCAACACTCCAAGACCAAGCACATTGATGTCCGATTCCATTTCATAAAGGAGCATGTGGAAAGAGGAACGATCGAACTGTATTTTGTCAAGACGGACTACCAACTAGCCGACATCTCCACCAAATCTCTTTCTCAAGACAGATTTGAATTCTTGGTTCGTCGACTTGGTATGCGTATTTTCACTCCAGATGAACTTGAACGTCTTGCACATTTGTAGTAACCTTGTATATATCTATCAGAAAATCAAAATACAAAATATAAATCCTATAAAAACAAAATAAAAAATGAGAAATTCTTTCAAAAATTACAAAAAATATTCTTCTTCGAAATGTCTCTTAGCATCGATAATATGGACGTAATTAGAAATGTCGCTCTATAACGACACGGGTACGTATATAAAGTTCGAATGGGAGTTCAAATGGTTTCAAAACATGTCTTTTCTACTATTCTTCTCATAATGGCTTATAGTCACATGTCAGACTATAACCCGGTCCCCAAAGAAAGGAAAGTCTATGACTTATCATCAACAACGGGAAATTAATTTTTCCCGGTCATGGGCTTATGTTAAAACATTCAAAGTTTTAAGCTCATGAACTCAAGGAAAATGTTCATTTATGTACATTTTTCCTCAACAACGGGAAATTCAGTTTTATCAGTTTTGAGCACAATTTTTCAAGATATTTTCAAAAGATAATTTTCAATGTCTTTCAAATTGTGTGCTCATATACTCCTCTCTTTTATCAGATTCTTTTTTCGAGGGGGAGTATAAAAATCTCATAAAATATAGTTCCAAATTTTCATGAAACATTATTCTCTCCATGTTACATCACTAGTATATCAAAAATTTCACAAACACATACAATTTTTGAGGGGGAGAATAGTGATAAAATGTGTTCAAAATGTGTCATCTTGGATAAGATCTTTGATACAAGTGCTTTCTCTCCCTAATATGTGTAAAAACCATTCCTTTTATGATACACATATGTAGGGGGAGCGTTTTTTGTGATATAAAAAACTTTCAAGGTGTAAACATTAATTTCATCAACACCTTGATTGCCTTTTCAATAGGTTTTTTTGGTTACGATATCTATACCCTTCAACACATTAATTCACGATGGTATTGGTGTCAAAAGGTGGTTAGGTATTCGTCATATGATCCAACCAGATCCGGAGGGATCTTCCCAAGGACAATCCATTAGAATTTAGAAGTCCTTAGGAAAGATAGAGTAGTTGAGTATATGGGAAAAATGTGGACTAATGACTTAAGCTAGCACTGGAATAATCACAACAAAGTGCTAGTTATGACGTCTTGGTAAGCATTGAAGGGGTTGAAGAATGAAGAAGAAATGAAAATAAAATATCCCTCCATACAACTTAGGCAGAAACCGGGTCAATACATCTACTATCAGAATCACGTTGATGATTTCTGGTATTGAAGACAAAGCATCATGGACCCAGTGATGCAAAGCACAACCCCTCCCAGCCTACTCAAGCTTCTCTCAAAAGAAGTTTGTTTTATTGTCACGGAGTTCAACTCATTTCTATCAACTTTCTCACTCCAAGATAGTAGATATTGAAAAGGTGACAGTCTGCTTCAGCCTCTGATCACCAAATAAACATGCACTTATAGAGTCTAGAGCCAACGAGATTCATCAAAATATCTCATTAGGACACTTATTCCATATATCAATTGTTGTTCATCATTAGAACACAAGCGATAATTCACAGAGTTCTATGCTCTATCCTTGTGGTATTGCTAGAACATTCAGAGTGATACTCTCTAGTATTCACAGTGATGAATTGAAATCCTTCTAGTGTTAACATCAAACAGCACTACGTAGGTCATATGTAAGATTCACTTGAATTAGACATATGCTAACTGGAAAGCAACAATGGTTTGATTCTTTTTTATTCAAACTCGTTCCAGGTCTCTACGTAATATCTGTATTATCTTTCCAGAACATTCAAAGTAATACTTATTAGTATTTACATTGACGAATGGAAATCCTTCTAGTGTCATCATCAAACAGCATTACGTTAGGTAACTTGTGAGATTCTATATGAATCAAACTTGTGTCAACTGGAAAGCAACAATGGTTAGATTCTTAATTGATTCAAACTTGTTCCAAGAAACGAATTGACGACTTAATAAGAAGAAAGGAACTGCATTATTCACTCTTCACTATGAATTATCTTTCGAGATATTCAAGTATTAAGAACGGCTACCACTGCCGGAAACCCTGTCAAGGAAGTTTTTTGAACTTACCTAATCACAGGTACATTATTCGTACTGTATAACGGGAAACCAGAGGAATGCAAACGGTGGCGTAATCTCAAAAGTCGTGATTCAAGACCACATACTCAAGCAAATGAAGAAAGCTCAAGAACATCTAAAGACAAAGACTTCCATTACTCTGATAATCAAGGGAGATTGTTAACAAGCTTTCAAGACAATACAAAATATGAGTATGTGAGAAAAGACACAAGAACACAAGAACACAAGTTGGCAAAGTTTCAAGATCAAGTCAAGGCAAATATCAAAGATCCAAGATCACAAGTCATGAAAGGAACTATGAAATAACTCTGAATAGAACGAGCTTCAAAGTCTGCAACATCAAAGAAGTGAAGTCGCGTATTACATGACCACCCCTTAGGGGGAGATTGTTAGTCGTATTTAAAGTGATGGTCATATAATCTACCGTTGCGAAGCTCGTGGAAAATGCTATTCAACAGTGTCAAAAGTTCTTAATCTATGTTATGTATGTAACGGGAATTAGTCCCAAACACACTAATGATGAAGGCCTTCTATACATTACACTTGTAGTATAAAAGGCCCTAAGCACCTCGTTTGTGTGTGTGTGTGTTTTCCATTTTTCATAGTTTGTAGAGAGAGAAATATCATGTCTTTCTCTCACTAGGATATCACAAATCTTTGTTTTCTCTTTTATTCTTCATCTTAATCTAATCTTTCTTTTTTGGTTTAATCCATCATGTTATTCATGTTTGGTTAGTCGTGTGTATACTTCATACAGTTTTAATTTGTCCGTGTTTTCATGCATTTAAGGTTCTAAGGTATTTTAAAGTGGTTTTTACAACTCTTCCCCTCTAACAGAATAATTCGTCCTCGAATTAGAGATACGATAAGCTAAAAACGACATACCCGAATCATAGCTGAAAATGAGGGTAAGAAGTCCGGATAGACTCCTCCGTTTCCCAAGTGGCTTCCCGCTCGGAATGGTCCCTCCAAAGGATATTCACGAATAGGATCGTCTTTCTCCTCATGACTCGATCCTGACGGTCGGGAACTGCCTAAGGTTCCTCAATGTAAGATAGATCCTCACGAATCTGATCGAAAGGATACGAAACTGTGTGCAATGGATGATAATTGTAACCTCTGTGTAAGGATACATGGAACACATTATGAACATGAGATAGCTACGGAGGTAACGCTAGATGATACGAAACCTCACAAACACGTTCGAGGATCTCAAACGGTACGATGAAACGAGGACTGAGCTTGCCCTTAAGTCCAAAACACTTGACGCCACGTGCTGGTGATACCTTTAGGAAAACATGTTCACCAGGATGAAATTCTAATGCTCTATGATGTTTATCAACATAGCTCTTCTGACGAGCACGAGCTTCTTACATCTTCAACTTGGTGATGGAAACCTTCTCATTGGTTATCTTTATCATCTCTGGACCCTCAATGATTCGTTCACCAACCTGATCCCAGCATATTGGAGCACGACACTTCCTGCCATAGAGCATCTCAAAAGGTGCACACTTGATAATCGTGTGCCAACTGTTGTTGTAAGCAAACTTAACCAAGCAAATGTAGTCATCCCAACTCCCTATCCATTCCAATGCACAAGCTCGTAGCATGTCTTCTAAGGTCTAAATCATACGCTCTGACTGACCTTCTGTCTGAGGATGAAAGGTTGTGCTAAGCTTATGTCTGGTGCCCCAAGCTTTCTGCAAATCCTCCCAGAATTTAGATGTGAATTGAGGATCTTTGTCTGATATGATGTCTGATGGAGTACTATGCAGTCGCATGATCTCCTGCAGGAATATATCTGCCAATTTGCTACCTGTATAATCTTTGCTAATTGGAAGTAAATGAGCTGACTTGGTTAAACAATCGACAATGACCCATATAGTGTCATGCTTCCTCCTGAGTCTGCGGAAGCCCGGTTTCAAAATCCATGGAGATTTTGTACCAATTCCATTCGGGAATCTCTAACGGTTGTAGTAAACCACTATCTCACTGATGTTCTATCTTAGGCTGCTGGCAGGTTAGACATTTGGAAACGAAAGTAGCAACATCCTGCTTCATGCCACTCCACCAAAAATGTTATTTGAGATCATGTTACATTTTGGTAGATCTTAGATGAATGGAGAATGGAGAGCTGTGAGCTTTAGTCAGTAAAGCTTACCTGAGTGTAAGGTCGTCCAGAACACATAACTTGGTACCCTGTCATACGATGCCATCTTCGTCTATGCGAAACTCTGTCTGCTGATCAATATTCTTAATAATAGCCCATATCTCACCATCATCCTTCTGAGCTGCCTTGATCCGAGAGATTAAATCTGACTCCTCTTATATTAGCCCAGTATCCATGTTGTCCACGTACAAGGAATTCAATGTCTAAACGCTCTAGGTCAAGTATGATCTCTTCTTCTATCTTGATGCCAACAATCATGCCTAATTTCTTGTTAAGAGCATCTACTACAACATTCGCCTTACCAGGATGGTACTGAAGGTTGATGTCATAATCCTTGAGTAGCTCTAACCATCTTCTATGCCTCGTGTTTAGCTCTCGCGGAGTGAATATGTACTTGAGGCTCTTGTGATTAGTGAAGATGTGACATGATTCACCATATAGATAGTGCCTCCAGATTTTGAGTGCAAAAACAACTGTCGCTAATTCCAGATCATGGGTAGGATAGTTCTCATCATAAGGCTTAAGCTGACGTGATGCATAGGCAATCACTTTCCCATGTTGCATGAGTACACAGCCAAATCCTTTACCCGAAGCATCGCTATAAATCTAAAATCCACCTGTACCAGATGGGAGAGTAAGAATAGGTGCATAAACCAATCGTTGCTTAAGTTCTTCAAAGCTTTGCTCCCGCTCATGATTCTAGACGAATTTTTCTCCCTTACGCATCATCTTGGTCGAAGGCAAGGCTAACCGTGAAAAGTTCTCCACAAATCTGCGATAATATCCAGATAAACCCAGAAAACTACGAACCTCTGTTGCAGACGTCAGTCTTGGCCATTTAGTGATAGCTTCAACCTTCACAAGATCCATGGTGATCCCTTTGGCGGAGACAATGTGGCCTAGAAATGCCACCTTGTTTAACCATAATTCACACTTGGAAATTTTGGCATACAGTTGCTTCGGGCGAAGAATCTATAGTATGATGCGTAGATGTTCCTCATGTTCTTCCTTGGATTTTGAGAAGATGAGAATTTCATCGATGAACACGATGAAAAATTAGTCTAGAAACTCAAGGAAGACGCGGTTCATTAAGTCTATGAATACCGTTGGAGCATTTGTGAGTCCGAAAGGCATGACTACGAACTCATAGTGGCCATATCTTGTGCAAAAAGCAGTCTTAAGAATATTCTGCTCCTTCACTTGCAGCTGATGATAATAGGATCGTAGATCAATCTTGGAAAAGTGCTTGGCACCTTGTAGTTGGTCTAATAGATCATTGATACGTGGTAACGGATAACGTTTCTTATCGTGATCTTGTTCAGCTCACGGTAGTCAATGCACAGACGCAAGCTGCCGTCTTTCTTCTTGACGAAAAGTATGAGTGCACCACACGGTGATACACTTGGACGAAGGAAACCTCGATCTAGTAACTCCTACAGCTGATCTTTTAACTCCTTGAGCTCTATGGGAGTCATGCGGTAAGGATCCTTGACTATCGATTCAGCTCCTGAGATGAGCTCAATGCCGAACTCCACTTCGCGGATAGGTAGTATATCCAGAAGTTATTCTGGAAATACATCGGGGAATTCTGAAACAACTGGTTGATCTTGAATCGATGGAGCTTCTGCGGTAATGTCCTAAATTGTAGCTAAGAATCCTTCACAACCATGAGCTAGTAAAGCATGGGCATTGATAGGTGTGTAAACACCCATCCTTTTACCACTTAAAACTAGCGAAAACAAGACCAAAACACGTATTTAATATCATTTGTTTGGAATTATGCGTGGTTTTTGTGTTTATTGTGTTTTCAGAGTCAACCGGATGATTATTGAAGAAAACATGGGATTGCACGGGGTTTATCAAGGAAAAAGACTAAAGTCGAAGTCTATTGTCCAAGAGATGCAAAAGATTTGAAGTCAATGGGCCTATTTGAAGATTTATCGAAGAAAAGGACCAAAGACGGAAGATTTACATATGTCGAAGAAACTCAAGTCTATTTAACGAAGAAATTAAAAGACGAGTTGGATTTAATCGTCGACAAATCCCGAATCAGAATCAAAAACGTCAACTTTTCTGAAAAGACGAGAAGACAAGAAGAAAGGGAGAAAGCCCACTCACCAACCAACCACTAGGACTATAAAAGGATTTTCCTTCACATTTTTAGGGAGTTAGTTTTTATTTTTTCTTCCCCAGTCCTTTCTTTGGTTCGTAGCATCACCAACACCATTAGGGTGTTTGGTGATTTTTCATTTTTCCTTGAATCTTGTAAGTGTTTAATCATTACTCTTGTTTACTTTTACTCTAATCTTTCAATACAATCTTTTTATTCATCTTGTTCATCTCCATTTTCATTAAAAGTTCTAAAAGTTCTTGGTTGATTAATTTTAATCTTTTAAACGTGGTTGATTTTGTATTTTTGTTGTTGGGATTTGTTACTTATGGTATTTAAATGATTATTGGTTAATTTGGAAAAACCTATTTGAGTATTTGGGTCGATTTGAATTAAAAACGTTTCCCCTGTTTTGCTTCTGCTGTTACTGTACTTTGCCAGAATTATTCCGAATAGGCAGTTTGACTCGTCCCCTATTCGAAATATTTTACATATTCCGAATAGCCTCCCTAGATTTTTCTCTATTCGGAATATCCTAGATATTCCGAATAGGGCCATTATTCCGCATAGGCCTTATTTTCCGAATAGGAGATTTCATTCCGAATAGGGGTCACTTTCCGAATAGGACTTACTTTCCGCATAAGCCAGATTTTCCGAATAGGACTTCTTTCCGAATAGAGCCATTTTTCCGCATAGGTCTGTTTTTCCGAATAGACTGTATTTTCCGAATAGCATTGTTCCGCATAGAAACATTCCGAATAGACTTGTTTTTCTGAGTAAGGTTTTATTCCGAGTAGGATATTTTTTAGTTAGGACATTTTCCTGTTTTAATTCAAGTGTTGCTTTTTAATTGTTGATTGTTTTAAGTTTATATCTTTATCACTTTATTCATTTCCCTGTTTAGTAGATTAGAAAACCAAACCCATTTTTGGACACCAAGAACAAATCATTCCACTTAGAGCCGAGATCAGTTCGAGGAGATTCCGAGAAACGAACTTTCAAACGAGTAAAACACAAGTATCAGGCATGTAAGGTAGAAATGATTTGTACAGACTTTCCTGGTATGAAACCATTATGAATGTACTCTGGAGCTTGAACGTCGTAGAGTATAACCCGGTGCGTATGGCAATCGATAGTGGCATGGTGTTTAGCTAACCACTCCATGCCTAAGATTAAATAAAATTCGCACATATATAAAGGAAGCGCGTCTACTGGGCGGATCTTATCATCAAATTCTAAGGGAAGGTCTCTGTACACATGGGTAATGCGCACAGAGTCTCTCATTGGCATAGATATACTTAATATATTCTCTAGTGGTGTAGATGTCTTATTAACACGGGAGGCATAAGTAGTGGATATAACTGAGTGAGTAGCACCCGTATCAAATAAAACGCAGGCACCATGTCCGTACATAAATAAGATGCCAGTAATGGTACCTGTCGACTTGTTTGCCTGGTCTCTGGTGGTAGTGTAGACGCGACCTGAAGCTAGTGGTTTCGGAAGAGCAGTACTAGACGTACCAACAGTCTCTCCCTTCTTACAGTCCTTCAACATGTGGCCTGGTTGCCCATATTTAAAGCAAACATCGGCAGTACGACGGCATGGTCCAGGATGCCTACGGCTGCAGGTGGTACAGATAGGATGGGTATATACCCTCAAGGAGGTACCCTCACTACCTGAGAGCCTGTTTCAGAAGATATACGTGAGGCATGATTATTGGGCATAAACATGACTAAACCGAAAGGTTAAGTTATAATACAAGATGAAGACTAGTTATTAGGCTGCCGACCCTTTGCATTCTGATCACGCCCACTCTCAGAGTTCCTGTTATGATGCTGAGATGTTAGCATTTATCTCATACAGCATCTTAACATAGAAGAGTTTAAAATTTTAGGGACCTGTTGTTGGAGTAACTGGCATTGTTACGGTAGTTTTCAACCACCGTTACACCTGTCAGATCCATATCGGTCATTAGTTTAACGGTTCCCCTTATTTTTCGTCTGTTGAGTAGCCGGTTGGGACCGGTCTCCACCCTTCTGCCTGAAAGATACAATTGATTAGGACCAGATATAAAGATGAACATACTGATTTGAATAAGATTATAACGCTTGATGACTGAAATTTATACCTCTTCTCAGAATGAGTTGGCTACTCATAGAAATCTCTCTTATAGAGCATCTCCAAGTTACGTGCTGCGTCTGCCACTTGTGACACATTAGTGAAAGTGGCACATAGTAGACGATCAATGATAGAGGAGTGAAGAGCCCAGCGGAAATGCTTCGCTTGCTCTTCAACGGTACCTGGAGCAGCGCCCAGAAATCTAGCTAACCTGAGGAATCACTGCATGAACTCCGTGTTGTTCTCACCAATTCTCTGACGAATAACATGGTAGTCCCTCTTTATTCGTTCCTACTCAGCCCTTGGGAACAACTGATTATAGACCAACTCAGTGAGCCCAAATCAAAGTAGTCAACCATGAATCACCTCCATTCTTCTGCTTGTATGCTCTCCACCAAGCTAGTGCTCAACCCTTGGGAAGAACTGATTATAGAACAACTCAGTGAATTGAGCCCAAGTCAAAGTAGTCAACCATGAATCACCTCCATTCGTCTGCTTGTATGCTCTCCACCCAAGCTAGTGCATCACCCTCGAACTTGTAGCAAGCCAAACATACCTTGTACACTCCATCACAACCCATGGCATCAAAGATCTTCTCTATGTGTGAGACCTAGTTTTCAGCATCAGATGGGACTCAGCCTTCTCGAATGCTCGAGGCTTCTGCTTGTTGAATATCTCCAGCTAGGTGTGGAGTGTGATAGGTGAAGGAGGAGGAGGATTGTTGTTTTGATTCTAATTCGAGATGTTCTGGTATTCAACCCGTATCAGATTTCAGATCTGAGGGAGCATAGCTTGCAATGCTGCATTGACAAATGCATCAAGTTCCTCGTTGGTGCGTGTGTTGACCATCTAAGAGTTTAAAGAGGAAAATGAAATGATTAATCTGTTAAAAACATAGGATAAACATAAGAGATGCATGAAGAGTTTATGAAGTCATAACCAACGAAAACAGCCATTGGCAAAGGTGAACGCCTATGGGTCGGTCCACAAAAGAAATTCAAAGAAAAGCACAAGCGACTAAATATGGCCAGTCCTGTACCAACCATTACTTAGTAAAAAACTTATAGAAAACAATGATGCATGAAATGAAATTTACTATCAGTTTAGGAATATCCTGGTGACTACCCACTAGTCACAGTCAATTTTAAGAGCCTACAGGTCGAAACCTTGGCTCTGATACCATAATTGTAACACTCCACTTGGATAAGTGGACCGTTACTTAATAATTATGACGTGTCATCAAAGCATGCAAGGTAATGTCTAAAACATTAATGACCATAATGGAAACCGGAAACCAACATTGGTTCCAAACATAAGCTCCACACACAATGCATAAGTATAGAATGAAGAAAAAGGACTAAACAATGTCCAGCAAAGCAAAAGTATGTAAATGCATTAAAAGAACCGAAGTCAAAGCAACCTCCATCCAAATGCACGTACTCTTGATTTTTTAGCTTTGCCCTTTAGTACCTGCCGTATGGGGACATGGAAAGAAAATACGGTTGAGCAATACGCTTAGTGTGTGGATATATGACAATGATATGAATAACATAAACATAAGCAAAGAATGAAATGGAAGTATAACAAAGCAGCAAAATAATGTAAGTCCTAGAAAACCCGGTGTATGTTTTATAAACTAATTATTTCTAAAAAGACTTATGTTTATTTATAAAAACTGTATTTTAAATACCCAAGATCCCGTGTAGGTCATGAAGGTATCACCATGAATGAATACATAGAGGAGTGACCTCATCATGCAATTAGAGGGGTTGCCTCGAATTATAATTGTCTAGGTGGAGGGATTAGCTCCATTTAACGAATGTAGAGCACACACCACAGTTACCATGTAATCTGCTAACATGTACGTAATAATATAAAAGGCCAATTAACTGAAAGGGACGTCACGATCAATCACTCTCACCGCAGAAGAGTCATAACATCGATGCCTCAAGTATTATGGTTATGGTACCTCCATAACTAGGTGGAAATGGCATGCATGTATATAGCTCAAGCAATTTAAAATGCTAATCATATAATTTGCTGTAAAGTTTTATGTAAACTACCAGGGAAAACAGATGGCTGCAAACGGGAAATCCTAAGTATAGGAAGAGAGTGTCCATAATGAAGGACGGAATATACGTACCTTGTGTCCAGTATTGAGGATGAAAACGAAAGCAGAAGACCTACTCTGACTTCACAAGTGCTATATAATAAAAGAGACATGAATGAGTTGTCTGTTTAACTTATACTTACTAATTATTAGTTTACTTGACGTGTTCTTAACTTGTTTTACTTGTTCTTGTCTTGTTTTATTGTTTCATGTTTTATCATGTGATTCTTAGTGTTTCATGTGTTCTTAATTTGTGTATTTCATGTTTTATGTGTAGTACTTTTTGTAACATAATGAGTAACTTCCTAAGAATAGCAGGTTTCGATATATAGTAACTTTCCAAAATAGCAGGTTTTCATATATAGTAACTTTCCAAAAATATCAAGTTTCCATAAATTGTAAGTTTCTAAAAATAGAAAGTTTCCATAATTAGTAAGTTTCCAAAAATAGAAAGTTTCCATATTTTGTATGTTTCCATAAATAGCATGTTTCCAAATTTAGTATGTTTCCCTAAATAGTAATAAGCTTATTGAATAAGTAAATGATATAAGCTATAGTTTAATAAGCATATTTTATAAGCCATGATTATTATATAGTAAAGTTTATTAATATTAAATACTTAGTCTTAACATACGATTATTAGTTAATAATAATACATGATATTATAAGTAAATATTAATTAATAATATCTCATGATTTTATTAATTAAACTTTACCTTAAATGATTAATGTATAGTTAAATTAAAGAAGTTTTTAATTTAATTAAACCTTGGTCAAAATGAACATAAATTAATTAAGCTAAGTTTCTTAATTAATTAAATGTAACATGAATAATTATATTAATATTTATTTTAAACTAAAGTTTATTTAAATAAAATGACCATGTATTTTATGTCATGATAATTATTTAAATAAACTATAACATAAGTCTTGTTATTAATTAATTAAACTAAACCATGTGTTATTTAATACAATTAATTAATATCACATAAAGTATTTTTAGCCAAAAAGTTCAGCCAAACACACCCCTTGGTGTGTTCGGTTCTACCCGAGCCCCTCAAAGACCCACCGAGACCTTAGAGGTCTTGGTTTTCCTCAAACAACTCAACAACACCACAACTTTGCGGCTGTGGTTTGTTGCCCCGACCAACAGAAGCCACCGGCTGTAATGTCGGTGCCATTGCTGGCACAAAAAACCCCCCGGCTCTTGTCGGGGTTGCCCCTGCTGCGCACAACCTTCCCACTGAGAGTCACATGACTCTCGGTTTCCACTGATCTCAACCAACAGCCCCCGCTGGGGTGTTGGGGCTTGTGACTACCAAGACAAACCAGGCACCGACCCTTTATGGGGTTCGACCGCTGGTACAAACCCACCACCGAGAGTCGGACGACTCTCGGTTTGCGTGTAAGCCACAACAAACAAAATTAAATCCTGATCCCCATGTTTAATTTTTTATGTACATGTTTTCATAATTGTTTTTAAAGATCCATGGAAATGAAAATAAGTAAAAGATTAAAGGATTAAAGATACTAAATGCATGTATAATTTAATGATTGGATCACGAACACAAACCCGTATTTATTCAAACATCAAAAGCAGAATCTTTCCCCTTGTGTGTGTGTGTATGCAGCAGCCAAGAGAGATACAAAAGAGAGTTTTAGGGTTTTGATATTTTCTTTAAAGTGTTTTTATGAAAACTCATGGAGCTTTTTATTTGTTAAATGATTAGGATAGTTAATGGGTCGGGCCAAGGCCCTTTTCCTTTCTCTTTTTGCCGACCAAACACGCACCCCTTATTCATATTTCGTTTGTTTTTCGTACTTAATTATTTATCATGTGTGTTCGTGTTTTAAATTTTGTGTTTTATTCTTGTTACGTTTTTAAGTATTATACGTAAATACTTATCATGTATTAATAATAATAGTAATATACGTAATACTTGTCGTAATTAATTAATATACGTAATAATCATATTAAATGTTCATGATACGTGTTGTATATTAATTGATTGTAAAGTTTTAATTTGTTCATGTTTTCATGCATTTAATGTTCTAAGGTAATTTAAAGTGGGTTTTACAAAGACTGCCAAAGAATTATGGGAGTCGTTGGAAGGCAAGTACAAAACTGAGGATGCTGGTACAAAGAAGTTTGTGGTAGCTCGTTTTTTGGATTACAAGATGGTTGATTCAAAGAATGTGGTAACTCAAGTTCAAGATCTGCAGGTTTTCCTACACAAAATTCATGCTGAGGGTATGACTTTGAGTGAAACTTTTCAAGTTGCTGCTATCATTGAAAAGTTACCTCCAAGCTGGGTAGAATTTAAAAATTACTTGAAGCATAAGCGAAAGGAGATGATTGTATAAGACTTGGTTGTTCGTCTTCGAATTGAAGAGGACAACAAAACGGCTTAGAAAAACATTTATACACATGATTCTGCCAAGGAAAATATGGTTGAGCATGGTTCGTCTTATTCAAAGTCTAAAGGCAAGAGGTTTGGCAAAGGGAAGAATGACAAGAAGAGCAAAGGGAAGTCTGAGTACCTTGCTCCTAAAGCTGGAATTGCGAAGCAGAAGTTCCAAAGAAATTGCTTCAACTGTGACAAGCCAGGTCATCGTGCTGCTAATTGCAAAGCGCCGAAGCGGGTGACTACACGCGAGGCTAATATGGTAAATTGTCACACCCCACCATGGCGGAATATGGGGCGCGACATATGGATATCATCACAACATGGCGTGTCTATAGAGATAACTATATGATATAAGAAATGTCATAAAAATGGTGACACGAATGTCATGACAATATCTCAACAAATGCAAGGGGTCTAGGTAAGTAGGTAACAGTCCTACTGCTTACCCAAGACAAACAAATAACATAACCAAACAAATGTATGTGTGCCACAGTATCACTTATTAAAAGAACAAATAAAAACTAAGAAGGAAACGGGGATTCTCCTTCTATATGCATTCCTAAGCTTCTCCAATCCTAGCCACTTATGTTCTCATGCTTAACCATAGTATCACCTGAAAGAGACACTAAAACACGTCAACGTAAAGTTGGTGAGATTCATAAGTTTAGACTCCAACGCTAAAACAATTATAAGCTGTGAATATCAAACATCAACACAATAACATATGGACCATGTGCTACAATAATGTATTACTGATGAGACTGCTTTTATACATAGTCTCATCGTCCAAATCGGGCTTAAAATGCATAAAATATCATTAAAACTGCCAAATATATGCTCGTGTTTGTTGCTTGTGTATTTTAGGTACGGATATTGAGGAAAAGACAAAAAGATCACAAGAATCATTCAAAAACGAACACGGGAAACGAAGCCGCATAATGAACCGGGCCCAAATCTGGAATTTCCAAAAATGACCTTGAAGAATTGAAGATTGTCAACATTGGTCCCTCATTTTTGAAGACTTGGCAATTTATACCCTTGCAAAACTCATAAAATGCATTGAGGTCCCTAAATTATCAAGATGTTACATGAACAACCCTTGGGAATTGAAGAAATTACATTTGAAGTCCTTGTTTCAAGTTTATAAAGTGTTTGGGCCAAAATTAACAAGATGATGAAACTTATTTATAAAGGGAAATGGAGTTAGTTGCTATTTATTACAAGATGAAGACAAATGGGAACTTAAGGGGCCATTTCTGCCAGACACTCTAACTCACACCAGCCTATCATCCATCCACATCATCCCACTCCACCAATCACTCCTCACCACCTCACCAAGCCCATCCGAGTCACACCCCACTCACGGTTTATTTAATTAAACCTGGTCAATCCCAGTCAAACCCCCAATTTTCCCACCAAACGCTTTATTTAAATTAACCCAACCCCCAAAATGGATTAAACCTGTTCTAAT
Source organism: Glebionis coronaria (assembly GCA_025667525.1). Taxonomy (NCBI): domain Eukaryota; kingdom Viridiplantae; phylum Streptophyta; class Magnoliopsida; order Asterales; family Asteraceae; genus Glebionis; species Glebionis coronaria. Next base: position 414,696,738 of record CM046876.1, read on the forward strand.
TACCCACATAAACCCTAATAATCCCAGACTCAATCCAATAAAAAATAAAGGGTTTTCGATCCAACTTTTCCAGATGGTTAATTAGGGTTTTTGTCACCAAAACCCACATCCCAAATCAACACAAGACACACCCATGTGTCTTGTGGGACCCTCCCCTGCACCCGTCTCTATCCCCAAACCCCAATACCCGACCAAATGAACAAATGGATGGATTTCCTTGGCCCCCAATATCATTTCAACGCTCCTGATGCACTCTCCACAGCTGGCCAAAGTACAACATCACATGTTGCCATGTTGACTAAAGATTGAAGATTCAAACAAAGGGCATTTTAGGGTTTTTCTACATTAGGGTTTAAGCATACTAGAATCTTCCTTTCACTTGTATAAATAGAGGTCGCATGTGACCTCTATCACTTGTTCCAGATTTTTTTCAAGTTATTGTAATCCCTTTTAAATATTTATAAAGTTGGTGTTTTTGCTAAATTATAATTCCTTTTATTATTTTTAAAGTTGGTGTTAGCTTGATAAAATCTGAGTTCCATATTTCTTTTGATAAACACTTGGTGTTTGTTTCAGTTTTCAAAAAAAGGTTTCAGAATTTGTTTGAAAATTTTCAGAAATCCAAGGATCCTATGAAGTGAAAGTGGAATTGGATTCCTGGATTTCTGATATTGTTCTTGTTTCAAAACGTGTTCCAAGTTCAAGGTTTACAAGTTTGTGAAGAGGTTTAAAAAAGTTTCAAAAATCAGAAATTGGATATTATTGTGTGTTCATTGATCTTAGGAGGTTTTATTGAAAGCTTGCTGTCCAAGAGATCTGCACAGGCCCGAGCCTGTTTGGAAATGGCAAAGCAGCCATTGAGGGGCCTGGATGTAGGCCCCTCTAGGTAGCTTTCTTGACTTTGTTTCATATTTATTTTAAAATATTTCAGTTTTATGTGATTGAGTATGAAATTTGAGAAATCTGCTTAAGTGTTGGATTAATATGCTTGTTCTTGGTTGTTTTGATGATGTATGCATGCTAGATTAGTTTTGATTCAGTTTGGTTAGGTTTTGAATAGGGTTGCTTGGTAAAATCTCATTTTCAGAAACTAAAGGTGTGTTTGGATTAGGGCTTAAGTAGGGTTTAATAACATTAATCTTGCTTTAATACCTGTTTAACACACTTCTTTGGTGATTATTATGTGATATTGTTGCTTGGTTTTTAGTTTGGTAGAAGAAATTCAAGATTGCTTGATAAAAATTGAGAAAGTAGCCTAAATCACTAAAGTTTCTGGTCTGCTTGATTTTGTAAGAATTTTTGCCTCCAATCTGGTAATTTGTTGGGAGAAAGGCTTAAGTAGGATTGTGAATCATTTTTATGTTATTTGGTTAGGATTTGTGCAAATTTTGAGCTGTTGAAATTCACATTTGTGCCAAGTGTATCAGCACACTATTCATCAGAAAGTGCAAGTAGAATCAGTAACTTTGTGTGCCATTTGTGCTTGATCTTTGCTAGTGATTGTGTTTTTTTTGTGTTTACTCAGACTCCCCACAACCCAATTGGTGTGGGGGTGCCTTGTTGTCCAAAGAACAAGCTCTTAACAAGCTTTCCTAAGCTCATTTGGTCAACTGACCAAAGTTTATAACTAGAAGTGGGAACAAACTTCCCACTGGTAGTTCTCAAGTTGGTACTACTACACAACAAGACAAAACCAGCAACATGTCACTTTCAGTAACATTGATTTTTTGTCTTTAGTGCCCTTATTTTAGAGTTAGGACTTCAAACTTGTTTCATTATTTTTCTAATTTAATTTTTGATTTTTCTGATTAATTAGATTTTTATTTACTGTTCATTTGCTATTTTTTTAGGTTTTATTGCTATTTTAATTACTTTTATTATTTCTGTTTTTGGCATTTAGTGCCAAAAATACTTATTTTTCAGTTTTAACATTTTTCATAGATTAGGAAAAACATTTTAAGATTTTTAGTATAAAAAGTTTTTACTGTTCACTTTTTATTTAATTTTTAGAATTAATTTAAGTTAATTAGGGTTTTATTTAAACTGTTTTTGTCTTTTAGTGGTAAATTTAATATTTTTCAAACTTTTTCAATTTTCTACTGTTTATTAGAGTAAAATAGGATTTTTAAATTTGGTAAATTATTTTTGGCATTATTTTATTATTTTTTATAATTATTTTAGTTTTAAAAGAGTTTTTTGTGATTTAAAAATCGAAAAATTGTTTTCAAAAATTAGGAAAAATACTTTATAGTCTTTAGATAATATAAGTAAGTTACTTTTTCAATAAAATAATATTTTGGACATTTTGATTAATTATATTTAATTTTAGGGCTTTAATTAGCATTTAAAATTGAATATTTAATTAATAAAAGGTTTTAAAATATTTTTATTGGATTTTTATTCTTATTTATATTATTTTAGACTACTTTTAGCTTTTAATTAATTTTTAGGTTTAAAATTTTTTAATTTTGTAGTTTTTTACGGTTTTACGTGAACGATCCTTTCGACTTAGCTCGATCCGTCTTCGTAACCGTCATTTCTTTCTTATTTCTATTTTCTTTTCTTCTCAATATAATCACAAACATTAATCAATCCATCACATAACACACGTGCCTCCTCGAGAACGATCCCCACTTTGGGTCATAAGTGTTTACGTTTTCCTAAACGTACGCTTAATACTTACCGCTTTTCCCTCGTTTTCCTAGACGAGTGTGAACTTACCACAATCATTTTTGGCGCCGCTGCCGGGGAGGCGTGTTGTGTTTTGATTGAACAATTGTTGTTTTTATACTAACCATAATTAGTATTTGTATTAGTAGCACTCTACTAATACGTATTATCGGTTTTCGGTTTTTGTGTGAATATTATTAATATATTGTATACGTAGAACAATAAATTCACAAGTACTCCAAATACGTGAGAAATCACAACCTTGACTTGGGAGGTAATTACCCAATCATTGTATTCGAATCTCAAACCAAAGAAAAAGGCAAAAATAGATAAATACTTTCGAGAAGCTCGATTTTGAAAAATACAAACTATAAGGTGGGTATAAGGCGGTTGTATTTCACGACCTAAAGGAAAAAGGCTCTTAAGTGCTTCGCGCCGCCTCGTTTCCTCCGCTTGCTTGTGAGTATTTGATTTTGAGAGCTAATCGAGGGTTTTGCCGCCCAAAGTATTATTACATATCATATATATTTTCTTGGTTTCTATTGATTAAACCCTCTTGAACGTTTTGGTGTTCCACCATCGTTCTAAAGTCATCGAAGGCGTTCACTTCACGTGATCGTTTTCATTCCTTGAGGCTTCTTTAATATTTGATTAAAGAGGAGATTTGTAGATTTGTGTCTACTTAATACATTCACCAATTTCCAAAAAAAGTTAATACCATAAAAAACAACAAAAAAAATTGAAAAATACATTACACCAAAAAGAATCTTCTTTGCTCGTCTCCACGTTGTACGTGACGTTTATGCTAACTTGTAATCAAGCAAAACGTGCACGTAGACGAAAGAACAAAACTCCCACTCCAACTAATTCTAGTGAGGAGTCTCCAATTGACGAACCCATTGTACGAGAAGCACCAACCATGGCGAATCGAACTATGATGGAGTTACTTCAAGCACCCACCGAGGGTTATGGAGAAGCTATTGTGATTCCCGCTATCCTTGCGGAGAATTTTGAGGTGAAAACGGGTTTCTTGTCGATGATCCAAAACAACAAATTCTGTGGTGATGAGAAGGACAATCCCCACAACCATATCCGCCAATTCAATCGTCTTACCGCCACTTGCAAATTCAAGGATGTCTCGAATGACTCGATTAAGATGATGCTTTTTCCGTATTCCTTAGCGGGGCCCGCTAAAATTTGGTTAGAGAAAGAGCCACCCAATTCTATATTGACGTGGAAGGATCTCGTTTCGAAATTTGTGAACCAATTTTTTCCGCCCTCTAAGACTACGCATTTGAAAAATGAGATTTCTAAGTTTTCACAAGAATCAAATGAAAGTTTTTCAACGGCTTGGAATAGGTTTAAGGAGATGTTACATGAATGTCCTCATCATGGTTTTTTCGACTTGCACCAAATTGACACGTTTTACAATGGACTTAACGATCATGAAAGAGATTATCTAAATGCCGCCGCGAGTGGTAATTTTTTATGTAAAACGGTCGAGGAAGCTTTGGTCATAATTGAGAATAGGTCTAAGGTTTATAGCCCTCGTAACACACCGAGTGTTGCCAAAATGGGCTCGTCGTCATCATCTCGTAGCATTAATGCTTTACATGATGAAGCAAATGAAGAAAATCGTTTTTTTGATAGATTTGCTAACCTTATGACTCATTGTAAAAATCAAGAAGCTTCGAATTCCGCTTCGGTTAAAGCGGTTTCTAAGAGTTGTTTGTCGTGTGGTGGAGCTCATGATCTTTCCGAGTGCATTACCGCGGATGGTAACACTTCGAGTGCTTATGTAGCAACGGGAACTTACAACCAAAACGGCCAAGGTTCCCGCCAAAATCAAGCTCCACCAAATCAAAATGACAATAACTATCGAAACAACAATCAAGGTGGTAATTATCAAGGCAATCAAAGGAATTACAACAAGGGTAATTATCAAAGTGGAAATGGGCAAATTTCAAATCAAAACCAAAACCGTGATTTTCAAACTACGACACAAGGTTTTCAAAATGATCACACCAAAAATCTTCAAGGAGAGTTTTTGAATTATGCTAAAGCAAACGATGCTAAGTTTGACAATATGCAACGTGAAATGGTTAGCTTAAGATCCGAGTTGAAAAACGAGCTTAAAAACGAACTTGCTAATGAACTTAAGACTCATGCTAATAAAATGGAAGGAAATGTTCAACGACTCTAACAAAATCAACAAAAAATGGAGCAAGGTCAGCATGAGATTAAGCAAGAATTGTTAAAAGCGGATGCTAGGCAATCTAAGTTTGAAGACCGAATGGGAAAAGTGTTTGAAGCTATCATGTGTAAACCTTCTTCTTCGGGTGGTCTTCCTAGTGATACCATCGTGAACCCGAAAGGAGAATGGAAGGTTATTACTACTCGTAGTGGTAAAACTTTCAAAGAACCCATTTCTCATCCAAGTACTTCTATGGAGAAGGAAAAAGAGAAAGAACCCGAGGTGGTGGTTGAAAAGGAGCAAATTCCAAGCCCACGAAGTACCGCTCAAACCACACCTACGGTTAAACCAATACCAATCATGGAACCCGAGATTCCAAGGCTGATGCCTATGCCCCAACCCACACCACCCTTACCCTACCCTTCAAGACGAGACAAGGAAAAGGCACAAGAACGAAATAATTATCAATTTGAACTTTTTATGAAAAATTTTCGTGACTTGCATTTTAATATAAGTTTTGCCGACGCCTTAGTCATGATGCCTCGATTTGCCGCGAACTTCAAAAGTATGTTGAATAACAAGGAGAAATTGCAAAAATCGTCTAGTTGTTCATCGGTTTTTCTAAGCCGCATACCTCAAAAAGTCGGTGATCCAGGCAAGTTTTTATTCCCATGTGCTATACAAGACATGGAAGAATGCTAGCCTTGGCCGATCTTGGTGCTAGTATTAATTTGATGCCTCTTGAGATTTTTAAATCACTCAATCTTCCCAATCTCACTCCTTCAAGAATGTCAATCGAGATGGCCGATCATTCTACGATTCTAGCTTGTGGAGTTGCCGAGGATGTCTTTGTGAAAGTTGGAAAGTTCTACTATCCCGTAGACTTTATTGTTGTTGACATTCCTATCGATCCTAAAGATCCTTTAATTTTAGGTCGATCATTTTTGGATACCTCAAGAGCACTTATCGATGTGCATGCAAGAAAAATCACTCTTTGTTTCAATGAGGAAGAACTCGTCATTAATGCAACTCAAAACTCCACACTTTCTCATGTGTATTCTATCACGTCTTTGTACAATGTCAATCCCATCAAGAACATTTGCAAAAAGATTTCAAAAAGAGTTTTAGAAGTTGTTGAGAAAAATGAAGTTCCGTCCCCTCCGCCGGTGGAGGTTAAGAGTGTTAAGCCTACGATTCCAATTGTGAATGATTCTTCGGATGATGAATACGTTGATCCCGATGGGGGAGTTTTCTTTTTTGACAAACGTTTTGAAAACTTGCCACCACCTTTACCAAAACGGTTTTCAAATGTGAGAATTTTTAGTGTGACTAACATTGCTTTAGAAACACCAAATATTTTTGACATAATAAAATCGGGTTTTCACAAGGAGAGTTTAAAAGATGAAAAGGGGAAAGATTTTAAATTGAATTTAAAAGATTTTTCTACAACTCTAACTCCGTCATCACCACGTGTTTTGAGTACTACAAGCTCGTCTTCTCCTTTTGACGATGCTTTGTGTGGACTTAGTGTGGGGGAAGCCCCTTATGTTCCCTCCCCTTTCTCCACCGAGGACGAGATATTTGATCCCGGAATTGCTTATAAAGGGAAATCTCGGTCTTCCACCGATGCAATAAATGGAAAATCTTTCTATTTGATTGGTGCGAGTCTACCTCGAGTAGCTCAATGTTTTCATGACTTACCCATTGTCCCACCCTTCTATTTCTTCTCATCTATTTTCTTGAAACTCTTTGAGTTTGTGTTGGCACACGATGAAGTGGCGTTGATTTGTTTTTCCAATGAAAACGAAAACGCCATCTTCGATCCCGGTATTTTACACCATTAAAGGACTTAGTCCTTAATACCGGTTGTTTTTGGGCCTTGTTTATCATGTAAGCCCCACCAAAAATTGACCATACCAAGATAATCCCTAAATGATCACATTTATGGGGATTCGAGTCGAGCTTTTGACTCGATTATCAAAAACAAGGTGCCTCGTAGGGGAAACCCATGCTTATCCATGTACATATTATTGCTTTCTAATTAGTTAATGTGAGGGGATTTGTGCCCTTCCAACCTTTGTTCCGTGGTTGTTTGTGCATTGTGGTTTTTAGATCATGATCTTCATGATTGGAGCCTCTCGTGTTCGTTTTATGGGAGCACTCGATCGTTTGCTTTAAATACTTTCTCAATATCCATGATATATCCTTTGATGTTCTAACCTTAGGTTATTAGCACACGTCATAAACGGCTATTACTTATTGGTTACACCCTTTCCATGCTAGATTAGGCATTCGACTACGTCTCTAGTATGGGGGTGTTTTGCACCCCTAGACTCGAAACATTGAGGACAATGTTTAAATTTAGTATGGGGGGTGAATAGATACTTGCCTTGCCAAACCTTCACGCTTTCCAAAGTTTATCTTTTTGTTATCTTTTTTGTTGCGAAATAAGGCTAAAAATGGCCAAATTTTAAAATTTTTCTCATGTTTTATAAGTGTTTGAAGACACGAATGTAGGTTTTCCGATGGCGAGAATAAGAGTAATTTTTGACTCGACCGTGCGTGTTGAGCACTTAGCTTTGATTCCTTAACTACACATTAGGCTAAGTCTCTTAAATGAGGACGAGAAGTGATAGAGTTAATTATAAGTTACAATGCTAAACGTAGAGTACTCGTATTCTTTCAAAAACTCATGTGTTCTTGTTGTTTGCTTATTCTCCCTTCGCATGTAAATATTTTTTGCTTAATAAATATTGACTTAGCGGTTTAGTTAGGATTGTTAGGTTTCTAGTCTTTTCTAGTAGCTTCCGTGTAATTAAATTGGGAAGACATTAAGGTATCGCCAGCGTCACGGTTTTGAAGTATTGGCACCCGAATAATCGAAAGCTTCACCCAATAATAAGATTTCAAGTGCTCACCTAAATCTAGCAAACAATTTGAAGCCCCACAAGGCCAAAAAATCTATGCAAAATTGAAAGTGAATCAAGCCTTAATCTTCGAAGCTTTAAAGATCCAAAATTCGCTTTAGCGTGAGGATATACGTCTTTGGCTAATAAAACCACTGATGAGGCGGATAATAAAAGGCAAGGCAAGACCAAAGTCATAATAAAAGCTTCATGGCGAAGTTGAATAAAAGATGGAGGTAAACCAAAGATAATAAGGCCCTTCCGTTAGGGGGCATATAAAAGTCTTGGTAATAATTCTCATGTTCAAAACCGTTATAAAACCGTATTTATCGATTCTTCTTGTCAACTTAATTTTTTGACATCGTTGTCTATTAGGAGGGGTTATTGATTTGATGGTCTTAGTTGCACCGTTAGGACTCTATTTTTAGACCTAAATCTCTATTATCGCATAAGTCAAACAATGTATCCTCGTGAAACATTCAAGACAAAATAAAATATAAGAGATACAACTTAGGAATAATGGGAGGATAAGTACGTGATTAGGGCATATGAGTAGTGTTAGCATTACTAACTTATAATGACAATGATCTCGTTGCACGCTTGGCATGGAATTGGGGTGAAAATTGAGGACGATGAAATTATTTCTAACGGAGCATTCACGTGTTCTTATTCTATGAACCTAAACGTCCCATTTTGCGATGAAAATCATACATTATGTCTAAAACGCAAGTAGTAATAGTAGTAGTGTAGCTAGTTTATCATTCAATAAAGTGAATAAAAATGAATTTTGGAGATGCTTTGATACTTTATTCTATCATTGCGTGAGGGCACGGCAATGGTTTAGTATGGGGGAGTGATGAGACTACATTTATACATAGTCTCATCGTCCAAATCGGGCTTAAAATGCATAAAATATCATTAAAACTGCCAAATATATGCTCGTGTTTGTTGCTTGTGTATTTTAGGTATGGATATTGAGGAAAAGACAAAAAGATCACAAGAATCATTCAAAAACGAACACGGGAAACGAAGCCGCACAATGAACCGGGCCCAAATCTGGAATTTCCAAAAATGACCTTGAAGAATTGAAGATTGTCAACATTGGTCCCTCATTTTTGAAGACTTGGCAATTTATACCCTTGCAAAACTCATAAAATGCATTGAGGTCCCTAAATTATCAAGATGTTACATGAACAGCCCTTGGGAATTGAAGAAATTACATTTGAAGTCCTTGTTTCAAGTTTATAAAGTGTTTGGGCCAAAATTGACAAGATGATGAAACTTATTTATAAAGGGAAATGGAGTTAGTTGCTATTTATTACAAGATGAAGACAAATGGGAACTTAAGGGGCCATTTCTGCCAGACACTCTAACTCACACCAGCCTATCATCCATCCACATCATCCCACTCCACTAATCACTCCTCACCACCTCACCAAGCCCATCCCAGTCACACCCCACTCACGGTTTATTTAATTAAACCTGGTCAATCCCAGTCAAACCCCCAATTTTCCCACCAAACGCTTTATTTAAATTAACCCAACCCCCAAAATGGATTAAACCTGTTCTAATTACCCACATAAACCCTAATAATCCCAGACTCAATCCAATAAAAAACAAAGGGTTTTCGATCCAACTTTTCCAGATGGTTAATTAGGGTTTTTGTCACCAAAACCCACATCCCGAATCAACACAAGACACACCCATGTGTCTTGTGGGACCCTCCCCTGCACCCGTATCTATCCCCAAAACCCAATACCCGACCAAATGAACGAATGGATGGATTTCCTTGGCCCCCAATATCATTTCAACGCTCCTGATACACTCTCCACAGCTGGCCAAAGTACAACATCACATGTTGCCATGTTGACTGAAGATTGAAGATTCAAACAAAGGACATTTTAGGGTTTTTCTACATTAGGGTTTAAGCATACTAGAATCTTCCTTTCACTTGTATAAATAGAGGTCGCATGTGACCTCTATCACTTGTTCCAGATTTTTTTCAAGTTATTGTAATCCCTTTTAAATATTTATAAAGTTGGTGTTTTTGCTAAATTATAATTCATTTTATTATTTTTAAAGTTGGTGTTAGCTTGATAAAATCTGAGTTCCATATTTCTTTTGATAAACACTTGGTGTTTGTTTCAGTTTTCAAAAAAAGGTTTCAGAATTTGTTTGAAAATTTTCAGAAATCAAAGGATCCTATGAAGTGAAAGTGGAATTGGATTCCTGGATTTCTGATATTGTTCTTGTTTCAAAACGTGTTCCAAGTTCAAGGTTTACAAGTTTGTGAAGAGGATTAAAAAAGTTTCAAAAATCAGAAATTGGATATTATTGTGTGTTCATTGATCTTAGCAGGTTTTATTGAAAGCTTGATGTCCAAGAGATCTGCACAGGCCCGAGCCTGTTTGGAAATGGCAAAGCAGCCATTGAGGGGCCTGGATGTAGGTCCCTCTAGGTAGCTTTCTTGACTTTGTTTCATATTTTTTTTAAAATATTTCAGTTTTATGTGATTGAGTATGGAATTTGAGAAATCTGCTTAAGTGTTGGATTAATATGCTTGTTCTTGGTTGTTTTGATGATGTATGCATGCTAGATTAGTTTTGATTCAGTTTGGTTAGGTTTTGAATAGGGTTGCTTGGTAAAATCTCATTTTCAGAAACTAAAGGTGTGTTTGGATTAGGGCTTAAGTAGGGTTTAATAACATTAATCTTGCTTTAATACCTGTTTAACACACTTCTTTGGTGATTATTATGTGATATTGTTGCTTGGTTTTTAGTTTGGTAGAAGAAATTCAAGATTGCTTGATAAAAATTGAGAAAGTAGCCTAAATCAATAAAGTGTCTGGTCTGCTTGATTTGGTAAGAATTTTTGCCTCCAATCTGGTAATTTGTTGGGAGAAAGGCTTAAGTAGGATTGTGAATCATTTTTATGTTATTTGGTTAGGATTTGTGCAAATTTTGAGCTGTTGAAATTCACATTTGTGCCAAGTGTATCAGCACACTATTCATCAGAAAGTGCAAGTAGAATCAGTAACTTTGTGTGCCATTTGTGCTTGATCTTTGCTAGTGATTGTGTTTTTTTGTGTTTACTCAGACTCCCCACAACCCAATTGGTGTGGGGGTGCCTTGTTGTCCAAAGAACAAGCTCTTAACAAGCTTTCCTAAGCTCATTTGGTCAACTGACCAAAATTTATAACTAGCAGTGGGAACAAACTTCCCACTGGTAGTTCTCAATTTGGTACTGCTACACAACAAGACAAAACCAGCAACATGTCACTTTCAGTAACATTGATTTTTTGTCTTTAGTGCCCTTATTTTAAAGTTAGGACTTCAAACTTGTTTCATTATTTTTCTAATTTAATTTTTGATTTTTCTGATTAATTAGATTTTTATTTACTGTTCATTTGCTATTTTTTAGGTTTTATTGCTATTTTAATTACTTTTATTATTTCTGTTTTTGGCATTTAGTGCCAAAAATACTTATTTTTCAGTTTTAACATTTTTCATAGATTAGGAAAAACATTTTAAGATTTTAGTATAAAAAAATTTTACTGTTCACTTTTTATTTAATTTTTAGAATTAATTTAAGTTAATTAGGGTTTTATTTAAACTGTTTTTGTCTTTTAGTGGTAAATTTAATATTTTTCAAACTTTTTCAATTTTCTACTGTTTATTAGAGTAAAATAGGATTTTTAAAATTGGTAAATTATTTTTGGCATTATTTTATTATTTTTTATAATTATTTTAATTTTAAAATAGTTTTTAGTGATTTAAAAATAGAAAAATAGTTTTCAAAAATTAGGAAAAATACTTTTTAGTCTTTAGATAATATAAGTAAGTTATTTGTTCAATAAAATAATATTTTGGACATTTTGATTAATTATATTTAATTTTAGGGCTTTAATTAGCATTTAAAATTGAATATTTAATTAATAAAAGGTTTTAAAATATTTTTATTGGATTTTTATTCTTATTTATATTATTTTAGACTACTTTTAGCTTTTAATTAATTTTTAGGTTTAAATTTTTTTAATTTTGTAGTTTTTTACGGTTTTACGTGAACGATCCTTTCGTCTTAGCTCGATCCGTCTTCGTAACCGTCATTTCTTTCTTATTTCTATTTTCTTTTCTTCTCAATATAATCACAAACATTAATCAATCCATCACACAACACAAGTGCCTCCTCGAGAACGATCCCCACTCTGGGTCATAAGTGTTTACGTTTTCCTAAACGTACGCTTAATACTTACCGCTTTTCCCTCGTTTTCCTAAACGAGTGTGAACTTACCATAATCAATTAACAACTAGCATTCAAGTTCAATTAATCAATAAAATTCCAAGGCATCACGCGTTACCAACAATCACAATTTCCAAGGCATTACGCCTTACCAACAATCACAATTTCCAAGGCATCACGCCTTACCAACAATCACAATTTCCAAGACATCACGCCTTACCAACAATCACAATTTCTAAGGCATCACGCCTTACCAACAATCACAATTTCCAAGGCATCACGCCTTACCAACAATCACAATTTCCAAGGCATCACGCCTTACCATTAACCATAGGTCCCATAGGCGCCCATACACCTATGTACCTTTCCAATCCAGATCACACACAAACAAGAATCACATAGCAGTTAATCACATAAATGTACACACAAGTCCATCTCAAACCTTAAAACATTCACAGCATTAATTTAGAAAATAATTCAACACAGTGTTTCTTCCATCCCATTTGGAAGTCAAAATCAAAAGTAAACATTGGACTACGAAACTCACCTGATAGCTTCTTCACAAGTCCTCGCACTAGCAACAAGCTTTAATTCAATGGAAGATGAAAAACACCCAATTTTTATGAAGAACCCTAATTCTCCTCTTCTTTTAGTCAACTATAACTCCAGGGAAAGAAAAAAAATGCGTTTGATTTAGTGTTGGGGGTTCCTTATATAGCCAAAACAATCCTTGTCCAACCCAATTACCACTTACCATAAATCTTTTCCTTTTTCCTTTTTTTTCTCTTCTAAACCGACCCAAACACCCCTAATTTCGTTTTTTCCTTTATTTTTTTTTCTTTTTATTGTTAATTAATATCTTATTAATATTACCTTAATTTACCTTAATTTATTTCAGCTCCTAAAACTCCCAAAACCTCAAAACCGTAAAACTAGTCAAATTTACGCGTTTTACCGTAAAAGACGTAAAATATACACTTTTATAAAAAATCTCAAATTTCGAGTTAAACTTTATAACTAAGTCCTAAATGACCTAAAACCATCCCGAAAAATATTCATTTGACTAATTACCTCATTCGGGACCTCTAAATGCTAAACCGTAAATCCTAAAAAAATACACTATTACTATAATACTTATACGTATACGTAACCACCAAAATATCACCATTTCATTTCATACTCACTAATTGTGATTTCATGAACATGAATTAACCGTTCCTCGATTTACTTATGAGTACTCTATACTCATAAACGATAATCACACAACCTCGTTCACACAAAATAAACACGTAAGCACAAAAATCAAGTAGTCACACATAAAATAACCTAAAAGTAAGACCAAGTGACAAACCCAAAACCACGGTTGTCACATCACTCCCTCCTAATAGAAATCTCGTCCCGAGATTCACTCCCAAACTCAAACTTATTCTCAGCAAACAAACGAGGATGCATATCCCTGATAAAACCTTCACATTCAAACGTGAACTCAGTTTACACGAAAATAATCTCAACTAACAACACATGAGCCTTAACCGTCGGCGAGGAAACTTATCAAAACCATAAAGTTATGTATCCAACCTAAATAAATCTCGAAACTCATCAAACAAGAATTGTCTTGAAACCAAGTTAGGAGCCGTCACATAACTCAACGGGTTTAAAACTGTCACCCCGATTTCAGTCTTACTCATAAATACCATAAATCAAAACTCATCAAAATATAACCACGTATAATAAGGTCTAAAGAACTCTCAAATTCCTTCCCAACTCATCTCTATGTTAACCCTCCAAGTGTTCATTACCGCAAAATACCCAAAACACGAGTTTAAACCATGTTGTCCGAAAATTAACCTTGAACTCAACACTTGTACAATTAATTCGACCAAGCTACTGACTTCCAATTACGAACTTTCTGAATATTTGAAAAGTATGTTCCGAGTACATAATTTTAGGCTTTTGAATCACCCAAAAACCTTTAAAACCGAATAAGTTATGACCAAAACGATTTTTCTCAAAATCTGCCTAGGCATTAGCGACAGTTTCTGACAGTTAGCGACATATTTTGACAGTTTAGCGATAGTTTCTGTCTACTCCGATTTATATCAAAAAAAAAAAAAAAACGATTTTTAAACCCTAAAACCCCCCATTAATTACCAAAACTAGAACCTAGTTTATTTTAATTCCAGAAAATTAAAACTCTATTAATTACATGATTTTAACATATTTCACTAAATAAGAACAAAATTTTAACTTAAGAACAATAACTTTAGGTGATCAAAACCAAAATATTTTAAAATAACCGAGTCATGCTTATATGTTAAAGAATTTATATTCCACCTTATTTGAAACATGATCCCGACACTTCCTTATTTCATCGACTACCAACAACTATTTTTTTTTCAATTTGCAAGTTCTATTTTTTTACCATGTATAACTCGAAACAAAAGACATCGTTACCCCAAAAAGAAATCTCCACCATCTCAAAATCCTTCACGCCAAAAGTACCGTACAAACAAACACGTGAAATGAGGACCCGAGAAATGCGCTACTACAGAAGTTGAACATCTTAAAGAGAAACGAGCTAGCAACCATCCCAAGAATACAACCGGTAAGTAGAAAATAATTTTACATACATAGGCATAAGCGTACATACACTCAAATCCATCCAACATATACTATACAAGCATGTATTAACTCTCTTTCATGCAATCATACTTGAAAGTCCAGTGGTGTTGTGGCACATATATAATTATGTAGGCATCCATAATTTACATGTTCCCTTTCACCAATGTACTCCCTCCTATGATGACACTTATAAGAAATTAATACTACACATAGCACATAATCCACCAACTCACAAGCACATAACTACACAAAATAAGGTCCAAAACTCCATCTATTAAAATAACATAGCCAATGCACGAAACACATAAACTCATAGTCCAGTTGAACCAGCGTAGACAAAATTCAAAATGTATAAAGAACATGAAAACATAATTAAGCGAAATCCAACAATGACTAGCGTATACAACCATGGTTCCACCCGCACTAATCAAAACTCGTAAAGAAAATAACATGTAGTTAAGTATGAACCATAGTAGTTCATAACCTAACAAATACTGCGAAAATAATATTCAAACACATCAATTACTATAAAATGCACACATACTCCTATGACGCCTATATGTAGGGACCCTTAAGCTATAGACTAGGCTACACGACTAGGCAACCTAATTCTCTATAACCATTGGCTCTGATACCATTCTGTCACACCCCACCATGGCAGAATATGGGGCGTGACGTATGGATATCATCACAACATGGCGTGTCAATAGAGATAACTATATGATATAAGAAATGTCATAAAAATGGTGACACGAATGTCATGACAATATCTCAACAAATGCAAGGGTTCTAGGTAAGTAGGTAACAGTCCTACCGCTTACCCAAGACAAACAAATAACATAACCAAACAAATGTATGTGTGCCACAGTATCACTTATTAAAAGAACAAATAAAAACTAAGAAGGAAACGGGGATTCTCCTTCTATATGCATTCCTAAACTTCTCCAATCCTAGCCACTTATGTTCTCATGCTTAACCATAATATCACCTGAAAGAGACACTAAAACACGTCAACGTAAAGTTGGTGAGAGTCATAGGTTTAGACTCCAACGCTAAAACAGTTATAAGCTGTGAATATCAAACATCAACACAATAACATATGGACCATGTGCTACAATAATGTATTAACAACTAGCATTCAAGTTCAATTAATCAATACAATTCCAAGGCATCACGCCTTACCAACAATCACAATTTCCAAGGCATCACGCCTTACCAACAATCACAATTTCCAAGGCATCACGCCTTACCAACAATCACAATTTCCAAGGCATCACGCCTTACCAACAATCACAATTTCCAAGGCATCACGCCTTACCAACAATCACAATTTCCAAGGCATCACGCCTTACCATTAACCATAGCTCCCATAGGCGCCCATACACCTATGTACCTTTCCAATCCAGATCACACACAAACAAGAATCACATAGCAGTTAATCACATAAATGTACACACAAGTCCATCTCAAACCTTAAAACATTCACAGCATTAATTTAGAAAATAATTCAACACAGTGTCTCTTCCATCCCATCTGGAAGTCAAAATCAAAAGTAAACATGGGACTACGAAACTCACCTGATAGCTTCTTCACAAGTCCTCGCACTAGCAACAAGCTTTAATTCAATGGAAGATGAAAAACACCCAATTTTTATGAAGAACCCTAATTCTCCTCTTCTTTTAGTCAACTATAACTCCAAGGAGAGAAAAAAAATGCGTTTGATTTAGTGTTGGGGGTTCCTTATATAGCCAAAACAATCCTTGTCCAACCCAATTACCACTTACCATAAATCTTTTCCTTTTTCCTTTTTTTTCTCATCTAAACCGACCCAAACACCCCTAATTTCGTTTTTTCCTTTATTTTTTTTCTTTTTATTGTTAATTAATATCTTATTAATATTACCTTAATTTACCTTAATTTATTTCAGCTCCTAAAACTCCCAAAACCTCAAAACCGTAAAACTAGTCAAATTTACGCGTTTTACCGTAAAAGACGTAAAATATACACTTTTATAAAAAATCTCAAATTTTGAAATAAACTTTATAATTACGTCCTAAATGACCTAAAACCATCCCGAAAAATATTCATTTGACTAAGTACCTCATTCGAGACCTCTAAATGCTAAACCGTAAATCCTAAAAAAATACACTATTACTATAATACTTATACGTATACGTAACCACCAAAATATCACCATTTCATTTCATAGTCACTAATTGTGATTTCATGAACATGAATTAACCGTTCCTCGATTTACTTATGAGTACTCTATACTCATAAACGATAATCACACCAACCTCGTTCACACAAAATAAACACGTAAGCACAAAAATCAAGTAGTCACACATAAAATAACCTAAAAGTAAGACCAAGTGACTGATTGTAGAGTTTTATTACCCCTTTAGGAAAAGAAAGGTAATTAGGGCAAGTATGCACGACGATTTAGGAAAACCGTGTGTGAATGACCCTAAAAGTGAGTTCGTTCTCAAGGAGGCAAGTGCGTTGTGTAATGAATTGATTTTGATTTGTGATTATATGATTGAAAAAGAAAGAAAGAAATGAGATTAGAAAAGGAAGACGGTTACGAAGATGGATTAAACTAAGAAGAAAAAGGCGATCACGTAAAACCGTAAATAGTGCAAAAATTAAAATTTTATCTTAAAAATCCTAAAAATTACTAAAAATCCACAATAATATTCTAAGAGTTTACAAAAAATCCAAACTTGTTAAAACCTTTTAATTAATTAGATAATGACTTTTTAATGCTAATTAAAGCCCTAAAAATCACAATTAATTATTAAAAAGCCCTAAACAAGATTTTAAAGTTTGTAAACCTCAAAAATAACCTAATTAAGCTAAAAAGTATTTCTAAAAATTTTAAAACCAAATAAAACTATTTTTAAACACTTAAAAACTATTAAAATCCGTTAAAACTTAAACTAATTCTAGAAAATAATTGAAAAGCCCTAAAAATATTTAGAAAGTTACAAAACTCCTAATTAAGTGTCTACAATCTAGGAAAAATTTAAAAACTTAAAAAATCAAACTTTTAATTTTTAATAATAAAATAATATTAAAATATTCAAAAAAATTCAAAGTTTACGAAAAAATTCTAAAAAATTACCAAAAATCTAAAATAATGTAACTAAGACAGAAATGCATTTAAAAGTTTCTAAAACCTATTTAATAATTTTATATTAAATTTTAAAGTTGGTTAAAAACCCTAAAATCCGATAAAATCAAAAATAAGTCTTTTTGAAAACTTAAATGGCTGTAAACCTCAAGTTACTTAAATAAAACCTAAAAACATTTTATATAAAATTTTAAAACTAGTTTTGCTATTTTTAATCTAATTAATTAAAAATCGGTAAAGAAAAATTAATAAAAAATAAATAAAGAAAGAGAAAAATCAAATCTTTGGCCAGAAAAGTCCTAAACTAAGTAACAAACCTAAGAAAAATGTAAACTGACCAAAAACCTTAACCAATAAGCTTGTGAGAGCTTATTTAGCTACGGCTTATATTTGAAAATCCCAAACAAAAACTTGTTAAAAGGATATTGGTTTGAGTACTTAGCAGTAAAAGACCCAAGGGCACGCTGGTAAGACGTATGTGTTGTGAGAGGAGTGGCGCAGGTTCGAGTCCTGGCCACGTCCTTTTTGCTAAACCCTTTTTTTTTTCTTTTTAAAACTTTAAAAACTCAATTCCAGTAACCTAAACTTACTTAAAAACACAAATCAAATAACAAAAAAAGCAAGATTCAATGCCTTGGAAAGCAAAAAAACGTGCCCAGATTACAAGTTTAGCTTATGAACACAAGGATGATATCTTCACTTGTGAAGATATGAACAAGATGAGCTTGTTCTTGATTTTTGTTGGTTTTTTGATGGACAAATGGGCACCCCTACACTCAGTTGGAGTGTAGGGAGTCAAATATAGCACAAAAACACAAGTTTTATCACAAGAATCAAGCAAACATGCATATAAATGTTACTGATGAAGCTTAAGTCTTACTGATGAATGGTAACTGATCTATTTAGCACAACAATGAGATTCAAAGCTCAACAATTTGCACCCAAATGTTCCAACTAGCATATAAATGATTACCAATCCTAGACAGGCCTATAATCTAACAATGCTCAAGGTTTGGTGAACAAATTTTCATAAAAACTTGGCAGAATTAGGGCTTGACTGATTGAGACTGTTTTCCAAATTTTAAAGCATGCAAATGTCTTTAAACTTCACCAAGTAGAAACCCAAACTAACATACACCCTAACAATACCCTATTGAGTATACTTAACAGATTTTAAGCCAAGATGCATAACATTAAACCCTACTAGAACCTTAATCCAAACACCCCTTAAACTTCTGAAAACCAAATTTAACAAAGCAAATCTTAATGAAACTCTACCAAACTGATTAATTACTATCTAAACATGCATAAAAGACAATTTAAATCCTAATCAAGCAGATGAAACAAACAAATAAGCAATTTCACAAAAATTCACCAAATCACATATAAATCACACAATTTAAAATTTTTGAAAACTTAAAAAGGAAACAAGGATGCTACCTTGTTGGGCCTACATCCAGGCCCAACAGTGACTGAAAAGTCACCTCCAAACAAGCCCGGGCTTGTGCAGACTTTTGGCAATTAAAAGACAAAGTGATTATGATTATGATGATGATATTCTAAGATCTTGTTTTGAACCTGCCAAAAACAAACAACAAATAGCAAGAATGACCTGGTATGAGAGCCTATAGGCTATAAGATTGACTTATTGACAAGTCAACTTATAGCTTATAGCTTTTATAAATGAAACAGTAATTAAAAAACTATTTTTTTAGGTTTTCTGAAAATCTTGACAATAATTAAATCAACAAACCAATTGAGTTTCACTTGAGCTTGATATTCAACAAGAATATCAGGCTCATATGATCAACTGAATAAGCTTGGACAGTAACTTAAAAACCAAATAACTTGAGAAATAAAAAAAATGAACAAAGACTGAAACAAGATTTCAACTTCAAAACTTAAAGATGCAATGGAAAAGTAAAGGGCTCTTGATCTTTTTCGTCACAACAAATACCAGTTTCATTAACTTGAAAGGGATTTACACTTGTTTGACCAAGGAAAAAGAAAAGCAAGAACAGTCTAAACTAAGTCCTATGAGGCCTTTATATAGAGGCTTACATTCATTCTAGAACTGAAAAGAAGCTAAAACCCTAATGACATGAACTTCCTATCTTGCCCTTGGAGATTCTTTAGAATATGCCTTGTTTGAATTTTAATTTGAGTCAAAAACACCCTCATGTGATGGAAAGTGATGGCCAGCTGTTAGAGCTCATCCTAGACGTTTATTTATGCTTGGGGACAAAGAATATTGATCCATCCGTTGGTTTTATCTGGTATTGGGGTTTGGGTGAAAGAGACGCGAGCAGGGGAGGGGTGTGGGGGCCATATGGGTGAAGGTGATGGTTTGTTGGGTAGTGGTATGTGATTAGGGTGGGGTTTATTTAGGATCTGGAGCAAATTAGGGAAAACCCCTTTGATTTCAAGTTTTTAGGATTTTAGGGTTTATAAAGTTCATGGGTTTAGCAGGTGGGGTTTTAATCTTGGTTAGGGTGGGATTAGTTTGAATTAGTGTTTAAGAGGGAAACTTATAACTGATTTAAAAATCAGTTATAAAGTATTTGGTGGAAGGTGGCGTGGGAAGGGGAGAGTGTTTGATTGGTTGATTGGGAGTAGTGGGACGCGTGTCAAGCAGGGAGTGGTGAGGTGAAGGTTGGTTGTCTGGCAGAAATGGTCCCCCATCTTTCTAGTTTCCTCCACTTTGTTTTAAACAGCTTTAAACTTGAATCCCTTTGTAATATCTTTCATCAACTTGTCAAATTTGGCAAGACAAGTTTTCAATCTTTAAACAAGGATTTGAAATGTAATTTCTTCAATCTTCATGGACTGAACTTGTACATTCTTGATAATTCAAGGTTTTGACTTGTTTGTTGACTTCTTGGAGGACCCATAGTGATAATTTAGTTTTGTTGAGGGACTAAATTTGCCAATTCTTCAAAGTTAATGGTCCTTTTGTAATTTTGACAAACTTTAGGGACCAAACTTGTAATTATGAAGATACAAGGGTATAAAGTGTCAATTCTTCCATATTGGAGGACCCTTCTTCAAAATTCTTCAAATCTTCAAGGGTTTTCTTTGGAAAATTCTTCATTAGGGCTTGGTTCATCGTGCGGCTTCGTTTCCCGTGTTCGTTTTTGATTGATTCTTGTGATCTTTTGTCATTTTCTCAATATCCGTACCTAAAATACACAAGCAACAAACACAAGCATATATTTGGGTATTTTGATGATATTTAATGCATTTTAAGCCCTATTTGGACGATGAGACTATGTATAAAAGCAGTCTCATCACTCCCCCATACTAAACCATTGCCGTGCCCTCACGCAATGCTAGAATAAAGTTCATAGCACCTCCAAAATTCATTTTATTCACTTTATTGAATGATAGACTAGCTACACTACTACTATTACTACTACTTGCGTTTTAGACATAATGTATGATTTTCATCGCAAAATGGGACGTTTAGGTTCATAGAATAAGAACACGTGAATGCTTCGTTAGAAATAATTTCATCGTCCTTGATTTTCACTCCAATTCCATGCCAAGCGTGCAACGAGATCATTGTCATTATAAGTTAGTAATGCTAACACTACTCATATGCCCTAATCACGTACTTATCTTCCCATTATTCCTAAGTTGTATCTCTTATATTTTATTTTGTCTTGAATGTTTCACGAGGACACATTGTTTGACTTATGCGATAATAGAGATTTAGGTCTAAAAATATAGTCCTAACGGTGTAACTAAGACCATCAAATCAATAACCCCTCCTAATAGACAACGATGTCAAAAAATTAAGTTGACAAGAAGAATCGATAAACACGGTTTTATAACGGTTTTGAACATGAGACTTATTACCAAGACTTTTATACGCCCCCTAACGGAAGGGCCTTATTATCTTTGGTTTACCTCCATCTTTTATTCAACCTCGCCATGAAGCTTTTATTATGACTTCGGTCTTGCCTTGCCTTTTATTATCCGCCTCATCGGTGGTTTTATTAGCCAAAGACGTATATCCTCACGCTAAAGCGAATTTTGGATCTTTAAAGATTCGAAGATTAAGGCTTGACTCACTTTCAATTTTGCATAGATTTTTCGGCCTTGTGGGGATTCAAATTGTTTGCTAGATTTAGGTGAGCACTTGAAATCTTATTATTGGGTGAAGCTTTCGATTATTCGGGTGCCAATACTTCAAAACCGTGACGCTGGCGATACCTTAATGTCTTCCCAATTTAATTACACGGAAGCTACTAGAAAAGACTAGAAACCCAACAATCCCAACTAAACCGCTAAGTCAATATTTATTAAGCAAAAAATATTTACATGCGAAGGGAGAATAAGCAAACAATGAGAACACATGAGTTTTTGAAAGAATACGAGTACTCTACGTTTAGCATAGTAACTTATAATTAACTCTATCATTTCTCGTCCTCATTTAAGAGACTTAGCCTAATGTGTAGTTAAGGAATCAAAGCTAAGTGCTCAACACGCACGGTCGAGTCAAAAATTACTCTTATTCTCGCCATCGGAAAATCTACATTCGTGTCTTCAAACACTTATAAAACTTGAGAAAAATTTAAAATTTGGCCATTTTTAGCCTTATTTTGCAAAAAAACGATAAACAAAAAGATAAACTTTGGAAAGCGTGAAGGTTTAGCAAGGCAAGTATCTATTCACCCCCCCATACTAAAGTTAAACATTGTCCTCAATGTTTCGAGTCTAGGGGTGCAAACACCCCCATACTAGAGACGTAGTCGAATGCCTAATATAGAATGGAAAGGGTGTAACCAATAAATTAATAGCCGTTTATGAAGTGTGCTAAAAACCTAAGGTTAGAACAATCAAGGATATATCATGGATATTGAGAAAGTCTTCAAAGCAAACGATCGAGTGCTCCCATAAAACGAACACGAGAGGCTCTAATCGTGAAGATCATGATCATCTAAAGTTCACAATTCACAAACAACCACGGAACAAAGGTTGGAAGGGCACAAATCCCCACACGTAAGCTACATTAGAAAGCGATAATATGTACATAGGATAAGCATGGGACTCCCCCACGAGGCACCTCGTTTTTGATTACCGAGTCATGAGCTCGACTCGATCCCCTCAATACTAATTATCATTGGGGAAGGTGACTTGGTCGAGGTAGTTCAAGGATAGAACTTCCCCGCCAAAGTAGTGCTTCAACCTATGTCCATTCACCTTGAAGTTAGGACCATCATCTTGAGCTAGCTCGATGGTCCCATACGGAAACACTTGAGTTACTGTGAATGGACCGGACCAACGGGATTTCAGCTTACCGAAAAAGATTTTTAATCTTGAGTTAAAAAGCAAAACTTGATCCCCAATGTTAAAAACCCGATTTTTAATTTTAGAATCATGCAACTTTTTAGTCTTTTCTTTGTAAATCAATGAATTTTCATAAGCAATATCCCTCAATTCATCTAATTCATTCAATTGCATTTTCCGGTGTTTTCCCGCGGTCTTCATATCATCATTACAATGCTTTAGGGCCCAATAAGCCTTGTGTTCTAACTCAATAGACAAATGACAATTCTTCCCATACACAAGCTTATAGGGAGTGCACCCAATGGGTGTCTTATGAGCGGTCCTAAAGGCCCATAAAGCATCGTCCAACTTATCCGACCATGATTGTCGGTTTTCCCCAACGGATCTCTCCAAGATCCTCTTCAATGCTCGGTTTGAAACCTCGACTTGCCCACTCGTTTGTGGGTGATAAGCCGTAGAAATCTGATGTGTAACCCCATATTTCCTTAGAACCCTTTCGAATTGGTCGTTACAAAAATGGGTTCCACGATCGCTTATGATCGCACGAGGGGTTCCAAACCGAGAAAACAAGCTTTTCAAAAACTTGACTACCACACGAGCATCATTGGTGGGCAAAGCCTTTGCCTCCACCCACTTAGAAAGGTAGTCAACCGCAACGAGAATGTACTTATTACCACGAGATGATGGGAACGGCCCCATAAAGTCTATACCCCAAACATCAAAGATCTCACACACTTGGATGATATTTTGTGGCATTTCATCTTTTTGTGAGGCTTTTCCTTGTCGTTGGCATGCATCACATGACTTCACAAGATCTTGTGCATCTCGGTAAATAGTAGGCCAAAAGAAGCCGGCATCAAACACCTTTTTAGCCGTGAGATTAGCACCGTGGTGACCACCCGTGGGTCCCTCGTGACAAGCTCTAAGGATGTTAGAAGCTTCGGTGCCAAATACACAACGTCGGATGATTTGATCCGCACAAGTTCAAAACAAGTAAGGGTCGTTCCAAAAGTAGAACTTGACGTCACGAAAGAATTTTCGTTTTTCTTGAGTCGTCATACCCTTAATGATGAAGTTACCCGCATGGTAATTTGCAAAGTCCGCAAACCATGGGGTGGAAGAATCAAGCTTAGAATTCACTACACCAAGTGTCTCGAGCGGAAATGTTTCGGTGATTTCCTTGGGCTCGTAAACACTTTGGTGAGGATCTTCCAAACGAGAGAGATGATCGGCCGCTAGATTCTCGGCTCCTTTTTTGTCAACGATGGTGTGATCAAATTCTTGAAGGAGGAGAATCCAACGAAGTAATCTAGGCTTAGCATCTTGCTTTGCCATAAGATACTTAATAGCCGAATGGTCCGTATACACTATGCATTTCGTCAAGACGAGATAAGGTCGAAATTTCTCAAATGCATACACCACGGCTAGGAACTCCTTTTCCGTTGTAGTGTATTTAAGTTGAGCCTCGGTCATCGTCTTGCTAGCATAGTGAATAGACAAGAAGTGCTTATGATGACGTTGCCCCAAAACGGCCCCTATAGCGTAATCACTAGCATCACACATAAGCTCAAAGGGGAGGTTCCAATTGGGAGCAACAAGAATGGGAGCTTCGGTAAGTTTCCTCTTAAGGATTTCAAAGGCTCGTACACAATCTTCGTCAAAGACAAAACGTACCTCTTTTTCAAGAAGATGTGTAATGGGTCGAGAAATCTTTGAAAAATCCTTGATGAATCGACGATAAAAGCCCGCGTGGCCTAGGAAACTCCTAACTCCCTTAACGGTTTTGGGATGAGGTAATTTGGCGATGACGTCTACCTTAGCTTGATCTACCTCAATCCCCGCTTTCGAGACCTTGTGCCCTAAGACGATTCCACTCCTAACCATAAAATGACACTTTTCTCAATTGAGCACAAGGTTGGTTTCCTCACAACGTTTTAACATTCTCTTAAGGTTCGACAAACACGAAGTGAAAGAATCACCAAACACGGAAAAGTCATCCATGAAGACTTCCATCGTCTTCTCGATCATATCATGAAAAATAGCCATCATGCACCTTTGAAAGGTTCCCGGTGCATTACAAAGTTCGAATGGCATTCTACGATAGGCAAACGTTCCATATGGACACGTAAACGTAGTTTTTTCTTGATCACGAGGATCGATGGGAATTTGGAAGTAACCGGAAAAACCATGTAAAAAGCAATAGAAATCGTTTCCCGCAAGACGCTCCAACATTTGGTCCATGAAGGGCAAGGGAAAATGGTCTTTTCGAGTGGCTTCATTCAACTTTCGATAGTCAATGCACACTCTCCATCCGGTCACGAGTCTAGTGGGAATTAACTCGTTGGCATCGTTTGGCACAACGGTCATCCCTCCCTTTTTAGGGACACAATGAATAGGACTCACCCAAGGGCTATCGGAAATAGGGTAAATCATTCCCGCGTCAAGGAGTTTAAGGACCTCCTTTTTGATGACGTCGTGAATTTTGGGGTTCACCCTCCTTTGACTTTGGATTGTGGGCTTGAAATCCTCCTCCATTAAGATTTTGTGGGTACAAAACTTGGGATCGATTCCCTTAATGTCGGATAACTTCCACGCAATCGCCCCTTTATGATCCTTTAGAACATCGACAAGTGCGGTTTTTTCATCATTCGAAAGTTCCTTCGCAATAATAACCGGCAACTTGTCGTCCTCCTCCAAATAGACATATTCGAGGTGAGGAGGTAAATATTTCAACTCAAGGATAGGTGGTTCCTCAAGTGAAGATTTGGGCTCGATACTCATAACCTCCTCGGGTGGAGGAAATGGGAAATCGTTAAGAAAATCCTTGATAATCGAGAAGTCCTCATCGTTGTCGAGGTCTTCGTCACAAGTACGTGGAACATTGCATTCTTCCAACGTAAAACCACCACCTTCAAATGGAGTGAAGGTTGGTGTCGAATTATCAAGAATTGGATCTAACATAGTGGGATTGCCAATAGTTTCTTCATCACCAAACCCTAGAACTTCTTGTGAAAATTCCTCGCAAACCACGTCGATCATATCAACGAGGTTTATGGTAGCAACGGAATAAACATGAGAAAGTTGAGAATTTTGAGTTGCGTTTATAACAAGTTCCTCGTCGTTGAAACGTAAGGTGATCTTTCTAGCATGCACTTCAATTAAAGCCATAGACGTATCTAAAAATGAACGACCTAAAATGAGAGGAACTTGAGGATCCGTGGGGATATCAACGACGATAAAGTCTACGGGATAGTAGAACTTCCCCACTTTCACAAAAACGTCTTCCGCCAAACCACATGCACGAATCGTGGAATGGTCGGCCATCTCGATAGACATTAGTGAAGGAGTAAGATTAGGAAGATTGAGCGACTTGAAGATTGCAAGTGGCATCAAATTAATGATAGCACCAAGATCGGCCAAGGCATAGCATTCTTCCTTATCTTGGATTGAACAAGGGATCAAAAATTTACCGGGATCACCGACTTTTTGAGGTAAGCGATTAAGATAAACCGACGAACAACTAGACAATTGGTGCAATTTCTCCTTGTTGTTCAACATACTCTTAAAGTTAGCGGTAAATCGAGGCATCATGACCAAAGCATCGGCGAAACTCACATTAAGGTGCAACTCACGAAACATTTTCATAAAAAGCTCAAATTAGTAGTTGTCGCGCTCTTGTCGTTTCTCCTTCCTAAGTCTTGAAGGGTAAGGTAAGGGTGGTGTGGGTTGGGGCATAGGCATAGCCTTTGGAATCTCGGGTTCCAATGTTGGTAAAGGGTCGACCGTAGGTGTGGCATGAGCGGTACTTTGTGGGCTTGAGATATGCTCCTTTTTTACCACCACCTCGGGTACTTCCTCAATTTCCTCCACCGTTGGAGTAATTGGTTGAGGAGTCGGTTCTTTAAGTGCCTTACCACTTCGTGTGGTAATCACTTTCATCTCTCCCTTCGGGTTTGAAACGGTGTTACTAGGCAAACTTCCCGAAGTAGAGGCTTTGTTCCCCATGACGGCTTCTAAAATAGCATTAAGCTTAACATCTTGACTAGCGGCTTTTTGGTCAATTCTTTGTTCAAGCCTAGCATGACTTTGTTCAATTTTATTGTTTTGACCTCTAATTTGATTAGCAAAATCATTTTTCAACTCATTTCTCATGTTAAGATTTTCCTTCACAAAATTAGCTAACTCCTTGGTGTTTTTAGCCGTGTCCATAGCTTGACTAGCCAATTGCTCTTGAATGTTTTCCAAAATCTTATCATTTGCCGTAGCGTAATTCAAAAAGTCCATTGGAAGTTCTTTAGTGTAAACATTTTGAAGACCTTGACTTGTGTTTTAAAAATTACGGTTTTGGTTTTGATTTTTCAATTGGCTACTACTTCCTTGATTCCCATAGTTGTTATTACCCTTGTAATTGTTTCTTTGATTGTTTTGGTAACCAACTTGATTGTTTCGATAATTGTTAGCATTTTGATTTGGTGGAAAACCCGGTGGAGTCAATTGATTAGTGCGGGGAACTTGACCGTTTTGGTTATAAGTTCCCGCGGCCGCGAAGGCACTCGAAGTGTTACCACCGTTGGTAATGCACTCGGAGTAATCGTGAGCTCCACCACAATACATACAAGAAACCTCAACCGCTTTAGCCGTAGCGGGAGTGGGTTGTTCACCAACTTTAAACTCAATTAACAATCCTTTAAGCTTATCAAAAATCTTGTTCTCCAAATTAGCCTCGATTTGGCAAGCATCAACGGTGTGTGACAATGAAGGCGAAGACGAAGTCTTACGAACAATCGACGTGCTACGAGGACTATAGACCTTAGACCTATTCTCAATGATTAACAATGCTTCCTCGACCGTTTTACACAAAAAATTACCACCCACGGCGGCATTAAGATAATCACGCTCATGATCGTTCAAGCCATTATAAAACATGTCAATTTGATGCAAGTCGGAAAAACCATGATGAGGACATTCGTGCAACATTTCCTTAAACCTATTCCAAGCCGTCGAAAAACTCTCATTATACTCTTGTGAAAACTTTTAAATCTCGTTTTTCAAATGCGTAGTCTTAGAGGGCGGAAAAAATTTGTTCACGAACTTTGAAACGAGATCCTTCCACGTCAATATAGAATTGGGTGGCTCTTTCTCTAACCAAATTTTTGCGGGCCCCGCTAAGGAATATGGAAAAAGCATCATCTTAATCGAGTCGTTAGAGACGTCCTTAAACTTGCAAGTGGCGGTAAGACTATTAAATTGGCGAATGTGGTTATGAGGGTTGTCCTTTTCGTCACCTCGAAACTTGTTGTTTTGAATCATGGACAACAAACCCGTCTTAACCTCAAAATTCTCCGCAAGGATAGCGAGAATCACAATCCCTTCTCCATAACCCTCGGTGGGTGCTTGAAGCAACTCCATCATAGTTCGATTAGCCATGGGTGCTTCTTTCACTACGATGGGTTCGTCAATAGGAGACTCCTCACTAGAAGGAGTGGTTGATTTGTTTCTTCGTTTACGAGCACGTCTTGATTTGGAGCGAGTTTGCATAAACGTCAGGTACAACGAGAGGGTGAGCAAAGAAGATTCTTTTTGGTGTTTTTACTTTTTCAATTTTTTGTGGTTTTTGATTGTTTTTACTTTTTTTGGATTTTGTGGAATGTATTAAGTAGACCAAATCTACAAATCTCCTCCTTAATCAAATATCTTGATTAAAGAAGCCTCAAGGAATGAAAACGATCACGTGAAGTGAACGCCTTCGATGACTTTAGAACGATGGTGGAACACCAAATCGTTCAAGAGGGTTTAATCAAATGAAACCAAGAAAATATATATGATAATTAGTAATACTTTGGGCGGCAAAACCCTCGATTAGCTCTCAATCTCAAAATACGCACAAGCAAGCGGAGGAAACGAGGCGGCGCGAAGCACTTAAGAGCCTTTTTCCTTTAGGTCGTGAAATACAACCGCCTTATACCCACCTTATAGTTTGTATTTTTCAAAATCGAGCTTCACGAAAGTATTTATCTATTTTTTCCTTTTTCTTTGGTTTCAGATTCGAATACAATGATTGGGTAATGACCTCCCAAGTCAAGGTTGTGATTTCTCACGTATTTGGAGTACTTGTAAATTTATTGTTCTACGTATACAATATAGTAATAGTATTCACACAAAAACGAAAAACCGATAATACGTATTAGTAGAGTGCTACTAATACAAATACTAATTATGGCTATATAAAAAACAACAATTTCCAAATCAAAACACAACACGCCTCCCCGGCAGCGGCGCCAAAATGATTGTAGAGTTTTATTACCCCTTTAGAAAAAGGAAGGTAATTAGGGCAAGTATGCACGACGATTTAGGAAAACCGTGTGTGAATGGCCCTAAAAGTGAGTTCGTTCTCGAGGAGGCAAGTGCGTTGTGTAATGAATTGATTTTGATTTGTGATTATATGATTGAAAAAGAAAGAAAGAAATGAGAATAGAAAAGGAAGACGGTTACGAAGATGGATTAAACTAAGACGAAAAAGGCGATCACGTAAAACCGTAAATAGTGCAAAAATTAAAATTTTATCCTAAAAATTCCTAAAAATTACTAAAAATCCACAATAATATTCTAAGAGTTTACAAAAAATCCAAACTTGTTAAAACCTTTTAATTAATTAGATAATGACTTTTTAATGGTAATTAAAGCCCTAAAAATCACAATTAATTATTAAAAAGCCCTAAACAAGATTTTAAAGTTTGTAAACCTCAAAAATAACCTAATTAAGCTAAAAAGTATTTTTAAAAATTTTAAAACCAAATAAAACTATTTTTAAACACTTAAAAACTATTAAAATCCATTAAAACTTAAATTAATTCTAGAAAATAATTGAAAAGCCCTAAAAATATTTGGAAAGTTATAAAACTCCTAATTAAGTGTCTACAATCTAGGAAAAATATAAAAACTTAAAAAATCAAACTTTTAATTTTTAATAATAAAATAATATTAAAATATTCAAAAAAATTCAAAGTTTATGAAAAAATTCTAAAAAATTACCAAAAATCTAAAATAATGTAACTAAGACAGAAATGCAATTAAAAGTTTCTAAAACCTATTTAATAATTTTATATTAAATTTTAAAGTTGGTTAAAAACCCTAAAATACGATAAAATCAAAAATAAGACTTTTTGAAAACTTAAATGGCTGTAAACCTCAAGTTACTTAAATAAAACCTAAAAACATTTTATATAAAATTTTAAAACTACTTTTGCTATTTTTAATCTAATTAATTAAAAATGGGTAAAGAAAAATTAATAAAAAATAAATAAAGAAAGAGAAAAATCAAATCTTTGGCCAGAAAAGTCCTAAACTACGTAACAAACCTAAGAAAAATGTAAATTGACCAAAAACCTTAACCAATAAGCTTGTGAGAGCTTATTTAGCTACGGCTTATATTTGAAAAGCCCAAACAAAAACTTGTTAAAAGGATATTGGTTTGAGTACTTAGCAGTAAAAGACCCAAGGGCACGCTGGTAAGACGTATGTGTTGTGAGAGGAGTGGCGCAGGTTCGAGTCCTGGCCACGTCCTTTTTGCTAAACCCTTTTTTTTTCTTTTTAAAACTTTAAAAACTCAATTCCAGTAACCTAAACTTACTTAAAAACACAAATCAAATAACAAAAAAAGCAAGATTTAATGCCTTGGAAAGCAAAAAACGTGCCCAGATTACAAGTTTAGCTTATGAACACAAGGATGATATCTTCACTTGTGAAGATATGAACAAGATGAGGTTGTTCTTGATTTTTGTTGGTTTTTTGATGGACAAATGGGCACCCCTACACTCCAACTGAGTGTAGGGAGTCAAATATAGCACAAAAACACAAGTTTTATCACAAGAATCAAGCAAACATGCATATAAATGTTACTAATGAAGCTTAAGTCTTACTGATGAATGGTAACTGATCTATTTAGCACAAGAATGAGATTCAAAGCTCAACAATTTGCACACAAATGTACCAACTAGCATATAAATGATTACCAATCCTAGACAGGCCTATAATCTAACAATGCTCAAGGTTTGGTGAACAAATTTTCATAAAAACTTGGCAGAATTGGGGCTTGACTGATTTTGACTGTTTTCCAAATTTTAAAGCATGCAAATGTCTTTAAACTTCACCAAGTAGAAACCCAAACTAACATACACCCTAACAATACCCTATTGAGTATATTTAACAGATTTTAAGCCAAGATGCATAACATTAAACCCTACTAGAACCTTAATCCAAACACCCCTTAAACTTCTGAAAACCAAATTTAACAAAGCAAATCTTAATGAAACTCTACCAAACTGATTAATTACTATCTAAACATGCATAAAAGACAATTTAAATCCTAATCAAGCAGATGAAACAAACAAATAAGCAATTTCACAAAAATTCACCAAATCACATATGAATCACAAAATTTAAAATTCTTGAAAACTGAAAAAGGAAACAAGGATGCTACCTTGTTGGGCCTACATCCAGGCCCAACAGTGACTGAAAAGTCACCTCCAAACAAGCCCGGGCTTGTGCAGACTTTTGGCAATTAAAAGACAAAGTGATTATGATTATGATGATGATATTCTAAGATCTTGTTTTGAACCTGCCAAAAACAAACAACAAACAGCAAGAATGACCTGGTATGAGAGCCTATGGGCGATAAGATTGACTTATTGACAAGTCAACTTATAGCTTATAGCTTTTATAAATGAAACAGTAATATTAAAAAACTGTTTTTTTTAGGTTTTCTGAAAATCTTGACAATAATTAAATCAACAAACCAATTGAGTTTCACTTGAGCTTGATATTCAACAAGAATATCAGGCTCATATGATCAACTGAATAAGCTTGGACAGTAACTTAAGAACCAAATAACTTGAGAAATAAAAAAATGAACAAAGACTGAAACAAGATTTCAACTTCAAAACTTAAAGATGCAAATGGAAAAGTAAAGGGCTCTTGATCTTTTTCGTCACAACAAATACCAGTTTCATTAACTTGAAAGGGATTTACACTTGTTTGACCAAGGAAAAAGAAAAGCAAGAACAGTCTAAACTAAGTCCTATGAGGCCTTTATATAGAGGCTTACATTCATTCTAGAACTGAAAAGAAGCTAAAACCCTAATGACATGAACTTCCTATCTTGCCCTTGGAGATTCTTTAGAATATGCCTTGTTTAAATTTGAATTTGAGTCAAAAACACCCTCATGTGATGGAAAGTGATGGCCAGCTGTTAGAGCTCATCCTAGACGTTTATTTATGCTTGGGGACAAAGAATTTTGATCCATCCGTTGGTTTTGTCTGGTATTGGGGTTTGGGTGAAAGAGACGCGAGCAGGGGAGGGGTGTGGGGGCCATATGGGTGAATGTGATGGTTTCTTGGTAGTGGGATGTGATTAGGGTGGGGTTTATTTAGGATCTAGAGCAAATTAGGGAAAACCCCTTTGATTTTAAGTTTTTAGGATTTTAGGGTTTATAAAGTTCATGGGTTTAGCAGGTGGGGTTTTAATCTTGGTTAGGGTGGGATTAGTTTGAATTAGTGTTTAAGAGGGAAACTTATAACTGATTTAAAAATCAGTTATAAAGTATTTGGTGGAAGGTGACGTGGGAAGGGGAGAGTGTTTGATTGGTTGATTAGGAGTAGTGGGACGCGTGTCAAGCAGGGAGTGGTGAGGTGAAGGTTGGTTGTCTGGCAGAAATGGTCCCCCATCTTTCTAGTTTCCTCCACTTTGTTTTAAACAGCTTTAAACTTGAATCCCTTTGTAATATCTTTCATCAACTTGTCAAATTTGGCAAGACAAGTTTTCAATCTTTAAACAAGGACTTGAAATGTAATTTCTTCAATCTTCAAGGACTGAACTTGTACATTCTTGATAATTCAAGGTTTTGACTTGTTTGTTGACTTCTTGGAGGACCCATATCGACAATTTAGTTTTGTTGAGGGACTAAATTTGCCAATTCTTCAAAGTTAAGGGTCCTTTTTGTAATTTTGACAAACTTTAGGGACCAAACTTGTAATTATGAAGATACAAGGGTATAAAGTGTCAATTCTTCCATATTGGAGGACCCTTCTTCAAAATTCTTCAAATCTTCAAGGGTTTTCTTTGGAAAATTCTTCATTAGGGCTTGGTTCATCGTGTGGCTTCGTTTCCCGTGTTCATTTTTGATTGATTCTTGTGATCTTTTGTCATTTTCTCAATATCCGTACCTAAAATACACAAGCAACAAACACAAGCATATATTTGGGTATTTTGATGATATTTAATGCATTTTAAGCCCTATTTGGACGATGAGACTATGTATAAAAGCAGTCTCATCAGTGACAAACCCAAAACCACGGTTGTCACATAAATGATAATGTGGACATGATTGCTATGTTGTCTGATGTCGTTGCCATGATCTCTGAAATTAACTTGGTAGGTTCTAATAATAATGATTGGTGGGTTGATATTGGGGCAACCCGTCATGTGTGTGCTGACAAGATTATGTTTCACTCTTTCAGAGCGGTTGACACTTGAGAGAAGTTGTACATGGGAAACTCTGCAACTGCTGATATCAAGGGCGAAGGAG
Organism: Glebionis coronaria; assembly: GCA_025667525.1. Taxonomy (NCBI): domain Eukaryota; kingdom Viridiplantae; phylum Streptophyta; class Magnoliopsida; order Asterales; family Asteraceae; genus Glebionis; species Glebionis coronaria. The sequence continues at coordinate 414,730,377 of CM046876.1, forward strand.
ATGTTATTTTGAAGATGACATCTGAGAAAGAGCTCATGTTGACTAAAGTCTTGTATGTTTTGGAGATTCGCAAGAATCTTGTGTCCGGATGGCTTTTGAATAAGTTTGGTTTTCGTCTTGTTTTTTAGTCTGATAAAGTTGTTCTTTATAAGAATCAAATGTATGTTGGTAAGGGGTATGCCCTGAATGTTATGTTTAAGCTCAATGTAATAGTTGTTAAGAATGCTATCAATAAAATGAATTCTTCTGCTTACTTGATTGAGTCTTCTAATGTGTGGTATGGCCATCTTGGACATGTTAATTTTAATTAAGTGCGTCGTTTGATTAAATTTAATGGCATACCAACTTTTCGTATTGATTCAAATTATAAGTGTGAAACTTGTATCGAAGTCAAACTTACAAGATCATCTTCCAAATCGGTTGAACGAAAAACCGAACAACTTGATATGATACACACAGACATATGTGACTTGAAATCACTACCCACAAAAGGTGGCAATAAGTACTTCATCACGTTTATTTATGATTGCACAAAGTACTGCTATGTTTACTTGTTGAAAAGTAAAGATGAAGCTATAGACAAGTTTGTTCTATACAAAAGCGAAGTTGAAAATCAACTTGGTAGAAAAATAAAGGTTGAACGAAGTGATAGAGGAGGTAAATATGTGTCTCCTTTTGTTGATCTATGTGCGAAACATGGAATTAGACACGAGTTTACTACTCCTTATTCACCTCAGCAAAACGGTATTGCCGAAAGGAAGAACTGTACCTTAAAAGAAATGGTTAATGCCATTTTGTTAAGTTTTGGTTTGAGCCGGGACATGTGGGGGAAGCCATTTTAACGACTACTTATCTTTTAAACAAGATACCTCGTAAGGATAAAGCGAAAACCCTATATGAACTGTGGATGGGAAGAAAACCATCATACCATTACTTACGTGTGTGGGGGTGTCTAGCCAAGGTAGCTGTACCGATACCTAAGGCCCAAACGATTAGACCTAAATATGTGGATTGCATATTTATTGGATATGCTAAGAATAGCAGTGCGTGTCGTTTCATTGTACATGATTCGAAAAATCCAGATATACACAAGAACACAGTTATGGAATCAAGGAATTCGTCCTTCTTTGAAAACATATTTCCTTGTTTAAAGAAGGAAAATGAAAGCACATCTAGAATAGATGATGCAGTTGTCCATGATTAGAGACAAGGAGATGATAATGATATCCGAGATGAGAGACAAGATCAACCCGAGGAAGAAGAGGTTGAACCTAGAAGAAGCAAACGGGCGAGAACCAGGAAATCATTTGGACCCGATTTTGTCTCTTTTATGGTAGAAAATGAACCCACTTCTTATCAAGAAGCTGTAAATTCCTCGGAAGGGCCTCGATGGAAGAAGCGATTAACAGTGAAATAGATTCTATTTTACAAAATCATACTTGGGAGCTCGTGGATATACCTCCTAGTTGTAAACCGCTAGCTTATAAATGGATCTTCAAGAAGAAGATGAAAGCTGATGGAACCATTGACAAGTACAAAACAAGATTGGTAATAAAAGGATTTAAACAACGCGAAGGTCTAGATTACTTTGATACTTATTCGCATGTTAAGCGAATAACTTCTATTAGAATGATTCTTGCTATTGCCGCATTAAGAAATTTAGAAGATCACAAAATGGATGTGAAAATAGCTTTTCTAAACGGAGATTTAGAAGAAGAAATTTAAAAGCCGCTTTAAAAACCCTAGAACACGAATTACATGAAATTATGTATAAACTACAAACTTTACGATTATTTAATATACAACACGCGACACGAACATTAACACGATTATCACGTATATTAATTAAACACGACAAGTAATTACGTATTTTAATATTACGTATAACATGTATAAAACACGACATATAAAAACACGACATTTAAGTACGACAAGAAATAATAATTCACGACACTTAAAAATACGAGCGCGCACGATAAATTAATTAAACACGAAATATAAAACAATTATGTATTGGGCTTGTATGTTGGACGGTTCGAAGGCCAAGAAAGGAAAGGAAATGGGCTCAACACCCATAGGGGTGTTCTAGTCGGTTTAGTAATAAAACACGGGGGGGGGGGGGGGGGGGGGTATGATTTATTTTAGTCAGATCAAATAAAACCCTAAAAAGAAAAACACAAAACAACTGTCTCTCTCTCCTTCCTTTTTCTGCCGTCCTTTTCACACCAAGAAAAACATTCGTTGGTTTCAGTCAAGCACAGGTTGGATTCGTGTGTCATGTTTCTTAAACCCTTAAACGCAAAAAGGTAATACTTGATCTCGTTTTTATTTTTTTTCTTTTGTTAATTGATCAAGAATTCGAGTTTTAGAATTAAGAACATGGTATAAACAAGATTTGTACAGGGGGTCGTGTTGATGTTGATGTGTTCGAATGACACACAAACCGAGAGACCTATGTGTCTCAGTGGTAGATTATGTCCACCAGCCACAACCTGTTTGGGGTGTCGGCATGGTTTCTAGTCTGCTAGTAGCAACCCTTAAACGCCCAACAGGGGTGCGTGTGGTTAAAACAGTGGTAACCAAGACACCTTATATGTCTCGGTGGTTATTCAGTTCACGGCATGGGGTACTACATGAAAACAGTAGGTAAGTGTGACCAAATAGCAGGAACTTATACAAACAGGGGGTAAGATTAACTAGCAGTAGGAGTCAAGTTAAAACAGTGGGTAGTTTAAACAAACAGCATAAACAAGCCTAGGGCCTGGGGATTACATCAGACAACAATGCAATGGTTATATCGGACAACACTAGAGTTATTTTGTTGGACAGAAGTAATGCTTTTATATATCGAACATAACTAAGTTTTAGATATCGGACAGAACTGTAAAACATGTATATTGGACAAAAGGGAGTGCTTGGCTAAGTATGTAAAAAACATGTATTTTTATTTAAGTAGTTTAATTAAAACATGTTAATTAAACTAATTAATATGCAAGACTTAGGATATAGTTTTATTTAATTTAAAAACTATGGTTTATGTTTGTACATGTTATTTAAATAAAACTTATGATTAAATAATTATTCATTTAATAATTCATGTATATTAAATTAATTAATACATAGTTTAATTAATTTATATCCTTTTAAGGTAATGTTTAATTATTAAACAAAGGATTGCACATGAATCAGTAAAAAAAGTCCAGAACATGTAAAACAAGACAGGAACAAGTAAATAAATAATAACATGTCAAGTAATTAATAATCAGTTAAGTATAGGTTAATCAGATAACTTATACACGTCTATTTTTATATGTAGCACTTGCGAGGTTTGAGTAGGATTCTCCGCGTTCTCTTCGTTCACATTACTGGACAAAAGGTACGGATATTCCATCCTTTAGTATGGACAACTCCCTTTGCATGTTTGATTAGGTTTTTCCCGTTTGCAGCCAACTATTTTCCCTGTAGTCATGTGTCTTAAACACGTCAGAAAATGTTATGTTTATTTTAATTGCCTGAGCTATATACAAGCATGCCATGTTTCACCTAGTTACGGAGGTACCGTAACCATAGCACTATAGGCACCAGTGTTATGACTCTTCTGCGGTGAGAGTGATTGCTTGCAGCGTCCCTTTACAGTATTTTGGCTTATGTTACTATTATCATGTGGGGCGAATGGGTGCATCCTAGTTACATGTTTTCAGACAAGATTTTCATGGTGAATGTGGTTTGTGTCCTGCATCCTTCACAAGGAGTTGATCCCTCCTACCTAGATTATTATAATTAGAGGCAGCCCCTCTAATTGCATGACAAGGTCACCCCTCTATGTATTCATGTACATTGTTATATTCATGACCTATATGGACTCTTGGGCATTTAAAATATAGTTTTCATGATACAAGCTTAATCTTTTCAGAATAAACCAGTTTATTAGATGTCACCAAGTTTATAGGACTTAAATTATTCTGCTGAACTTTCACTGTCATGTTTTCATTTCAGTCTTTACTTATGTTTATGCTATTCCATATTATGTCATATATATGCGCACTGAGCGTATCGCTCAGCCGTTTTCTCTTTTCATGTCCCCAAACGAGAGGTACCCAAGGTCAGACGGGTGCATAGAGAGGTTGTGCATAGGATGGGAGCTATTTTATGTTTCTGTTCCTTTTACATTACTTTTACTTTATGCTTTGTTTATGAGTTTATTTTTGGGAGCCGATGTTTGATTCCGGTTATCCCTATGGTCATGTAATGTTTTAGGACATTTATCTTGTATGCTTTGATGACATGCCATAGTTATCCTGTAACAGTCCTTTTATCTAAATGGGGTGTTACAATTATGGTATCAGAGCCAAGGTTTCGACATGTAGGCTCTAAAACTTGACCTGTGACTAGTGGGAAGTCACCAAGATCTTCCTAAGCCGACGCTTGTTATTCCATGTATTGATATCTTTAGCACCTTGACGTTTTAACCATGATGTTTCCTCGGAAGTGTTTTACTAATATGGATTGAACAACCGTCATCCATACTTAGTTACATGCCATTGTTTTATGCATGATATTCCTTGAGAACTTTGGCTAATATCGACTGAACCACCGTAGTTCATACTTAGCCATACGTTTTCTGTTAAGTTTTGACAGTTGATTTTCATTTATTTATTTTCATGTATTATTGTTGCAGGTATTTTGAATAAGCAATGGTTGGTACAGGACTGACCATATTTAGTCGCATGTGCTTTTCATTCGAATTTTTTTATTTTGTTGAACTGACCAATAGGCGTTCACCCTTGCCATTTCAATTTTGTTTTTATGAACCAACCCATAGGCATTCATCTTTACTCATGTAAGTTTTATTTTGTGAACCGACCCATGGTCGTCCACACCAGCGATTTTTCGGATTTCATTTTGTTACAGTTATATTTCTTTCATGTCCCCTCATTTATTTGTTATGTTTCATTATGTTAAGTAAGTTTTCATACCATCAAGGTTAACTTTGTTTTCATGCTGATTGTGTTTTATGCTCCTTCATGTTAATTTTGTTCCATGTTTCTTCATGATGATTTCGTCTTCATGCTGATTATGTCTTACGTCTCTCATGTTGATTATGTTTTCATCATGTTGATCATGCCTTCATGCTAAACATTGATGGATCTCATTTAATCCTACTTTTATGATAGTCATGGTTGGTTTTCATTGATCATGCTTTCATGCTAATCATCGTTAAACTCTTGTTTAACCATCCTTTTGGTATTTGCTCTATGCAACCAAAATGATGTCTACGTTGAAATTACTAGGCTATCATGTTGCTCACTCCAGTTCGGTTTTTCTAACCGTTTAACCAATCATTTTCCATTAAATCATGTCAGATGATCGACCCAATACCGATCATTTCATGTGCATTCTATGTGTACTTTATGTACCGTAATCCACGTGTACTCTATGTACCGTATACCATGTGTGTTACACGTACCGTAATCCATGTGTATGTCACTTTCAACACTCCATGAGTATTAGCTAGTCGATTCTAAATCATCTCATGCGTACTCCACTTGTTGATATTCTACAAGATGATGATGCTGCTCATAGCTTGGAAATGTTACTAAATGTTGATACTGCTGATTATTTGGAGAAACTACGAGATGTTGATGTTGTTCACTACCTGGAGATCCTACAAGATGAAGACAAAGGCGTTAGATCAAAGCGATCGGACGAGAAGATGCTTCACCACCAGAAGATTCCATCACAATCCATGCGCCTACCTTTTAGTTATATGTCACACATCATTCAGCTGTCTTTTCAGTCATATGAGTGGGAACCGGTACCAGTCGGCCACTCAGTTGAATAGTTACATGAATCACCGTCATGAGAATGACCATCATGGAACTGACAGAAAAGACGATAGTAACCACTACTGTGAAAACAACTATTCTAGCAATCACAACAGAACACCAGTCACAAACGTAAACAGAAACACAAAGGTCAGCAGTCCAGCAGATCCACCAACTCTGGCATTTTAACCACCATTTTCATTATGATTTCTTTTCATATGTCAAGACATCCGTCAAGACACATCCTCTCATGTATATGTATTGAACACACATGTGAAGACACCAGTTAAGACACAAGTCACACGTATAGCTCTCAGGACATGAGTCAAGACACACGACTCATGCATAATTCAGATCTAGACCTCAGTGATTCAAGGTACCTTTCCAAGAGTATAGTTATTATGTTGTGCCATGTACAAATCAAGCCACTAAAATTTCAGTACCATCTCTGACTTATTGTTTATATTTGGTCACGCAATGTTCGTTCCGGATGGGACAGACAAAACACATTCAGTGAAATCTTCCTTGTTTACTTCGTGTGCTGACATGACACTTTCATTTCGCAGTTTCATATTCTGATATTCATGTTCATTATAGACGCCGTTGTATAATCATGTATATAAAGGCTTTCATTTTAGTTGACGACAAGATATTTCATTTTTACAATGTGTTGATCCCAAACTTAGATCGATTTAGCTTGTCTAAACGAGATTAAATCAAGTTAAACACGTAGAGAAACTTTGTTGTATTTGAAATAATTCAAGTATTATGTAGAATTAATACTAAAATAAGAACACACAAACAATATAAACCAAACTTTCACTTTGATTGATAAATCAAACTTGCGTACAATGAAAGTGTAAAAACGTATATTAAACTAAAACCTAAAGGCCTCCTTTTATAGATTAAGGAACCTTGTACAAGAGTTTACGTATCAGCTAATCTTGGTAAAGATAAACATAAGAAATACATTGTCGAACATATCTTTACTAGAAACATACGAGAAACATAAAACGTGTAGACTAAGTCTTCTATATGTGCTTGACTTCTTCTTATCAACGCTTGACTTCTTCCTGTCAACGCTTGTCCTTTCAACGCTTGATTTCTTCTTATCAACGTCCAAATTTCTCTTGTCAGCGTCCAAGTGTCTTGACTACATTTTATTCCCGACAATCCTCCCCTAAACTTGATATCTACTATAGTAATCAAGTTTCTGAATAAAAACTAAGAACTAGGAGGATTCTTACAAATTACATTATATTGGAAATAAATATATCTAATCAAATCTTTGGACACGTCACTTGAGTAATCAATTTCCAGCTGTGTTGTCATCATTTTCTCCAAAACTTCTTTGGACATAGGATACTCAGCATCCACAAGAAGATACTCAGAAAACTTTATAGTACTTAAATGATACACACCAGCTGCTGAATATAGACGCCATTGAAGTCCACTGATATCATCATCAAGATCCTTCTAAACAGGATCTTCTTCATCGGGTGCACACATTTTCTTGAATGTTGACCAGATCATTATTCCATTGACTGAAGTAGGTGCTTCGGTCTCATACTTGGCCCGCAGTAACCTCCAAAGGTCTACCAAGTCTTCCCTATCCAAGCTTGCAAACAAAGACATAAGAGTAGTAAAAGTATGTACCTCTTTCCCATATTTTCCAATCATCCAGAACCCACTTACATCTTCTTCATATCTAACTATACGGTTTCTGGAATCATGAGGTAATACTTCCACCATATGTGAAACTTCCAAGGATGAGAGCTTAATGCTCCATATAATAACAACTTCACTAGGATTCACTCTATCCATATTTCCTGGGAACTCAAGTGGAACTCCCTTCTTCTTAGGTCTTGGTACAATTAAAGCCTGTTGAATCTGCATCTCTTCTGTAAGCTCTTCCTTTATTTCATCTGAAGGAAGTCTGATAGTGTTCATCTCTTGCACTCTTGCCCAAATAGAATAAGCTTTATACTCCAATTCATCAAAGGAGAATCCCTGCAACTTCTGAAAAGTCCAACCCCTTTGATGACATCTAAGAAAAATATAATAAAGCTCCCTTCTATCCCTCTTAGATTATGAGAAAACTTTGCTGGCCTTATACTTTACGATTACCTGACAATCCCTTTGAATCCTGAGAAGAATCTCCAATCCCCAAATCTGATCTGATAAAGACATATCCGGATTCTCCATGATCTTATTCTCCCATGCAAAGTACATCTGGGCGACTTCAGGCATATCATAATCCACCTTTGTGACACCTCGGTAGGGTCAAAATATGCGGAAATATCCACGGAGATGTCACTAGGGTGGATTGACAGCATATAGTCCATAGAGCATAAGATAAAGAGTTATTTAAATCAGATTATATGTTTGATAAACAAATAAATAAAAATTGTCTTAAACATGGTAGAAAGTGATTGTTTATGTTTCCCAAATAGAACCCCTGACGAGTCCTATGATGCAGATTACTAAGATGCTGGAGACCATGCACACACCACGTACTAACTTCATATTCCTATGCAAAACATACTAAAGGGGTCAACATAAAGTTGGTGAATTTACAGGTTTTAACAATTAATTGGTTTCGACATACATTAATCATAGAAGTAACAATGCACAAAGCATTCTTACTAAAATTTAGATTACATTTGTTTATTATTAGAAACTGAAGCTTAACCTTCCATAGTCCTCAACAGATGAGGACGTAGTGTCTTACAAAAAGACACCCAACCCAGTTCCAACATCGTATACGTCTGTTGTCCCGGCCAAGGCACAGTGAGCATGACTCACCTAGACGGGGATGGTCAATCCCTAATAGATCTATTTATAACATTCGGGCGATTTACAACAATCTAACAGTTACAATAATAATCAATCATAGTCAAGTTTATACAATCTTGTTATGTCCATTAAGTGTTTGCATATTTTCTTTCCCAAACGGGAAAGTTTTATCCAAAGTTTATATGGGGCTGTAAACTCACCTAGGAGTAGGCAATAGCTATTTAATACGAATATCCAAATAAAGCTCACGCCAAAAGTTATGCCTAATCAAATAGTACAGTCTTAATAGATAGTACAAAGAACATATATGTATGCTTATACATAATTTTAGTCAGTTCATTTATGCTACGGTATTTATCTAAATAATCGTAGTTCAAGTATTAACAATATTCATTTAACTTATCTATATAAGTTTTTATTTCTAAGTAAACATAAAATGTTTAACCATTAATATCAGTTAACATGCATGTATTTATAATAATCATTCAACTTACAATTAAGTTTCTTATTTAAGTAGACATAAAATGTCCTACTTAAAATATTAGTTTACGTTCTCCGTTCATGTATTATAATCACTCATTTACTATTAAGCTCCATTATTAAGTAAACATAAAAATTCTACTTAATATTAGTTCACGTTCGTAGTTTATGTATTATAATCACTCATTTACTATTAAGTTCCATTATTAAGTAAACATAAAAATTCTCTTAATATTAGTTCACGTTCGTAGTTCATGTATTATAATCACTCATTTACTATTAAGTTCTATTATTAAGTAAACATAAAAATTCTACTTAATATTAGTTCACGTTCGTAGTTCGTGTATTATAATCACTCACTTAAACTTATTATTAAGTTTCATATTTTAAGTAAACTTAAGGTGTTTTACTTACATATTAGCATTCAATTTATTCAACGTTCATATAGTTTTTATTTTCTAAAAGTATATGAGTTTATGTATGAGTAATACATATTCATAATTGTTTATACAATTATTTCCTAAAGTAAATATAAATATTTTATTTAAAAAATTTTTTTATTTAACTTTATAGTTTCCATAAATCATTTTAACATTTATAAAATAATTTAAGCTTAAGAATTTATACATTAATTCTTATGGTCTAGGTTTTTAATTATGTTTTATTATAATTAAAAATAGATTTTAGAGTTAGGGCTTGTTAATGTTTTAGAATATGGCAAAACTAGTCCCTCCATATATTAAACAAGTATAACTTTAGGATTTTACATATTTGGTACCTAGGGCTTGTTAAAGTTTCGGCTTATGGCAGATTTAGTCCCCCTAGTTATATCTAGGTTTTGTAACTTTACTAAAATTACAAAAACAGCCACTAGGGCTTCTTTAAGTTTCAAAAAATTACAAGAATGGTCCTTAGGGTTACAAAATGACAAAATAACTTTTAGAAACTTCCCAAAATGGTCCCTAGGGTTTAACTTATAGTGTTTATTAAACCCTAGACTTTCGGATAATTACATTTTCAGTCATTGTGTTTACTAGTTTATCAAAACAAGTTTCATAAGTTACGGTTTTAGTCCTTAAGTTTCATAAATGTCATTTTAATCCAAAAAGTTTTTATAAGTTATATTTTATTTTAAAAACTTTTATTTAACATTCAAAATAGCATATGGGCTCATTAAATGGGCTAAACATCTAATGGGCTATTTTAGTGGGCTTAAATGTATCTCAAGTCTTCTAATTTATTTAAATGTGCCTTTAAATCATTTATTGGGCTTAAATATATTTTTACGTTCTTTAATTTGTTAAATGGGCCTAAGTGTAATCTTAAGTCCAATAAGTTACTAGGGTTTATCAAATGGGCTTATTGGGTCCATTAAGTTTTGGATTAACATTTCATGGGCTTAAATAGTCCATTAACACTACTTTACATTTTATGTTGGTTTTAACTTAGGATATTCTTATAAGCTTATTATTAGCTTATTCATATTTAGTTTTAGATCTTAATTAAAGAATAAAACTGATAGTTGGTTTTATGTGATGTTCCAAATTAGATCTAGGTGTGTTACAAGGTTGCATGCAAGTCATAATCCCTAATAGAAGCTTATATCTCACGGCTATAATTAGTTATAGCTTATTAAATAAGTCAAGTATCATTTTAAGGTTGCATGTAGTTATAAGTGTTTACAAAAATAGATCTAAGTATGTACAAGTCAAGAAAACAAGTCACAAGTCCAAAATGAGATCTAAACTATGTCTAGACCTAAAAATAAAATATAGATCCATGTACACTCATATATAGCTCACGTCTATATTTCTAAATCTTGGAATTTCCAAGATGAACACTTAAGCAAATTTTAAGTCTTGTAAATAATTACAAAAATATAATCATGATTATCTAGGTGTCATGCATGTTTCCAAGGTTACCATTTACCAAGGAGACTACATATAGCCCACGGCTATATTGTCTCTTCCCAAGTTTCCCATAAGATTTGTATAAGCTTGTTTTATGTTTAACATACTCAAGTTAATCTTTATCATTAGATCTATGGTTTATATAAGCATGCATGTACATCTAACCCATTTTAGGTCATATGTAACCCACGACCACATATATTCACATAGGTTATTTTTGTGATTTTTAATATTCCGTTTAACATGTATCATTTCATATTCCATTATTCAACAGTTGGTAAATAAATCATATGGTCATTACTCATTTTAGCCGTGTCCTTTAAGGTCATGGTTTTCATGATCTTTAAGTTACACAAGTTCATTTCATGAGATCTATGGTCATTAGTTAACCAAAGCCATAAAACAAGATTATTAACTAATGCAATGTTTAGATTCATAAAATGTTTATGGTTTTCAGATCAAGTTTAAGACATAGAATACAAGCCATAGGTTTCTTATTAAAAGATTTTTAATCATGTATATGATTTTTATAAATATGTTGTGACCTATAGTGGTCATGGCTTCATCAAATCTTGGTTTTAACATGTTATTTACTTGTGTTTATAGATGTATGATGGTGCATGCATGAAGAAATGAAAGAACATGTAGTGTATACCTTTCTTGCTTAAAAGTACCAAGGATGATCTAGATGAACAAGGAGATTTGAGATATACTCAAGATGGTGAAGAAAACCCTAGTTATAACTAAGTCGTGGCCTTAAAGATTCGGCTAGGGCTTGTTTATAAGAGGAATGATTCTACCAAATGATTTGTAATCAAGATGGGACAAAGATTTAGTTGATTTAATGAATCAACTTTGGATTTTTGTGGCTTGTAGCCGAATTATAGAGAGAGATGAAGAGAGAAGTGAGATTGCATGTATGAGAATAGGAATGTGTGTGTGTTTCGGCTTAAAGAGAGAGGGAAGTGAATGCAAAAGGCATGATTGCCTTGGTAAGAACACTTGTGCCAAGTGTAGGCTTTTGTATTTCCCATGCATCTCTTCTCCATCCACATACTCTTGGTGTCGTGTCTAGCTAGCTAAAGAGGAGAAATGGGCCTTTGGCTTGGGCTTATATTGGTCTTACACACAAATGGAATCTATTATTGGGCTTATCCAAGAGTTAAGTAAACTCTTAATCTACATACTCACTTATACATGGCTACAATACCTAATGTAGTATATTTCAAATTATTGTTAAGTGTTGTATATTTCAAATATTAAGTATACATCTTACTACTTGCTAACCCTAGTTTCAAGTACAAGGTTTAAGCTATGTAACTTATTTACAATCAATATGAATGTAAGGGTATAAGTACATAATGAACAAATTCACACACAACTTATAGAAGTATAGCACATGAATATGTGTTTTAAGATTATTAGGTGGAAATTTATTATATTCCATCATGGTAAAATCATGGATTATACAGCACCACCCCATTATTTTAGCTTTGTCCTCAAAGCTACTAAAAACGAAGTTATCTTTTAAGTGAATGATGTTCTAAGTATGATTTGTTTCAGACTCTCTCTCAGGTACGGATGGCGGCATGAACACGAAGTGGTCTATACCTAGGTTACTCGTATACGTCCGATTGGGCATTAATGAAGGCTTCTGTTATTATGGGTGAACAGAAGAGAATGCAAATAGATTTTTATCCGGGTTGCACTATTTATCTGATCGAGCAGTAAAAGAGACCGCTGCTGTGGATGGACAGGAAGCAATGCAAAGAGATCTTTATCCGAATCGCACTATACATCTGATTGAGAATTAAAGGAGACTGCTGCTGTGGATGGATAGGAAGGGAATGCAAAGAGATCTTTATCCGAATCGCACTATACATCCGATTGAGCAATAAAGGAGACTGCTGTTGTGGATAGATAGGAAGGGAATGCAAAGAGATCTTTATCCGAATCGTACTATACATCCGATTGAGCAGTAAAGGAGACTGCTGTTGTGGATGGATAGGACGGGAATGCAAAGAGATCTTTATCCGAATCGCACTATACATCCGATTGAGCAGTAAAGGAGACTGCTGCTGTGGATGGATAGGAAGGGAATTCAAGGAGATCTTTAGCCGAATCGTACTATACATCCGATTGAGCAGTAAAAGAGACTGATGCAGTGGATGGATAGGAAGGGAATGCAAAGAGATCTTTATCTGAATCGCACTATACATTCGATTGAGCAGTAAATGAGATTGCTGCGATGGATGGATTGGAAGGGAATGCAAAGAGATCTTTATCCGAATCGCACTATACATCCGATTGAGCAGTAAAGGAGACTACTGTTGTGGATGGATAGGAAGGGAATGCAAAGAGATCTTTATTCGAATCATACTATACATCTGATTGAGCAGTAAAGGAGACTGCTGCTGTGGATGGATAGGAAGGGAATGCAAAGAGATCTTTATCCGCATCGAACTATACATCCGATTGAGCAGTAAAGGAGACTGCTGCTGTGGATGGATAGGAAGGGAATGCAAGGAGATCTTTAGCTGAATCGTACTATACATCCTATTGAGAAGTAAAGGAGACTGCTGCAGTGGATGGATAGGAAGGGAATGCAAAGAGATCTTTATCTGAATCGCACTATACATCCGATTGAGCAGTAAATGAGATTGCTGCGATGGATGGATAGGAAGGGAATGCAAAGAGATCTTTATCTGAATCGCACTATACATCCGATTGAGCAGTAAAGGAGACTACTGCTGTGGATGGATAGGAAGGGAATGCAAAGAGATCTTTATCCGAATCATACTATACATCTGATTGAGCAGTAAAGGAGACTGCTGCTGTGGATGGATAGGAAGGGAATGCAAAGAGATCTTTATCCGCATCGAACTATACATCCGATTGAGCAGTAAAGGAGACTGCTACGGTGGATGGATATGAAGGGAATGCAAAGAGATCTTTATCCGAATCGTACTATACATCCGATTGAGCAGTAAAGGAGACTGCTGCTGTGGATGGATAGGAAGGGAATGCAAAGAGATCTTTATTGGAATCGCAATATACATCCGATTGAGTAGTAAAGGAGACTCATGCTGTGGATTGATAGGAAGGAAACGCAAAGAGATCTTTATCCGAATCGTACTATACATCTGATTGAGTAGTAAAGGAGACTGCTGTTGTGGATGGATAGGAAGGGAATGCAAAGAGATCTTTATCCGAATCGCACTATACATCCGATTGAGTAGTAAAGGAGACTGCTGATGTGGATGGATAGGAAGGGAATGCAAAGAGATCTTTATCCGAATCGTACTATACATCCGATTGAGCAGTAAAGGAGACTACTGTTGTGGATGGATAGGAAGGGAATGCAAGGAGATCTTTATCTTAATCGCACTATACATCCGATTGAGCAGTAAAGGAGACTGCTGCGGTGGATGAATAGGCGCGGGCTTCCCAACGGGGGTCGCAGCTATACCCTTCCAGGATCTGGGAGAGGACCAATGGCGTTGTGGATTTGGTTAGGAGGACAAATCCATTGCAATTGGTTTCTGATATGAGGAGGATACGCCAGCATGTTTTATATGCTGGGGAAGCTGGGGATGTACTATATCTGCATCCTTTTCACTAGTGAGATACAGGTTATATCTCCACACCCGATGATGAAAATTGGGGGTTGAAGGTAAAACAAAACATTTTAACTATAACCCCTCCTATATCAACAGCTTTAAGAAAAGAATTACAATTATACCCCAAGCTTGTGGGATACAAACATTAGTTAATAGTACTAAAGTTTCTACCCAATAGAGAGGTTAAGATTATTGTTGATGGCGATTGAGTAAGAAGTTGCAAAGAATCTGCTTCATTCGCCGTGGGGCTGAGCGAGAGGGCCGTAAAAAAGAAGTACCTCAAATGGTGGAAATAAAAGAAGATACCAAGAATAAAGAAGTGCGCGCCTTGCAGGTTGCCGTAACAAGGGTCATGCATTCACTATTACTGGTTCAAAATTTGTACAAATTCTGACTTCTAAAGAGAGGAAATTACACCTCCCAGAGTCTGGTGAATGATGGTGTTGTCGAACTAATTGGACCCGAAGAGGAAAGTGGAATGTCCAAAAACATGGGACATTCAACATTTCTTTACGAGGGATGTCGAACTTAGCCCTACAAAATACACCCATTGTGAGTTGGATGTGCCTTTCGGGTTTGGGCTGCCTAAGTGGCAGATATAACCCTACAAAATACACCCATTGTGAGTTGGATGTGTCTTTCAGGTTTAGGTTTGCCTAAGTGGCGGATACAACCCTACAAAATACACCCATTGTGAGTTGGATGTGTCTTTCAGGTTTAGGGTTGGAGAAACAGGTTAGGGAAATGGGGCATCCCCGGACCAAGTACTCTCTGGCTTGTTGGTGCTAGAAATGACACTAAATCTAGTGTAGACTATACCGGGGTTATGGTCCCCTAGTATAATCAAGGTTTTATCTCCCTAAGGTATACGAACCAATTTTTGGTCATACAGGATAATTGCCTGATACTTGCTAGTCAATTCATGCTAATGACGACATCAAAGCTATCAAGATTTTCTAGGATCTGATTGATGCAACACGGGTGATTGGAATGTTTTAAGGAACAACCTCGAATGATGGTGTTAACCATTGTAACTTTCCGTCGACTATTCTACAGTATAATAGGAGTCTAGAACTAACGGAGGGATTTCCAATTCCTTACTAAATGTAGTAATTGTAATGCTTTGGTCTACCCATGTGTCAAACGAGATAGATGCATATCATTGGTTTTGTAAGAACGTACCAGGTATGATGTTAGAGCCTGGATTAGCTTGGGAATTTCCGGCCATGTACACTTGCGAAGGATTTCCCTTGTTGTCCTTCTTCTGGTTGGCTAACTTGGGACAATCGGGTCTCACATGCCCAGGGGTTCCACACTCGTAACATACCACAACTTTCTTTGCTCCACTACTACTTCCACCTGCGGGGTTTCGGTTTCCCTGCTGCCCACTTCCACTTCCACGTGCGTTGGACTTGCCCTTGTTGCTGTTCCCGGGATTGGTATTGGGTTGACCTGGGGTAACAACATTGGTTTGACAATCGCAAGCAAAATGGCCTTGTTGGCCACACTTGTATCATCCTTGGCATTGTCCCCCAGCAACATGATGGTAGTTTCATTTTGAACACTTAGGCTTGGTCCCTGAGTAGTTCTTGGTGCGGGTTTTGGGAGTAGTGTCATCAGCTTGCCCAACGTTTTGCTTTTTGGAAGGCTACTGGTGCTGGCTACGAGAGCTTTCATCAGATTTTCTCTTGTTGTCTGTTTGCCTCTCGGACAAATTGCGGGCTCGCTTGTTGATCAGCTCAGTCGCAAATTCCTTAGCACCTTCTACGGTAGTAGGTCGTGAAGCTAGCACACTGTCATGGATGTTGTCAGGGAGTCAGCTGACATACTTCTCAATCTTGTCACTCCTTAGAGGGAACATTCTGGTGCACATCAAGCTTAACTCTTGAAATCTTTGGTTGTACCAAAGTATATCGTTGTTCTTACACTTTAGATCCCACAGCTCGACTTCCAACTTCTTCATTTCTCCTCTGGGATAGTATTTCTCCGTCATTCTCTCCTTGAGTTTGGCCCAAGTGAGAGTATAGGTAGTGTCATGTCCAAGGGTGGCGACCACAGAGTTCCACCAAGTAAGGGCGCTCTCGAGTAGGGTGCACGTAGAAAACTTAACTCTGTTCTCGTCAGCACAACCACTGATGCGAAAAACTGTCTCTAGTCTTTCAAACCACTGCATCAATTCAACATCTCCTTCTTTCCCTCGGTAGTATGAGGTTTTGCATTTTAAGAAGTCGGGGTAAGAGCAACCCTTGTTGGTTTTGTTTCTGCGTGCATCAAAGTTTGGATCATTGTTTGCATTCGGGTCAGCTCCTCTGGCTGCCATGGCTGCTGTGATGCCTTCACTTATCATTTCCCGCAGTTTTGCCGTAGTAACATTTCGAGTAGCTTCTGGGGATTCAGCATTATCGGCATTGGAAGTGGTTGCATTATTGGGATTTGATCTTAATCAACATTTGTCTATACTCATATACAAAATGAGATTATTAGTTCAAGTGTTAGTACAGTTTTTATATTATTTGCACGAGAAAACTTATGCACTGATTTCATAACAAATTTGGATAACCTGTCAAGATCTCATAATATAATACATTGCACAGCATATATAATAAAGAAAGTGATTACATGTTATTTCCATGAGAAATTTAACATTCATCTAGCATAACATAATCTAAGTCATAGGCCAGTCGGGCCTTGTCCAAGGTAATGATACACACAGTCTTTAAAAAATCACATCCCAAAGTTACATGTCCCAAAAGAAAAAAAAAGATAAAGTACAGGATTACATCACCAAAAGCTAAAAAAGAAATAAAAGTACAAAGGCCCTATGCCATGATAGCCGGGATGCAACCCGTAAGCTTATCATGACGTACAAGAATTCTAGTATGTCTATACTAATCCTGCCTGGATGGTCCACTAGATGATGCCGGGGCTGATGGAGCTGGTGGGGCTGCAAAAATTCCTCCTGGTGTTCCATAAAGTACGAACTGTCGTTCGGGTCTCCTTGAGCGTACGGAGTGTCGATAGCAGCTGGTTCCGGAGTCTATCGACGACCCCTCAGAGATAAGCCATCTCCCCAGTAACCCCATCATGCCGGACAGTGGCGAGATCAAAGAAAATGGATAATGATTGCTCCTGAGCGGAAAGAGCAGCATGGGTCTGATGCTGCAGACCCTCCATGCCCTGAATGCGCTGGTGGAGGCGGTAGTTCTCCTCCAATAACCACTTCAGTGCCTCGTCCGTCCTAGCCTGGACGCCTTTAGCGGTCTGGGATTCTCCCCTCATAGTGCGAAAAAGAGTGTCGATACGATCATAGATGAAGGCATGGCTTTGTTGCCTGACTGTCAACTGGATGCGGAGGTCGGACATCTCCTGCTCCTGGCGTGCAGCCAGTGCGGCGATCTAGGCCTGGAAGGAATCGACACGCCCTGCCCCGGAGCCTTCCTGGTCTCATAAGTGGAGACGGGTACGGGCCCGGAAAAATAGCCCGATGATAAGGATGGAGGCATGGAAGATGGTATGCTAGGAAGGACCCGGTCCTCCTCCATAGAGGTTGGGGCCAGTGCGGCTGATGTTGAGATGGAAAAAGGGTCCTCTGGGAGTACAGCTTCGATGGTTGGGTCATCCTCTGAATCCGAGACTGACAACCATCCACACTGTGTCGATCGTGGAGATGAATAAACAACCGGATTAGGAGCTACTACGGGTAAAAGAGTCGAGGATGCAGTAGGCGGAGTCATGATGCTCTGAAATAGTATTATTTTAAGTTTGAAGTGAGTATAAGCTTACAAAAATAGAACAATATTATTTTAGATTACATGTTTTATGAAATATATCCCTTTTAAACAATTATTATAATGTTTTAAGGTTACATATATTAATACTTATATATATATGTTATCATTTAAGCAGTTCATTTAACAATTTGTAAATGCAAGGTTTGGTTTAGTATCACCTATATTTTCATTTCAGTATTTTACTATGTAGTGTAAAATTTTCAAGTTTAGCATATCTAACATTTTCCATAGCAATATCTTACAAAACAGTATTAACAATCAAGTTTAGTAATCAATATATACACTTAGTTCACATAGCATAAAATGCCCTAAGATCTACATGCTTAACTAATACGGTCCGAAAATAAAATTCCAAAAAGATTTTTATAAGTTATAGTCCAGTTTTAAATAAAATAAAATTCATTTTATTTTTATTTTATTTAAAAATTTATCTGGTTCTCTATAACTAATGCTCTGATACCATTCTATGTGACACCCCGGGTAGGGTCAAAATATGCGGAAATATCCACGGAGATGTCACTAGGGTGGATCGATAGCATATAGTCCATAGAGCATAAGATAAAGAGTTATTTAAATCGGATTTTATGTTTGATAAACAAATAAATAAAAATTGTCTTAAACATGGTAGAAGGTGATTGTTTATGTGTCCCAAATAGAACCCCTGACGAGTCCTATGATGCAGATTACTAAGATGCTGGAGACCATGCACACATCACGTAATAACTTCATATTCATGTGCAAAACATACTAAAGGGGTCAACATAAAGTTGGTGAATTTACAGGTTTTAACAAGTAGTTAGTTTGGACATACATTAATCATAGAAGTAACAATGCACAAAGCATTCTTACTAAAATTTAGATTACATTTGTTTATTATTAGAAACTGAAGCTTAACCTTCCATAGTCCTCAACAGATGAGGACGTAGTTTCTTACAAAAAGACACCCAACCCAGTTCCAACATGGTATACGTCTGTTGTCCCGGCCAAGGGACAGTGAGCATGACTCACCAAGACGGGGATGGTCAATCCCTAATAGATCTATTTATAACATTTGTGCGATTTACAACAATTTAACAGTTCCAATAATAATCAATCATAGTCAAGTTTATACAATCTTGTTATGTCCATTAAGTGTTTGCAAATTTTCTTTCCCAAATGGGAAAGTTTTATCAAAAGTTTATATGGGGCTGTAAACTCACTTGGGAGTAGGCAATAGCTATTTAATACGAATATCCAAATAAAGCTGACACCAAAAGTTATGCCTAATCAAATAGTACAGTCTTAATAAATAGTAAAAAGAAATATATGTATGCTTATACAGATTTTAGTCAGTTCATTTATGCTACGGTATTTATCTAAATAACCGTAGTTCAAGTATCAACAATATTCATTTAACTTATCTATATAAGTTTTTATTTCTAAGTAAACATAAAATCTTTAACCATTATTATCAGTTAACATGCATGTATTTATAATAATCATTCAACTTACAATTAAGTTTCTTATTTAAGTAGACATAAAATGTCCTACTTAAAATATTAGTTTACGTTCTCCGTTCATGTATTATAATCACTCATTTACTATTAGTTCCATTATTAAGTAAACATAAAAATTCTACTTAATATTAGTTCACGTTCGTAGTTCATGTATTATAATCACTCATTTACTATTAAGTTCCATTATTAAGTAAACATAAAAATTCTACTTAATATTAGCTCACGTTCGTAGTTCATGTATTATAATCACTCATTTACTATTAAGTTCCATTATTAAGTAAACACAAAAATTCTACTTTATATTAGTTCACGTTCGTAGTTCATGTATTATAATCACTCACTTAAACTTATTATTAAGTTTCATATTTTAAGTAAACTTAAGGTGTTTTACTTACATATTAGCATTCAATTTATTCAACGTTCATATAGTTTTTATTTTCTAAAAATATATGAGTTTATGTATGAGTAATATATATTCATAATTTTTTATACAATTATTTCCTAAAGTAAATATAAATATTTTATTTAAAAAAAATATATAATATTTTATTTAACTTTAAAGTTTCCATAAATCATTTTAACATTTATAAAATAATTTAAGCTTAAGAATTTATACATTAATTCTTATGGTCTAGGTTTTTAATTATGTTTTTTTATAATTAAAAATAGATTTTAGAGTTATGGCTTGCTAATGTTTCGGAATATGGCAAAACTAGTCCCTCCATATATTAAACAAGTATAACTTTCGGATTTTACATATTTGGTACCTAGGGCTTGTTAAGGTTTCGGCTTATGGCAGATTTAGTCCCCCTAGCTATATCTAGGTTTTGTAACTTTACTAAAATTACAAAAACAGCCCCTAGGGCTTCTTTAAGTTTTGGCAAATTACAAGAATGGTCCTTTGGGTTATAAAATGACAAAATAACTTTTAGAAACTTCCCAAAATGGTCCCTGTGGTTTAACTTGCCAAGGATAGTGTTTATTAAACCCTAGAATTTTGGATAATTACATTTTCAGTCCTTATGTTTACTAGTTTATCAAAACAAGTTTCATAAGTTACGGTTTTAGTCCTTAAGTTTCATAAATTGTCATTTTAATCCAAAAAGTTTTTATAAGTTATATTTTATTATAAAAACTTTTATTCAACATTCAAAATAGCATATGGGCTCATTAAATGGGCTAAACATCTAATGGGCTATTTTAGTGGGCTTAAATATATCTCAAGTCTACTAATTTATTTAAATCCGCCTTTAAATCATTTATTGGGCTTAAATACATTTTTAAGTCCTTTAATTTGTTAAATGGGCCTAAGTGTAATCTTAAGTCCATTAAGTTACTAGGATTTATCAAATGGGCTTATTGGGTCCATTAAGTTTTAGATTAAAATTTCATGGGCTTAAATAGTCCATTGACACTACTTTACATTTTATGTAGGTTTTAACTTAGGATATTCTTATAAGGTTATTATTAGCTTATTCATATTTAGTTTTAGATCTTAATTAAAGAATAAAACTAATAGTTGGTTTTATGTGATGTTCCAATTAGATCTAGGAGTGTTACAAGGTCGCATGCAAGTCATAAGCCCTAATAGAAGCTTATATCTCACGGCTATAATTAGTTATAGCTTATTAAGATAAGTCAAGTCTCATTTTAAGGTTGCATGTAGTCAAGTCCAAAATGAGATCTAAACTATGTCTAGACCTAGAGATCAAATATAGATCCATGTACACTCATATATAGCTCACGACTATATTTCTAAATCTTGGCATTTCCAAGATGAACACTTAAGCAAATTTTAAGTCTTGTAAATAATTACAAAAATATAATCATGATTATCTAGGTGTCATGCATGTTTCCAAGGTTACCATTTTACCAAGGAGACTACATACAACCCATGGCTATATTGTCTCTTCCCAAGGTTCCCATAAGATGTTTATAAGCTTGTTTTATGTTTAACATACTCAAGTTAATCTTTATCATTAGATCTATGGTTTATATAAGCATGCTTGTACATCTAACCCATTTTAGGTCATATGTAACCCACGGCTACATATATTCACATAGGTTATTTTTGTGATTTTTAATATTCCATTTAACATGTATCATTTCATATTCCATTATTCAAAACTTGGTAAACAAATCATACGGTCATTACTCATTTTATCCGTGTCCTTTAAGGTCATGGTGTTCATGATCTTTAAGTTACACAAGTTCATTTCATGAGATCTATGGTCATTAGTTAACAAAAGTCCCATAAAACAAGATTTGTAACTCATGCAATGTTTAGATTCATAAAATGTTTTATATGGTTTTCAAATCAAGTTTAAGACATAGAATACAAGCCATAGGTTTCTTATTAAAAGATTTTTAATCATGTATATGATTTTTATAAATATGCTGTGACCTATGGTGGTCATGGATTCATCAAATCTTAGTTTTAACAAGTTATTTACTTGTGTTTATAGATGTATGATGGTGCATGCATGAAGAAATGAAAGAACATGTGGTGTATACCTTTCTTTTTTAAAAGTACCAAGGATGATCTAGATGAACAAGGAGATTTGAGATCTACTTAAGATGGTGAAGAAAACCCTAGTTATAACTAAGTCGTGGCCTTAAAGATTCGGCTTGGGCTTCTTTATAAGAGAAATGATGCTACCAAATGATTTGTAATCAAGATGGGACAAAGATTTAGTTGATTTAATGAAACAACTTTGGGTTTTTGTGGCTTGTAGCCGAATTGTAGAGAGAGAGATGAAGAGAGAAGTGAGAGTGCATGTATAAGAATGGGAATGTGTGTGTGTTTCGGCTTAAAGAGAGAGAGAGGGAAGGGAATGCAAAAGGCATGATTGCCTTGGTAAGAACACTTGTGCCAAGTGTAGGATTTTGTGTTTCCCATGCACCTCTTCTCCTTCAACATACTCTTGGTGTCGTGTCTAGCTAGCCAAAGAGGAGAAATGGGCCTTTGGCTTGGGATTATGTTGGGCTTACACACAAATGGAATCTATTCTTGGGCTTATCCAAGAGTTAAGTAAACTCTTAGTCTACATACTCACTTATACATGGCTACAATACCTAATGTAGTATATTTCAAAATTTTTGTTAAGTGTTGTATATTTCATATATTAAGTATACATCTTACTACTTGCTAACCCTAGTTTCAAGTACAAGGTTTAAGCTATGTAACTTATTTACAATCAATATGAATGTAAGGGTATAAGTACATAATGAACAAATTCACACACAACTTATAGAAGTATAGCACATAAGTATGTGTTCTAAGATTATTAGGTGTAAATTTATTATATTTCATCATGGTAAAATCATGGATTTTACAACCTTCATCTTCAATTCTGCAAGTTGTTCTCTTGCCAACACATCACCATATTCAAGTCTTTCTGGTTCTTCAATAATCATAACACTTGAATCTGTACTCTCATCATCACTGCTTTTCTTACTCTCAATAGCAGTTTCCTTCACCCTATCTTCTTTCTCAAGTTGTGCAGCCAACATAGAATCAAATTTTACTTGGGCTGCATCCGTGGGAACGACTGTTTCTACCATAATTCCTTTACCCTTATCTAATGTATCAATGATGGGTAAAGATGATGATGGTACCTGTGAAGACACTTCCTTGATGATAGCTGATGACTGGAATACATCAACCATACCTGCAGGTCTATCAACGTCCAAAATCTGTGTGTCAACGCCCAATTTACTCCTATCAGCGCTTGGCTTGCAGCGTCAAGAATCTGCTTGTCAACGCTCACCTTACTCTTGTCAGCGCTTCTTGTGAACTGCTCCATCATCTCAGTAAAAGATAAATTCAAATTTGTAGGGGTAACCAATGAAACATCAAAACCTTGTTGCCTCTTCAAATCTGTAAGAGCTTCAGCTATACCCAAAGATTCTCCTTCATTAGAGCCTCTAAAACTTAAATTAACTGGCTCAGTAGCAGCTTCCCCCCTTTTGTAAGAATCCTCCCTTGAAGAAAGGACTCTTGTTTGCCTTCTCCTAGCTTTAGCAGCTTCTAAAACAACAATCCTCTCTCTCAATTGCTTGAGTTCAAGGCCTTGGGTAGAGACAGTATGTACAATGTATGCATTTTGCTTTTGCAAGCTAATGCAGACAACCGTCAAGTCCAACAAAGTATAGGGTTCCAATCTGCCCTCCTCTAGAATGGGAATTTGACCTCCCAAATTAGAGTAATGGGGCATAGATGGGGTCTGAATGATGTTAGGACTGGCTTGGCCTGCATCTAAGCTAGTACCAATAGTCCTAGCCCCACCCATGTCACCAACCACACTTGTGGTGGTGGTTCTCTCTGCAACATGGCTAGGACCACCAGAGGAGAACACTCCAATGGTCCTTTCGCGTTTTTCCATCCTAAAGTCTGGGGGTGAAGAGGATGATGTGGATTGGGTTCTAGTTTGAAGGTTAAGGGGTGTTTGGGTTGGGTGTCAACGTTCGGAATTGAAGTATCAACGCCAACATTTAACGTGTCAGCATTGAAGGGATCCTGGTCAAGTTCCATATGTTGATGTGAAGGTGATGGTTCAAGTAACGGGTCAAGTTGTGGTTGTGGGTAAGGTTGAGGTTGTGCTGCTGCAATAACAACAAACATGGCTTGGGTAAGAGGTAAGTCTCTGTGAGGGGGTGAATTCAGCTTTCCAAAAATTGCTTTCTTTTGCACAGGGATCGCATAAAAATCATCATGATCCATGGTGCAATACCTTTGTTCATCAAAAACCATTTGTAAAAATCTTGGATAAGCTAGAGTCATCTTGCTACCCTTGTTTTTACACATGCCATCAAAAATCATTTTAGAAAAATTATATTTTTGCCCTGTTGCAATACACACAATAGCACTACCAATTGATCTGTTAATTTCATTATGTACAGTACATTTGGGACTTAAACATTGAAGGATGACATGTATTAAGTACTTACAAGCTGGGGGAAATTCCTGTTTTGAATATTTATTTAAAGATCCCTCTTCAGGGAAAGGATAACCCAAAGCTTGAAGCCCTTGTTCTAGCTCACCAATGGGTGGGGTGGTTATACCATCTGCATCATTAAGATGCAAATCCTGGCGAACCAAGGCTTCAGTAACCACCCACGAACGCCGATGGACTGTAGCAGTCAATGTAGTCACATTATTAATCGTTGAGGAAGTGACAGTATTCCAAAACTGCTTAATATGTGTGACAGGGATAAGAGGAGCATGATAAAGTGCATAACTTATTGGGGATGCATTTAAATATGCCACCATCTGAGTATATTGAGGAAACAGAGTATCATCTGCTTCCAAATAGGCAACCATGTTATGCTGACTTCTGAATCCCAATACCAAATCACTCGGTTTAAACTTAGGCGCCATTGATGTAGAAAGCTTTGTGAAAGATTATGAAAGATGAATATATGTGAAATTTTAGTTAGACAAGAATAAGCAATTACCCTGTTTTAAAATAATGAGCCAAATATATAGGAGAGGTAGGCACATGTGATTGGTCAAAATTTAGGCAGTTATTTTCAAAATATAATGATGAAAATCTTGAAAAGAAAATAACTTATCTTGTGCATTAATAAAAAGTTACCAACTCCTAAAATTACGGCCCTAATTTTCGTCAAAAATAACAACTGGGTAGGACCCAATGAGTGTCAACGGTAAAAAATAACCTATCAACGCCCAACGGCTATATTCTTGTCAACGTTTGAAAAATCCATGTCAACGTCTAAATTGGTCCTAACAACGTTTGGAAATAAATCTGTCAACGTCCAAAAATAAAAATAATAAAAATGAAAAAGGACCTTAACAAAGTGATTTATCCTAGTGAAGATAACCTATAAACTGAAAATTACTATAGGGTGGCAAGCACTGTCCAATCATACACACTTACTTAAACAAGATAGACATAACAGTCCTCAAGTGTCCCTTGCTAACCAAAGTTCTTAACAGTGAAGTTATCTCATAAAGTCCTTTGTAACTTCCCAAGTAAGCCCAATAAAAATCATACCCAAGTCTCCCAACAGACCACATCCAATTCTAGGCCAAAAAGTCTTGGCAGCGTGCATAGTATATCAACTTTGCATGCTACAGTGCCTTATGAGTTAGTAAACTAATTCATACTCACCAGTGGACACAATCTAGAATTGTGATAAGAGTATTATATGAATACCTAAAAAGTCCTAAATGGTTCCTAAAACTCCCCTTAAACTATGGTACAAAAATTGTCAAATAATATGCATGTAATAAAAATTTATGTCAAGATAGGAATACAAATATTCCAACCATCATCCATAAACTGAAACATGCTCCAATAATACTCCAAGAATCCATATGCAACTCTGTATCCAATTGTACAATGCTAATAACGCCTGCATAGTTAGATCAAAAACCACAAAACTAACATGTTGCTGACAACGTCAATTTAACACTTGTCAGTGTTAAAATAACCTTTGTCAGCGTTAGACAAATAAAGTGGAAAATCAAATTTTGTACAAAGACCAATAACAAATGCATATCCGATACATACTTTTACAATAATCTCCCAAAACACATATTAAGTAAGATTGATCATTCCAATACTTGTCACCAAGTATTGAAATCTTCTAGTATCAAAAGGTTTAGTTAATAAATCAGCCACATTTTCCTCTGTGTCAACCCTATCTGTTGTGTTAAACCTTTTTCCAAACAATCTCTTATAAAATGATGCCTAATTTCTATGTGTTTTGTTTTAGAGTGATGTACAAGATTTTTAATAATGCATAAAGTACTGTTATTGTCTACAAAAATCTTGGTATGCATGAAATTATACCCATAATCTAACAGCTGGTTCTGAATCCATAAGACTTGTCCACAACAAGCAGCTACAGCAACATACTATGCTTCAGTTGTAGAATTGGCCACCACTGTTTGTTTCTTGCATTGCCAAGATATCAACCTACTCCCAAGAAATTGGCATCCACCAGTAGTGGATTTTCTATCAAACTTGTCACCACCATAATTAATGTCTGAATATGCAATAAGCTCCAAGGGAGAATCTTTTGGATACCATAATCCCAAGGTGGGATAACACCTAAGATACCTAAAATTCTCTTGACAGCATGGAGATAACACTCTTTGGGAGTCACTTGATGGCGTGCACATGCACACACATCAAACATAATGTCAGGTCTTGAAGCTGTGAGATACATCAATGAACCAATCATTGACCTATAATGCCTGACATCCACCTCTTTTCCATCTCCAACTTTTCCCCAAGGGTGTTCCCTATCCATGGGTGTGCTAGCCCGTTTCTCATGTGGAGAAAAGCCAAACTTCTTCAAGATTTCTGCTACATATTTGTCTTGAGAGATGAAGATACCATCTTCTTTCTGTTGTACTTGTAACCCTAGAAAGAAGTTCATCTCCCCCATTGCACTCATCTTGAACTTGTCTGTCATGAGTTTGGAAAAGTCTTCACTCATCTTTGGACTAGAAGAGCCAAAGATGATATCATCCACATAGACCTGTACAAGTAAGAAATCCTTACCAGTCTTCTTTGTAAACAAGGTCTGGTCTATGGTGCCCCTTTTGAATCCATTTCCACCAGATAAGTGGAGAATGTGACATACCATTATCTTGGGGATTGATGAAGTCCATACATAGCTTTCTTCACTCTATACACCTTGTCTGGATGTTCTGAATCTTCAAAACCAGGAGGCTGCATTACATAAACCTCCTCTGCAATTGTGCCATCAAGAAAAGCACTCTTCACATCCATTTGATAGACTGTAAATCCCATGCAGGAAGCATAGGCTAGAAAAATTCTTATTGGCTCAATCCTTGCAACAGGTGCAAAGACCTCCTCATAATCTATCCCTTCCTCTTGTGTATATCCTTGAGCAACTAAACGTGCCTTGTTTCTGACCACAATGCCTCTCTCATCCTTTTTATTTCTAAGAACCCATCTTGTCCCAATAGGTCTGACATGTTTGGGACAATCAACTAACTCCCAAACATCCTGAATAGAAAATTGGTGAAGCTCATCTTGCATTTCTTCCACCCAACTTGGTTCTTTGAGAGCATCAAAAATCTTCTTGGGTTCCTGTTGTGATAGAAAACAGGCAAACAAACATGCTTGAACAAGAGAGGTATCAACCTTCTTGTGTATACTGGCAATAAATCCTACATGAGTCTGATGAGATCTTCTAGTTTACAAATGAGTCATCACATCACCTATGATCAAAGAAAAAGGATGATTCTTCATGGTAGATGTAAGTACTCCTCCTTCAATGATTGTGTTATCATCAATTTCACTATCCATATTGCCAATATCTTCTTCAAATGCTCTTCCATCATCATTTGAATGAACCTCTCCTTTTCTGTTTGAAGGTTCACCTTGTTCAAAATTATTGGAAGAGAATAAATGGTCAAAAGAGTTGTCAACGCCTAATTTAGGGTTGTCAACGTTTGAGCCATCAACGCCTGAATTTGTCTTGTCAGCGCCAGATTTTCCTCTGTCAGCGTTTGAAGAATCATGCATGTTTTCAACCGGTGATACTTGTGGACCACCTTTTTCCTTTCCAGCAGCAGCAACAGCAACAAATGCATCTGTCCATATAGGAATGGTAACATACTCAAGTATGGGTGCTGATTTGTTTGCTTGTGATCCAACCTCTTTATCAACCTGTGTACCTGAAACTTCAACAACTGGTTCTTCCACAACATTTGAAGTCACCTTCACAATGTCTGGATTAGTAACACGCATATAATTTAATGTTCTAGATAGAGGTTCCTAGTCAAATAACCAATTTGGACCACTCTCAGGATCACTAGGTTTACTTTCTAAAAACCTAACATGTACTTTTTCAAGTATAAGTTTTTCTTTCTTAATGTAAACTCTATATCCTCTACTCTGCACAGAATAACCCATAAAGTAGCCTTCATCACCTTTAGCACTAAACTTACCTAAGGCATCACTAGTGTCCAAAACAACTACATGACATCCAAAAGGTTTAAGAAAACCAATATTAGGTTTTCTGCCCCAAAATAGCTCATAAGGTGTTTTGTTATGGATCTTGTTGATTAATGCCCTATTCTGAACATAACAAGTTGTATTCACAGCCTCAGCCTAAAAAGCAATGGGAAAGTGAGCATCAGCCAACATAGTCCTAGCTGGTTCTATGAGTGTTCTATTCTTTCTCTTAGCTACCCCATTTTGTTGTGGGGTTCTAGCTACACTAAACTGTCTAGTAATCACTTTCTTGGCACAAAAGTCATCTAACAGCTTATTTCTAAACTCACCACCATTATCACTTCTAAGCATCTTAACCTCATTACCAGACTTCTTTTCAATTTGGGTAACAAAGTTAATCAAGGTATCAGCAGTGTCACTTTTCAAGGCTAAGAAGAAAGTCCAAGTAAATCTAGAAAAATCATCAGTGATGACAAAACAGTAGGATTTACCATTTAAGCTTTCTATATTAGTTGGACCAAACAAATCCATATGCAGCAAGTGAAGTGGTTTAGAACTAGAGTGCACAGGTTTAGACTTAAATGAGACCTTGTGCTGTTTGCCTTTAAGGCATGCAACACAAGAATGGTCATTGTGGAAAGCCTTTTCAGGAA
The DNA here is from genome assembly GCA_025667525.1 of Glebionis coronaria. NCBI lineage: Eukaryota > Viridiplantae > Streptophyta > Magnoliopsida > Asterales > Asteraceae > Glebionis > Glebionis coronaria. Next base: position 414,759,908 of record CM046876.1, read on the forward strand.
AACCATCAACCAAACCATGTCTCACAAGTCTATTTATATTCTTGAAATTAATGTGCCCTAGTCTCCTATGCCAAAGATTACTCTCATCAACTGAAGCCTTAGCATAAAAACATGACAAATTATTATTTATCTTAATTCCATTAAGATTCACATTATAAATGTCCTTATGCCTAGGTGTTCTATAATCAATGAATTTCTCATCTGGTATTTAAAAATCTTTGCTCAACACCAAGCATTCAGTATCAGTAAAAAGAACCTTATTTTTGTTATCACACACCTGTGATACACTAAACAGATTATAGTCAAGTTCTTTTACCAGAAACACGTTCTCAAAACGCAAATTGTTGGTGATAAGAGTGCCTTTTCCAGTGATAGTCCCATATCCACCTCCAAAGTACACTTTGTCACCATCTTTAATGTGAGTGAAGTTTGTTAAGTAGTCTTCCTTCCCTGTCATGTGCCTAGAGCATCCACTATCCCAATAGCCATAATCATTAACCTGCTTTTGAATGCCCTGCACATAAAGAAAACAAATTAGTTTTCTTTGAAAAGCCAAGCCTGAATAGACTTGGATTCATTTGGTTGTTCAAGGAGAACAAACTTAGTCCTTATGACAACCCCTTGTTCATCCCTTTTTGGATGAAACGCCCAGTTAACCCCGATTGGTTTAGTTATGACCTTTGAAATTTAATGAAATCTGTTATAGGTCATAGAAATCCCATCTGAATTAGGGTTTTGGTCTTGTTTAGGTCTCCATGTCAAGCTAGAAGAAGCTTTAGACCCATTTCCCTTTGGTTGCAAATATTTACTTGGTCTAGCAACGTTCCTTTCAGCGTTTAATTTGTTCTTGTCAACGCTAAATTACTCTTATCAGCGTTGAACCTAGGGTTTACTACAGGAACCCATTGTCTGTTAGACCACGTATTAGTCTTCTGAAAAGGTCTTTGTCCATAAGTATTAGACCCTTTAGTAAAGAATGGGGCTGGTCTAACAACTTGTGGACTTTGCTGGACAAAGGGTTTGGGTTTGACCATGGTTGACTTTCTATCAGCGTTGACCTTTAAAGCATTGACACACTTATAAGCTAAATTTGAAAAACTTCCACAAGTATAACAGGCTTTTCTAGACATAGCTCTATGTCTAGAAGAAAAGAAACCTGTCCCATTATCACTAATTTGACTTTTTGGTGACCTAGGTTTTCTATACATTTCTGCATATTTAATACTAGGTTTTCTATCAAAGTTTAAGCCAAGGTCAACAGTCTTACCAGTAGTAGGATTGGTCACTTTTATGGGTGTAGACTCATTTGGGCTGTCACTAAGCATGCCACCCTTAATAAACAAAGTAGGGTTGGCTTTCTTCCATTGGTCCAAATTAGTCAACTTCTGCTTGTATTCCTCTACTAGGGGTAAGAACTCTTGGTGGAGGAATAAATTCCTCTTCTTGAAGTTCTGGTATACCAGTCCAAGACAAATCCTTTCTAAGGACACCATAAAAGTTCCCAGCGGGTGGTGGAACACCAGCATATCTTTCATCCCAATCTCAGTCATATCCCTAAAATCTCTTTGTTCACTAACACATTTTTCTAGGGTTTGTGAAGCTTTATCAAACTCTGGATTTTAAGATCTACATTATCTTTGTCTTTGATAGCCTCATCTAACTTAGCTTGTAAAGCACCATTGGCTCTATCCAAAATGTTTCTAACCTCAATACTAGCATTTAAATCATGAGTTAAAAAATTGATTTGATCTTTTAGGTCAAACTCCATTTTCTTATATTCAGACACAGTCTTTTCAGTTTGAGTAAGAGCAAGTTGATAATTAGATAACTTTCATCTTTCATTAACAACATCCGTGGTTAATTTTAAGACTTCTTTGTTAAGCTTTTCAGTATTTAGACGACAACCCTTACTACAAAAAGCATCATCATATACCTCATTGTCTGATGAAGATGAAGAGTGTGCCATGAGAGCATAATGAACATGCTCCTCTTCTTCCTTTTCTGCAACCAAAGCTTTGTTCTCTTCCTCATCCTTGGCCAAATAGCTCCAATCCCAGCCAACACCATTAATGTCTTGCATAGCAACCATAGCTTTGGGATCCTGCACCTTGATGATTTGGCTTGAGGGTTTTCCAGCATTAGATCTTCTTGGAGATCTGCATTCTCTCATAAAGTGTCCCATTCGATGACAATTATACCACTCAACCTTGAATTTATCAAATCCAGCAGTGTCCTTAGCATTAAAAGTCATCTTCTTCTTAAATCTTCGATTCCATCTATTTGCCCTTATGCTTGCAAGAGCCATATTCCACTTTATGTCCATCTGCTCCAAATGCTCATCACTAATTTGCTCAAGGTCCTCATATGTAATCACTGAACCATTGGTCAATGAAGCAATGTATGCACACAAAGTATCTAGATCAATACCAGCAGGTTTAACTCTTGGTGAGTCAACATTGTATGTGTCAGCGTTTGAATGTGAAGCGCTGACAAAGCTTGATCCAACGCTGACACAAGGTGATCCAGTAACAGAGTGCATGTAAGACTCCCTTTGATCAAATTGACCTTCACTATGTGAGAAGAAGGCCATATTACCATTGGTAGACTTACTTCCTTGATCCAAAAGGATTTCACTTTCTACAAGCCTCAGTTTGTTACAAACATCATCAAAGGTGGAACTTTTGTGAGTATTATTAGCAATCATAGACCTTGCTTCAATCTTCCATGCATCACCAAGACTTTTAAGAAAAGTGGTGATGATATCAGCATCATCATGCACTGTTCCCATAAAGGACAACATGCTTGTAATGTCAATAAGTCTACTTCTCACTCCACTTAGCTTTTCACTGGGAAAAGCTTTAAATACGGCATACTCATGCAAGAGTTGCTTCTTTTTTTCTTTTACAGTATCAGTATTACCACCATAAGCAACTTCAAGGGCTGCCCAAAGATCTTTTGTAGAATCATAGCCTCTATACTTGTGCTGATTGGCTTGTCCCAAAGAGAGTTTGAGGATGCTTAGGGTTTTCATGTCATTCCTCCTCTTTGCTATGTCCTCAGCTGAGACAGCTCTTCCATCTTCAGGTTTTTCTTTTTGATCCTCTTCAATAGAGCCTGGAGTTGATCTTGCCAAGATAGCAACTGTAATCTTGCCAGTCTTATTGAATGTGTTTCCATATTCAATAATTTCCCATAGGGTGTGATCATGGATTTGAAGATACTGCTCAAAGTTAAACTTCCACAGCTCAAAGTTATCTGAATCTAGCATGGGAATCTTGATGTTAGGGCTTGAGGAGGAGGAGGAGGTTAACTCTGGAGTAGACTTTTTTTTTTGAATTTTAGGGTTTCTTGAAAATTAGGGTTTTTGGCGATTTAGGGTTTTTGTGTTCTTTAGATCAAAGTTTCTCAACAAGCTCTGATATCACTTGTTGATCCCAAACTTTGATTGATTTAGCTTGTGTAAACGAGATTAAATCAAGTTAAACACGTAGAGAAACTTTGTTGTATATGAAATAGTTCAAGTATTATGCGGAATTAATACTCAAATAAGAACACACAAACAATATAAACCAAACTTTCACTTGACTGATAAATCAAACTTGCGTACAATGAAAGTGTAAAAACGTATATTAAACTAAAACCTAAATGCCTCCTTTTATAGATTAAGGAACCTTGTACAAGAGTCTACGTATCAGCTAATCTTGGTAAAGATAAACATAAGAAATACATTGTCGAGCATATCTTTACTAGAAACATACTAGAAACATAAAATGTGTAGACTAAGTCTTCTATCAGTGCTTGACTTCTTCTTATCAACGCTTGACTTCTTCCTGTCAACGCTTGTCCTATCAACGCTTGATTTCTTCTTATCAACTCCAAATTGCTCTTGTCAGCGTCCAAGTGTCTTGACTACATTTTATTCCCAACACAATGGATCACCATTCGTATCAAACTATATTCAGCGATATTCAGATTCCTGAATACATTCATCAGGGTTTTCCACCAGGAAAAAAATAGGTGAAAATTTTTCTTCTGCTTTGCAAGCTTGTGTCTTTGGCTACGATGATTTTTTTGGCTATCAGTTATGACACGACTTCTGATGTTCCTTTTTTTAATAATCAGTCGATTACTTTAGAATTTTCCCAGATATATTACCAGAAGGAACTACCAATCATACCACCATTCATAATTGTATTTTCCCTTCCATGTATTATTGGTCTATCAGATCAACTACTAGACTCTAAACACTTTCCAAGGTCGAATTACGATCAGGCTATCAACAGTTGTGAGTGAAAGAGCAGGACACTTCCGTGACTGACTTTGCACACTTTATGGTTATTATGAATTCATGTTTGTGCCTTTTAGTTTACGAATGCCCATCAGTAAATGTGGATTTGAGAAGTCAAATTTCCATGAATTCTAGACGAGTTTGTCATTCTGTTCATTGCTAACATTCTGACTTTCTTTAAGTCTAGAGGACATGAAGACCATCTTCACTCTATGTTACAAGATTTACAACAGAAGAATTTTACACTGAAATCTTTCGTGTATGTTGTTGATTACAGTGACACGCTGAATCGCATTGTTTTCGTGGTAAATTTTTTTCATGACTAAGCCTACGCTTAAAGGAGAAAATTCTACACCTAACTTATGTGTTCCAGAAAATCCTACGCTAAGAGTAGTTTAATTACTGAGACTCATAATTTCCAAACCTTGATGTACCCAGTTTCTATGAAACAAGATGCAGTTATGTTCATATCTAAATGCCTGACTTATCAGCAAGTTAAAATAGAACGCCAACATGATTGCAGTCATTTCAACCTTTAGAAATTTTGGATCGTCGTTCGACCATTTAACCTAGCCTACACGTTCTCTTTCATCTGAAAGGAGTACGCCGTAGTAGATAATCAGATATCTTCTAGCCGATAATCGTACAATTACATGTCACTATTTCAGCTATCAGATCAGATAAAGGTTCACGTTTGAGTACATTATTTACGTTCATATTCGTATGCTTATTTTTGCTCGCTACTTACGTCTCATGTTAGCATTCACGACTTTGTTCATGTTTATATTCCCTTTTCATTTTTTATTGGCTTTTCACTTCCACGTTCATGACATCATTCACCTCTATGATCGTATCCTATCTCATGATTTACGTTTCACTTTCCGATCTGGAAAGATTTGTAGAAAGCTTGGGAGACCAGACTCATGATTAGTATAACTTTCCATCCTCAAACAGACGCTTCATGTTACGTTTCACGTCTCATCTTGTATCGTTGGAGTTAACGCCTCAATTATTGTATGTTTACGATATATCCTCATATCATGTTCACTCTATGTTCTCAGATCACGTTCACGATATATTGCACGTATCGCGTTCACCCAACGTTCTCATATCACGTTCACGATAAATTGCACACATTCTCGTTCGTCTTATGTTCTCATATGTCATGCACAATATCTCCACGTATCGCGTTCATAATTGCTCACGTATCACGTTCTCAATTGTTCACGTATTACATTTCATATATGTCTCGCGTATCATTGCTCAGAGGTTACTTATGTCAATTATTTCCGTTCCTCAAGACCCCTTTAGAGGAACCATTCCGAGCGAGAAGCCACTTAGAAACAGAGGAGTCCATCGAGATTTCTTATCCTCTTTTCCTTTCATAATTCGGATATGTTCTTTTCAGCCACTCCACGTTGTATGTCCCTTTCAGCCACGTCACGTCCATATCTTTCCAGTTTATCGTATCTCTAATTCGAGGACGAATTATTCTTTTTAGAGGGGAGGAACTGTAAAACCCGCTTTAAAAACCCTAGAACACGAATTACATGAAATTATGTATAAATTAAAACCTTTACGATTATTACATATACGACGCGCGACACGAACTTTAACACGATTATCACGTATATTAATTAAACCCGACAAGTAATTACGTATTTTAATATTACGTATAACATGTATAAAACACGACATTTAAAAACACGACATTTAAGTAAGACAAGAAATAATAATTCACGACACTTAAAAATACGAGCGCGCACGATAAATTAATTAAACATGAAATATAAAAAAATTATGTATTGGGGTTGTATGTTGGACGGTTCGAAGGCCAAGAAAGCAAAGTAAATGGGCTCAAGGCCCATAGGGGTATTCTAGTCGGTTTAGTAATAAAATACGGGGGAGTATGATTTATTTTAGTCAGATCAAATAAAACCCTAAAAAGAAAAACACAAAACAACCGTCTCTCTCCTTCCTTTTTCTGCCGTCCTTTTCACCCCAAGAAAAATAGTCGTGGGTTTCAGTCAAGCACATGTTGGATTCGTGTGTCATGTTTCTTAAACCCTTAAATGCAAAAAGGTAATCCTTGATCTCGTTTTTATTTTTTTTCTTTTGTTAATTGATCAAGAATATGAGCTTTAGAAGTAAAAACGTGGTATAAACAAGATTTGCATAGAGGGGATCGTGTTGATGTTGTTATGTGCGAATGACACACAAACCGAGACACCTATGTGTCTCGGTGGTAGATTCTGTCCACCAGCCACAACCTGTTTGGGGTGTCGGCATGGTTTCTAGTCTGCCAGTAGCAACCCTTAAACGCCTAGCAGGGATGCGTGTGGTTAAAACAGTGGGAACCGAGACACCCTATATGTCTTGGTGGTTATTCAGTTCACGGCAGGGGTAGTGCATGAAAACAGTAGGTAAGTGTGACCAAACAGCAGGACCTTATACAAATAGGGGGTAAGATTAACTAGCAGCAGGAGTCAAGTTAAAACAGTGGGAAGTTTAAACAAACAACATAAACAAGCCTAGGGCCTGGGGATTACATCGGACAACAATGCAATGGTTATATCGGACAACACTACTGTTATTTTGTTCGACAGAAGTAATGCCTTTATATATCGGACAGAACTAAGTTTTAGATATCAGACAGAACTGTAAAACATGTATATTGGACAAAAGGGAGTGTTTGGCTAAGTATGTAAAAAACATGTATTTTTATTTAAGTAGTTTAATTAAAAATTGTTAATTAAACTAATTAATAAGACTTAGGATATAGTTTTATTTAATTAAAAAAACTATAGTTTGTACATGTTATTTAAATAAAACTGATGATTAAATAATTATTTATTTAATTCTTCATGTACATTAAATTAATTAATACATAGTTTAATTAATTTATATCCTTTTAAGGTAATGTTTAATTATTAAATCATGGATTATTATTAATTAGTAAATACTTATGATATCATGTAATGTTATTATTAATTAATAATTATAAATGAAGCATAAGTATTTATTTATTATTAAACTTTATAATTACTCATGACATATTATAAGCTTATTAAAACTATATGTGTAACACTCTCATTTTTCGTATCGGTACAGCGGAAGGGTCTTTCAGAGTGTTACGGGATAGCACAATAACTCCAATCATAGACAACACATAAAAATGGTTGTACAAGGTTTAACAAACATTCATTCGATAAAAAGGTTTAAAAGTGTACAACAGGTCCCAAATTATACAGGTCATTAAGTTTACAAAACACAGATCGAATGAACATTTTTAATATTAAGTGTGGGCCATCAGAGTCGATCTCCATCCGGATTACCTTCAAGCACCTGAGATAGAAAACATGCAAAAATCATATCAGCGAATGCCGAGTGAATTCATAGAGTTTAATAAAACCGTTATATAAAAACAATCATTTATATTCATTTAAAATCAGAACACAAGTATAATATCGGAAGTAAGTCCACATATTGCTAGTCAGGCAATATATAAATCAAGCATACATCTGAAACCGTCCATGAGACCGTAGTCTCTATATTACCATGATAGGTAATATATTCATCGTAATAGCGTCGTTATCTTGTATTATTTATGTCTTATATTGTATTAGGATTATTATTAGCCGCATGACATTGTTACCTTACTGTGAAAACAGCGGGCCGCGAACCCGACAAACAATTTGCCCATCTAAGTTAGCGTGTCGTCACAAAAATCACGTTATGGAATCTTCTCATACATAAATTCGCTTACCAATCAATGTGGTACGACGGGGATCAACCGTCAAGGCGCGAACTGGGGTGATCGTCCCCAAATAGTACTATCAAATGCATAAGCGTCTACCAAATCCAGGTAGTTCACAATTCATGCTAATGGGACTTTAAGTGACATAACCTAACTACTAATAATCCTTTTAGTCTCGAATATAGGGTCATAGCATCATTCGGGTCCATATCATTTAGCATACAATCGGGACTACTTGTGTTCTATTTTTATAAAAATCTAGCATGTTATCTCCCTCGCGGGTTTACAAATCATTTTATAAAACATTTAAAAGAGTGCGAGGCTATGAACTCACGTTGTTAATGAAAGGCGGATTATCGGCTGCGGGTGTGCTTCGGTCACGGAAACCTATATAAATAATAATCGGTCTTAGACTCGGTCCAATGACTTTTATCAAAATAACAATATACATATGATGATTTTGTACATATGATGATGATCAAGTGGGTTTATAAATCCTCGTTTACTCATTTTAGTGTTTACGTTTTGGTAACGTCTTACTAGTTCACTAGTTTTATCGGTTTTACCTATTTTTAAGTCCATTAATTCTTTTATAAGTTCTTTTACTTGTTTTTACCCATTTTATACCTATATGATCAGTATATATATTTTTCATGTTGGGCCCAAATGGTTTAAGCCCAAATAATTCTTTTTACAAGTTTTTATCTTATTAAGTCCAATTATTAGTCCAATATGTTTAGTTAGCTCGTAAATGTCCGTAATTCTTATAGTTCGGGTTTTATCGGTTTTTACTTGTAGTAGTTACTTATACATCAGTATACAACTTTTATAAACTTTACATTAGACGGGTTTGGTCGTCTAAGTTTTATTTGGCGAAAAGCGTTAATTTTTACGGCGATAGCCGAAAAAGTCGTAAAAATCAAGTTTATAGTTTTTATTACTTATAAATATTATTTTTACCACCATTTATATAATTTACCCATTTAATTAACCTTTTATACATTTATATAAATAAGTTTTATAAGTTAGTGGGTTTATATTTTTACATTTTATACATTATAATGTGAGTGCTTATATGATAATAATAAACATTATTTCCAAAATCTGATTTTTAACTTCATATTCACCATTTTTATCATATCTAGAGTTCTACAATGACTTAGAAGCTCATTTTTGGATGACAAGTTCTTCATAATATGTGCTACATATAACTTAGTTATAGCTACTGCCCATTTTGAGTCTAAGTTGCCTTAACAGTCCCTACAAAACTGCTTATTCAGATTACACCACCTAACTTGTTTTGATCATATCTCACTCATTATTTTGATTCCATTGCATGGACAACTCTCACATGTGTATAACATCATCTACTTACTGTAAATGGATCAAACCATGCAATTTTATCAGTTCATCTTTTAGTTATCTACTGTTTTTATACAGCCAACTAAATAGTCAAGATTTTAGCTTCATTTCTTATAGTTATCATCATTTTTAAGCATGTTTATCAACACTTGATCCCCACACAACATTTTTATCATCATATATACATCATATACATATACAAAATGAAAGAAAATACATTTATTCTTTACAAAATAATAAGAGAAAAAATGTAGAGGATGATCTTCTTTACCAATCCAAGTGGATTTCTTGTTTTAGGAAGGCAAGAACTTGACGAACACAACAAGTATCTCCAAGACCATAAAATATCAAGAACATAGGTTGGAAAATAAGCCCTAGGACACAAGCAAATCACCTCCAAAGTTGTTAATATGGCCACCAAATGATCAAGGTTTCAAGAGAACACCTTAATAGGACTAGTAAACATGTGGTTTATGGCTAGAAAAGATCAATGATGATGTTTGTTAGCTTATTTGGGACGGCAAGAGAGGATGTTTGAGAGAGTTTTGAGAGTGGTTTGCATGGAAGAAATGGTAGGAATGAAAACAAGTAGCTAGTTTGGGAGGTTAGTGGGAAAAGTTAGCTTAAAGGTTAAGCTAAGGCTTACACATGGTATGTGTTAGCTAACATGATGCCACCTTGATGGTGTGGTGTCATGTTGGCCGTCCCATATTGCTAGTGGGGTGGGGCAAAGTGTTTTGTCCCATCTCACTAGTTTACGGGTATTTCTCGATTATAGTTTTCTCGATTTGCGTGCCCTCGGGTCGTTTTACGAAAAACGTTTTTATAAATTATGAATCACCGTCACAAAACGAATCCAATAAAAATTGTCTCATTAAAAACGGAGTTCAAAAACGTAAATACGTAATCCTAAGGTTTCCGGTTTAGTCGTAAAAGACGCCAAATTATGCACGTAAGCCCAAATTTAAATTCGTAAATTGTGAGTTCGTCAACCAACACAAAAATAAGTTTCAAAATATTATACGAGAAAATATTTCACTACCTGAAAATGTTAGATTTGTCACAGCTTTTCCTCCTAAAAGGGATCAACGTCCTCGTGATCCATTTCATTTGGATGTCCGTTTCTTATTGAAATCGAAGAGGTGCGGATATTTCTTCCACATTTCATCCTCTCGTTCCCATGTATACTCCGGTCCATGCTTTGAATTCCATCGGATCTTGACAATAGGTATCCGACTTTGTTTCAGTTTTTTTACCTCACGGTCCATAACTTCTATGGGCTCTTCGATAAAATGCAACTTCCCATCTATTCGAACCTTACCTAACGGAATTTTCTCATCACTCACTGCTAGACATTTCTTCAGATTAGATACATGGAATGTGTTATGAACACCATGAAGTTCTGGGGGTAACTCTAGTTTATAAGCCACCGGACCTACTCTAGATAAAATCTTAAAGGGTCCAATATAACGGGGATTCAATTTTCCTCGCTTTCCAAATCTTATAACGCCTTTCCATGGCGATACCTTCAACATTACTCGGTCACCCACTTCAAACTCCATTGGCTTCCGCCGCACATCCGCGTAACTTTTCTGTCTACTTCGGGCAGTCAACAACCTCTTCTTAATCTGAACTATCATCTCCGTAGTCTCCCGGATCAATTCCGGTCCCGTGAGCTGGGTATCCCCAACTTCACTCCAACATACAGGAGATCTACACTTCCTACCATACAAAGCTTCAAACGGTGCAGCCTTAATACTAGAATGGTAACTATTGTTATACGAAAACTCTGCTAACGACAAATGTTTATCCCAATTCTTACCAAAGTCTAACACACAAGCTCTCAACATATCTTCCAGTGTTTGTATCGTCCTTTCACTCTGCCCATCAGTCTGGGGGTGATAAGCAGTGCTCATATCGAGATTCGTTCCCAAAGATCTTTGGAGAGATTTCCAAAAATTCGATGCGAATCTAGGATCTCGATCTGAAATGATCGATACAGGCACTCCATGCTTGCATACAACATTATCAAGGTATATTCGAGTCAGCTTCTCCAGTGAGAACTGCTCCTTAACCGGAATGAAGTGTGCTGATTTGGTCAGTCTATCGACAATAACCCAAATCGAATTGTTTCCAGATGATGTTCTAGGAAGCTTGGTGATAAAGTCCATCGTAATTCGCTCCCACTTCCATTCAGGAATCTTTGGTTGTTGAAGTAGTCCTGATGGCTTTTGATGTTCAGTTTTGACTCTAGCACAAGTCAAGCATTGAAGAACATACATAGCTATGTCAGCTTTCATATTCGGCCACCAGTACAACTTCTTCAAATCATGGTACATCTTATCAGATCTCGGATGAATGGAATACTTAGATTTATGGGATTCTAACATAATCAAATCTCTTAAGCCTCCAAACTTAGGTATCCACATACGACCTCTTAAGCATTTCACTCCATCAGCTCTAACCTCTAAAGGATCTCCTTCTCCTCGGAACCCTTCATTAACAAAATTCTCCTTCTTACAAGCTTCTATTTGCGCATTTCTAATTTGCTCAGGCAAATTATTGTGCACGGTCAAGACTAGAGAACGCACCCTGATAGGCTCTCTATCTTTCCTACTTAACGCATCGGCAACAACATTGGCTTTTCCTGGGTGATATTTTATATCACAATCATAATCACTTAACAACTCTATCCATCTTCGTTGCCTCATGTTCAATTCCTTCTGATCGAGAATATACTGTAGGCTTTTGTGATCGGTGAATACCGTACACTTGGTGCCATACAGATAATGTCTCCACAACCTAAGAGCAAAGACCACCGCTCCTAGCTCAAGATCATGAGTAGCATAATTCTCCTCATTCTTCCTTAATTGCCTAGAAGCATAAGCTATCACTTTCTCTCTCTGCATCAAAACAGCTCCATAACCTCTAAGAGATGCATCACAATACACTACAAAATCTTCACTCCCGTCGGGTAATGATAAGATTGGCGCACTACATAATTTTTGCTTCAATGTCTGAAATTCTCCATCTTCATCACTTCCCCAAACGAAAGGTTTATTCTTCTGAGTAAGCTTAGTCAAGGGTTTAGCTATCAAAGAAAATTCTTTAATGAATCGCCTATAATAGCCAGCCAATCCTAAGAACTGTCGCACTTCCGTTGGCGTTGTCGGTGCAGACCAATTATTAATAGCTTCAACCTTTGCAGGATCAACATGAATTCCATCTCTGTTAATAACATGACCAAGAAATTGCACAGAATCTAACCAGAAATCACACTTCAAAAACTTAGCATACAACCTTTCATCCTTCAACAACTTCAAAACAATCCTCAAATGTTCTCTATGCTCATCTTCATTCTTAGAATCGATTAGAATATCATCAATAAACACAATCACAAATTTATCCAAGTAGGGCTTGCACACTCGATTCATTAAATCCATGAAAACCGCAGGTGCGTTAGTTAACCCAAATGGCATTACTTGAAATTCATAGTGTCCATAACGAGTTCTAAATGCAGTTATAGGAATATCTTCTTCACGGACGCGAAGTTGGTGATATCCTGACCGCAAATCTATCTTAGAATACACACTAGATCCTTGCAGTTGATCAAACAAATCATCAATCCTAGGTAAAGGATATCGATTTTTAATTGTCAACTTATTCAGTTCCCTATAATCAATGCACATATGAAAAGATCCATCCTTCTTCTTAACGAACAAGACCGGAGCTCCGCAAGGCGACGAGCTCGGTCGAATAAAACCTTTATCAGACAACTCCTTAAGTTGCTCAGATAACTCCTTTAATTCAGAAGGGGCTAATCGGTAAGGCGCACGTGCCACCGGTGCAGCACCAGGAATTAAATCGATTCGAAACTCTACTTGCCTTATCGGTGGAAGTCCGGGTAAATCTTTAGGAAATACCTCAGGAAATTCACATATAATAGGTACATCTTCCAATCGTTTCTCCTTTGACTCATTCCCGGTCACTTGAGCTAAGAATAACTCACAACCGTTCCTGATGTACTTTTGGACTTTAATACATGAAACGATTTTCAAATGGGATTCACCTCGACTACCATCAATTACTAACGTCCTATTCCTAAGAGGAATCTTAACCTTCTTCTCTCCACATAAAATAGTAGCATTGTTCAACGACAACCAATCCATACCAATAATAATATCGAAACTACCTAATTCTATCAACATCAAATCAATCAGAAAGGAATGTTCAAGAGATTTAGAGAGCATCCTTCTAATAGCTTATTAGTTTTCACTAATTTACCATTAGCCAATTCCACCTCGTAACTGGTACTTATCTCAACAGGTTCAATATCAATAAGGGCACTAAATTTAGTGGATACAAAGCTCCTATCGGCACCCGAATCGAATAAAGCAACAGCATAATGATTGTTGAGTAAAAACGTACCGGTAACGACATTCGGATCCTCTTTCTTCACCTCAATTGTTCCAAGTTGGTAGATACCACCCTGGGGGTTTCTTCCAGGTACAATCGCTTTCAACTTGGGGCATTCCGATTTCCTATGACCTTCTTCATTACAGTTGAAGCAAATGGTTCCCTTCTTACACCTTTCAACCTTGTGTCCAAGCTTTCCGCAATTTCGGCACTTCCAGCAGTCGCCAGCATGCCTCTTGTTGCCACACTTAGGACATCTATCATCGTTGCGCGATGCATTGTTGGTAAGAGCATTTGCATTCCCCTTTCTCTGGTTCTTACGGCGATTGAAATTCTTCCTATTATCACCTCTATCTACACGATCACCGTCATCCTTTCTTTTCTCACCAACACGGGCTTCATCTTCCTTATCCTGAATTATCTGTCCAATGAGTTGGTAAGCCATTCAAACAGCATCATCAATGGTCAGTGGTTTCGATGATGTCACGTCCCCCCGGATATTCCTGGTCAACCCTTTCACATATTGCTCAATTTGAATCTCTTCGGGTTTAACCAATCGAGGACATAGCAAGGCCAACTCATGGAATCGGTTCGTGTAACTATCAATGTCCACACCTTTCATCCACTTCTTAATTTCAGCCCAAGGAGTAGCATTAGCAGCATCAAGACCCATGAAAGCAATTCTCCCGTTCCACCAAGTCAACGCACGACCTTTAAGAGTAGCCATAGCAAAAGTCACCTTATCTTCCTCCTTACACTTACTAATCCTAAACACCCATTCAATCTTTTCAATCCACTGGCTTAATCCTACAGCACCTTCAGTTCCATTAAAAGGTAGAGGTTCACACTTCATGAACGCCACATAAGTAGAGCCACCAACTTCAGGTGCATTCGTTCCAAGTCCTCCTACATTTCCTCCAGCATTAGCATTCACATTATTAGCATTCACATTCACATTAGTACCGCCAATTCCACTACCGCTAGCTCCACTACCGCCAGCTCCACTACCGCCAGCTCCACTACCGCCAGCTCCACTACCGCCAGCTCCACTACCGCCAGCTTCATTTCTAGCATTTTCCATAAATTCAGTCATAGATGCGGTAACTTGCTCCGTAATAATCCTACGTACATCATCCTCAGTCACAGCCTTCTTGGGCGACATAGTTCTATAATTCCACAATTTCAAAGCATTAAGCATTCATCCAACAAAGGATTCATATAATATGGATTGAATTCATAATCAAGTTACAAATAAGGCACAATATGGAATTCAAGACAAGATACATATTTCATTCGATTTGAAACAAAAGTATTGTCTTAGTTACATCCCATATCAAAGTTCTAGCACTATATATACTCAAAATTCGTGCCAAGTCTATTACTAACAAGTCGGTTCAGTCAAAGCTACAAGCACAAATGATATAAAGGTCACTACTAAATACAGACTGGTCTACTGAGAACCGCCAGATGGTCCATCATCCGTCGTCTTCTGGATCTTCGTCGGACGATCACTAGACACATCTTCAGCTGGGCGCTTACGGATTACTCCTCTTTCAACCATGTCGGCATAAAATCTACTGTTCCAACCCACATATATATTCAACTCCTTTTCAGCTTTATCACGCATCGCACGAGCCACACTCAACTGAATCTCCATAGAATTCACCTTTCTATTCATGGCAGCATACTCACCACTTTCCAATACCGATAACCTCCTAAAAGCCTCATTCAATCCACGCTCTACATCGCTCAAATCCAAACTAAGCAATTCTCGCTCTTTCTCGCCAACCTTTGTCTTCGACTCCAAATAAGCAACCTGAGTCTGAACAACACCTAATCCAACCTCTGTCACACAACTCTTAACACGGGAAGCATCTAGATCACGTCTCAAGGCCCATGGTGCAAGACCATCAATATGAGTAGCCTCTTGAGTACTAGACGACTCTCCTATCTCACGTCTACGAGTAGCAATACCATCGGTACCGTCAGGTGCATCGTCATCCTCATCCTCCTCTGATTCAGAATCAGATTCAGATGATTCAGACATTTCATCCCTAGGTAACTCCTCCTCAGAATCAGACAAACAAACTGGTGGGGGCAAAGGCTCGCCCTCTGGAACATCATACGGATAAATAAGCTCGGCTTCCAAATCGTCATCAACCTCAACATCTATACCTATATCCTCCTCGACATCCTCGTCGTCAATCTCATCATCTAACTCATCTAACCCAATCTCATCCTCATTCTCAATATCAGCATTCTCAATCTCCACATTCTCATTACCCACATTCTCAATATCCACATTCTCATTACCCACATTCTCAATCTCATTCTCTACTAAGTCAACCTGAGGGGCAATCTGATCTCCTAGTCCTAACTCGGGCTCGGGATCCTCAAATGGTTCCTCCTCATCATCGATATCATAATCTACTAAGTCTAAATAAGGATCATCTTCTATATTAGGTTCGGGAATAGCATGGTTTTCTACAGGAATATTAGGGTCATCCATGACAATCTGCATTTATATATATATCTCGTATTAGGATAACATACTAGTTAAACAATTACATAATGAAATCACGATATATACATATATATATAAATTAAATTATATATATCAAAATATATATCTTCTCAATAGGGCTTGTTGGTAACGTCGGAGATCTCTGGCACCGTTATAGTCAAAAGATTTTTCAAATATTTTCTCAAATGTTCATTGTCAAAAGATTTTGAAAAGTTTTGTTCAAAACCTTGGTTTTTAAAATCTTTTGTTCTCTACAACGAGAGCTCTGGTACCAAACTGTAACACTCTCATTTTTCGTATCGGTACAACGGAAGGGTCTTTCAGAGTGTTACGGGATAGCACAATAACTCCAATCATAGACAACACATAAAAATGGTTGTACAAGGTTTAACAAACATTCATTCGATAAAAAGGTTTAAAAGTGTACAACAGGTCCCAAATTATACAGGTCATTAAGTTTACAAAACACAGATCGAATGAACATTTTTAATATTAAGTGTGGGCCATCAGAGTCGATCTCCGTCCGGATTACCTTCAAGCACCTGAGATAGAAAACATGCAAAAATCATATCAGCGAATGCCGAGTGAATTCATAGAGTTTAATGAAAACCGTTATATAAAAACAATCATTTATATTCATTTAAAATCAGAACACAAGTATAATATCGGAAGTAAGTCCACATATTGCTAGTCAGGCAATATATAAATCAAGCATACATCTGAAACCGTCCATGAGACCGTAGTCTCTATATTACCATGGTAGGTAATATATTCATCGTAATAGCGTCGTTATCTTGTATTATTTATGTCTTATATTGTATTAGGATTATTATTAGTCGCATGACATTGTTACCTTACTGTGAAAACAGCGGGCCGCGAACCCGACAAACAATTTGCCCATCTAAGTTAGCGTGTCGTCACAAAAATCACGCTATGGAATCTTCTCATACATAAATTCGCTTACCAATCAATGTGGTACGACGGGGATCAACCGTCAAGGCGCGAACTGGGGTGATCGTCCCCAAATAGTACTATCAAATGCATAAGCGTCTAGCAAATCCCGGTAGTTCACAATTCATGCTAATGTGACTTTAAGTGACATAACCTAACTACTAATAATCCTTTTAGTCTCGAATATAGGGTCATAGCATCATTCGGGTCCATATCATTTAGCATACAATCGGGACTACTTGTGTTCTATTTTTATAAAAATCTAGCATGTTATACCCCTCGCGGGTTTACAAATCATTTTATAAAACATTTAAAAGAGTGTGAGGCTATGAACTCACGTTGTTAATGAAAGGCGGATTATCGGCTACGGGCGTGCTTCGGTCACGGAAACCTATATAAATAATAATCGGTCTTAGACTCGGTCCAATGACTTTTATCAAAATAACAATATACATATGATGATTTTGTACATATGATGATGATCAAGTGGGTTTATAAATCCTAGTTTACTCATTTTAGTGTTTACGTTTTGGTAACGTCTTACTAGTTCACTAGTTTTATCGATTTTACCTATTTTTAAGTCCATTAATTCTTTTATAAGTTCTTTTACTTGTTTTTACCCATTTTATACCTATATGATCAGTATATATATTTTTCATGTTGGGTCCAAATGGGTTAAGCCCAAATAATTCTTTTTACAAGTTTTTATCTTATTAAGTCCAATTATTAGTCCAATATGTTTAGTTAGCTCGTAAATGTCCGTAATTCTTATAGTTCGGGTTTTATCGGTTTTTACTTGTAGTAGTTACTTATACATCAGTATGCAACTTTTATAAACTTTACATTAGACGGGTTTGGTTGTCTAAGTTTTATTTGGCGAAAAACGTTAATTTTTACGGCGATAGCCGAAAAAATCGTAAAAATCAAGTTTATAGTTTTTATTACTTATAAATATTATTTTTACCACCATTTATATAATTTACCCATTTAATTAACCTTTTATACATTTATAAAAATAAGTTTTATAAGTTAGTGGGTTTATATTTTTACATTTTATACATTATAATGTGAGTGCTTATATAATAATAATAAACATTATTTCCAAAATCTGATTTTTAACTTCATATTCACCATGTTTATCATATCTAGAGTTCTACAATGACTTAGAAGCTCATTTTTGGATGACAAGTTATTCATAATATGTGCTACATATAACTTAGTTATAGCTACTGCCCATTTTGAGTCTAAGTTGCCTTAACAGTCCCTACAAAACTGCTTATTCAGATTACACCACCTAACTTGTTTTGATCATATCTCACTCATTATTTTGATTCCATTGCATGGCCAACTCTCACATGTGTATAACATCATCTACTTACTGTAAATGGATCAAACCATGCAATTTTATCAGTTCATCTTTTAGTTATCTACTGTTTTTATACAGACAACTAAATAGTCAAGATTTTAGCTTCATTTCTTATAGTTATCATCATTTTTAAGCATGTTTATCAACACTTGATCCCCACACAACATTTTTATCATCATATATACATCATATACATATACAAAATGAAAGAAAATGCATTTGTTCTTTACAAAATAATAAGAGAAAAAATGTAGAGGATGATCTTCTTTACCAATCCAAGTGGATTTCTTGTTTTAGGAAGGCAAGAACTTGATGAACACAACAAGTATCTCCAAGACCATCAAATATCAAGAACATAGGTTGGAAAATCAGCCCTAGGACACAAGCAAATCACCTCCAAAGTTGTTAATATGGCCACTAAATGATCAAGGCTTCAAGAGAACACCTTAATAGGACTAGTAAACATGTGGTTTATGGCTAGAAAAGATCAATGATGGTCTTTGTTAGCTTATTTGGGACGGCAAGAGAGGATGTTTGAGAGAGTTTTGAGAGTGGTTTGCATGGAAGAAATGGTAGGAATGAAAACAAGTAGCTAGTTTGGGAGGTTAGTGGGAAAAGTTAGCTTAAAGGTTAAGCTAAGGCTTACACATGGTATGTGTTAGCTAACATGATGCCACCTTGATGGTGTGGTGTCATGTTGGCCGTCCCATATTGCTAGTGGGGTGGGGGAAAGTGTTTTGTCCCATCTCACTAGTTTACGGGTATTTCTCGATTCTAGTTTTCTCGATTTGCGTGCCCTCGGGTCGTTTTACGAAAAACGTTTTTATAAATTATGAATCACCGTCACAAAACGAATCCAATAAAAATTGTCTCATCAAAAACGGAGTTCAAAAACGTAAATACGTAATCCTAAGGTTTCCGGTTTAGTCGTAAAAGACGCCAAATTATGCACGTAAGCCCAAATTTAAATTCGTAAATTGTGAGTTCGTCAACCAACACAAAAATAAGTTTCAAAATATTATACGAGAAAATATTTCACTACCTGAAAATGTTAGATTTGTCACAATATGTTATGTCATTTTATTATTTAGTAAGCCTATTATTAATTATGGAAACGTATTAAATATGGTAATATTCTATTTATAAAAAAATGCTAAATATGGAAACTTTATATTTCTGAAAACTTACTAATTATGGAAACTTTCTATTGTTGGAAACTTACTATTTAAGGAAATCTACTATTTTTGGAAAGTTACTATATATAGAAACCTGCTATTTTTAGAAAGTTACACATTATAATACAACAAGTACATTAACACATAGAAACATGAATTACTTTAATAATAACACATGAAACATTAAGAAAACACAGGATTGAACATGAATCAGTAAAACAAGTCCAGAACATATAAAACAAGACAGGAACAAGTAAATAAGTAATAACACGTCAAGTAATTAAAAATCAGTTAAGTATAGGTTAATCAGATAACTTATACACGTCTATTTTATTATGTAGCACTTGCGAGGTTTGAGTAGGATTCTCCGCGTTCTCTTCGTTCACATTACTGGACACAAGTGTTGGGAATTGTTTGTTAAGTGTCAAGTACCGTTAGTGTTATTGAAGTACTGTTAGTATCTTTCAAGTATCGTTAGTGTTAACGCGGTACATAGTAAGTACTTTACTTATAAAGTAAGTATTGCTATATTGATTAGGACGAATATATATTTGTATAAGATATGTCATGTTATAGTTAGAGTATATCTTATGTGATATACTTAAATAGTTAGAATATTGATAATATATCGTCTGTGATATACTTATCTTTATAGAATATTCTTAGGTTTCTAGGGTTCCTTATTCTATAAAAGGAACATAGGTACAATGTCATTCATGTACTTCATTCAAGTCGATTAATAAGAGAATCGAATAGTTAAACGTAATTCTGTTCTTCTATGCTTTATAAGTTAGATTCCGCATAACTTATTTAGCTTGAGTAAGAGTTATCAAAGTGTTTTAGTTTGATTACAAACTACTATACTAGTTCTTAACAGAATATAAATTCAATCAAAGGGATCAACAAGTGGTATCAGAGCTTGTTGAGAAACTCTGAAAAAGAAGAACACCACCCCATACACTCCACTCACACCAAAACTCAATGTCTCAACCTGGTAATGACGCTCACTTGGATGATATTCCAAATCCTGATCCAATACCACAGGGACAACTACAAGTTGTGCATCCTACACCAGCACAAGGTGTTCAAGCCGTGAATTCTGTAGCTACCTCTACAACTATAACACCTTCTTATACTCTTTCTGCTGTCAAACTCGTAGTGCTCAAAGGTGACATATTTGACATGGGCTATGTAGATGGAACATTACTTGAATCACACAGATCACACTGTGTGGCAAGTTATCAAGAATGGGAATACACCTAAGAAGCTACACTGGTTGCCTAACGGTACATGCTATGCTCTACCTGCTGTGACTGTTGAGGAGGTACAAGCAGAGATCAGAGAGAGAAAGGCCAGAACTGCTTTGGCTATGGCTCTTTTAGAAGACATCTTACCTAGATTTCATCATTATAAGGATTCCAAGGCTATGTGGGAGGCCATAACTTAGATTTAGAGGCAATGAAAAATCTAAGAAGATGAAGAAGATTCTTCTTAAGCAAGAATTTGATAACTTCTCAATTTCCAGTATAGAAGGAATACATGGTGGCTATGGAAGATTCAGTAAGCTGCTTATTCAATTTGCAGTTTATGGACAAGTAATTCCTAATGAATAAGCTAATATGAAATTCTTAAGGAGTGTTCCACAAGAGTGGAAAGCAATGGCTATGCACTTCATCACAAGAGATGATCTGGATACAATTCCTTTTGATCATCTCTACAACAATCTTAGAGCATACGAGATGGATGTAAAAGGAATTGAGGTGACCAAAGAAGCAACTACAACAAAGTCTAACTTGGATTTTGTGTCAGAAGGAAATAGCAGTACTTATTTTCATAATACCACTAGTGGATCAAGCAGCGGTACATACTTCACACATACCGTTGGAGGACTTACAAGCGGTACTTACCCACAAAGTACTGAAGGCAGCCATATAGTCTCTCAAAATCCACATGGAAGATCTTCATCATTGTTTAGTGATAATGATGCCTTCTCATTCTTTGCTGGACAAGACAACATGCCAAGATTAACACTCAATGACTTATTCCAAATGGATGATGCTGATGTTGAAGAGATGGATCTTAAATGGCAAGCTTCTATGGTGTCAGTAAGATCTAACAGTTTCTTCAAGAAGACTGGAAGAAAGATGACTGTTGATCCTAATGAACCATTAGGATATGATAAGTCCAAAGTTGAATGCTATAAATGTGGAAGGAATGGACACTTTGCAAGAGAATACACTAGAGACAAAGCTGAGAGTAGCAGTTAAAAGTCCAAGAACAGCTGTAGAACCAGTCCAAGAATAACTGAAAGTTTTCCAAAAAGAAACATCAGGAGTCCTAAAGGAACCAAAGCATTGGTGACTGTAGATGGAGTGGTGAACTGGACTGAAGATGAAGAAGATGAAGAGCTTGGTTTAATGGCTCTCTCACATGAAGATACTGAGGTACATCCTTGTTCTAAAGTCTGTGTTCTTAAATTTAATAGCTTAAAAGTAGAACTAGATGAACATTTTCAAAAAGTCAACGCATTCACTGTAGAACTAAATGCTTTTAAGTAGGGTGTTGCTAAGTTAAAAGAAAATATAGTTTTGTTTAAAAAGGTTCAACAAAACTATGAAGAGAAAATAATAATTTTAACTCTTCGAATGAGGGAAAAAGATGTGGAAATTAAAGCCTTTGAAAGACAACTTTTGAAAGTGTCAGCAGAAAATGAAGCTTTAAAAGCCGGTCTTTATAATGAAAGGGAAGTGACTATTAATTGGCAAAAGTCCTCTAAAGGATTGGGAAAACTGATTAATTCACAAATGGGGTATTATGATAAGTCAGGCCTAGGATATAATGAGGACCAATCTGGGATAACTTTAACTGACATGGACTTATCAAAGGGGATTTTTGATAGTTCTAGTGAGTCAGATAGTACACCTGAGAATGATAAATATGTTTAAGGAATGAAGGCAATTCCTCCACCATTATCAAGAATTTTCATGCCCCCTAGTAATGATACAAGTATAGAGTTAGAAGAACCAAAGGTTAAAAATACCTCAAACTCTAGTACTTTGTCCCAAGGTAAGACTGTTGTGACCAAGAACATTGTTTATCCACCTTGAATGAACAATTTGGTTTCTGAATAATCTAAGACTAGTTCTGCTCCCAAGCAGGTAAAAACTCCTAGCAAGATATTGGATAATAATGTAAAACATAATAAAACCAAGAGGGGTGGGTTAGGTTTTGAGAAAGTTAAGTCAAAACAACCTTTTGGGTCTTCTTTGAGAAGAAAAGGATGTTATGTTTGTGGTAGTCTAAGTAATTTTATCAAGGATTGTACTTTGCATGAAGATAAAATTATGTAACAAAAGGCTGCACAAAAGGTCATGAAAAACAGTAATGTAAAAAATGCATAGGTTAATAGGAAACAGAAACTTAAGAATGACAAACCTAAGTTTGATCATTCAAAAGAGGTAGCTAAACAGCTTAAAAATAACTCTACCAAAATTTTTGTTCCTAGAGCAGTACTTATGAAACAAGGTCTAGCACCTTTGAAGTCTAGTAAACCAAGTACCAGCAAGTCTAGAACTGCAAGTACTGCTAGACCAAACTCAAGTACTGTTGGTTCAAAGTTTGTTAAACCAAAGCTCTCCAGGACATCTAAGAATGTTGTTGAAAAAGCCAAAACATCTAGAAGTACGTTTAATAATAAACCAGTTCAAATGTGGGTTCCTAAACGAGAAAAACAATGTGTTAAAGCAAGTACTGCTGAAGCAGTACTTAAGGCAAAGAAGTCTGAGCACATAGAGTCACCTTATGTCTTTGACTACATAACTGAAACCATGAAGTATAAGAGCAAAAGCAGCATTACTGGGAATGCTTCTGAATAGACTCTTAAGTGTGTAGGTCCCACAAGATCCGAACCAAATGTAGCTTGGGTCCCTGTTAAAAACTAATAAGTTTTGTTTATGTGCAGGGGCATCTAATTGATGAATTGAAAGACAAAGGTATAGTAGATAGTGGATGCTCAAGACACATGACAGGGAACAAAGATTTCCTTGCTGAATTTGAAGAATTCAGAGGAGGACCAGTAGCCTTTGGAGGTAGCAAAGGTAGAATTACTGGCAAAGGAAAAATCAATACAGGGAAGTTGGAATTTGAAGATGTGTTCTTTGTGAAAGAATTGAATGAATTCAATCTCTTTTCTGTATCACAAATGTGTGATAAGAAGAACAAGGTGTTGTTCACAGACAAAGACTGCTTGGTGCTGTCTAAAGACTGTGAGATGCCTAGACAAAGACTGCGTGGTGATGTCTAAAGACTTTGAGATTCCTAAAGAATCTCAAGTACTGCTTAAAGTACCCAGGCAAGAAAATATGTACACCTTTAAACTTCATAATATTACTCCAACAGGTGGTATTACATGTTTGCTAGCTAAGGCTTCTTATGACGAGTCTAATTTATGACATAGAAGGTTAGGTCATGTGAATTTCAAGAATCTTAACATATTAGTGAATAGCAATTTGGTTAGAGGGTTACCTAACAAATCTTTTCATAATGATTTCACATGTGATGCTTGTCAAAAAGGTAAACAACATAGAGCCTTTTGTAAGACCAAGACTGTCAATACTATGACAAAGCCTTTGCAACTCTTGCATATGGATTTGTTTGGTCCAGTTTCTGTAAGAAGCATTAGTCATAAGACCTTTTGTCTAGTCATAACTGATGATTATAGTAGGTTCAGTTGGGTTTTCTTTTTAGCTCTTAAGAGTGAAACCAATGAATTCCTTAAGGATTTTATCACTTAGTTGAAAAGCAGTTCACTAAACAAGTTTTAATCATTAGGACAGATAATGGGACAGAATTCAAGAATGATGTATTTGATGAATTATGTAGGTCTAAAGGCATTAAGAGACAATTTAGTAATCCTAGGACTCCACAACAAAATGAGTAGCTGAAAGGACGAATAGGACACTAATTGAGGCTGCTAGAACTATGCTGGCTGATTCTCTTTTACCAAATACCTTTTGGGCAGAAGCAATCAATATTGCATGTTATGTGTTAAATAAAGTCTTAGTGACCAAGCCTCAAAACAAAACACTTTATGAACTTTTGACTGGTGTTAAGCCAACCATAAGTCATTTAAGACCTTTTGGGTGTCATGTGTCTATACTAAATACCCTTGATCATTTGGGAAAGTTTGATGGAAAGTATGATCCAGGATACCTTCTAGGATATTCATTGCAAAGTAAAGCATATAGGGTTTATAATTTGGCATCTAAAAAGTTTGAAGAAAATGCCCATGTTAATTTCTTAGAAAATAAACCCAATGTCCCAGGAATAGGTTATGATTGGATGTTTGATTTAGATTATCTAACTAACTCCATGGATTACTATTACATTCAAAAGGATTGTCAAACTAACAATGTAGGTGAGGAGTCTAGTGCAACTAATGTAGGTACTCAAGAAGAAGTTTCTTCATCAGATGATGATGTTCATATCTATGTACCCAATATGCCTACTGTTACTCCCATGTCTGCTACCGTAACACCCCCAAATTTATACAACTCAATACAGCGGAAGACTCGTTGGTGTTACGGGATAGCACATTACTCACATCATAGACAACGCTTAAAAATCGCGTCGTTTAATAATAAAGCATTTCCATTCATAAATATCAAATTTACATAGGTCCCAAATCATTGTATTTTATACAGGTTTTACAAAGCATTTGAATGTAAATTATTATTTAAGTGCGGCCCATGAATTCTTGTTGTCTTCCCGAGAATTACCTTCAAGTACCTGAGATAAAACATGTTAAAAGAAAAGGTCAGCGAAAACGCCGAGTGAATTCACAGAGTTTAATAAAACCATCAATATATCATCGGTATATAATTACTACCGAAAATCATTTTATACAAATCTTTGTAATAGGCCATAAAATAGCCAAAGTCATTTTATACAAATCCTTGTCAAAAATCATAATATAGGCTTTCGCCTTCAAAACCATTATACGAACCAATGTCGTAAAAATATCATACAATACGTTTTATAACGTTGTATAAAGTTAAATAAAAACTGTTATATGAATATGGTTATGTAAAACCAAAACACAAACATAATATCAATAATATGACCCCGTATTGCTAGTCAGGCAATTTATCGTAATTCTGTGCGTATAGTAGTATTTCATTATTTTTGGATTATTATAAGCCGCATGACATTGTTTCCTTACTACAACAAACAACGGGTAGCTAGCCCGAAACTCAATTTGCCCATCTAAATTAGCGTGTCGTCACAATAATCACGCTTGTGTAAATCTTCTCATACATAAATTCACTTACCAATCAATGTGGCACGACGGGGATCAACCGTCAAGGCGCGAACTGGGGTGATCGTCCCCAAATAGTACTATTATATGCATAAGCGTTTACCAAATCCCGTTAGTTCACAATTCATGCTAATGGGACTTTCAGTGACATAACCTAACTTTAATAATCAATTTCATTTCATCTATCGGGTCACTTAATCATACATCGGGTCATACAATCATTCGGGTCCAAATCAATAAACAAACAATCGGGATAACTAGTGTCCTATTTTATAAAAACTAACATGTTATCTCCCTCGCGGGTTTATAAAACATTTCATAAAAATTTAAAAGAGTGCGAGGCTATGAACTCACGTTGATGTGGGAAAGCGGGTTATCGGCAATTCGGATGTACGGTACGTGCTTCAATCACGGAAACCTAGAAAAATAATACTCGTCTTAGACTCTTGTCCAATGACTTTATAAAAATAACAAATATACATATGATGATTTTGTACATATGATGATGATCAAGTGGGTTTATATATTCTTATTTACTCATTTTAGTGTTTATGTATTGGTAACTTTTTACTAGTTTACTAGTTTTACCTATTTACATGTTTTAGGTCCAATAAGCCTATTATAAGTTCATTAACTTGTATTAATCCATTTTATACTTGTATTATCAGTATTTATACTTTACATGTTGGGCCCAAATGGGTTAAGCCCAATATGTAATTTTTATAAGTGTTTAACTTATTTAGTTAAATTATTAGTCCAAATATGCTAACTTAGCTCGTTAATGTCCGTATGTCATATAGTTTGGGTTTTATCGGTTTTTACTTGTATTAGGTACTTATACATCAGTATATGACTTTTAAAAACTTTACATTAGACGGGTTTGATCGTCTAAGTTTTAATTGGCGAAAAACGTTAATTTTACGGTAATAGCCGAAAAAGTCGTAAAAATCATGTTTATACTTTTCATAACTTATAAATCTTATTCAACTACCATTTTTATAAAGTGTCCATTTATTTAACCTTATACATATTTATATAAATGAAATTTATAAGTTAGTGGGTTTTAATTCACATTTTATACTATATTAGTATGAGTGCTTATATAATACTATTAAACATTAATTCTTCAAAATCTGATTTTTAGTTTCATCTTCACAATTTTTATCATATCTTGAGTTCTATAAGGAGATAGAAGCTCATTTTTGGATGACATAAACTTCATACTATATGCTACAAATAAGTTAGCT
This sequence comes from Glebionis coronaria, assembly GCA_025667525.1. Taxonomy (NCBI): domain Eukaryota; kingdom Viridiplantae; phylum Streptophyta; class Magnoliopsida; order Asterales; family Asteraceae; genus Glebionis; species Glebionis coronaria. The sequence continues at coordinate 414,787,310 of CM046876.1, forward strand.
ACAGATACTGCTCATTCCATGTCTAACTATCCTTAACAGTCCCTACAAAACAGATTATTCAGATTGGTACACTCATCTTGTTTTGATCATATCTCACTCATTTTGATGATTCCATTTCATGGCCAACTCTAAAATGTGTATGACATCTAACACTTACTGTAAATGGATAACACCATGCAATTTTATCAGTTCTTAACTTGGTTACTTACTGTTTTTATACAGCCAACAATTTAAGCAAGAATTTAGCCTTGTTTCTTATGGTTTTTAATCTCTTTAATCATATTTATCAACACTTGATCCCCACACAACATTTTTATCATCATATATTCATCATATACATATACAATAAGAAATAAAATACATGATTACATAATCAAAATAACAAGATGATGGGAAGAACAATCTTTATACCATCAAGATTGTGTAGGTATTCATCAAGGCTTGGATTTTTGATGGAAGAACTTGTGATAGATCAACACCAATCTTCATGGCCACCAATACTTGTAAACTTCATGTAGAAATCAGCCCTTGAACATCACCAAATCTTCTCCTTGGATGTTAAAATCACCTCCAATCTTCAAGGCTTCAAAGGAGCATCATCATGTGTATGAATAACACATGATTTTATGGCTAAAATAGATCAAATAAGGGTTGTTGTTGGTGATTTTGGGACGAATTTGAGAGAGAGGGGAGAGTAGTTTGCATGTGATGAAAGTGAGTAAATGGTTTGGTTGTAAATGGTTTTGTGGTTTGAAGTTGATGTAGCTTACTTGTTAAGCTTCAAGTAACAAGTGTACCACTTGTTGTTCACAACTTGACATCTAAGGGTGTTGTGGTGGCATGGTTAGCCATCCCTTTTGAGTGGGGTTGGGACAAAACTTGTTTTGTCTCATCCCACTAATTTACGGGTATTCTTCGATTCTAGTTTCCTCGATTTGCGTGCCCTCGGGTCGTTTTACGAAAAACATTTTTATAAATTATGAATGAACGTCACAAAACGAATCTAATAAAAATTGTCTCATCAAAAACGGAATTCGAAAGCGTAAATACGCAATCCTAAGGTTTCCGGTTTAGTCGTAAAGGACGTTAAATTATTCACGTAAGTCCTAATCTCTTCTTGTAAATTTGTGAGTTTATGAACTAACTCAAATTTAATATCCTAAAATAATATTCACGGATAAATTTATTTTCTGAAATGCCGGACTGTCACCAAAAACGGTGTATGTAAACGTAAGCACGTAACGTAGAATCCTCCGGTTTAGACATAGTCGATGCTACTTCAAGACGTAAATCCAAATTTCTTCCCAAAAATAAGTGAGTTCATAATATAACATTAAAATAATGTTTTTAAATAACACTTGAGAATAAAATATCAACCATAAATTGACGGATTGTCACAGCATTTACCCCTAAACAGGATCTTTGTCCTCAAATATCATCTTATCTTACTAGTCGCTTCTTATAGAGTTAAAGCCATGTGGGTATTTCCTCCACATCCGATCTTTTCTCATAAGTGTAATGCATTGCAATACGATAGTTTCATCAAACATAACTACGGGAATAAGATCAGGCTTAATGTTGACTTACTTTCTCTATCCATGATGTTCATAAGTTTTTGATGAATGCAACTTTTCGCCGATCTAAACTTCATCAAGAAGTGATCAGATTCTCACTTGATAGACATTTTATCAAGTTTGATATACGAAACATAATTCACGCAGCTCTTGAAGTCCTAGGGTAGATCCAGCTTATATGCCTTTCAAACCAATCTTTTACATCATCTCAATGGTCCCATACAACGGTGACTTATATCCCATGATCTTTCAGATCATCAATTCATTTTTCAATGGTTAAAATTTTTGGCATAACTTCGCTACCCATCTGGCACTTCAAGATCTACATTTCATATTCACATAACCTCCTGCCCACTACCGGCAGTCAATAATCAGATCCTAATTTCAATAATCATTTCAAGGTCTCGCGGGTCGAGTATTTTGTAAGGTTAGGTTCACCATTATAGGAAACCTTAAACCTAAAAGACATGTCCAACTCACAATGGGTGTATGTCGGGTGTCTTCATCCCAATCCCTACCTACTGATGCTCTTATAATTATATCTTAACAAGATTCGATCTCGATCCTAACACGATAGTTTTCAATGATAATCTCTCCAAATGAAAACGTTTATACGGTTTATTACCAAAGGTCAAATATTCAAGCATAACACAAGACTTCTAGTGTTTTGTATCTCTACTTTGCCTCGTCCCTTCGATTGGGGTGGTAAATAGTACTCTCATCAAGGTTCGTTCCCAATGACTTCTGAGCAAATCTCTAGAAATTCGATGCGAAGCGAGGATCTTGATAGAGATGATTGATACGGCACACTATGTTTACACAACTCTTTTAAACACAAAGAGTCAATTTCTTCATCAAGAATCTATCATTAACAGGAATGATATTAGCAGATTTGGTCAGTCTGTCGACGATGACCCAAATTGAATCAAATTCAGATGATGACCTTTGCAATAGCTAGACGTTCACTAATGTATGAGGCGATGTCTGCCTTCATAATTTTCCATTAGTACAACTTCTTTAGATAAAATTACATTAAATCATAAATGTCATGAATAAAATACTTATACTTACAAGATTCCAACATAACTATATCTCACAATCCTCCATATTTAGACAATCACAAGTGGCCTTTTATACATTTAACACCATCGGCTCCTCAATTCTAATGGTTCATATTAGCCGCGAACCCCTTTTTATTATCTATATTATCCTTTTTACATAACGCGTCAGTATTTACATTCATCTTTCCTGGTGAAATAGTTATCATGTCTACAATTTACTCAAAAATTCTTTCTTCATATTTTCTAAGTTTTAGTTTCTTCTCAACTATCATTTTTATCTGTTTTACTCAATCCGACGTCTAAAGCGTCGATAACTATTACAACTAATTAAATAATAAATATTTAATTTTTATTAAACGTAAACGTAAAAATTTTAAATTTCTTAGATCGACCAATTATATAAAAATTTCAAAATAAATTTGAATTTTAATTAACAAGAGTTTTGTTGATTTATCCAAAATATTTAATAAGATCCGTAATTGTTCGAAAATCTTTGTTTATACTTTGGTCAAAATTTTCTTAGTTGAAAATCAAAAATTGTTGCTTCAAATTTCAAGTCATGGTTTAAATGTTTTCCTCAATCCTTCTTAAGTTGTCTTGAGGTATGCACAAACATTTACCCCTAAACAGGAGTTTAGTTAAATGATTTGGGCATAAGGAAATAATCCCTTAAAAATTTCTTTGATAAATTATTTGTCACAACATATTTCCACTTTCTTTTTGATAAAACCCAAAATCTTAAATGACTTCTAATTTTTGAAGAGTCAATATAGATTTCATTATCTTATTAATCACACGGTCAAATAATGTAAAGGATTTAGTGTTTAATCACATGTTAATTATCCAAGGTGAAAGTTTTCACTACTCGGCCAACTCAGGGCAGTCTATACATGATTCTTAACTCCTTCTTATTCTTATAAACAAACAAATAGTCCTTAATGATCACCAACATGAATTTATCAAATTACAGCCTACACACGTGATTCACCAAATTTATGGATGCTACATCTGTATTAGTCAATCCAAATGACATCTCGTGAAACTCATAATGTTCATTACAAGTACCGGATGTAGTGATTGGAATAGATAATCTTTTTCGCGGATGCGAAGTTGATGATAACCATGCCGTGAATCAAATCTTTAAAACATACGCTAGAACCTTGTAAATGATCGAGCAAATCTATCATCTTGGGTAGTGGATATAGATTTTTAGTCGTCAATTTACCTAGTTCACGGTAATCAATAAATATAAGAAATAATAACACCATAGCTCTTCATGATGACGAGCTTGATAGAATAAAAGCTTTCTCCGACAACTCTCTCAGTTGGACGGTAATTCTTTTAATTCATATGGCGCTGACGTACAGTGCACATGCCACAGGTGCAGCACCAGGAATATAATCAATACCAAATTCAACCTGCCTTAATGGCGAAGGTCTAGGTACTTCACCAATAAATACCTCCTAAAGTTTCAGATAACATGAACATCTTTTAAATAATTCATATTAGGTTCTTTCTAGATTATAATATCTATGAATAATTCACAACCATTCACGATATAATCTCAAGTCTAAATGCAGGATATGGTCATCCATCAAGAATTATTTAAATAACTCTTGATAATCAACATCTTATCTTTTAGGGTAATTCTACTCGAGTTCCCATCAATTAAGACAATGTCGTCATATCATAATCAATCAATCCATTCTACTGGCACTATTAAGTTTCCAGTTTCATTGTCGTCGATAAGATGTGAACTTCTCAAAAGACTAATATTAACACATAATCCTTCACAATTCAAGGATATCTGGAGACATAACTAACCTTAAAAGAGTAAGGTCAACGCATAATCTACGAGAGAGAATTTCAAATCAGATACAGACGAAAACATTTAACGAATATGAATATATCCCATGTTTTCATAATTTGAGTACGCATTCGAAAGCTCCTCGGATCGTTGCCCAGGTCATTCAAATGAAATCAAATCAAAAGAAATGATAGGAACGTCGATACATCCAGTCGGGTATCAACACTCGGTAATCAGATACTTTTCCTAAGAATCTCACTACGGGAGAATTGGACAAGAAAGAATTGTCAATTGTCAAATAAGACAATTTCCACAGATGAGTAAATTTGACTCAGAAGAATAGATGCTACAGGCACATATGTAGGTGTCCCTAACACTATGTCCCTATTTTTCACTTCTTGCAGATCTCATAAAATTTAATCTTTCACAATCTTCAAAGAAAATGTAGTGTTTATTCATTAGTTCTATGGTGACTACTAATCAGTCTTGCATGGTCCATTCCAAATTGTATGTAGGCGCGCAACTATATACAATTTCAAGATTAACGATGCAATACTCAGTTCGTCAAAATTTTATCATCATGTTTATAATAGAAACATTTTCATGCTTAATTCTTAAATAAGAATCAAAAATAAATTTACAGAGATGTTCTTTGTTATGGAAACAATTAAGTTTTCCAAGGTGTTTTATAAACAACTTCATTTGGATAACGATTACTTATATATCTCACTATAAATAATCCTTACGGTGATGAAAATTCAATCTTTATCAAGGGATACTGTTTTATCGTATAAAAAAAATCAGTGATCTGAAAAAGAGTGATGAAGAGTTGTTCACCAAGAACTAACTACGATATAATAGGAGATGAGCTTAGCCAAATAATCATGAGGTTCATGACCTCGATGGCACTCAAAAAGAATAATCCACAACGTAACTCAAATCGATATGAGTACTTGTTCAATGGTTGCATCACTAATGCGAACATTTGGACAAAGCAATAAAATATAGATAACATCGATACATGTAGAATTTAGCAATCAAAGGTAGTCTTTTTATTAATCACAAACAAGTCAAAATTGTACCGTAACACATTACGTGTCACTATGTCATACAATTCTCAGAACTCATCCTACCAACTGATGTCTCAGTTAAGTTAGGGATTTTTAAAAGATACCACAATGAATACTAATCTAAAAGAGTCATTAGGTGTTCCACATGTCCCAAAAGATCCATCGGTCTCAATTCAGAAGAAGATTTCTTCGACTTATTTATTGGACACTGGGCATCCTTGTTAGTGGACAATGGCCTAGGAACAACTCTTAACCCGAATCAACAATCAATTAAAACCGTATAATTCAATCACAGAACTTAACGACTTCCTCTTAACAATCTCATATTCCATACGAGTTAAATTTTACTTAATTAAAGTTTTCAATCAACTTATACTCAATGTGACATCCTACCTCATTCTCCAATACTTTCAACCTTATTCTTAGACCTTGAAAGGGCAATAAAAGCTCGATATAAACAACACTTAATTTCCAATCCTATAGCTCTTTCATCAATAGTTATCAAATAAGTCACTAGTATGATACGACTCACAAATTCAATTAGACTTCTCGGAAAGGTACTAGTGGCATGAGGCTTTTGGGTAATGGTTCCAGTGACAGCCGCAAGTGCGACATTCACCCTTTTGATTTCAATTAAAGAATTGGGTGACAACGAATCAGATGACACCTTTCCCGCTGGTAACGTTTTGTCAAACTCCACTCTATAAGGAAAGATCGTCATAACATCGATATCATATTTAATCCCGCCAATTCTTCTTCAATATCATTATCAACTAATATCAACATTTCTACGATTATCAACCATTTTAACAGGATCATAAATATCCGCAACTTGGTTTAGATCTATAATAGCTAGAATTCCTACGAAAATAGCTTCGATTGATTTGCTAGGGGAGTTAGGGTTCCTTGTGACAATCTACGTCGTATAAATACCTCGTATATGTAATAAAGTAATCATCAAACAATCATGTAATCAAGTTACAACATATATATATATATATATATATATATATATATATATATATATATATATATATATATATATATATATATATATATATATATATATATATATATATATATATATATATATATATATATATATATATATATATATATATATATATATATATATATATATATATATATATATAGGGGAGAGTTAAAATAAAAAGAATTATTTTGGTGAGAAGGATAAGAAGTATTTTTAGCCAATCATTTAAAATCAATGGATAAGATCAATCCATATTCCTAACTAACTAACTAACTAACTAACTAACCACCAAAACACGATTTTAAAAAAGTCTTCAAAAAATTCTGAATAAATTCCAAATGGTCAGATTTTTTGGTGCCTAAAAAAGTTGTGTATAAACGTTTTTTAATTTTGAGTTTTTTACGTTTTTCTGATGCACAAAAAACAAAATTTGATGCACAAACACGTGAATTTTGGTGTACAAATTTTTTTCATTTAAAAAATTTTCAATTTATTATAGTTTGATGCGGAATCATATTTTAAAGCAAAAAGTCAAAAGAAGTTGGGCATAAAAATGAATTCTTGATGCACAAAAAACCTAAAAAACGTAGAAGAAAACTTTTTTATGCATCAAAATTCCGTTTTTGTGCATTAAAAAAGCGTAAAAAACTTCAAATTAAAAAAACTTTTTTCACAAAAGTTTTTTGCACCAACATACCCGATCTACTGGAATTTTTTCATAATTTTTGAAGAACTTTAAAAAAAACACGTTTAGATGGTTAGTTAGTTAGTTAGTTAGTTTGTTAGGATTTTGATTTAATCTCATCCATTGATTTTAAATCAATGGCTGAAAATCCTTCTTATCCTTCTCACCAAAAAAAGTCTTTTTATTTGATCTCTCCCCTATATATATATATATATATATATATATATATATATATATATATATATATATATATATATATATATATATATATATATATATATATATATATATATATATATATATATATATATATATATATATATGTATATATATATATATATATATATATATATATATATATATATATATATATATATATAAAATCCAAGTTATATATATATTAAAATAACACTTCTCAGTCTGGCCTTGTCGGTAACTCGAGAATTCTTCGGCACCGTTATAGTCAAAAGATTTTTAGACATTTTGTGAAAAATGTTTATAGTTAAAAGATTTTGAAATGTTTTATTCAAAACCTTGGTTTTAAAAATCTTTCGTTCTCTATAACGAGAGCTCTGGTACCAAACTGTAACACCCCCAAATTTATACAACTCAATACAGCGAAAGACTCGTTGGTGTTACGGGATAGCACATTACTCACATCATAGACAACGCTTAAAAATCGCATCGTTTAATAATAAAGCATTTCCATTCATAAATATCAAATTTACATAGGTCCCAAGTCATTGTATTTTATACAGGTTTTACAAAGCATTTGAATGTAAATTATTATTTAAGTGCGGGCCATGAATTCTTGTTGTCTTCCCGAGAATTACCTTCAAGTACCTGAGATAAAACATGTTAAAAGAAAAGGTCAGCGAAAACGCCGAGTGAATTCGCAGAGTTTAATAAAACCATCAATATATCATCGGTATATAATTGCTACCGAAAATCATTTTATACAAATCTTTGTAATAGGCCATAAAATAGCCAAAGTAATTTTATACAAATCCTTGTCAAAAATCATAATATAGGCTTTCGCCTTCAAAACTATTATACGAACCAATGTCGTAAAAATATCATACAATACGTTTTATAACGTTGTATAAAGTTAAATAAAAACTGTTATATGAATATGGTTATGTAAAACCAAAACACAAACATAATATCAATAATATGACCCCGTATTGCTAGTCAGGCAATATATCGTAATTCAGTGCGTATAGGAGTATTTCGTTATTTTTGGATTATTATAAGCCGCATGACATTGTTACCTTACTAAAACAAACAACGCGTAGCTAGCCCGAAACTCAATTTGCCCATCTAAATTAGCGTGTCGTCACAATAATCACGCTTGTGTAAATCTTCTTATACATAAATTCGCTTACCAATCAATGTGGCACAACGGGGATTAACCGTCATGGCGCGAACTGGGGTGATCGTCCCCAAATAGTACTATTATATGCATAAGCGTCACCAAATCCCGGTAGTTCACAATTCATGCTAATGGGACTTTCAGTGACATAACCTAACTTTAATAATCCATTTCATTTCATCTATCGGGTCATTTAATCATACATCGGGTCATACAATCATTCGGGTCCAAATCAATAAACAAACAATCGGGACAACTAATGTCCTATTTTATAAAAACTAACATGTTATCTCCCTCGCGGGTTTATAAAACATTTCATAAAAAACGTTTAATAGAGTGCGAGGCTATGAAATCACGTTGATGTGAGAAAGCGGGTTATCGGCAATTCGGATGTACGATACGTGCTTCAATCACGGAAACCTAGACAAATAATACTCGTCTTAGACTCTTGTCCAATGACTTTATAAAAATAACAAATATACATATGATGATTTTGTACATATGATGATGATCAAGTGGGTTTATATATTCTTATTTACTCATTTTAGTGTTTATGTATTGGTAACTTTTTACTAGTTTACTAGTTTTACCTATTTACATGTTTTAGGTCCAATAAGCCTATTACAAGTTCATTAACTTGTATTAATCTATTTTATACTTGTATTATCAGTATTTATACTTTACATCTTGGGCCCAAATAGGTTAAGCCCAATAAGTAATTTTTATAAGTGTTTAACTTATTTAGTTAAATTATTAGTCCAAATATGCTAACTTAGCTCGTTAATGTCCGTATGTCATATAGTTGGGGTTTTTTCGGTTTTTACCTGTATTAGGTACTTATACCTCAGTATATGACTTTTAAAAACTTTACATTAGACGGGTTTGATCGTCTAAGTTTTAATTGGCGAAAAACGTTAATTTTACGATAATAGCCGAAAAGTCGTAAAAATCATGTTTATAGTTTTTATAACTTATAAATCTTATTCAACTACCATTTTTATAAAGTGTCCATTTATTTATCCTTATAAATATTTATATAAATGAAATTTATAAGTTAGTGGGTTTTAATTCATATTTTATACTATATTAGTTTGAGTACTTATATAATACTATTAAACATTAATTCTTCAAAATCTGATTTTTAATTTCATCTTCACCATTTTTATCATATCTTGAGTTCTATAAGGAGATAGAAGCTCATTTTTGGATGACATAAACTTCATATTATTTTCTACAAATAAGTTAGCTATAGCTACTTCTCATTCCATGCCTAACTATCCTTAACAGTCCTTACAAAACAGACTATTCAGATTGGTACACTCATCTTGTTTTGATCATATCTCACTCATTTTGATGATTCCATTGCATGGCCAACTCTCAAATGTGTATGACATCTAACACTTACTGTAAATGGATTCCACCATGCAATTTTATCAGTTATTAACTTGGTTACTTACTGTTTTTATACAGCCAACAATTTAAGCAAGATTTTAGCCTTGTTTCTTATGGTCTTTCATCTCTTTAATCATATTTATCAACACTTGATCCCCACACAATATTTTTATCATCTTATATTCATCATATACATATACAATAAGAAAGAAAATACATGATTACATAATCAAAATAACAAGAGGATGGGAAGAATAATCTTTATACCACCAAGATTGTGTAGGTATTCATCAAGGCTTGGATTTTTGATGGAAGAACTTGTGATAGATCAACACCAATCTTCATGGCCACCAATACTTGTAAACTTCATGTAGAAATCAGCCCTTGAACATCACCAAATCTTCTCCTTGGATGTTAAAATCACCTCCAATCTTTAAGGCTTCAAAGGAGCGTCATCATGTGTATGAATAACACATGATTTTATAGCTAAAATAGATCAAATAAGGGTTGTTGTTGGTGATTTTGGGACGAATTTGAGAGAGAGAGGAGAGTAGTTTGCATGTGATGAAAGTGAGTAAATGGTTTGGTTGTAAATGGTTTTGTGGTTTGAAGTTGATGTAGCTTACTTGTTAAGCTTCAAGTAACAAGTGTACCACTTGTTGTTCACAACTTGACACCTAACGGTGTTGTGGTGGCATGGTTAGCCATCCCTTTTGAGTGGGGTGGGACAAAACTTGTTTTATCTCATCCCACTAATTTATGTGTATTCCTCGATTCTAGTTTCCTCGATTTGCGTGCCCTCGGGTCGTTTTACGAAAAACGTTTTTATAAATTATGAATCAACGTCACAAAACGAATCTAATAAAAATTGTCTCATCAAAAACGGAATTCGAAAACGTAAATACGTAATCCTAAGGTTTCCGGTTTAGTCGTAAAGGACGTTAAATTATTCACGTAAGTCCTAATCTCTTCTTGTAAATTTGTGAGTTTATGAACTAACTCAAATATAAAATCCTAAAATAATATTCACGGATAAATTTATTTTCTGAAATGTCGGACTGTCTCCAAAAACGGTGTATGTAAACGTAAGCACGTAACGTAGAATCCTCCGGTTTAGACGTAGTCGATGCTACTTCAAGACGTAAATCCAAATTTCTTCCCAAAAATAAGTGAGTTCATAATATAACATTAAAATAATGTTTTTAAATAACACTTGAGAATAAAATATCAACCATAAATTGACGGATTGTCACAGCTACTCCCAAGAAGCAAACTATGCCATCAACAGATGATCAAGCCTCCCAAGAGCCTTAGAGGCTTCAAGATCAAGAAAAGAATGCTACATCTGCTAATAAGCATTCAGGAGAAGAATATTTTGAGTCACAGCACTCAGTAGTACATACTACACCTAGCGGTACTTCATCTGCAAGTATTGCTAAGTCAAAATCTGCAAAGTCTCTTGATTCATTAGAAGATATTTTACAAGCTATGAACGATGAAGACGTGTATGCTTGTCCAGCTGAAGGAATCCTCTCCAAAGCTTCCTATGATGAGCAGGTTGCAGTAACTAATTTCAACAATTTGGAAACTGAAATTTCAGTCAGTTCTATTCCCACTTATAGAGTCAACAACAACCATCCTACTACACAGATCATTGGAAATCCCAAGTCTGCTCTACTAACCAGAAGACAACTTCAAATCAATACTGAAACTCATGCACTTGTGAGTTATGTCAAACAACAGCAGAGAACTAATCATAAGGATACTCAGCATTTTTTGTTTGCCTGTTTCTTATCACAAGTAGATGCCAAAAACATTTCTCAGGCTCTTGATGAAGAAAGTTCGGTAGATGCCATGCAAGAAGAATTAACACAATTTGAGCTACAGAAGGTTTGGATTCTTATGGATCTTCCCTCAGGTAAGAGTGTAATTGGTACTAGATGGGTTTTCAGGAACAAGAAGGATGAGAGAGGAGTTGTTGTGAGAAACAAGGCAAGGCTTGTTGCTCAAGGCTATAAACCGGAATAAGGGATAGACTATGATAAGGTTTTTGCACCAATGGCAAGGATAGAAGCCATTAGGTTATTTTTTGCCTTTGCATCATATATGGGTTTTATAGTCTATCAGATGGATGTGAAAAGTGCCTTTCTTTATGGTACTATTTCAGAAGAGGTATATGTCTCACAACCTCCAGGTTTTGTAGATCCTAAATTCCCCAACAGAGTCTACAAGGTTATCAAAGCACTTTATGGTCTGCATCAAGCTCCAAGGGCTTGGTATGCAACTTTATCCAATTTTCTGTTAGAGCATGGATATAGGAGAGGGACTATTGACAAAACTCTGTTCATCAAGAAAAACACTAAGGATATTATTCTAGTTCAAGTCTATGTTGATGACATTATTTATGGTTCTACCAAGCATGGTGTGAAGAGTTTGAGGCTTTGATGAAAGGAAGATTTCAGATGAGTTCTATGGGAGAACTAACTTTCTTTTTGGGACTGCAAGTCAAACAAAGGAAAGATGGAATATTTATCAGCCAAGATAAGTATGTTGCTAAAATCTTGAAGAAATTTTCATGTATGGATACAAGGAGTACAAGCACACCTTTTGAGGCTAAGAAGTCTTTATCAAAAGATGAACATGGTGAAAATGTTGATATTCATCTATATAGATCAATGATTGGTTCATTGATGTATCTTACCGCTTCAAGCCAAGATATTATGTTTGTTGTGTGTGCCTGCTCAAGGTTCCAAGTCAATCCAAAGGTGTCACATCTACATGCCGTGAAGAAGATTTTTAAGTATCTTAAAAGTCAACCCAATTTAGGATTATGGTATCCTAGAGATTCCACCTTTGAATTGGAAGTTTACTTAGATAGTGATTATGCTGGAGCTAATCATGACAGGAAATCCACAACAGGAGGTTGTCAATTCCTAGGCAGAAGGCTAATATCATGGTAGTGTAAGAAGCAAACCATTGTTGCTACTTCTACAACTGAAGCTGAATATGTAGCTGCTGCTCATTGCTGTGGACAAGTACTTTGGATTCAAAATCAATTGTTAGATTATGGGTTTAACTTCATGAACACCAAGATTTACATTGATAATGAAAGTACTATATGTGTTGTCAAGAATCTAGTATTTCACTCCAAGACCAAGCATATTGAAATAAGACATCACTTAATAAGAGATGCCTTTGACAAGAAGCTTATTTAAGTCTTGAAGATTCATACAGACAACAATGTAGCTGATTTCTTAACCTAGGCATTTGATGCAAAGAGATTTGAATTCTTGTTGACACATATTGGTATGCTCAACCAATAGACTGGTACATATGTTGAGGGGAGGTAACAGCTGTACAATTTTTTATACTTATTTTTATTGTATAGTCTATGTTTTGTGTTTTTGTTATGATTGCAGGTTGATAGAAAAATGTTATTGCAATAATGACTAAAAACGTTACTTGCATTTTTCGGTCTTGCTTAGTTTTGATTACGACAATATGTAAAAACAAGCATTTACGAAAACAACGAAAAACGAATTCTTGAGTTCAAGTATTTTTCATTTTACCCATTTTCACTTAAGGTATGGATAAACAAGTACTAACCTTAATCAAGTGATCAAGTGATTTAATCTTTTCTATAAACTCAATTTTTATTAAAAGTGACAAGTTTTTATTAAACTTTATTTTTAAGAAAATGTTTTAATAAATTAATTATTTGAAATTTGAAAATGGCATATTCTTATACTGTTAAGAATATCCTTTCAAGATATTTTTATACCCAGATAAGACCTCCACCACTAAAAGACAAAAAGGAGCGGAGTCTAGTCCGACGGTACCTTAGCGCCTAGGCGGTACCTTATCGATAAGGTACCGCGGGCTGTGATAAGGTACCGCGGGCAGAACTAGCCGTTGGCTCCTTTGTCCTTTAAATAGTTACCCATTCTCAGCTTTTCACCTCACCTCTTTTGCACATTCATTTCCAGATTCAAACCCCTTCTTTAATCACTCAAATCTTTGATCATTTGTTTTATTATTACTTGTTTAAGAAGTGAATCTTGTTCTTCCATCTCTTCCTCTCCAAGTGCAAAGAGAAGAACACTATCCTAGTGAAGTGTTGAGTCCACCACCAAAGATCCATTGAAGATCAATTTTTATATATTTGTAGTTGTGTCATAGTTGTGAAGATCCAAGTAGTTGTCTCAATTTGGAAGTTGTGTATGTAGTAAGTATAGTTGTGTAGATTGGTCCTAGCTACGATTAGGGCTCGACTTTTAGCTTAGAGTCGGAAATTGGTTAAGCGACGTGTACGGTTTTCTCCAGCATAAGGAGCTTGTTGTGTAGTGAACTCTCGAGTAAGGAGTACTCGAGGAGTGGAGTAGGAACGAGGAGTGAGCTTCGTTGCCGAACCACTATAAATCCTTGGTGTTCGGTTTGATCTTTCTTTACCCTTAACTCTTTACATTCCTTATTAATTTTTGCATATACATGTGTTAATATTAGATTAGCTACACTATCATTCTTTATTCTTTGTGGATATATTTTTGTTAGTATTAGTTTAGCTACACTATCATTCTTTATTCTTTGTGGATATATTTTTGTTAGTATCAGTTTAGCTACACTATCATTGTTCATATTTGTGCATAAGAAGATTTCACATATTTCCTCAAGCCTAAGTTTTTGAAAAAGGATTTTTGGAAACCATATTTTAACAAGTAAATTTTAAGAAACTATTCAACCCCCCTTATAGTTTCTACAATTGGTATCAGAGCGGGTTGCTCAAGAATTTTTAAAGTATATTGTATTTTAAAACTTCAATCGATCTATGGATTCCAACAAGTACCTAGAAGGGCAATCTATGCAAAGACCACCACTTTTTGAAACCGATAGTTTTATTTATTGGGAAAATAGATTTGAAACTTATGTGAAATCAAAAGATTTAGATCTTTGGCATGTTATTACCAATGGTGATTTTTTACCCTTTCAATTTAATGAAGTTTCTAAAACAAAAGAATTAGTCACTTTTGACAAAGCTAATGATGATACTAAAAAGAAACTTTCAAAAAATAATGAGGCTAAAATGGTGATTTATAATGCTTTGCCTAAGAAAGAGTATGAAAGAATTTTTATGTGTGAAACCGCTAAAGATATTTGGAACACTCTTTTAGTAACCCACCAAGGTAATAGCCAAGTCAAAGAAAGTAAAATCGATCTTCTTGTCCAACAATATGAACAATTTGTCATCTTAGAAGATGAAACTATTGATAGTGCATTTGCTAGGTTTAACACCATTATTACTAGTCTAAAAGCACTTGATGAAGGTTTTTCTAGCAAGAACAATGTTAGGAAGTTTCTAAGGGCCTTACATCCAAAGTGGAGAGCAAAAGTCACGGCTATTGACGAGTCGAAAGATCTCTCAACTTTGTCACTCGATGAACTCATAGGAAACTTGAAGGTTCATGAGATGATAATTTTGAAGGACTCGGAATTAGTAAAAACCAAGAGTGAAAGGAAATCTCTTGCACTTAAAGCCAAGAAGGCACAAAGTGACCATGATAGTTCCTCGGAGAGTGATGACGAGGAGTATGCATTGGCGGTGAGAGATTTCAAGAAGTTCTTCAAGAGACGAGGTCAACACGTTAGGCAACCAAACTATGACAAGAAACCATTGTCAAAGAATCCGTTTGTCAAGAACGAAAAAGGTGATAGGAGTTGCTTTAGATGTGGTGATCGAAATCACTTCATTGGTGATTGTCCAAAGCCCGCTCGTGATAAGAACCACACGGCATTCGTTAGTGGCGCTTGGAGCGATAGCGGTGAAGATGATGATGACAACCCCAAAGAGGAGAAATGTCTTATGGCTCACACTTCTAAAGAGGTACATTCCGAAACCGAATATTATAGCAATGATAGTTCCACTTTAGATGATATTGAATTTGAAGGCTTACACAAACTTAGTCTTAAATTCATAGAAAAGAATAAAACCTTAAAATCAACCAAAACTAAGCTTGAAAATGAGATCAATGAACTTAGGGAGAAATTGGCTAAACTTGAGAAAAACAAAGTGGTTGATTTAGGTTGCTTAAGTTGTGAGAAACTTAGATTAGAGAATGATGATCTCAAGAGCACCTCCATTAAATTGGAAAAGTTCATGAAAGGTACTAGTGCTCTTGATGATATGTTAAACAAACAAGTTCATTCTAAGGAAAAACTTGGTCTAGGTTTTAACTCAAATGAAGCCTCAACTAGTGAACCAAAACAAGTCAGTTTTTCACAGAAAACACTTTATGGACGCGGTTCCACATTGTATGGCGCGGTTCCTTATCGCTATGGAACCGCGGCCATAGATAAGGTACCGCGGCCAGAAGTTGATTTTTGTGAAAATTCTGAACTTTCTGAAAAATCTGAGTTAAATGAAAAACCAAAGCATCTTACTGTTAATAAGGTTCAATTACCCATACTTGACGACAATGCTATTAGTAAGTTCTATAAGCCGTTAAGTAAACCTCTCATGGGAAATAGAAGTTTATCTAGATCATCTTCTACTCCACCTAGAGTACGGAATGAGTCTAAGCCTAGAAGTAGAACGACAACGCCTACAAGGGATAATCAAAACAACTCACGAACTAGAAGTAAAACTCCAACACCTAGAAAGAATGATAATAACTCTAAACCTAGATCAAACACACCTAAGAGAAGTAATAAACAACAAAATGGTTACATGAACTACTACCCTCCTCCATTTTGTTCTCCATGGGCAATCCCCACCTCATTCATGCATCCCAACCAAATGCAAGGGATGTTTGGAACTAACAATTTTGGACCCATGAGATATTGGGGACCAAATGTTTGATCTTGTGTATTGTTACCTAGATATGCTTGGGAATTGATTTGGAGCCCGATGAGTAGATTAAGGATAGTGGATGTTCTAAACACATGACGGGTAATAGAAGTTTGTTCTCGCATTACAAAGCATATGATGGAGGTAACGTCACATTTGCTAGTAGTCTACATGGTAATATCATTGGCAAAGGTACGGTTTCTCTTGACTCCATGACCATTGAAAATGTTGAGCACGTAGATAACTTAGGTTTTAACCTTTTAAGTATAGGTCAAATTTGTGATAATAAGTGTAAGGTCATCTTTTCGGAACATGACAGTGAAATCGTAAAAGATGGAAAAGTCATTGGAAAAGGTGTTAGAAAGCATGGGCTTTATGTCATGAAGGTTAATAAGAAGTCAAAAGACAACATATGTCTTGCGACTATAGATGATAGTTCTACCCTTTGGCATAGGAGATTAGGTCACGCTAATATGCGTTTAATTCAATCTTTAGTCTCTAAGGAGTTGGTAAGACACCTCCCCAAGATTAAGTTTGATAGTCACTTTTGTGATGCTTGCAAAGTTGGAAAGCAAGTTCACTCAAGTCACAAAGCCAAGAATTTGGTTTCGACCTCTCGGTGCTTAGAGCTCCTACATATGGATCTCTTTGGACCTTCCGCCATACGGAGTTATGGAGGTAACCTTTATACCCTAGTTATAGTTGACGACTATTCTAGATTCACTTGGACTAGATTTTTGGCATCTAAGAATGAAGCTTTCGATCATTTCGAAATCTTTAGTCGAAGAATTCAAAATCAACTAGGATGTTCAATTGTTTCTATTAGGACGGATCATGGTAGGGAATTTGATAATGAGGTGCAATTTGGTGCCTTTTGTGAAGCTCATGGTATTACCCATAACTTCTCGGCTCCTCGCACTCCACAATCAAATGGGGTAGTTGAAAGGAAGAATAGGACTCTCCAAGAGATGAGTAGGACGATGTTAAACGAGTAATCTTTGCCTCAAAAGTTTTTGTGCAGCACCGTAGATACATCGACTTATATTCTCAACCGAATTCTTATTCGACCTTTCCTAGGAAAGACCCCCTATGAGATAATTAGAGGTAAGAAACCCTCATTAGAATACTTTAGGGTGTTTGGAAGCAAGTGATTTATCCTCATCACCAAAGACTACCTTACCAAGTTTGACCCAAAGTCTTACGAAGGTATCCTTCTAGGTTATTCCCAAACTAGTAAGGCCTACATAGTCCTAAATAGAACCTCAGGGGTTATTGAAGAATCACTCAACGTAACCTTTGATGAAACCCCTCCTTCACCCAAGACACCACCATTGGTTGATGATGACTTGGATGAATTAGAAGTAGTTAAAGCCAAAGAGGTTAGAAAAATAGGAGTTGACGACCTTAGTGTTGAAAAGGAAGTAAACATTAAGGAGTCTAGGGATCATACTCTCAATAATGTCATTGGTGACTTAAATCAAAGGACCCTAAGATCTCAAGTCCAAAACCAAAGCAACTTCTTTTGTTTTGTCTCCTTGATTGAACCAAAGAATGTTAAGGAAGCTTTGACGGATGAGAGTTGGGTCATTGCGATGCAAGAAGAATTGAATCAATTCGTTGCCAATGATGTTTGGGAACTTGTTCCTCCACCTAGAAGTTCTACCATTATAGGAACCAAATGGGTATTTAGGAATAAGCTAGATGAGAATGGTGTTGTGTCTCGTAACAAGGCTAGACTTGTAGCTCAAGGCTATAATCAACAAGAAGGGATTGATTATGACGAGACATATGCACCGGTAGCTAGATTAGAATCAATTAGAATCCTTTTAGCCTACGCTCGTGCCTTAGATATTAAGCTTCAACAAATGGATGTAAAGAGTGCATTTCTTAACGGTTTGATCAATGAGGAGGTATATGTGGCTCAACCTCCCGGCTTCATTGATTTTGAGAAACCGGACCATGTTTACAAGCTTAAGAAAGCACTTTATGGACTCAAACAAGCACCCAAAGCTTGGTATGATAGACTTAAAGCGTTTCTTGTTAAACATGAGTATACCATGGGAATGGTAGACAATACACTCTTTACAAAGAAGAAAGGTTCTCACCTCATAATCGTACAAATATATGTTGATGACATTATATTTGGCTCAACTTGTCAAGAATTGTGTGATGACTTTGCCAAAATCATGCATGATGAGTTTGAAATGAGTATGCTGGGAGAACTTAACTTCTTTTTAGGACTCCAAATTAAACAAATGGACGATGGTATTTTCTTTAGTCAATCTAAGTACGCTAAAGAAATGCTAAAGAAATTTGGATTAGAAGAATCTAGACCAATGAAGACCCCTATGGCCTCGGATACTAAACTCACCGTAGATGATGATTGTGAGTCGGTAGACAACAGCAAATGTAGAGGTATGATTGGTAGTTTGTTGTACCTAACGGCAAGTCGACCGGATATCATGTTTAATGTTTGCCTATGTGCTCGCTTCCAAGAGGATCCTAAAACCTCTCACCTTGAAGCGGTTAAGCGTATCTTCCGATACATTAAAGGCACTATACATTTAGGATTATGGTATCCTAAAGAGACCGGCGTAGAAACCATTGTCTACGCGGACTCAGATCATGCGGGAGACTATATGGACCGGAAAAGCACTAGTGGAGTTTGTACCTTCATGGGTTGTTGTTTAACTTCTTGGTTCTCCAAGAAACAAACCGCTCTTGCAATATCCACGACGGAAGCCGAGTATGTGAGTGCCGGAAAAGCATGCCAACAAGCTCTATGGATGAAGCAAGCGCTTGTTGATTACGGGATTTCTCTTGATGATGTTCCCATCATGTGCGATAATAAAGGCGCTATAGACCTAAGCAAGAATCCCGTGCAACATTCGCGAACCAAACACATAGAAATTAGACACCATTTCCTTAGGGATAATGTTCAAAAGGGGAACATTACTATTGAAAAGGTGCCCTCCGAGGACAACTTAGCCGATATCTTCACTAAGCCACTTAAGAGGGAACCTTTTTTTTACTTGCGTCTAGGTCTAGGATTAATGGAACATCTTCCTTAATTTCCTTTCTTCTTGTGCATTTTCTATTACCACTTTGAGTCCTTGAGTCTTTTAAACTCCTTTTGAAAAATCTTCTCATCTCCTTTTCAAAACTCTCAAAGTCTCTTTCGAAAATGGTTGAGAAATTCGTTTGACATTGTTAATTCAATCTAAAAACGATTTTTCATAGATTCTCGCTATTAATATAGAGCTTACATAATTCATACGTATGATTCTCTCAAACATAGCAAGAACAAGATTGAATCATGGAGGATCATTGTGTCATGACTAAAGGTCTTGTCTTACACATCTCCTACATTGATTTTTTAATCCATGTATTTTGGTCAAATCTCTATTTGGTAAGTTTGCATATGTTTTCTTTGTCTATCTTTGCTTTTAAGCATATCCCTATGATAAGTTAGACTAGAAAAATAAGATTTGCTAAAAATCTTCCTCCAAACACCAAACCCTGCTTCTGCAGGCGGTTCCTTATGTGAACCGTGGTACCTTATTGATAAGGTACCGCCACCCTAGATAAGGAACCGCCTACAGTGGGCCTCCTTTTCAGGTTTTTGTCTGAAACTCCAGATTTGCTCCAACCTTTTTGAGAATCTTTGTTTCAAACCCTTTGACCACCCCAAAAATACCCTAAGCCTTCCCTATTTATACCATAAGCATTTTGCATTACTTCACATCCAAAATGTCTTATTCTCCCAATGAAAGCCTTGAATCTCCTCCATTTTCTCCAATTGCTTTCAATCCAAACCCACCCAAAAACACTCTTAATCACATTTCTCCTACCAATAATTTTAATTGTGGAACTTCTTTTCTTCCACCACCACCCTTTAGTGTTCTTCCTCCTTCTCATGATAATGTCATGCACCATGGAACATATTGTCATTGTTGTCAATATCAACATCTTGCTATGGCACACATCTATGAGGAGTTGAGCTACATCAAGAGTCTGTTAATCAAGCCTCCTCTTCACTTTGATTATGAGATCTCCAACAAGCCACTACCACCACCCTCCGCTATTACCTTGTCTTTCATATAAGCATTGATTGCTTATCCTCAAGACACCAAATTCAAGAAAATCTTAGAATTCTAGAATAACTAGGATTATATTTATGCTTTTGGCTTGTTTCTTTTTCCATACTTCTTTTTATGATGTTTCTTTAGTAACCTATCTTGGATCTTCGTCTTTGTGTTTTCTTCTCTTTTTCTTTTTTTTGTGATCTATTGCTATATATTGTTGGTTGTTTCTTTTGTTCAACTAACCCTTCTATGTAGCTTGTCACCATATCTCGATTCCTCGGTGCCCCAAGCTAGGGGGAGTAAGCACCAAGGGGGAGTCTTTGCAAAGTCCGTTTCTTCAACACCAGATTACGCAACCTTTTTGCTTCGACAAAGGGGGAGAAATGAATAAACTCGTCTTAGAAAATCTTGTTTTTGTGTGATTGAGTTTATGTATTGTCGAAATCAAAAAGGGGGAGATTGTTAATGCAATAATGACTAAAAACGTTACTTGCATTTTTTGGTCTTGCTTAGTTTTGATTACGACAATATGTAAAAACAAGCATTTACGAAAACAACGAAAAACGAATTCTTAAGTTTAAGTATTTTTCATTTTACCCATTTTCACTTAAGGTATGGATAAACAAGTACTAACCTTAATCAAGTGATCAAGTGATTTAATCTTTTCTTAAAACTCACTTTTTATTAAAAGTGACAAGTTTTTATTAAACTTTATTTTTAAGAAAATGTTTTATTAAATTAATTATTTGAAATTTGAAAATGGCATATTCTTATACTGTTAAGAATATCCTTTCAGGATTTTTATACCCAGATAAGACCTCCACCACTAAAAGACAAAAAGGAGCGGAGTCTAGTCCGGCGGTACCTTAGCGCCTAGGCGGTACCTTATCGATAAGGTACCGCGGGCTGTGATAAGGTACCGCTGGCAGAACTAGTCGTTGGCTCCTTTGTCCTTTAAATAGTTGGCCATTCTCAGCTTTTCACCTCACCTCTTTTGCACATTCATTTCCAGATTCAAACCCCTTCTTTAATCACTCAAATCTTTGATCATTTGTTTGATTATTACTTGTTTAAGAAGTGAATCTTGTTCTTCCATCTCTTCCTCTCCAAGTGCAAAGAGAAGAACACTATCCTAGTGAAGTGTTGAGTCCACCACCAAAGATACATTGAAGATCAATTTTTATATATTTGTAGTTGTGTCATAGTTGTGAAGATCCAAGTAGTTGTGTCTATTTGGAAGTTGTGTATGTACTAAGTATGGTTGTGTAGATTGGTCCTAGCTACGATTAGGGCTCGACTTTTAGCTTAGAGTCGGAAATTGGTTAAGCGACGTGAACGGTTTTCTCCACCATAAGGAGCTTGTTGTGTAGTGAACTCTCGAGTAAGGAGTACTCGAGGAGTGGAGTAGGAACGAGGAGTGAGCTTCGTTGCCGAACCACTATAAATCCTTGGTGTTCAGTTTGATCTTTCTTTACCCTTAACTCTTTACATTCCTTATTAATTTTTGCATATACATGTGTTAATATTAGATTAGCTACACTATCATTCTTTATTCTTTGTGGATATATTTTTGCTAGTGTTAGTTTAGCTACACTATCATTCTTTATTCTTTGTGGATATATTTTTGTTAGTATTAGTTTAGCTACACTACATTGTTCATATTTGTGCATAAGAAGATTTCACATATTTCCTCAAGCCTAAGTTTTTGAAAAAGGATTTTTGGAAACCATATTTTAACAAGTAAATTTTAAGAAACTATTCAACCCCCCCTTATAGTTTCTACAAAAAAAGATAAAAGAAGTTATAATAATAGTGGAATGCATGAACTGGTCAAAATTGTGAGGTACCGTTATAACTCTAAGTACCGCTAACACAAGTTCAAGTACCGAGTATGTTCCATGTACCGCTACATGTCCGTTGTACCGTTAAGGGTCTCTTTTGTAAATTTGGCGGTTTCTTCACGCTTGGGTTTGTTATTTACTTTTATTTTTATCTCTTGATTCTATAACCTTCTCTCTAATTTTTCGTTCATAAAAAATACTAATGGCTGCTTTACAAGTGATCTCTAAGCATATTCTTGTTGTGAATCTTCCTCTGAATGATGACTCTCTTGGATTCCATGAGATTCTTGGTTTCTTATCTCGAAGTCATGTTCGTTTGGCACTCACTGTAAGTCCCATTGTCTCTGTTCCTATTGTTGAACAATTTTGGAACACTGCCGTGTTAGGTACTCGGTTTGATCAACCTTGCATTAAGGCTAGGGTAAATCATAGAAATATATATGTAACTGAGGTACTGCTAAGGGCAAGTTTTAGATTAAATGATGAAAATGGACTTATTATGCTTAATAATACAGAGATACATGATGGCCTTGCAGCCATGGGCTATGAGTGTGGTAGGGAAAGTCTAACTTTCTTTAAAGCTTTATTTTCACCTCAATGGAAATTGCTTTTTCATGCCATTATTTAGTGTTTAAGCTCTAAAAGGACATCTTTTGATCAAATTCCTGCTGCATTGGCATCAGCTGGTATTTGTCTAGCAAATAACAAGGTTTTTAATTTTTCAAGATTAATTTTTGAAGGCATGACTAGGAATTTGGAAGGAACTAAGAAGTTTTTTATGCATCCTAGATTCATTCAGACTTTAGTTAGTGACCAAATCCCTAACCTACCAGAGTTAACTGATATATGGGATGTTCCTACATTCACAAAGAGAACTTTCTCTTTCTTGACCAAACAAGGCAATGCCTTTACAGGAATAGTTACACCATTGTTTGCTCATATGTTAGCCCAACCTGTCAACCAAGAAGGTGAGGAACCTAGCAATGCTAGTTCTTCTTAGCAAACTCCTTCTCACCGGAGTTCCCATTCCTTAGAAGATTCACAATCTTTCTTCTCACAATATTGGTACTCCACCAAATACCGATGAGATGATTCATACACCTGCTGCTTCTATTGCTGCTAGTGGTTCACCACCAGCACAAGCACCAGTGGTGGATGTTGCAAATTTAACTGCTTTGTGTACTAGTTTGTCCCAACAGGTACAGGTGTTGCAAAAAGAAAAACTTTTTCAAGACAAGAAAATTGCTGAATTGGAAGCTAGCCTAATCAAGTTGAGGAACAAAGTATCACCTTGGATGAGGCAACATAGATCTATTCAGAAGGCTGCACTTAAAAAGTAAAGATTCAGAAACCACAAGAAAAGGCAACTGAACACAACCAAACAGGGGAGGAATTATGAAGAACAACCACCTTCTTTTGATAATCAGACAAGGATCTCTGGAAATGACATCAATTTTAAGCTGGATGAAGATGTCATTAGGACTTATGAAGATGGAACTAGTTTAGAGACTGGTGTAGATGAACCTACAAACATGGAGTTTCAACAAGAAGAACCACAGCCTACTCACGAGGAGCCACAAGTTGAAGAAATGATGGTAACTCAGCCAGCACCAACACCTCAATAACCACTTCAAGTGAATTGGAGTACTTTCTATGAGAAGTTGGACGAAATAAATGTTCAATTTCCTGTATCTTCAACTCCAACACCACAATGACAAATTTGATTTCACAAGAAACAGTCTTTGCAAGTACTGTCCAGATCAAGAATGACCATTGGATTAGACAAGACTAAAGAGGTGCAAGTTGAAAAGATAGCTTCAGTAGAAGAAAGGGTATATGGAGATACACAAGTGATTGAAGAAAAAAATGTGTCTAATACTGGTGAAGTCAACATTGTTGAAGATCAAAGTACTGCTAAGCCAACTAAGCCGACTGCAAGTACTATTGACATTGTTGAAGACCCAAGTACTGCTAAGACAACTAAGCCGATTGCAAGTACCGCTGGTGATCATCATTCAATAGAAAGTAAAACTCCTTTTGGAGAGGATGAGACTTTAGCCCAAATACTGCTTGACTTAAGAGAGAAGAATTCAGATGAGAAAGCAAAACAAGTAGAGGCAGAGAAGAAGACACAATAAGAAGTTCTTCCCAAAAAGGATCAAACTAAAGGTAAGAAAGTTCAAGCTTCACACCCTACTAAAGGTATAGTTATTCAACAGCAAGCTGATGAGGAAAGACCTTCCAAGCTGAAGAAGAAGCTACATAAGATTAATCCCAAGGATAAGGGGAAGAAGCAAATACTATCAAAATTTGAAAATGAAAGTGATTCAGATGAAGATATTAGCAAAGTCATGTATAGATTTAATCAAATAGACCATGATGAGGAATATGCTCTTAGGATGCAAGCTCAGATTCATGAAGAAGACTTGCAAGAAGAACTTGAAGCTAAGCAGCATTTGCTAGAAGCTAAGAGAGTACAACAAGAATGAAATATACAAGAGTATGATAGGATTCAAGCTGAATTACATGGAAGTAAGCTTCTTGTAGACTCATTGATAGCTGAAAAAAGAGATTCTTATGATGAAGAAGAGAAATCAAAACTGATTGATGATTTGGTAAGGGAGCAACAAAATTCTTTGCTGAAAAGAGAAGAAGAGAAAAGATTAAGCCTCCAACTACCATGCAGATTAGGAATCAAATGATGAACTTTCTAAAGAAAGTTAAGGGTTTCACTCATATTCAGCTGGTCAAGAAGAAGTTTGAAGAAATCAGGACTTTGTATGAACAACAAAAGAGAACTGAACTGAATTTTGTTGAGATTGGATCTGAAGCAGATAGAATGGCTGTTGAAAAACATAGAAGACATCTGCAACAACAAAGGAAATTTGGAAGTACTCTTAGAATTGAGCCAAGTACTATTGAACCTACAAATACATCTCCAACTATCAAGACCACTTATGTGAGGAAGAATATAAAGGAGAAGGTAAGTTCAAAGGAGGAAGAGACTGCTCAAAGAATGAATGAGGGAGATAAAGATCAAGATGTTGCTCAGACTGAAAATGTACAAGCAGTACATACACAGTCAACAGTACATACTGAAGAAATGGTACATACAAACTTGGAAGAGGGTTCAACATAATTTAAAGGAACCTCCAAGGGTGTTAAAGGGAAAAGATAAACAAAGAGGAAGTAGAAAGCCAAGAGGGCTAAGTCAACAGCAGAAGATAGTGATGATGATGAGAGCTTGAAAAAGTACTTGAAGATAGTAAAATTTGAAGATCAATGTATTGATATAGAGATTTTTGGAAAGAGATAATATATTGCTAGATGGATATACTCTATAGATCAAGGACTGGAAGCTCATGGAACTGAAAGAACTGATGGCACAACAAGAATATTCAGACTTTTGGAAGATATTCTTCACATTCTTGACAGACAAGATATCAGGATCGTTTCAGGTTAGTTCAAGAAGCCAGTTCAGGTAAAACTAAAGTATCAATATTATATATGGAATTGCTCTTCATGTATGAACCACACAACTGTGATCAAGAAATGTTGAAGGAATTAGAGAATCAGGTTCCTAGTTACTGGAGATATTATAGGTCATGTGGATTGCATATTTTGGATATAGATGATGTTACCTACTATATGCTACAAGAGAAGAGTTATCCTTTCAAAAGAAGATTGTTGGAAAGAAAGTTGGAACAACAATTGGAAGTTACAGAAGAATCTGTTGATGCTTTGGAGTTGATCAGAATGGATAAACAACAAATCACAGATTTGAAAGATGAGGAAGAAGTTGAGAAAGAGCCTTAAGTGTTTGACTTTCAGTCACACTTCACAAATGGTTCTCAGTTCACCATGTCTAACACACATAAGAACTGGCTAGTCCATAAGCAAATAGTTTGTGGTAAAGACTTCTCAAATCCGTTGAAAGCTGGTAGTTTGCTAAAAACTATATGGTTTTGACTCGCCTTGTTTCGAGACAAAGAGTTGGCTAGTCCTAGACAAACGATACTAGGTAAAGACTTCATCAAATCCGTTGATGGTTGATAATTTACCAAAAATTGTAGGGTTATCAGTACACATTATTCTTCATGAATAAAGTATTGGCTATTCCAGACTGTACGGCTAACTGGTAAAGAATATATCAAATCCGTTGATAGCTGGTGATTTGCTAAAAATCATGAAGCCAATACATATTGGTTTTTGTTGTAACACCCCCAAATTTACACAATTCAATACAGCGGAAGACTCGTTGGTGTTACGGGATAGCACATTACTCACATAATAGACAACACATAAAAATCGCGTCGTTTAATAATAAAGCATTTCCATTCATAAATATCAAATTTTCATAGGTCCCAAGTCATAGTATTTCATACAAGTTTTACAAAGCATTTGAATGGAAATTATTATTTAAGTGCGGGCCATGAATTCTTGTTGTCTTCCCGAGAATTACCTTCAAGTACCTGAGATAAAACATGTTAAAAGAAAAGGTCAGCGATAACGCCGAGTGAATTCATAGAGTTTGATAAAACCATTAATATATCATCGGTATATAATTATTACCGAAAATCATTTTGTACAAATATTTGTAATAGGCCATAAAATAGCCAGAGTCATTTTATAGAAATCCTTATCAAAAATCATAATATAGGCGTTTGCCTTCAAAATCATTATACGAACCATTGTCGTAAAAACATCGTAGAATACGTTTTATAACGTTGTATAGAGTTAAATAAAAACCGTTATATGAATATGGTTATGTAAAACCAAAACACGAACATAATATCAATAATAAGACCCCGTATTGCTAGTCAGGCAATATATCATAATTCAGTGCGGATAGCAGTAGTTCGTTATTTGGATTATTATAAGCCGCATGACATTGTTACCTTACTACAACAAACAACGGGTAGCTATCCTGAAACTCAATTTTCCCATCTAAGTTAGCGTGTCGTCACAAAAATCACGCTATAGAAATCTTCTCATACATAAATTCGCTTACCAATCAATGTGGCACGACGGGGATCAACCGTCAAGGCGCGAACTGGGGTGATCGTCCCCAAATAGTACTATTATATGCATAAGCGTCTACCAAATCCCGGTAGTTCACAATTCATGCTAATGGGACTTTTAGTGACATAACCTAACTTTAATAATCCATTTCATTTCATTTATCGGGTCGTATATTCATTCATCGGGTCATACAATCATTCGGGTCCAAATAAATAAACAAACAATCGGGACAAATGGTGTCCTACTTTATCAAAACTAACATGTTATCTCCCTCGCGGGTTTATAAAACATTTCATAAAAATATTAAAAAGAGTGCGAGGCTATGAACTCACGTTGATTGTGGGAAAGCGGGTTATCGGCAATTCGGATGTACGGTACGTGCTTCAATCACGGAAACCTAGACAAATAATACTCGTCTTAGACTTTTGTCCAATGACTTTATAAAAATAACAATTATGTATACATATGATAATTTTATATATATGATGATGATCAAGTGGGTTTATACATTCTCATTTACTCATTTTAGTGTTATTTTGATAGGTGTGTAAACACCCCTCCTTTTTACCACTTAATTACAATAATAACCGAGCCAAAACGTGAATTTTATGTCATTTATGTCAGAATTATGCGTGGTTTGTGTTTTTGTTGTGATTTAGGACGAAAAGGTGAAAAATGGTGAAAACACGGGCATTCACGGGCTTTTATCGAAGAAAAAGACGAAAGACGAAGTCAAGAAGTCAAGAGTGCAAAAAGAACGGAAGTCCAAGACCAATTCTGAAGATTTATCGAAGAAAAAGTCAAAAGACGGAAGTTTACTTAAAGCCGAAGAACTCAAGTCTTATTTATTGAAGAATTAAAAGACAAGTTCAAAGAAATCCCGAGACAAAGTCATTAAAGTCCAAGATTTAAGAAGATTAAAAGGCTTAAGGACTTAAGTGTGCAATTAAAGAAAAATGAAAGAGGGGAGGAAGCTTCCTAAGCACTCCCTAATCCTCCCCTATATATAGATTAGGATTTCATTTCATTAGTTTTTTGTTGGCTAGTTTGACAAACCATGCTCTTCCATTTTAATTACTTGCACATTTAAATACATGTCATTTACTTTATTGTCAAATTTTGTAAAACTCGCATGCTTTTACCATGCATAGTACCCTTAGGATCGTACGTACTAGATTAAAACTTTCCTAATATAGCATGATTACGATTACGTGTTAGGATTTTACGTATTACGTACGTGTTAGAACACGATAAGTATTTTACTGTGCACGATCACGTAATAATTAGTTGACGATAATTAATCACGAACATGCGATCATGAAATCATGAACGTAATTAAAACACGAACTATTATTAATTACGTATATATATTTATTACGAGCGTAATTAAATATATTAGATCACGGTATTTACGTAACGAGAACATTTAAAACACGAACATAAATAATCACAAACGTTTAACTTATTAACCAGACACGGAAAAAGGTACGGGTACCCCAAGTGGGGTCCCTACCCGTGGCCAACAAGGATAAATGGGCCAAGCCCATTTGTCAAATTTTACTAAAGGGGGTTATTATTTTTTTACTACTCAATTAAACTTTACAGAAGATTTTTAAGAAAACCTAAAAACCTCCTTCCTCCTTTCTCCTTTGTGCCGCCACCCTACAACCACCATAGGAGGTGATTTTTGATCTTGTATCTTGAAGTTTTAGTGATTGATCGTGTTGGTTCTTCGTCCTCTTGATCATAGAATTCGGTAAAACCTTTTTGAACCTTTTCTTTTGATTTAATCTTTTTATAAATCAAGAACATGTGTTGTTTTTATAAAAACATAATAATTAATCATGGATCTAACATGTTTTGGTGTTAAATAAAATCAAAAGAGTGTTTTTAAGGGTGTTTGTTTTGGTCGCAGGCTTCACCGAACCCGAATGGGTCTCGGCTTGCCAAGCCGACCACCACCAAGACCATATGGTCTTGGTTGGTGCGTGTGGGTCCCACGGCAGCAATGAAACACGGGGTACCCCGAGTTGGTTCGGGGTACGGTGTCGATTTCATGTCTGGTTCATTGTTTTTAGTCTAGATCTGGTTCATGGTGTATGTTAGTTTTTTTTAATGTTTATGATCTTATGTTAAAATTAAATTAATAAATGATGTGATTAATTTAATAACATGACTTAGGTTATTTAATTATTAATGATCATGAAATTATTTTAACCTAAGTATTTATATATTTAAGACTTATAATTAATTAATTATTTTAAAACCATGGATATAATTAATTAATTAACATGACTTAGGTTATATTATTAATATATAATAACACATATTTTAACCTAAGTATTTAACTTATTTAATTAAAAACATGTTATACTTTAATTAAGTATTTTTAACCTATAGTTTAATTTAATTACATGAAATAATTATTAAACTATACACTATATCATAGGACATAGAAAATAATCATGAAAACACTTAGGCTTATATACTTAGCTTATTTAACCAGCTTATTCTAATTATGGAAACTTTCTATTTTTAGAAACTTAATTAAATAAGGCAGCTAATCTGTTTATGGAAACTTTCTATTTTTAGAAACTTATCTATTTTAAGCAGTAAATCTATTTTTGGAAACTTTCTATTTTGGGAAACTTTCTATTTTTGGAAACGTTCTATTTTTGGAAACTTTCTATTTTTGGAAACTTTCTATTTTGGGAAACCTGCTATTTTTGGAAAGTTACTTATTATTACACAGTAAGTATAATAACACATGAAACCAGAAATACTTAATCAGATTAAACATAATATAAGATAAAACACAGTTTAAGGCTTTAAAACAGTAAAACATGGTAAGAACACATAAAATAAGCTAAGACATGACATAAAACCAGCTATGTATTTAGTGAGGAGATACTTATTCATGTACGTATTTATGTAGCACTAGTGTTTCAGAAGTAGGATTCCTCGAAGTTCATCTTTCTCGTTCACTGGACATAAGGTACGCATTCTCGTCCTTTCAGTATGGACATTCTTTCCCTATTAGGATTCCCCGTATGCAGCCAACTGTTTTCCCGTAGTATAAGTTATGTGTTTGATTGCTTATGTTTAATTAAGATTACCTATAGCCATATACATGCATGACCAGTTTCACCTAGTTAAGGAGGTACCATAACCATAACATTAGAGGCACTGATGTTATGACTTCAACACGGCGGAGTGATTGCTCGTGGCGTCCCTTCAGCTTTTGGCCATTTATTTATATTTATCATGTGGGGCGTATGGGTGCATCGTAGTTACATGTTTTTATTCAGGATTTCATGGTGAATGTGGTGTGTGTCTTGCATCCTTCACAAGGAGCTGATCCCTCCTACCCAAAAACCAGTATATTAAATTAGAGGCAACCCCTCTAATTTGCATGATGAGGTCACCCCTCCAAGTATTCATGCACGGTGGATTTTCATGACCTATATTGGCTAATGGTAAAATATGACAAACAGTTTTTATAAGATAAACATAAGATTTCCAAACTATTAAACCAGTTTTATTAAGACTTAACCAGATTACTCGGGACTTAGTTTTCTTCCGCTGTTATTATGTTATATGCTTATCCTATTCATGCTTTATTGTACATACGTGCATTGAGCGTATTTGCTCAACCGTTTTCCTTTTCTATGTTCCCAAAACGGCAGGTACTCAGGGACGCTCGTAGACACTAAGTGTACGTGCATATGGACTAGAAGCTGTCTAGCCTTCTTTACATTATGCATTTCCTTTCTTATGATACTTATGCTTTGGACATTGTTTAGTCCTTTCCTTTATTATACTATGTTTGTGTGTGATGAGCTTTACTTTTGTACTACCGATGTTTGATTCCGGTATTTTTCTTTTATGTCAAGTAATGTTTAGACATTTTTCCTTGTATGCTTTGATGACACGCCATAATTTCTGTGATATTTCCATTTCCAAAATGGGGTGTTACAATTATGGTATCAGAGCCAAGGCTTCGACCTGTAGGCTCTCAAATATGACCTATGATTAGTGGGTAGTCACTACGTTCTTCCTAGAACTGACAGTTGTTTTCATGCATTCATCATTTTGAAGCATACATATACATGTCATTGTTGCAGGGTTTTTGACTAAGTAATGGTTGGTACAGGACTGGCCCTATTTAGTCGCATGTGTTTTATCGAAACTTTTAGATTTGGGACCGAACCATAGGCGTCCCCTCGCTATGTCTTTTGTTTTGGGCAAATTGACCAGAGGCGTTCACTCTCGAGCAAACAAAAGTTTTCATAAAACTGCATCATGCATTCATACACGAAATTTTTTTGCATAAAATTTTTCTCGTGAAATTTTAGTATAAAGTTTTTTTTTCATGTATATATATATATTTTATGTTTTGATCTGTTTAATCATATGTTTTATGTTATACTGTCAGATGGTTCTCACACGCGAACAGGAGCAGCTAAATGCTGCAATTCAGGCTGCCATGCAAGCCTTGCTTCCTCAACTGAGGAATGACATCTGGGCTGAAGTTCAAGCTGCCAACAATCAACAGCATAATCAGCCACCTCCTCCTCCTCCTCTAGTGACATTAGCAGTATGGCTGGCGAGATTCAACAAGCTCCGTCCTCGAGCTTTTGAGAAGACAGATAGCCCCAGGGATGCTGAAAGCTGGTTGGCTCACATCGAGAAGATTTTCAACGCTATGGGCTGTGACCCCGCATACATGGCCAGGTTGGCATGCTATCGGTTCGAAGGCGATGTACTCAACTGGTGGTTAGCATTGATGCAATCTGAAGGTGGTGATGAGTGGGTTGCTGGTTTGACTTGGGCTCAGTTCAAGGACAGGGTAATGGAGCAGTTCTTTCCCAAGGCTGAGCAGGACAAGCTCAAGAGAGAGTACCATGGGATCTGACAGAGAGCTGGGGAGAATAGCAACGAGTTTATGCAGCGCTTTCTTCGCTTAGCTGGTTTCCTTGGTGCGGCAGCAGGTACTCCCGAAGAGAAGGCACATCACTTTAGATGGGATCTTCGCACATCGGTCGCAAACAATCTGGTGTGTGCTATGTTCAACACTGTAGCACAAGTGGCCGATGCAGCACAAAAGCTGGAGATGCTGCAGGAGAGAGATGAGTTTGGGGAAGCTGAAAGACCCGACAAGAGGTAAAAATTCGTATTCAAGCGGTGACCAATCCGTATACTTCCATATATGTCAATTATTCATCTCTTAAATGTATCTTCTAGGCAGAAAACTGGGGACCGGTCTCAGCCGGCTACTCAGCAGCAGCCTCATCAGCCCAAGGGAAACGGTCAGACTAACGACCGTTCTGCTACAGATAGGTGTGGCGGTAATGACAATTACCGTAACAACGCTGGGCACTCCAACAGCAGCAGGTCCTAATACTCACGCAATTCATTATGTTTTATGTTATAACTCATATTCTGACACTTTAGCAAACTTCTACCAGGAACCACGGAAACAGTAGGGACCAGAACCAGAGAGGTTCGCAGCCTAGCCGTCCAGCTATCACTGGTATTCAATCATACGATTATCCGCTTTGTCCTTTGTACCCAATTACCATGTCTTATGTAAAATGTTTTATCAGGTTCCCAGCCAGCTAGAGCACCTGCTGGAGGATACACTCATCCTCTTTGCTCTACTTGCCACCGTAGGCACCCAGGACCATGTCGCCGTAATACTGATGCGTGCTTCAAGTGTGGTCTTCCTGGCCATATTATGAAGGATTGCCGTAATGGCGAGATGGAGGGTACATCGAGACATGCTGATACCAAGCCGCCTCCTACTGCCGGGCGTGTCTACACGACATCTCGAGACCAGGCCAACAAGTCTACATGTACCATCACTGGAATCTTGTATATGTATGGTCAAGCTGCATGTGTTCTTTTTGATACGGGTGCTACTCACTCGGTTATTTCTACTGCTTATGCTAAGAACATTAGGATGCCTCCCTTGACACTAGACAATAGGCTTACTATTTCCACGCCTTTGAGGGACTCTGTATTAATCCCCCATGTATACAAGAGTCTTCCCCTAGAATTTGATGATAAGGTTCGACCTGTCGACGCACTTCCGCTGGACATGAATGACTTCGACATGATTTTGGGCATGGATTGGCTATCCAAGTATCATGCTACCATAGACTGCCATTCATATCGAGTTATCTTCGGTGATGTCAACGCACCAGAGTACATTCATAATGGGTTCATACCCGGACGGTCTGTACAAGTCATATCCACCCTGCAAGCGCGTGCACTACTGTCACATGGCTGCGAGGGTTATCTAGCTACGGTTCACGACATGGATGCTGAATCTCCATCGATTCAGGATCAACCTATAGTGTCGGAATTCCAAGATGTGTTTCCAGCAGAACTTCCGGGCATACCACCTGCACGAGAAGTGGAATTCAGTATCGAGCTGGTTCCAGGCGCTGAACCAATCTCCAAGGCTCCTTATCACATGGCTCCAATAGAGCTGAAGGAGCTGAAGGATCAACTGCAAGAACTTCTTGAACGAGGTTTCATTCGACCAAGCGCATCTCCATGGGGCGCACCGGTCTTGTTTGTTAAGAAGAAGGACGGCAGTATGCGTCTTTGCATAGACTATCGCGAGCTCAACAAGATTACCATTCGGAATAGGTATCCGCTGCCACGCATTGACGATCTGTTTGACCAACTCCAACGGGCCAAACACTTCTCCAAGATCGATCTTAGGTCAGGCTATCATCAACTACGGGTCAAGGAGCATGACATCGCTAAGACTGCTTTTCGTACCCGCTATGGCCACTACGAGTTTGTAGTTATGCCATTTGGCCTGACAAATGCTCCAGCAGTGTTCATGGATCTGATGAACAGAATCTTCCATGAATTTCTAGACAAGTTCGTCATTGTCTTCATCGATGACATCCTGATTTTCTCGAAGTCCAAGGAGGAACACGAAGACCATCTTCGTACAGTACTACAGATTCTTTGCCAGAAGCAACTGTATGCTAAATTCTCCAAGTGTGAGTTCTGGTTAGACAAGGTGGCATTCTTAGGTCACATTGTATCAGCAGAAGGAATCACTATGGATCCAGCGAAGGTTGAGGCCATTACTAAGTGGCCAAGGCCGACATCAGGGACGGAAGTCCGCAGTTTCTTAGGCTTAGCTGGCTATTACCGTAGGTTCGTGGAGAACTTTTACCGCCTAGCACTACCATTGACCAAACTGATGCGGAAAGGGGAGAAATTCGTCTGGACTGAAGATCGAGAGAAGAGCTTTGAAGACCTGAAGCAGAAGCTAGTATCTGCACCTATTCTTACTCTACCATCTGGTACGGGTGGATTTCAAATCTACAGCGATGCATCGGGGAAGGTGCTTGGCTGTGTTCTCATGCAACATGGGAAAGTGATCGCGTACGCTTCACAGCAGCTTAAGCCTTATGAAGAAAATTACCCCACGCACGACCTGGAACTTGCTGCAGTCGTGTTTGCATTGAAGATATGGAGGCACTACTTATATGGAGAATCATGTGACTTTTTCACGGACCACAAGAGCTTGAAGTATATCTTCACTCAGCGTTAATTGAACATGAGGCAGAGGAGATGGTTAGAGCTGTTGAAGGATTATGAAATTAATCTACAGTATCATCCCGGAAAGGCAAATGTAGTAGCAGATGCTCTTAGCAGGAAGTCCGGAATGATCAACGGCATTAGAATCAAAGAGGAAATCATAAGAGACTTGGAGCGACTAGACATCGAGTACATGGTACGTGGACAGCACGATTACTGGGCTAATATTAGAGTAGAACCCGAGTTGCTATCTAAGATCAAGGAAGCTCAGAAGGATGACGGAGAAATCTGGGCAATAGTACAGAATTTGGAGAAGCAGACAAAATTCAGAGTAGGTGCAGATGGTATCGTATGGCAGGGCACGAGACTTTGTGTTCCTGATGACCAAGAACTCCGGGAAGCTTTGTTTGCCGAAGCTCATAGCTCCCCATTCTCGATACATCCTGGTTCGACTAAGATGTACCATGACATCAAGCAGTACTTTTGGTGGAGTGTTATGAAACAGGATGTGGCCACTTACGTCTCCAAATGTCTTACCTGCCAGCAGGTTAAGATCGAGCATCAGCGATCTGGCGGTCTCCTTCAACCGTTAGATATTCCAGAGTGGAAGTGGGACAAAATCACCATGGATTTTGTTACCGGTCTTCCGCCTACCAAAAGGAAGCACGATGCAATTTGGGTTATCGTTGATCGACTTACCAAATCAGCTCATTTCTTACCGACCCGCAAGGAAGATCCGGTAAGTAAACTCGCAGATACGTACAGACGAGAGATCATGAGACTCCACGGTGCACCATCCAACATCGTCTCAGACAGAGATCCTCGATTCACTTCGCGCTTTTGGAAAAGTCTGCAGAAAGCTTGGGGTACACAACTTAAGCTTAGCACGGCTTTTCATCCTCAAACGGAAGGACAGTCGGAGCGAACCATTCAAACATTGGAGGATATGTTGAGGTCATGTGCGTTGGAATGGACGGGTGATTGGGACGAATACATCTGTTTGGTGGAGCTTGCATACAACAACAGTTGGCACGCAAGCATCAAGTGTGCTCCATTTGAGATGTTGTATGGCAGAAAGTGTCGCGCCCCCAATCTGCTGGGATCAAGTTGGCGAGCGAACACTCGAAGGACCGGAAATCATAGAGATGACCAATGAGAAGATCGCAGTAGCTAAGCAGAAAATTCAGGAGGCACGGTCACGTCAGAAGAGTTACGCCGATAAGCATCGTATGGATATACACTTTAACTTAGGAGATCACGTCTTCCTTAAAGTTTCGCTGGCACGTGGTGTTAGACGCTTCGGGATTAAAGGGAAGCTCAGTCCTCATTTCATCGGACCGTTTGATATCATTGAATGAGTCGGTGAAGTATCTTACCGATTGGCGTTACCTCCGCAGCTTTCGCATGTGCACAATGTGTTTCATGTGTCCTTACTCAGAGGGTACCAGTATCATCCCCTTCACATGGTTCAGTATCCACTGGAACAGATACGTGAAGATCTTACTTTTATA
The DNA here is from genome assembly GCA_025667525.1 of Glebionis coronaria. Taxonomy (NCBI): domain Eukaryota; kingdom Viridiplantae; phylum Streptophyta; class Magnoliopsida; order Asterales; family Asteraceae; genus Glebionis; species Glebionis coronaria. The sequence continues at coordinate 414,824,134 of CM046876.1, forward strand.
GAAGAACCCGAACGAGTTCTTGACAGACAAGAACGAGTCATTAGAAAGAAGACGATTCCATTCGTCAAAATTATATGGAGGGATCATACCGAGCGGGAAGCCACTTGGGAAACGGAGGAGTCTATCCGGGCTTCTTACCCTCATTTCATATTTTTGAATTCGGGTATGTTCTTCTTTTCCAGATTACTTTATCTATAATTCGGGGACGAATTATTCTTTTTAGGGGGAAGAGTTGTAAAACCCGCATGCTTTTACCATGCATAGTACCCTTAGGATCGTACGTACTAGATTAAAACTTTCATAATATAGCATGATTACGATTACGTGTTAGGATTTTACGTAGTACGTACGTGTTAGAACACGATAAGTATTTACTGTGCACGATCACGTAATAATTAGTTGACGATAATTAATCACGAACATGCGATCATGAAATCATGAACGTAATTAAAACACGAACTATTATTAATTACATATATATATTTATTACGAGAGTAATTAAATATATTAGATCACGGTATTTACGTAACGAGAACATTTAAAACACGAACATAAATAATCACAAACGTTTAACTTATTAACGAGACACGAAAAAAGGTACGGGTACCCCAAGTGGGGTCCCTACCCGCGGCCAACAAGGACAAATGGGCCAAGCCCATTTGTCAAATTTTACTAAAGGGGGTTATTATTTTTTTTACTACTCAATTAAACTTTACAGAAGATTTTTAAGAAAACCTAAAAACCTCCTTCCTCCTTTCTCCTATGTGCCGCCACCCTACAACCACCATAAGAGGTGATTTTTGATCTTGGATCTTGAACTTTTAGTGATTGATCATGTTGGTTCTTCGTCCTCTTGATCCACGAATTCGGTAAAACCTTTTTGAACCTTTTCTTTTGATTTAATATTTTTATAAATCAAGAACATGTGTTGTTTTTATAAAAACATAATAATTATTCATGGATATAACATGTTTTGGTGTTAAATAAAATCAAAAGAGTGTTTTTAAGGGGTGTTTGTTTCGGCCGCAGGCTGCACCGAACCCGAATGGGTCTCGGATTGCCAAGCCGACCACCACCAAGACCATATGGTCTTGGTTGGTGCGTGTGGGTCCCACGACAGCAGTGAAACATGGGGTACCCCGAGTTGGTTCGGGGTACGGTGTCGATTTCATGTCTGGTTCATTGTTTTTAGTCTAGATCCGGTTCATGGTGTATGTTAGTTTTTTTATGTTTATGATCTTATGTTAAAATTAAATTAATAAATGATGTGATTAATTTAATAACATGACTTAGGTTATTTAATTATTAATGATCATGAAATTATTTTAACCTAAGTATTTATATATTTAAGACTTATAATTAATTAATTATTTTAAAACCATGGATATAATTAATTAATTAACATGACCTAGGTTATATTATTAATATATAATAATACATATTTTAACCTAAGTATTTAACTTAGTTAATCAAAAACATGTTATACTTTAATTAAATATTTTTAACCTATAGTTTAATTTAATTACATGAAATAATTATTAAACTATACACTATATCATATGACTTAGAAAATAATCATGAAAACACTTAGGCTTATATACTTAGCTTATTTAACCAGCTTATTCTAATTATGGAAACTTTCTATTTTTAGAAACTTAATTAAATAAGGCTGCTAATCTATTTATGGAAACTTCCTATTTTTAGAAACTTATCTATTTTAAGCAGTAAATCTATTTTTGGAAACTTTCTATTTTTGGAAACTTTCTATTTTTGGAAACGTTCTATTTTTGGATACTTCCTATTTTTGGAAACTTTCTATTTTGGGAAACCAGCTATTTTTGGAAAGTTACTTATTATTACACAGTAAGTATAATAACACATGAAATACCAGAAATACTTAATCAGATTAAACAGAATATAAGATAAAACATAGTTTAAGGCTTTAAAACAGTAAAACATGGTAAGAATACATAAAATAAGCTAAGACATGACATAAAACCAGCTATGTATTTAGTAAGCAGATACTTATTCATGTACGTATTTATGTAGCACTAGTGATTCGGAAGTAGGATTCCTCGCAGTTCATCTTTCTCGTTCACTGGACATAAGGTACGGATTCCCGTCCTTTCAGTATGGACATTCTTTCCTTATTAGGATTCCCCGTATGCAGCCAACTGTTTTCCCGTAGTATAAGTTATGTGTTTGATTGCTTATGTTTAATTAAGATTACCTATAGCCATATAAATGCATGACCAGTTTCACCTAGTTATGGAGGTACCGTAACCATAACATTAGAGGCACCGATGTTATGACTTCACCACGGCGGAGTGATTGCTCGTGGCGTCCCTTCAGCTTTTGTCCATTTATTTATATTTATCATGTGGGGTGTATGGGTGCATCCTAGTTACATGTTTTTATTCAAGATTTCATGGTGAATGTGGTGTGTGCCTTGCATCCTTCACAAGGAGCTGATCCCTCCTACCCAAAAACCAGTATATTAAATTAGAGGCAACTCCTCTAATTTGCATGATGAGGTCACCCCTCCAAGTATTCATGCACGGTGGATTTTCATGACCTATATTGGCTAATGGTAAAATATGACAAACAGTTTTTATAAGATAAACATAAGACTTTCAAACTATTAAACCAGTTTTATTAAGACTTAACCAGATTACTCGGGACTTAGTTTTCTTCCGCTGTTATTATGTTATATGTTTATCCTATTCATGCTTTATTGTACATCCATGCACTGAGCGTATTTGCTCAGCCGTTTTCCTTTTCTATGTTCCCAAAACGGCAGGTACTCAGGGACGCTCGTAGACACTAAGAGTACGTACATATGGACTGGAAGTTGTCTAGACTTCTTTACATTATGCATTTCCTTTCTTATGATACTTATGCTTTGGACATTCTTTAGTCCTTTCCTTTATTATACTATGTTTGTGTGTGACGAGCTTTACTTTTGGACTACCGATGTTTGATTCCGGTATTTTCCTTTTATGGTCAAGTAATGTTTAGACATTTTTCCTTGTATGCTTTGATGACACGCCATAATTTCTATGATATTTCCATTTCCAAAATGGGATGTTACAAATTTAAATACCTTGTCTTGCACCTTAAATACCTTTAATTTCAAGTAAGTTTTCTTTTAATTCTTTTCAATCTTTATTTTTATTGTTCATCTCCTATCTACCTTTCTTTAATCTTTGATTTTTATGTTTATGTTCATGTTTATGTTTTTGAGTTTTTATTAATCAAAGTGGGTTTTGACTATTTTGATTAGTTTTTTTAGTTTTATTGTTTTGGATTGTTTGTTTATGATTAATAGATGTTTATTGATTAGTTAGATTTAATCTTGTGGTTGATTTTGTTTAGATTTTATTAGATCCGTATTATTTTTGGTTCTTCCTTGTTCTTCGCTGTGTTACTGTATTCCCAGGAACATTCCGGATCAAGCCCATACATTCTGAGTGAAGGTGTTCGTTGAAGAAGTTCCGGATCAAGGGCGTTCATCCGGAATAAGTGACATATTCCGGATCAGCCTCTCATTCCGAATCAACCAAACATTCCGGATCAAGGGTGTAGCCAAAGTGTTCATCCGGAATATTTAACATTCCGGATCAATCTTGTTTATTCAGAATAATTTAACATTCCGGATCAAACCTTTCATTCGGAATACCAAATATTCTGGATCAAAGAGTTCTATTCGGAATAAGTAATTATTTCGGATCAAGGTTTTCATCCAGAATATTTTACATTCCGGATCAAGGAAGATATTCCGGATCAACTTGTTCATTCGGAATATTTTTATATTCCGGATCAAGGTTCATTCGGAATATATTCCGAACGAAGGGCCAAGGAATTATTCCGGATCAAGACTTTATTCCGGATAAGTGACATATTCCGGATAAAGGATTTATTCCGGATGAAGGATTTATTCCGGATCAACGGTTTTGGTGAATATTCCGAGTGAAGAAGAACATTACGAACGAGGGTGACATTCCGGACGAATGTTTATTCCGAACGAAGGATTATTCCGGATGAGCTGTTTTCAGGTTCTTTTTAGTTTCAGATTTTAACTTTCTGTTTTTAATTTTCAAGCTTTATTTTTCCCACCTTTTTCCATAGTTGCACTTTAAGTTTACTTTCCTTAGATTTATTTTAGCCTTGCCTTAGTTTTTAGTTTTAGTTGCGTTTTAAGTTTGCCTTTAGGTTAGATTTAATTTTGCGTTATTTACGTTTAGTGTCTTTTAATTTTAATCACGCTTTTAAATACTCGCCATTTATTTTAAGTTAGACTTAGATTTACTTTACAGCCATTTACTTTTACGTTTGCACATTTATTCTAAAAACAACCAAAAATATTTGTTTCACCAAAAACAATTGAGTCGTACTTTGAACCGGAATCAATTCGAAGAGATACCGAATTAAATTGAACCAAGCAAAATCTCAGTTATCAAATGGCGCCGCTGCCGGCTCTTTTCGTAAAGATTAACGGTTTTCTGTGAGAGACGCGTTGCTTTTTGGGATCCGTTCACTCGTGAACGTTATTTTTCGTGTCAACATTTTTCAAAAAAATCAAATATTTGAAAAATCATAAAAAGCATTTCTTTTTCAAAGTTTTGCACCAAAAATATTTCTCTTTATCCTCTATTATGTTTAATTCTTTTCTTTACCCCTCTTATTTATAATTCTTCATGGATTCGTCTTGTGTACGGTGTGGGAGACCATGGCATGGTTTTTAAACATGTCAATGGTGTACTTGTGAGTGGTGTGGTTTTAATATCGACGATACACAATTTGGATTTTGTCCATTTTGCAATTCAACAAATTCATACTTCTCCTCTTACAATACTTTCTCACCTTATCCCGTCTATGACAATCCCTATCCTCAAGATGCACCGGGTTTTTCTCCATACCCGTGGTGCTATATTTGTGGGGTCCCTCATGAGGCTTCTTCTTGTGATCCGTCGAAGGTCTTTGAAAAAGTTCCGTGCTATCATCCCAGTGTATATAACTTTGAGCCCCCACGTCACACCGTCAATCATCAACCCTTGTGTGCACTTCCTCCTGAGAAAATGGCCACACTTTTTGACACCTTTCAAAAAGTTCAAGAAGCTTGCAACAAGATAATGGAGAAATGTCAAGCGGATCAGCAACAAGAGCAGGTATATAACCTTAATGCTTATACTCCTCCTCTTGTGCCTCCATATTATTATGACAGTGATGACGATGAGAGTCCTATTTCTTGGAACGATGAGAATTCTACTCCTTCTCCCGACTTGCCGGCTCTGGATCCAACGGATTCACCCATCCTAGGGGATGAGGATCTTATCACAATTCCTGCAAAGGAATCCGACGAATTCAATAAGTCTGGTGCTGATAACCTTGTCCCATTTCCAAGTGAATCTGAGTTGACATCCGACAGTGACGATGAGTATGATGCACTTTCTTCTGATGATGTTCCTTCCACCAACACTTTGGGAGAGGATTCTTTGGCTTTCTCTAATCCTCTTTTTGATCAAGATGATGATTTTACTTCTAGTAATGACGAGTCACTATCCGATGAAGACGTTCCGAAGGAAATTTTCAAGATTTATTCGAACCCTTTATTTGATTTTGATGACGATTATATATCTAGTGAGGTGAATCCTCTCTTTGACGAAGGGATTGAGGACATTGATAGCTCTGATTCTCCTACTATTGATGAGCATACTTTGTTAGCCATGCCCCCTTCTATCGCAGAGGTGGAGAAATTTGACTCTACTTGAAAGGTGACGCAGGTGGAAGGTAATTGTTCTCATACTTCTCATATTATATTACCACCTCCTCCTACCGTGTGCACACCCCAGCGGGTGATGTATCGCTTTTACTCTCCTCGTTTCGTACCAGGAAATGAGGATGAGTGCTTTGACCTGGGAGGTGACAATGACCATTCTATGATTGATACCCTTACGGCTTTGCCAATTGGTCAGCATCCATTGTCTTTGGAGGATGACAATGTGATTCCTTTACCCACCCCACCTCCCGTGGATCAAGATTTCACATACTTCTCGTATGTTGAAAGGACCTTCCTACCATTCAAGACTTATCCTGCTGCCTCTCCTTTGTTATATTCCTCCGGGAACGGGGACAAGGTCTTTGATCTCGGTATTACATTTGAGGCCTCCCCATGGACCATTTAATTCGGGGACGAGTCAGGCTCGTGACTCGGGTAACAAAAACAAGCGCTTCTCAGGAGGCAACCCGACTATCTATCTATATTTTTCTTTGTTTTTACCATAAGTGTAGGGGGAGACCCGTTGGTGTTTGCTATTTCCGCTCTTCTACTATTCAGGGATTCGAGCGCTCAATGATCCACTCTTGATATTTTTGACGACCCGTGATTCCGTGTTTCCGTTTTCCCGGTTCTATCCTAAACTCTTTTCGATTCACTATTTTATATTTCTTAATATTAAAATAGGAATCTCGTTAGTTGTCTTTTCCTTAGCAAGATTTAAACAAAAGTGCATAATGTGCTAAGTGTAGGGGAGTTTACTCCCACATGCTTAAACATTGAGGACAATGTTTATATTAAGTGTAGGGGGACTTCTATCGAAGTTAAGTGGTCTTTTCCTTGTATTTGTCCTCATTTTAACCGGAAAATCAATTTTTCGACATTTTTCAAAATTTTTGATCTATTTTGGCTTTAGTTTTTCCCTTTGTATAGTTATTTTTCCTTCTTTGCTAGAATAAATTTTTAATAAAGTGGTTTTAATTTTCAAACGTTGTGAATATTTTGACTCAACCCGAGTCTACTTATCTAAGTTTACTCTAGCTAGTATCCTTAACGTGTTTAAGTCAAGTTTTGCTAGGCTTTTATATAGGGAGCTATAAAATGCGAAAGTCTTAACTCTCACGGGTTAAGAACAAGAACTTTTTGCAAGTTTGTATAATTGATCCTAGAGAGTCGTTTATCAAGGGAACTTTAAAATGAGATTTCTAAACTTGAAAGAGTCTAAGAATTTGCAAGATCCTATAGATGACTCGAAAACCTAAAACTTTGATTTAATAGGCTAAGCATCCACGAGTCTCATTCCTTGAGATTCTAAACTGTAGAGAACGAGAGATGATAGATTCAATTATAAGTTTGGTATTCTTTCGTGAATTTATGTGAGTTAATTATGAGCCTATTCTCCCATCGCTTGTTAATAAATTTATCTGCAATAGATGAGGTTGTACGATTTGAAAAGTTACTTAGCTTCTAGCCCAAGATCGTTTAAAAGTTGCTCGGTATGGATTAGAGTTCATAGCCAAGGCATAACTTATTGAAGCTGGATGCGAAGATTGACGAGTCCAAAAAGGTCCTAACAAGGCATGAGGGCTACATTTTGTTGCTAAAGATCCCAAGTGATGTGAAGAGTCATTTATCGAAAATCAATATGAAGGATCGAGACACACGACAAAAAGCAAAAAACTCCCCAAAAGTCATGGAGAAGTCTATCCGAAAAGGCCCTAACAAGGTATGAGGATAAATAGATCCAAGTCCAAAAAGGAGGCGGATCGTTGTATAACTTATAATAACAATGATCTCATTTTTAAGCTTGGTTTAGAGAAAGTGAAAACTTGAGGATGATGATTATTCATGACATTTCCAAAACCTAAGGTATGATTTTGATTTCTTTACTTGTTTTATTATTTTCTATCTCTTTAATAAAGGCCAACGTGGATTGATTATGATGAAAAGTGTAAACGTGCTTTGTAACTAATGCATTGCATGAGGACATTGCAATGGTCAAGTGTAGGGGATTTGATAGGTGTGTAAACACCCATCCTTTTTACCACTTAATTACAATAATAACCGAGCCAAAACATGTATTTTATGTCATTTATGTCGGAATTATGCGTGGTTTGTGTTTTTGTTGTGATTTAGGACGAAAAGGTGAAAAATGGTGGAAACACGGGCATTCACGGGCTTTTATCGAAGAAAAAGACGAAAGACGAAGTCAAGAAGTCAAGAGTGCAAAAAGAACGGAAGTCCAAGACCAATACTGAAGATTTATCGAAGAAAAAGTCAAAAGACGGAAGTTTACTTAAAGCCGAAGAACTCAAGTCTTATTTATTGAAGAATTAAAAGACAAGTTCAAAGAAATCCCGAGACAAAGTCATTAAAGTCCAAGATTTAAGAAGATTAAAAGGCTTAAGGACTTAAGTGTGCAATTAAGGAAAAATGAAAGAGGGGAGGAAGCTTCCTAAGCACTCCCTAATCCTCCCCTATATATAGATTAGGATTTCATTTCATTAGTTTTTTGTTGGCTAGTTTGACAAACTATGCTCTTCCATTTTAATTACTTGCACATTTAAATACATGTCATTTACTTTATTGTCAAATTTAAATACCTTGTCTTGCACCTTAAATACCTTTAATTTCAAGTAAGTTTTCTTTTAATTCTTGTCAATCTTTATTTTTATTGTTCATCTCCTATCTACCTTTCTTTAATCTTTGATTTTTATGTTTATGTTCATGTTTATGTTTTTGAGTTTTTATTGATCAAAGTACGTTTTGATTATTTTGATTAGTTTTGTTAGTTTTATTGTTTTGGATTGTTTGTTTATGATTAATAGATGTTTATTGATTAGTTAGATTTAATCTTGTGGTTGATTTTGTTTAGATTTTATTAGATCCGTATTATTTTTGGTTCTTCCTTGTTCTTCGATGTGTTACTGTATTCCCAGGAACATTCCGGATCAAGCCCAGACATTCCGAGTGAAGGTGTTCGTTGAAGAAGTTCCGGAACAAGGGCGTTCATTCGGAATAAGTGACATATTCCGGATCAGCCTCTCATTCCGAATCAACCAAACATTCCGGATCAAGGGTGTAGCCAAAGTGTTCATCCGGAATATTTAACATTCCGGATCAATATTGTTTATTCGGAATAATTTAACATTCCGGATCAAACCTTTCATTCGGAATACCAAATATTCCGGATCAAAGAGTTCTATTCGGAATAAGTAATTATTCCGGATCAAGGTTTTCATCCGGAATATTTTACATTCCGAATCAAGGAAGATATTCCGGATCAACTTGTTCATTCGTAATATTTTTATATTCCGGATCAAGGTTCATTCGGAATATATTCCGAACGAAGGGCCAAGGAATTATTCCAGATCAAGACTTTATTCCGGATAAGTGACATATTCCGGATAAAGGATTTATTCCGGATCAAGGGTTTTGGTGAATATTCCGAGTGAAGAAGAACATTCCGGACGAATGTGACATTCCGGATGAATGTTTATTCCGAACGAAGGATTATTCCGGATGAGCTGTTTTCAGGTTCTTTTTAGTTTCAGTTTTTAACTTTCTATTTTTAATTTTTAAGCTTTATTTTTCCTGCCTTTTTTCTTAGTTGCACTTTAAGTTTACCTGCCTTAGATTTATTTTAGCCTTGCCTTAGTTTTTAGTTTTAGTTGCGTTTTAAGTTTGCCTTTAGGTTAGATTTAAGTTTGCGTTATTTACGTTTAGTGTCTTTTAATTTTAATCATGCTTTTAAATACTCGCCATTTATTTTAAGTTAGACTTAGATTTACTTTACAGCCATTTACTTTTACGTTTGCACATTTACTTTAAAAACAACCAAAAATATTTGTTTCACCAAAAAAAATTGAGTCGTACTTTGAACCGGAAATCAATTCGAAGAGATACCGAATTAAATTGAACCAAGCAAAATCTCAGTTATCATATGTATTGGTAACTTTTATACTAGTTTACTAGTTTTACTTATTTACATGTTTTAGGCCCAATAAGCCTATTACAAGCCCAATACTTTTCATTAGCCCGATTATACTTTTAATATCAGTATTATACTTTACATGTTGGGCCCAAATGGTTTAAGCCCAATAAGTAAGTTTATAAGTGTTTTACCAACTAGTCGGGTTTATATTCCAATAAGGCTACTTTGGCCCGTTAATGTTTACATGTTGTAAAGCGCGGGTTTTATTGGTTTTTACTTGTTATATAAGTTAACATATAAGTATGTGAGTTTATAAAATTTTACATTAGACGGGTCCGACCGTCTAAGTTTTATTTGACCAAAAACATTAATCTTTCGGTTTTAGCCGAAAAGACGTAAAACTTAATTATATAGTTTTATAACTTGGAAAAACATTTTTACTTGTAATATATATAATGTAACCCATTTTAATATCAATATATATGTAAATCTTTATTTATAATCTTTATCAACTAGTGGGTTTTATATATGTATATTTTATATAAATTTTTGAGTGCTTATATTATATACTATTTATATACAAAATCAGTCCCAAATTTTAAGTCCACTAAAATGTCCATATCTAGAGTTCTATAATGAGATAGGACCTCAAATTTTTATGACAGTAACTACATAATATGTTCTTCATTTTACTTCTTATAGCTACTGATGAATCTACCTCTAAATATTTTAATAAATTCGTCCAAAACAGTATAGGCAGATTTGCACTCTAATCTTGTTTTGATCATATCTCACTCATTTTTATGATTCTATTGTATGGCCAACTCTCACAGGTGTATAACACCTAATAATTACTGTAATTTGATTCCACTATGCCATTTTATCAGTTTATCATTTGGTTGCTTACTATTTTTATACAACCATCATTTTAAGCAATATTTTAACCATTTTACATGTGGTTTTCCATCTTTTTACCCATGTTTATCAACACCAAATACCCACATAATATTTTTATCATCATTAATCATCATATACATATACATAAATAAAGAAAATACAAGATTACATAATCAAAATAACAAGAGGATAGGAAGAACAATCTTTATACCACCAAGATTAAGTAGTTTATGATCAAGGCTTGGATTTTTGATGGCAAAACTTGTGATAGATCAACACCAATCTTCAAGACCACCAATACTTATAAACTTTATATAGAAATCAGTCCTTGGACATCACCAAATCACCTCCTTGGATGTTAGAATCACCTCCAATCTTCAAGGCTTCAAAGGAGTATCATCATGTGTATAAATAACACATGATTTTATGGCTAAAATAGATCAAGTGAGGGTTGTTGTTGATGATTGTGGGACGAATTTTAGAGTGAGAAAGGAGAGGATGAGAGAGTTTTTCTAGATTTGCATGTTGAACTATGAGAAATGGTTTATTTTTAGATGGTTTTAAGAATTGGGTGGTTTTGGTAAGACTTCATGGACAAGTGTCCAAGGTCTTAGTTAAAAGTTGACACATGAGGTGTGTTGTCTCTAGTTTTGGCCGTCCCATATTAGTGGGGTGGGGCAAAACTTGTTTTGTTTCATCCCACTAATTTACGGGTATTTCTCGATTCTAGTTTCCTCGATTTGCGTGCCCTCGGGTCGTTTTACGAAAAACGTTTTTATAAATTATGAATCAACGGCACAAAACGAATCTAATAAAAATTGTCTCATCAAAAACGGAGTTCGAAAACGTAAATACGTAATCCTAAGGTTTCCGGTTTAGTCCTAAAGGACGTTAAATTATGAACATAAGTCCTAATCTCTTCTCGTAAATTAGTTAGTTTATGAACCGACATAAATTTAAAATCCCAAAATAATATTCACGGATAAATTTATTTACTGAAGTGTCGGACTGTCACCAAAACGGTGTATGTAACGTAAGCACGTAACGTAGGATCCTCTGGTTTAGACGTAGTCGATGCTGCTTCGAGATGTAAACCCGAATTTCTTCCCAAAAATAAGTGAGTTCATAATATAACATTAAAATAATGTTTTTAAATAACACTTGAGAATAAAATATCAACCATAAATTGACGGATTGTCACAGCATTTACCCTTAAACAGGATCTTTGTCCTCAAAGATCAATTTATCTTACTACTCGCTTCTTATAGAGTTAAAGCCATGTGGGTATTTCCTCCACATTCGGTCTTTTCTCACAAGTGTAATCCATTACAATACACGAGTTTCATCAAACATAACTACGGGAATAAGATCAGGCTTAATGTTGACTTACTTTCTCTATCCATATGTTCACGGGTTTTTGATGAATGCAACTTTTCGCCGATCTAAACTTCATCAAGAAGTAAGCAGATTCTCACTTGATAGACATGTTATCAAGTTCGATACACGAAACGTAATTCACGCAGCCTTGAAGTCCTAGGGTAGATCCAGCTTATATGCCTTTCAAACCAACTTTTACATCATCTCAATGGTCCTATACAACGGGGACTTATTTCCCATGATCTTTCAAATCATTTATTCGTTTTTCCAAAGTAAAATTTTTTGGCATAACTTCGCTACTCATCCTGCACTTCAAGATCTACAATTCATATTCACATAACCTCCTGCCCACTACTGGCAGCCAATAATCAGATCCTAATTTCAACAATCATTTTAGGTCTCACGGGTCGGGTATTTTGTAAGGTTAGGTTTGTCATCATAGGCAACCTTAAACCTAAAATACATATCCAAATCACAATGGGTGTATGTCGGATGTCTTCATCCAAACTCCTGCTTACAGATGCTCTTATATTTAGATCCTAACAAGATTCGATCTCGATCCTAATACGATAATTATCAATGATAATCTCTCCAAAGGAAAACAATTATACGGTTTATTACCAAAGGTCAATCATTCAAGCATAAAACAACACTTCTAGTGTTTTTTATCATTACTTTACCTCGTCCCTTCGATTGGGGTGGTAAATAGTACTCTCATCAAGGTTCGTTCCCAATGACTTCTGAGCAAATCTCTAGAAATTCGATGCGAAGCGAGGATCTTGATAGAGATGATCGATACAGGCACACCATGCTTACATAACTACTTTGAATACAAAAGAGTCAATTTCTACATCGAGAATTTATCATTAACTGGAATGATATTAGTAGATTTGGTCAGTCTGTCGATGATGACCCAAATCGAATCAAATTCAGATGATGACATTTGCAATAGTTAGACGTTTACTAATGTATGAGGCGATGTCTGCCTTCATAATTTGCCATCAGTACAACTTCTTCAGTTAAAGATACATTAAATCAGAAATGGCATGAATAGAATACTTAACCTTATTCCCAACATAACCAAATCTCTAAATCTCCATATTTAGGCAATCACAAGTGGCCTTTAAAATATTTAACGCTATCGGCTTCTCAATTATAATGGTTCACATTAGCCGCGAACCCCTTTTTATTATTTATATTATCCTTCTTTTCAAGTATCAGCTATTTTTAAATTGCTCGGGCAAATTACTTTACACCGTCATTATTAAGGAACACAATCCTAATTGATTCTTTATCCTTTATATATAACGTGTCAGTAATTACATTAACCTTTCTTTATAAAATGATTATCATGACCATATTCATTTAATCGGAAATGACATGAATAGAATACTTATACTTACGATATTCCAACATGATTACATCCCAAAATCTCCATATTTAGGCAACCTAAAGTGGCCTTTTATACATTCAACGCCATCGGCTTCTCAATTCTGATGGTTCACATTAGCCGCGAACCCCTTTTATTATCTATATTATCGGCTATTTTTAAATTGCTCGGCAATTTATTTTGCACAGTCATTATTAAGGAACACATCCTAATTGGTTCTTTATCCTTTCTATATTATGTGTCAGTATCTACATTCACCTTCCCTGATGAAATAACTATCATGACTACAATTCATTCAAAAATTCTTTCTTCATATTTTCTAAGTTTTAGTTTCGTCTCAACTATCATTTTTATCTATTTTACTCAATCCGACGTCTAAAGCGTCGATAATTATTACAAGTAATTAAATAATAAATATTTAATTTTTATGAAACATAAACGTAAAAATTTTAAATTTCTTAGTTCGACCAATTATAAAAATGTTCAAAATAAATTTGAATTTAATTAACAAGATTTTTGTTGATTTATCAAAAATAATTAAAATAATTAATAAGATCCGTAAATGTTCAAAAAATCTTTGTTTATACTTTGGTCAAAAAATTTCTTAATTGAAAAGCAAACATTGTCGTTTTAAGTCTTGGTTTAAACGGTTTCCTCAATCCCTCTTAGGTTGTCTTGAGGTATACACAAACATTTACCCCTAAACAGGAGTTTAGTTAAATGATTTCGATATAAGGAAATAATTCCTTAAAAATTCCTTTGATAAAACATTTGTCAAAACATATTTGCACTTTATTTTTGGTATATCCCAAAGCCTTAATGGCTCTAATCTTTGAAGAGTCCATATATTTCATTATCTATTAATTACATGGTCAAATAATATTAAGGATTAAGTCTTTAATCTCATGTTAAATATTCAAGGTACAGGTATTAAATGTTTGGCCAATTCAGGGCAGTCTATAAACGATTATTAATTCCTTCTTATTCTTATAAACAAATAAATGGTCCTTAATGATCACAAACATGAATTTATCAAGTTACATCCTACACACGTGATTCATCAATTTATGGATGCTACATGTGTATTAGTCAATCCAAACGACATCACGTGAAACTCATAATGTTCATTACAAGTTCTGGATGTTGTAATTGGAATAGATAATCTTTTTCTCGGACGCGAATTTGATGATAACCATGCCGAGGATCAAATCTTGAATATACGCTTGAACCTTGTAAATGATCGAACAAATCTATCATCTTGGGTGGTGGATATAGATTTTGATCATCAATTTACATAGTTCACGGTAATTCAACAAATATAAGGAATGATAACACCATAGCTCTTTATGATGACGAGCTTGGTAGAATAAAAGCTTTCTCCGACAACTTTCTCAGTTGTACGGAAATTTTTATTTTTTTTATTTTTTTTAGATGGTGCTGACGTACAGTGCACAAGCCACAGATGCAGCACCGGGAATATAATCAATACCAATTTCAACTTGCCTTAATGGCAAAAGTCTAGGTAAAATACCTCCTAAAGTTTCAGATAACAGAAACATCTTTTAATAAATTCATATTAGGTTCTTTCTAGATTATAATATCTATGACTAATTTACAACCATTCACGGTATAATTTCAAGTCTAAATGCAGGATATGGTCATCCATCAAGAATTATTTAGATTACTTTTGATAATCAACATCTTATCTTTTAGGGGAATTCTACTCGAGTTCCCATCAATTAAGACAATGTCGTCATGTCATAATCAATCAATCCATTCTACTGGCACTACCAACTTTCCAGTTTTATTGCCGTTGATAAGATGTGAACTTCTCAAAAGACTAATAATAACTCATAATCCTTCACAATTCAAGGATATCTGGAGACATAACTAACCTTAAAAGAGTAAGGTCAACGCAAAATCTACGCGAGAGAATTTCAAATCAGATACAGACGAAAACATTTAATGAATATGAATATATCCCATGTTTTCATAATTTGAGTACGCATTCGAAAGATCCTCGGATCGTTACCCAGGTCATTCAAATGAAATCTAATCAAAAGAAATGATAGGAACGTCCATACATCCGGTCTGGTATCTACACTCGTTAATCAGATACTTTTCCAAAGAATCTCACCACGGGAGAATTGGACAAGAAGAGAATATCAATTTGTCAAATAAGACAATTTCTACAGATGAGTAAATTCGACTCGGAATAATAAATAGTACGGGCATATATGTAGGTGTCCCTAACTATATGTCCCTATTTTGTACTTCTTGCAGATCTCGTAAATTATTAATCTTTCATAACTTCAAAGAGAATGTAGTGTTTATTAACAATTTCATGGTGACTACTAATCAGCCTTGAATGGTCCCTTCCAAATTGTATGTAGGCGCGCAACTATATATAATTTCAAGATTAACGATGCAATACTCAGTTCGTCAAAACTTTGTCATCATGTTTAAAATATATATTCATATAATTCAAAATGAATTTACAGATATGTTCCTTATCATGGAGACAATTAATTTTTCCAAGATGTTTCATAAACAACTTCATTTCGATAACGATTATTTATAAATCTCACATTAAATAATCCTTATGGTGATGAAAATTCAATTTTTCTTAAGGAATACTGTTTTATCTTATAAAAATAATGAGTGATCAGCAAAGGAGTGATGAAGAGCTGTTCACCAAGAACTAACTACGATATGATATGAAATGAGATTAGCCAATTAACCATGAGGTTCATGACCTCGATGGCACTCAAAAAGAATAATCCACAACGTAACTTAATTCGAGATGAGTACCTGTTCAATGGTTGCATCACTAATGCGAGTATTAGGATGAAGCAATAAAAGATAGATAACATCGATACATGTAGGATTTAGTAATCAAAGGTAGTCTTTACATTAATCACAAACAAGTCAAAATTGTATCGTAACACATTACGTGTCACTATGTCATACAATTCCAAGAACTCATCCTACCAACTGATGTCTCAGTTAAGTTAGAGATTTTCAAAAGGTACCACAATGAATACTAATCTACAAAAGTCATTAGGTGTTCCACATGTCCCGGAAGATCAATCGGTCTCAATTCAGAAGAAGATTTCTTCAATTTATTTCTTGGACACTGGGCATCCTCGTTAGTGGACAATGGCCTAGGAACAACCCTTAACACGAATCAACAATCAATAAAAACCTTATAATTCAATCACAAGACTTAACGACTTCCTCTTAACAATTTCTTATTCCATACAAGTTAAATTTTACTTCATTCAAGTTTCAACCAACTTATACTCAATTTGATATCCTACCTCATTCTCCAGTACTTTCAACCTTATTCATATACCTTAAAAGGGAAATAAAAGCTAGATATGATCAACACTTATTCCAATCCTATAGCTCTTACAACAACAATTATCAAATGAGTCACTAGTATTAAATGACTCACACATTCAATTAGACTTCTCGGAAAGGTACTAGTGGCATGAGGCTTTTGGGTAATGGTTCTAATGACATCCTCAAGTGCAACATTCACCCTTTCGATTTCAAATTTAAGAATTGGGTAACACCGAATCAGATGACACCTTTCCAGGTGGTAAGGTTTTGTCAAACTCCACTCTATAAGGAAAGATCGTCATGACATCGATATCAGATATAATCTCACAAATTTTCTTCAATATCACAATCAACTAATATCTACATTTCTACGAATATCAACCATTGTGTTGGGATCATAAATATCCACAACTTGGTTTAGATCTGGAATAGCTAGAATTCCTACAGAAATAGCTTCGATTGATTTACTAGGGGATTTAGGGTTTCTTGTGACAATCTACGTCGTATAAATACCTCGTATAAATATTAAAATAAACATCAAACAATCATGTAATCAAATTACATCATATGTATATATATAATCCAAGTTATATATATATATATATTAAAATAACACTTCACAGTCTGGCCTTGTCGGTAACTCGGGAATTCTTCGGCACCGTTATAGTCAAAAGATTTTTAGACATTTTGAGAAAAATGTTTATAGTTAAAAGATTTTGAAATGTTTTATTCAAAACCTTGGTTATAAAAATCTTTCGTTCTCTATAACGAGAGCTCTGGTACCAAACTGTAACACCCCCAAATTTACACAATTCAATACAGCGGAAGACTCGTTGGTGTTACGGGATAGCACATTACTCACATCATAGACAACGCATAAAAATCGCGTCGTTTAATAATAAAGCATTTCCATTCATAAATATCAAATTTACATAGGTCCCAAGTCATAGTATTTCATACAAGTTTAACAAAGCATTTGAATGGAATTTATTAGTTAAGTGCGGGCCATGAATTCTTGTTGTCTTCCCGAGAATTACCTTCAATTACCAGAGATAAAACATGTTAAAAGAAAAGGTCAGCGATAACGCCGAGTGAATTCATAGAGTTTGATAGGACCATTAATATATCATCGGTATATAATTATTACCGAAAATCATTTTGTACAAATCTTTGTAATAGGCCATAAAATAGCCAAAGTCATGTTATACAAAACCTTATAAAATATCATAATATAGGCGTTTGCCTTCAAAATCATTATACGAACCATTGTCGTAAAAACATCGTACAATACGTTTTATAACGTTGTATAGATTTAAATAAAAACCGTTATATGAATATGGTTATGTAAAACCAAAATACGAACATAATATCAATAATAAGAACCCGTATTGCTAGTCTGGCAATATATCGTAATTCAGTGCGTATAGCAGTATTTCGTTATTTGGATTATTATAAGCCGCATGACATTGTTACTTTACTACAACAAACAATGGGTAGCTAGCCCGAAACTCAATTTGCCCATCTAATTTAGCGTTTTGTCACAAAAATTACGCTATAGAAATCTTCTCATACATAAATTCGCTTACCAATCAATGTGGCACGACGGGGATCAACCGTCAAGGCGCGAACTGGGGTGATCGTCCCCAAATAGTACTATTATATGCATAAGCGTCTACCAAATCCCGGTAGTTCACAATTCATGCTAATGGGACTTTTAGTGACATAACCTAACTTTAAAAATCCATTTCATTTCATTTATCGGGTCGTATATTCATTCATCGGGTCATACAATCATTCGTGTCCAAATCAATAAACAAACAATCGGGACAAATGGTGTCCTATTTTATCAAAACTAACATGTTATCTCCCTCGCGGGTTTATAAAACATTTCATAAAAACATTTAAAAGAGTGCGCGACTATGAACTCACGTTGATTGTGGGAAAGCGGGTTATCGGCAATTCGGATGTACGGTACGTGCTTCAATCACGGAAACCTAGACAAATAATACTCGTCTTAGACTTTTGTCCAATGACTTTATAAAAATAACAATTATGTATACATATGATGATTTTATATATATATGATGATCAAGTGGGTTTATACATTCTCATTTACTCATTTTAGTGTTATGTATTGGTAACTTTTATACTAGTTTACTAGTTTTACTTATTTACATGTTTTAGGCCCAATAAGCCTATTACAAGCCCAATACTTTTCCCTAGCCCGATTATACTTTTAATAACAGTATTATACTTTACATGTTGGGCACAAATGGGTTAACCCCAATAAGTAAGCTTAAAAGTGTTTTACCAACTAGTCGGGTTTATATTCCAATAAGGCTACTTTGGCCCGTTAATGTTTACATGTTGTAAAGCTCGGGTTTTATCGGTTTTTACTTGTTATATAAGTTAACATATAAATATGTGAGTTTATAAAATTTTACATTAGACGGGTCCGACCGTCTAAGTTTTATTTGACCAAAAACGTTAATCTTTCGGTTTTAGCCGAAAAGACGTAAAACTTAAGTATATAGTTTTATAACTTGGAAAAATATTTTTACTTGTAATTTATATAATGTATCCCATTTTAATATCAATATATATATATATATGTAACTCTTTATTTATAATTTTTATCAACTAGTGGGTTTTATATATGCATATTTTATATAAATTTTTTAGTGCTTATATTATATACTATTTATATACAAAATCAGTCCCAAATTTTAAGTGCACTAAAATGTCCATATCTAGAGTTCTATAATGAGATAGGACCTCAAAATTTTATGACAGTAACTACCTAATATGTGCTTCATTTTACTTCTTTATAGTTGCTAATGAATCAACATCTAAATATTTTAATAAATTCGTTCAAAACAGTATAGGCAGATTTGCACTCTATTCTTGTTTTGATTATATCTCACTCATTTTTATGATTCTATTGTATGACCAACTCTCACAGGTGTATAACAGCTCATACTTACTGTAAATTGATTCCACTATGCCATTTTATTAGTTTATCATTTGGTTGCTTCCTGTTTTTATACAGCCATCATTTTAAGCAATATTTTAACCATTTTACATGTGGTTTTCCATCTTTTTACCCATGTTTATCAACACCAAATCCCCACATAATATTTTTATCATCATTCATCATCATATATATATATACATAAATAAAGAAAATACAAGATTACATAATCAAAATAACAAGAGGATAGGAAGAACAATCTTTATACCACCAAGATTAAGTAGTTTATGATCAAGGCTTGGATTTTTTATGGCAAAAAATGTGATAGATCAACACCAATCTTCAAGACCACCAATACTTATAAACATTATATAGAAATTAGCTCTTGGACATCACCAAATCACCTCCTTGGATGTTAGAATCACCTCCAATCTTCAAGGCTTCAAAGGAGCATCATCATGTGTATAAATCACACATGATTTTATGGCTAAAATAGATCAAATGAGGGTTGTTGTTGATGATTGTGGGACGAATTTTAGAGAGAGAGAGAGGAGAGGATGAGAGAGTTTTTCTAGATTTGCATGTTGAACTATGAGAAATGGTTTATGTTTAGATGGTTTTAAGAATTGGGTGGTTTTGGTAAGACTTCATGGACAAGTGTCCAAGGTCTTTGTTAAAAGATGACACATGAGGTGTGTTGTGTCTAGTTTTGGCCGTCCCATATTAGTGGGGTGGGGCAAAACTTGTTTTGTCTCATCCCACTAATTTACGGGTATTCCTCGATTCTAGGTTCCTCGATTTGCGTGCCCTCGGGTTGTTTTACGAAAAACGTTTTTTAAATTATGAATCAACGACACAAAACGAATCTAATAAAAATTGTCTCATCAAAAACGGAGTTCGAAAACGTAAATACGTAATCCTAAGGTTTCTGGTTTAGTCGTAAAGGACGTTAAATTATGAACGTAAGTCCTAATCTCTTCTCGTAAATTAGTGAGTTTATGAACCAACATAAATTTAAAATCCCAAAATAATATTCACGGATAAATTTATTTCCTGAAGTGTCAGACTGTCACCAAAACGGTGTATGTAACGTAAGCACGTAACGTAGGATCCTCCGGTTTAGACGTAGTCGATGCTACTTCGAGATGTAAACCTAAATTTCTTCCCAAAAATAAGTGAGTTCATAATATAACATTAAAATAATGTTATTAAATAACACTTTAGAATAAAATATCAACCATAAATTGACGGATTGTCACATTTGTTGTTAACTGTTTTATTTCGGGTATGAAGATTGCAAGCAAAGAAGTATTCAAGAAGAAAATACTCAGAAGATTTTGTCTCATCAAATCAAGACTGAAGTTCATGATTCAGAGTTCATAGATTTAACTCAAGAAGATAATTACTATTGCTGCAAAGACAAATGAATGTTTACAAGACACAAGAAGATCATAGTTTGAAGACAAAGATGATGTTCATGATGTTTGAAGATTATCTTATCAGAAGAAGATCTACTTTGAAGTGTTTGGCTACATTCAGTTGGATACAAATACAAATTACCAAGTTCAATCCAAGGATGAAGGAAGGACTGAAGACATGTATTCTAAATACATCAAGTACAAGAGAAACAAGAAGATAACAAGTTATCATTCTTGTTTAGGGGAGGATTGTTGGGAATTATTTGTTAAGTGTCAAGTACCGTTAGTGTTATTGAAGTACTGTTAGTATCTTTCAAGTACCATTAGTGTTAACGTGGTACATAGTAAGTACTGCTACTTATAAAGTAAGTACTGCTATAATGATTAGGACGAATATATATTTGTATAAGATATTTCATAGTTATAGTTAGAGTATATCTTATGTGATATACTTAAATAGTTAGAATATTGATAATATATCGTCTATGATATAGTTGTCTTTATAGAATATTCTAAGGTTTCTAGGGTTCCTTACTCTATAAAAGGAACATAGGTACAATGTCATTCATGTACCTCATTCAAGTCGATTAATAAGAGAATCGAATAGTTAAACGTAATTTTGTTCTTCTGTGCTTTATAAGTTAGATTCCGCATAACTTATTTAGCTTGAGTAAGAGTTCTCAAAGTGTTTTAGTTTGATTACAAACTACTATACTAGTTCTTAACAGAATATAGATCTAATCAAAGGGATCAATAACAAGGTACGGCTATTCCGTCCTTCAGTATGGACAACTCCCTTTGCATGTTTCATTAGGTTTTTCTCGTTTGCAGCCAACTGTTTTCCCTGTAGTCATGTGTCTTAAACACGTCAGGAAATGTTATGTTTATTTTAATTGTCTGAGCTATATACAAGCATGACATATTTCACTTAGTTACGGAGGTACCATAACCATAGCACTGGAGACACCTCTGTTATAACTCTTCTGCGGTGAGAGTGATTGCTCGTAGCGTCCCTTTACAGTAATTTGGCCTATGTTACTATTATCATGTGAGGAGAATGGGTGCATCCTAGTTACATGTTTTCAGACAAGATTTTCATGGTTAATGTGGTGTGTGCCTTGCATCCTTCACAAGGAGTTGATCCCTCCTGCCCAGACTATTATAATTAGAGGCAACCCCTCTAATTGCATGAAGAGGTTACCCCTTTATGTATCCATGCATGTTGTTATATTCATGACCTATATGGACTCTTGGGCATTTGAAATACAGTTTTCATGATACAAGCTTAATCTTTTTAGAATAAACCAGTTTATTACATGTCATGAGGTTTCTAGGACTTAAATTATTCCGCTGCACTTTCATTGTCATGTTTTCATTTAATTCTTTACTTATGTTTATGCTATTTCATATTATGTCATATACATGCGCACTGAGCGTATCGCTCAACCGTTTTCTCTTTTCATGTCCCCAAACGGCAGGTACCCAAGGTCAGACAGGAGCATGGAGAGGTTGTGCATAGGATGGGAGCTATTTTATGTTTCTGTTCCTTTTGCATTACTTTTACTTTATGCTTTGATTATGAGTTTATGTTTCGGAGCCGATGTTTGATTCCGGTTATCCCTATGGTCATGTACTGTTTCAAGACATTTACCTTGTATGCTTTGATGACACGTTATAATTATCCTGTAACGGTCCATTTATCTAAATGGGGTGTTACAAGAAATATACATGAGCCAACCCGAGGGTTTCATGGCTCCTGGACAAGAGAGCAAAGTTTGTAGGCTTGTTAAGTCATTGTATGTCTTAAAGCAAGCTCCCAAATAATGGCATCAAAAATTTGATCGCGCCATGCTAAAGGGTGGCTTCAGAATTAATGAATGCGACAAGTAGGTTTATGTCAAAGACACGAATAATGGATATGTAATCTTGTGTCTTTATGTCGATGATATGCTTATCGTTGGCAGTAACGACAAGATGATCAAGTCTACTAAAGACATGTTGAAATCAAAGTTTGACATGAAAGATATGGGTTTGGCTGATGTGATCCTTGGAATAAAGATCATACGAACTCAGAGTGGACTTGCATTAAGTCAAGCACATTACGCGGACAAATTTCTTAATACTCATAATGTGGGGGATTCCGGCCTAGCTAGAACTCCAATTGACACCAGTTTACATATATCTAAAAATAGAGGCGCATGTGTTGCCCAATTAGAGTATTCAAGAATTATTGGCATGTTAATGTATTTGATGACATGTACCCGACCTGACTTAGCATATGTTGTTAGAAGGCTGAGTAGGTATACTAGTAATCAAAGTGAAGAACATTGGAAAGCTATGACTAGGGTACTTTATTATTTGAGATACAGTCGTGATTATGGACTGAATTATGCTAGATATCAAGTGGTTATTGAAGGATACAGTGATGCAAACTGGATATTTGACATAAAAGATTTTAGATCAACCAGTAGATATGTGCTTACACTGGGAGGGGTCGCTATATCTTAGAAGTCTTCCAAGAAAACAGTAATAGCTAAGTCCACGATGGAATCAGGATTTATCGCGTTAAATTAATGCGGAGAAGAGGCGGAGTGGCTTCATCAGTTCGTAGAGGAAATACCAAGGTGGCCTAAACCGGTAACGGCCATTATTATACATTGTGATAGTCAATCGGAGATTGGCAGAGCTCATTGCACAATGTATAATGGAAAGTCTAGACATATCCGTTGTCGACATAATTCGGTACAACAACCACTCTCAACAGGAGTTATCTCAATTTACTATGTGAAGTCAAAGGATAACATCGCGGATCCGCTTACAAAAGACTTAAGCAGAGAGTTAGTTAGTAAGTCGTCTAAAGGAATGGGACTAAAGCCCTTGAAGGAATGAGTTTCTATGAAGGAAAACCTAACCTAGTTGATTGGAGATCCCAAGATCTGGGTTCAATAGGACAACCTAATCATAGAAATGTGGGGGAAGTCACGTCAATGTGGGGGAGTTACTGAATACAATAACTATCCTAGTCCATTCCTAAACAATGTGACTTGTTGAGATGTTAAACATATGACTTAATGATTCAGATGAAATCATAAAGCATTATGATTCAATATGAAATCATAAAATATATGTTTTTAATGATTCAAGATGAAATCACCTATGTGAGACAGAAATGGGATCGCTTCAAAGGAATTATGGGGGCGCAATTTCTAAGAGCTCTTGCAGAACTAGGCGAATGTTCATGACCATAAGGAACACGACTATCAGGACTTGACAAGGTCAGGAAGAGTCTTGTGTGAGTGTGTATTGTCGTCTACGTAAACAGAGGCTGCGTTCAAGGACATCGCGTCTACTCATATCTAGGAGACTAAGTGCATCTCACAAGGGAAGGTTCAAAGGGTCACACCTACCTATCCTATGCAAGACTTAACTGCAGAAATTTTGCCGAAACTTTTGTGTGTTTTTGACCGATCTCCATTCATGTGGGGGAGTGTTGGGAAAATGTTTGCAAAATGGGTTTTTGTAATACTTTAACAATCATTATATATATGTATATGTTATGTATATTCGTAGTACTTATTAGCTTTGCATTCTCCTCGAAGAGAGCTTCGCAACGAGCTAAAGTATGTCCAATATAGAGTTAATATGAATGAGATATCGTGTCTCGAAGTGAGGCACATGAAACACAATATTTGGAAAATATATTTGTCCCACGTCACTTAAAACTTGAAGTGAAAACATGTTTATAAGGAAATATTAGTTTCTACCTTCAATATTCATATGTGGGTTTTTACTCCCACGCCTACGCGCGCGGAAGGGGGGGTGTAGAAAATGAGATTTCTAGGCCATAAACGGGTTCGAAGCTACTGAACTTGTGCATGAGCGCGAGACCTGCGGACACGAATGCAACTCCGAAATATGCCTGGGTGCGGGCAGATTCGGTATTTTTTTGCTGCTCATTCGAATTTTTCCTTCCAGATTTTTAATCTATTTTAAGAATAAATACAAACTTATTAATTAAGTTTACCGAAATTTGTTTTGTGTATTTTAGATTTGCGAATCTGTGTTAGTAATAATAGATTTTCATGTCAGCTTAACTTAGGAACAAATATTATGTCTTGGTGACCAATACATATAATGCCTATAAATTAAACTTGAATTTCATTCATTAAGAACATCCAAAAACGAAGCTTTTCTGCATCAAAGTTCCAGCAGTTTTTTTTCAGTCAGAAACACACATTGTATCCGTGATCTTTCAGGCAAGTAAGTCGAGTTCGGGTGTACAACAGCTTTTGACGTTGTACCCTGGGAAAACGACGGCGAATCTGTTTTAAGGGAAGCGTGTTAAACACGTGCCTCGTCTTATTTTTTACTGCTTTCGTTATTACTGTTGTTTATTTTCTTTTTCTTAATTTTTGTCAAGTTATAATTGTAATTCGATTTTATATAATAAAAGTTTACACTGTTTCCAATAGAGTTTACCCAAACACCTCTGTAATACAACAGCGCTCGATAAATTGTTTGCCAGATATGCATATAACCTGTTTGGTAACAAATTTTCCTGAATACCTCTTCAAACAATCTATCGCAATTTGGTACAACAGTTAAGAAGTTTGTGAGTTTTGGTACAACAGTTAAGCAGTTTGTAAGTTTGATATATAGTGTCACTACTAGAAAAACATCCTTTACCCACAGCAAGTTCCGTGGGAAATCCAGTGGGAAACGGCCCTTACCGACGGATTTCCCACGGAATTGTTCCATTTGTAAAAACATCGTGGGTAAATATTTTCCCACGGAAGTTCCCACAGAGCGTTGACTATTTTCCCACGGATTTCCCACGGTTATTATTACACATTTTTAACATTCAAGGAGTGGTTTTTTCCCACGGATTTCCCACGAACTTTTTTCCACAGATTACCCACATATATTTTCCCACAGATTTCCTACGGGCATATTCCCACAGATTTCCCACGGTCATATTCCCACAGATTTCCCACAATATTTAGTAACCATATATTCCCACGGATTTCCCACGGACATATTCCCACGGATTTCACACAATATTTAGTAACCATATATTCCCACAGATTTCGCACAATTATTTCCCACAGATTTCCCACAATTATTTCTCACGGATTTCCCACAATTATTTCCCACGGATTTCCATATTTACTTCCCACGGATGTCCACATTTATTTCCCACAATTTATAGCAACAATTAATCCGTGGGAAACACCTGGCTAAATTCTGGAATTGGAAAATATCTAAAATCTAAAACATATACAAAAACATGAATATGAAACAATAAAAACCATTCATTGATCATCGAATCGTTAAATCACCAAATCGTGTGCCCAAAATGAATAATGCCTAGCGAATAATTTAGAAATAGTCTTTAGTTATAGAACAAAAACTAAAGCCTAATTTTAAATCTACAACAAGAATCTAGGTCGAACAATTTATAATAGAATGTCTTGGGCCTAATTCTTAAATCATACGACTAAACTAGCTAGGACCTGGATCTAAGATAGCTTGCAGAGCATGATCCTTAGCAAAAGAGTCGAACCTCTCATTGAGTGTTTGATTCCAAGCCACATTGTCGGATGTTCTTTGAGCCTCCGCAGCTACCTTCTGCTCTTCCATCATTTTCTTCAAGTCTCTGTTTTCCTTTTTTTTAAATCTATATCTCCTGTTACAACCATTTACACAATACTGTTAGGTGACATGAAAGGTAACTTAGAAGTCTGTTACAACAACTACTACATAAACAGCCTTTATAAGCCTGTTTCTCAGTAGTTTTTTAATCAACTAGACATTCTAAGAAACCTGTAATCTGATATGTTGAAATACGATTACCAAGTCATACAAACTCATAAGGAAAAGGTAACAAAACTATTATACAAACTGTTAGGTTTAAGTGAAATTGTTTGAAATGAGATGCTCTGCATATGATTATAAAAAAAATGGAAGTTGTAATTAGCACAGTAGATGAAGATCCATAACTAAAGGCACTTAAAGTAGTCAGTCATATCACAGAATTAAGTCCAAGTACTTAACAATAATGAAGGAGTCATAGGAGCCGTGCTTATATTCATTAGAACTTATCAAAACTTGGTCACAAGAGTTATCGGCATGAGATGAGATATATGCATGTCATTTGTGTGATGAAGTGGGTGAGTGTGAAGATCACTTGTGTTTGACTCATGTGTGTATTCAAAACAGATCAGGTACAACATCAGTAACTGGTGGGTTGGGGAAAGACCCATTAGCTAATATATCTCGTCTTATTGACGGGTGATTTATTAGATACGCACGGAAAGTAATGCATGATGTTATTTCAAAGGGTTGAAGCTTAACTATCTTAAAGTAGTTAATGAAATTATAGCTAGAAACTACAATATCTAATATGGATATTGACATTGTCTCAATGCAGGTACTTACTTACATGCCATGCATATTTCATCGACTAGTATTCAACCAAGTTTAAAATCCTAACATCTGGGATTTAAAACTCAGAACTAAGACTAGTGCCACACTAGTAGTGTGAATCGCTATATTTGTTGTCAACTCGTTATCTTAGAGACGGATTTTCTAGCAATTTAACCAGTTACACAGTATATCGCATTATACAGAAATTAATATTGGCATTCATGATGCTGCAAGGGATGAACTAGTCTTCCTTAAAAGATGGATGCCAAGATTTCCAAAATACAAATACACAGATTTTTATCTACGCATGTCATATTTCTAAACTATCGCACAACAAGTACACATTTCTAAAAGGTTTAACAGTCAAGATCACATCAAAGTAGAAGTGATGCTTAAAAGTATCATCACCTTGGATCTCACCAGCAAGGTTTATATATGCTTAAAAGTATCATAACCTTGGATTTGACCATTCCATCTCGACAAAAAGGCAATTTAAACAAACCAATAACAACATTTAAAAACCATATAAATATGACATATTCTATTAACATTTGCTAATTAATAAACATATAATATATAACATTGCTCACTAGAACATGCTTTTTTGAACATGTAGGCTTAAAGGAGCACATTCGACATGGTGTGCCTGGAGCAGATCAGTCTGGATCAAATGAGTTTCTCCAACACACTTGCTCCAGACGGACATGCTCCAGGCCCACAAAGCCCGAATGGTGCTCCTCAAACCTCACATCAGAAAAGATGAAAGTTCTAATTAACAGTATAATAATATCTTATATGTCTTAATTAGCAAGTGTTAAGAGATGATATTATACCTTGTTTGATTTTGAAATGTCTACAAAAACAAAGTAAAGTCATTCTAGACTTGGTTTATTTATCATGTTTGATATTTTTTTACGATGGATATAAGATAATCTTGACTAAGGATGTATAAGGTTGGGCTTAAGGCGCACAGCTATGGGTATTGGTGTTAAGAGTAAGGTTAAGTTAAAAACAGAAGTAGTCCAGTTCGTGATGCAATACGGGAATCCCAGTTCTTGCAAGCAAAGAGGTCGTCCAGCATTCCAGTTATTGTGGTATACAGAAAACTAAGTAGAGATAAATAATTAACACCAACATGTTTATTCTGCAATTGTATTTGAACGAGTTTTATCATTTGATTTGGCTTAAAGTAAATAAACACCAACATGTTTAGTATATTGGTATGCAAGTTATTATTTTGCTAGTCAGTGACTCATGGATTCGTTATCATATTTGTAGGTTCATTTGACTGACCTCCGCATAGGACTGATGCTCAGCCGGAAAACCTATGTCCGGCTTGGTCCTGTCTGGTTTGTCGACTGGTCTGGTTCAACAAAGCTTTAATATCCGGGTGTATGTAATACCAAACCAGACCATACATATCGACCAAAAACCGAAAGTAATTTAAAAGGTAAACTGAGGACCATATCGAAATACATTTGATTCGGTTGAGTTTGATCTGGTTTGGTATCTTGGTTTAGAATAACTTGATGATTAATATTCAAAATGAGTAGTCGATATATACAAAAGTTTGTTGCTCAATAGGTGTTTGATTAGTTAGGTTTTATAGATTCGTTAGTAAGGGTTTATCTACTTATAGCTTACTTAGTATTATTTATATAAGTTCGTAAGCTTATCATGACATAATAATTAAATAATCTTATACAAGCGATAAGTCTCAAAATAAATATGAAAAGTTAGGTTTACGAAACATAAACCTTAAAAATGTAAGCTTGCACACTCATGAACAAGCTTAAACAAACACCCCCAAATTAAAATACAATTAACATGTACATACCTAATTAACAAGCTTAAACAAACACCCCCAAATAAATATGAAAAGTCAGGTTTACGAAACATAAACCTTATTGAGTCAATTCATCTTATATTCTTTATGATTTTGTTTAACAGGCACAATTAAATCAAATTAACATACAATCAACAGGCACAATTAAATCCAATTAACATACAATTAACATGCACAATTAAATCAAATTAACATACAATTAACAGGCACAATTAAATCAAATTAACATACAATTAACAGGTACATACATAATTCAAGCACACGGATATGATAAATCGATTGGAATTTAAGCACGGATATGATAAATCGATTGGAAGTACATCTTGTATTTGTTGGAACTTAAGAAATTAAAATTTGATTGGAAGTACATCTTCGATTTGCTGGAACTTAAGAACTTAAAATTGATTGGAATTACATCTTCGATTTGCTGGAACTTAAGAACTTAAAATTCGATTAGAATTTAAGAAATGAGTATGAGTCTTGTTTGTGTGAGTTTGATAACGAGAGTGTGTTTTTCAGATAAGATTGGGCGTTTTGTTTTTCTTTTTTTATATTCTGTCTACTTTAAGGAAGCAGATAAGATTTTTAAGATCGGGTTATAAAGTTAGGTGAGTAACCACGATTTTCCCACAGATTTATTATATCTGTGGGAAATTAACCACCAATTTCCCACGGTTATTTTTTAATAATTGTGACAGAGTTAGGTGAGTACCCACGATTTCCCAACGGAATTAATATTTCTGTGGGAAATCTATGGTAAATTACTCACGAATTTCCCACGGATATAATTTTGTGGGAAAGTCGTGGGTAATTACCCACAGATTTCCCACGGATTTATCATGCCCGTGGGAAATCTGTGAGAAATTACCAACGACTTTCCCACAGACGTAATCGTTTTTCTTTACTTTTATTGGTATAGTTAAACATTTACTCATTACACATCCGCACGTCGACATAAAATACATCAATAGACATATTAAATGTTAACGGAGTAGTCGATAGGGTATCTAATACATGGCTTTTACACCAAGTATAAAAAGTTTATCGTCCGATCTTTTCAAATTGATTTCCAGTCTAAAGTGCGACTCAGTTGTCTTTTGGTAAACAAGAGAATGATTTGGTTTGATTATCTAATTTTTAAACTAAATGCAAGTAATTAAAATTGTCGTTGAGTAAAATAGAAGTCTTAAAATTAAACTATAAAATAAAAGCTTGCAACCTTGGAAATTAAAACTTAAAAATTCAAAAACTTAAAAACATGTTTAAAATAAACTAAGTAAAAGAGCGGGAAAACTAGATTTGAAACTTAAGCAAAAACAAAACCAAGGCCTGAGTCCGATCGTAATGCAATCGTACTCAAATGGTGGTCCAGATCGCACTCAATGCGATCGTAAAAAGAAGAACAGATCGCTCTCACTACGATCACAACTAAAGAGATAGGATCGTACTCACTAGTACGATGGGAGGGGAGATCGTACTACCAGATCGCAACCACGATCGCAATGAGTGATCGTGGTCTTTGATCGTGGTTCCAGATCGTAACACAAAGATCGCACTCAATGCGATCGAAGCAGGGAAGTGAGACTCGATCTCACCCTAGATCACAATGAGTGATCGTGGGCGTGGATCGTACCAGGGAAGGAACACAGATCGCAGTCTATGCAATCATGACAAGATCGGGACCAAGTAAACCCTCCTGAGATGGAAAAGGTGTCTAAAAGGAAAATAAGCTTAAGAAAATAAGCAGTAACCAATAAGCACTTTCAAACTTCTCAGAGAGTTAAAAAGCACAAATTGGTTAACTTTTACAAATACTAAACTCGAGACTTAATGAGCCGAACATAAAATAAGAAAACTCTTTAAAAAGCTTAAAAGTAAATAGGCCGAAAATACAAAGAAGCCAATAAGAATCAAGAGCTTATAGCTTAAACTTATGAGAGCTTATGTAGGAATAGAAAGATCAACCTCTTAATCACGAAACACCAAAATCAATACGAAATGAGAACCATTCAGATCAAACATGAACTTTCGGATTAAGAACAAAGTAAAATAAAGAAAAGTAGAAAGAGATTAAAGAACAAAAAGCTTAACTTGAATTAGATTAATGAAATCCAAATACAAGAATGATTCAAACCTTAAACTTTAATGAAAAAGATGAAACTTAGTGAGAGAAAGTTGGGAACTTTCTCTCTCTAAAAACTAGAAAGAAAAATGAAAAACTAAAACTAGCTAACTACCCTCCTAATGTGATTTGGAGGGTATTTATAGGCTAAATGGGAGGTGAATGTGAGGTGTGTTTCCTTCTTTCTTTTCTCTCGACTCGATTTAATACTTTGTCTTTCTTGACGTCGTCTCGGGATTTGAACTCGTCATAATAATTTTCTTCTATAATTTAGACTTGAGTTCTTCGACTTCATTAAACTTCCGTCATTAGACTTTTTCTTCGATAAATCTTCAGAATAGGTCTTGGACATCCGTTCTTTAAACACTCTTGATCTCTTGACTTCGTTTTTTCTCGTTTTCTTCGACAAAAGCCCGTGAAAGCCCGTGTTTTCTTCCTTTTTCATCTTTTGGTCCTAAAACACAATAAAAACACAAACCACGCATAATTCCAACTTTTACGACATAAAATACACGTTTTGGTCATGTTATGATTGGAAATAAGTGGTAAAGGATAAGTGTTTTCACACTTATTAAATCCCCTACAGTTGACCATTGCAATGCCCTCATGCAATGCATTAATTTTACAACACGGTTTACATTTTACATCATAAATAACCCACCTTGGCCTTGATTAAATACTAAACATTTAAGGAAAATAAAATGATAGAAAACAAGTAAAGAAATCAAAGACTTACATTGGGTTTTGGCTGCCATGAACGTTTATCATCCTCAAGTTTCACGTTCCCCATACCAAGCTTAAAAACGAGATCATTGTTATTATAAGTTAGCAAACTAACACGAACTAATGTGGGCCAATTATTCACTTAGACTCCCTTATTCCTAGGTGTATATATTTTATTGTTGTCTTGAATGATCACGAGGATGCATTGTTTGACTTATTTCGATAGTTATTTAGGCCGAAAATAAAGTGGACGATTTAATCAATAGTTAGCTAAAGGACAAAATCTTTTAAAACTGCTTCTCGGGACCTCATAAAGTTCATATCTTGGCATAACTTGCTTCACGATTTGAGACCTTTTTCGGACCAACATTTGGCAGCGACTTCTTACTTCAAATCTTTGATAGACGTTCTTGAAATTATGGTCTTCTCTTCATAATAGGAATTTCTTCACTTGAAGTTTTGAGAGATTCATCATATTTGGACCACGACTTCTTCATTTTTCTCCAATCTTTATTTTGGACTTTGATATACAATGATCCGCCTCCTTTTAGGACTTGGATCTATTTACCCTCATACCTTGCTAGGGTCTTTTCGGATAGAATTATCCATGATCTTTAGGGGAGTATTTGCTTTTCGTCGTGTGTCTCGATCCTTCATATTGATTTTCGACAAATGATTCATCACATCACTTTGGATCTTTAGCAACAAAATGTAGCCCTCATGCCTTGTTAGGGCCTTTTCGGACTCGCCAATCTTCGCATCCCGCTTCAATAAGTTATGCCTTGGCTATGAACTCTAATTAATACCGAGTAACTTTTAAACGATCTTGGGCTAGAAGCTAAGTAACTTTTCAAATCGTACAACCTTATTTATTGCAGATAAATTTATTAACAAGTGATGGGAGAATAGGCTCATAATCAACTCACATAAATTCACGAAAGAATACCAAACTTATAATTGACTCTATCATCTCTCGTTCTCCACAATTTAAAATCTCAAGGAATGAGACTCGTGGATGCTTAGCCAATTAAATCAAAGTTTTGGGTTTTCGAGTCGCCTATAGGATCTTGCATCTCCTTAGACTCTTTCAAGTTTAGAATTTGCGTTTTAAAGTTCCCTTGATAAACGACTCTCTAGGATCAATTATAGGAACTTGCGAAAAGTTCTTGTTCTTATCCCGTGAGAGTTAAGACTTTCGCGTTTTAAAGTTCCCTACATAAAAGCCTAGCAAAACTTGACTTAAACACGTTAAGGATACTAGCTAGAGTAAACTTAGATAAGTAAACTCGGGTTGAGTCAAAATACTCACGACTTTGAAAAATTTAAAACCACTTTATTGAAAATTTATTCTAGCAAGGAAAGAAAATAACCATAACAAAGGAAAATACAACTATGCAACTAGGCCAAAATAGATTAAAAATTTTGAAAAATGTCGAAAAATCAAATTTTCCGGTTAAAATGAGGACAAATTCATGGAAAAGACCACTTACTTCGATAGAAGTCACCCTACACTTGAGATAAACATTGTCCTCAATGTTTAAGCATGTGGGAGTAAACTCCCCTACACTTATGACATGGTGCACTTTGTTTACATCTTGCTAAGGAAAGGACAACTATAGTGATTTCAATGTGAACATATAAGATATGAAATATTGAATCACGAGAGTTTAGGATAGAACCGGTAAGACGGGTACACGGGATCACGGTTCGTCAAAAGTCATCGAGGTGCTATTTGAAGCTTGAATCCCTGCACAAAATAAGAAACAAGACAACCAACACATACGGGGCTCCCCCCTACACTTATTATGAAAGCAGTAAAGGATAGATCACGGTTTACCTCCAGAGAAGCGCTTGTTTTTGATAACCGAGTCACGAGCCTGACTCGACCCAAATTTAGTTCATGGGAAACGTGGTGAGGGATGGGATCATCTCATGAGAGATGTCCTCACCAAAGTACAGCTTCAAACGCTGGCCATTAACCTTGAAATTGGGCCCATTTGGCTGAGAAAGCTCAATGGTGCCATATGGAAAGACTTTGGCGACGGTGAATGGACCAGACCAGCGGCTCTTCAACTTGCCCGAGAAGATCTTCAACCGAGAGTTAAAAAGTAAGACTTGATCACCAACGTGGAACTCTCGGTTCTTAATCCTTGCATCATGAATGATCTTGGTCTTCTCCTTGTAGATCAGTGAGTTCTCGTAAGCTTCATTCCTCAGTTCATTCAGCTCGTTGAGTTGAATCTTGTGAAGATCACCGGCTTTGTTGATGTCGAAGTTAGCCCACTTCAAGGGCCAGTATGCTTATGTTCCAGCTCGATGGGGAGGTGGCATGCTTTCCCGTACACAAGACGATAAGGTGTACAACCAATCGGGGTCTTATAAGCTGTACGGAAAGCCCACAGAGCATCATCTAACTTATCGGCCCACGCGGCACGATGCTCTCCCACAGTACGTTCCAGAATTCGCTTCAATCCACGGTTGGAAATCTCGGCTTGCCCATTGGTTTGGGGATGATAGGCAGTGGAAAGACGGTGATTGACACCATACTTAGCCATAACTCTTGCAAATTGATCATTGCAAAAATGAGTCCCGCGGTCACAAATTATAGCACGAGGAACACCGAATCGAGCAAACAGCTGCTTCAAAAAATTCACAACCACCCTCGCATCGTTCGTTGGGAGAGCCTTAGCCTCAACCCATTTAGAAACGTAGTCAACGGCTACGAGGATGTACTTGTTCCCTTTGGATGATGGAAATGGCCCCATAAAGTCGATGCCCCATACGTCAAAGATTTCACATTCTTGTATGAAATTTTGAGGCATCTCATCTTTATTTGTGATCTTGCCTTGTCTTTGGCAAGCATCACAATGCTTAACCATTTCTTGAGCGTCACGATAAATGGTGGGCCAATAGAACCCTGAGTCAAACACTTTCTTAGCGGTGTAGTTGGGACCAAAGTGACCACCGGTGGGTCCTTTATGGCAGGCATCAAGGATTTGTAAGGCTGCCGGTCCATCAACACATCGATGAATGATCAGATCAGCACATTGTTTGAATAGATAAGGGTCATCCCAGAAGTAAGTCTTAACATCTTTAAAGAACTTCTTCTTTTCTTGGGATGTTAACCCTTTGATGAGAATACCACCCGCTAAGTAGTTTGTAATGTCCGCAAACCACGGGGTGTCATCAAGATTGGACTGAATAGACATTAAGGTCTCAAGGGGAAAAGAGTCATTGATCTCTTGGTTTGGATGATCCCCTTGATACGGATCCTCAAGTCTACTCAGATGATCCGCTGCTAGGTTTTCGGCTCCCTTTTTGTCACGAATTTCAATGTTGAATTCTTGAAGGAGCATAACCCAACGAAGAAGTCTTGGCTTAGAATCTTGCTTAGTCAACAAGTACTTCAACGCGGAATGGTCGGTATACACGATGGTGGTGGAAAGGACAAGATAGGGGAGAAATATTTCAAAAGCATAGACAACAGCTAAAAGCTCTTTTTCGGTTGTCGTATAATACAATTGAGCCCCCGTCATTGTCTTGCTCGCATAATGGATTGGTTGGAAGTGTTTGTTCACTCTTTAGCCCAAAACCGCTCCAATAGCAAAGTCGTTAGCATCGCACATCAATTCAAAAGGTAGCTCCCAATTAGGGGTAACCAAGACCGGTGCCTTAGTTAGCTTATCCTTGAGAAGATTGAAGGCTTCAATACACTCTTTGGAAAAGATAAAAGGAGTATCTTTTTCCAAGAGGTGGGTCATCGGGCGAGCGATTTTAGAAAAATCTTGAATGAAACGACGGTAGAAACCCGCATGACCCAGAAAACTTCTCAAACCCTTCACGGTTGAAGGTGGAGATAATTTGGCTATGACATCCACTTTAGCACGGTCCACTTCAAGACCGGCTTTAGAGATTTTATGTCCCAGCACAATGCCTTCTTTTACCATGAAATGGCATTTTTCCCAATTCAGAACAAGGCGAGTGTCTTCACACCGCTTAAGCATACGTTCTAAATTGGAAAGGTAAGAAGAGAATGAATCACCATAGACCGAGAAATAATCCATGAAGACTTCCATGGTTTCTTCAACCATGGAAGATAGCCATCATACACCTTTGGAATGTCCCAGGAGCATTACACAAGCCGAAAGGCATTCTTTTGTAAGCAAATGTTCCATAAGGACAAGTGAATGTGGTTTTCTCTTGGTCATGGGGATCGATGGGTATTTGAAAATACCCGGAGAAACCGTCTAAGAAGCAGTAATAATCATTACCCGCTAGACGTTCAAGCATTTGGTCCATGAAAGGAAGGGGAAAATGATCCTTTCTCGTAGCATCATTGAGTTTGCGATAGTCTATACAAACTCTCCACCCTGTAACGAGACGAGTAGGAATCAACTCGTTGTTTTCGTTGGGAACAACGGTGATTCCACCTTTCTTAGGCACACAATGGACTGGACTAACCCACGGTGAATCCGAGATAGGGTAAATCATGCCCGCATCAAGAAGTTTGATAACCTCTTTTTTGATAACTTCATGGATCTTGGGATTCACCCTTCTTTGGCTTTGAATAGTGGGTTTAAAGTCGTCCTCCATGAGAATTTTATGTGTGCAAAAGTGAGGATCAATTCCACGAATATCGGAGATCTTCCAAGCAATCGCTTTTTTATGATTCTTCAGCACGGCGATAAGTCGGGATTTTTCTTCATCTTTCAGGTCCTTTGTGATGATGACCGGTAACTTCTTGTTGTCTTCAAGGAAAACATACTCGAGATGAGACGGAAGATCCTTAAGGTCTAAATCCGGAGGATTTTCGATGGATGGTGTAGTCAACTACGGATCATCGGTAGAGATAGCCTTGGGAGACTGTGGAGAAATATGGTCCTCATTGAGAAGTTTCTCAATGGTACGAATGTCTTCATCCTAATCGGTGGGAGAATCATCATACTTAAGATCGAGAGGACCCAAGCTAGCTTCAAAATCATCCAAGTCACTTTCTCCAAAAGGAGTCAATAACGGAGCAATTGAGGCAACGGTCTCAACATTGGGTAGAGAAGAGAGAGTACTTTTGAAAGCATCATGAAAGTGTTCTTCACAAGCCTCATCGAGAACATCAATAGCATTTACACTCTCATATGAATAAGGTTGCTTAGAAATCTTACCCATGTTGAAGACAATTTTGTCGTCACCAACTCTCATGATTATTTCGCCTACAGCTACATCAATGAGAGTGCGATCGGTCCTCAAGAAGGGACGCCCAACGATTAATGGAACACGGGGATCCATATCGTAGTCAACGACAACAAAATCCGCCGGGAAAGTGAATTTGTCAACGCCAACGAAGACGTCTTCGGCTATCCCCACTTGATAAGCAACTGTACGGTTAGCTAATTCCAAAGTCATTCGGGTGGGGACAAGCTCGGGGAGAGATAATTGCTTTTAAACACTTAAAGGCATTAAGTTTATACTAGCACCTAGATCGGCTAGGGCCATGCAATTCTCTACTCCCGGGAAGTTGCAAGGAATCAAGAAGCGACCCGGATCACCAAGTTTGGTGGGCAATTTCCTTAAGAGAACGGCGGAGCAATTCTCATTAAGTTGGGTCTGAGCAATGTCAAGAAGCTTCTCCTTGTCACTAAGAAGATCTTTAAACATCTTCGCGTATTTAGGCATGTGAGCGAGAGCCTCAGCAAAGGAGATGTTAAAATTCAATTGTTTAAACATTTTGAGAAAATTTGAAACCTGAATATCATCCTTGCTCTTTTGCTTCTCTTTCCTCAAACTTGAAGGATAAGGTATATCGGATGAAGAGGAAGGCTTTAGGGGGGTAGGATCACTCACAACCGCGGCTGGTGGGGGAATGGGGGTAGAAAGCAAAGGAGGTGAGGAAAGTTTCTCTTTTTCCTTGTTCACAATCACGGGTGGAGGTATAGGAAGCTCGGGTTTCGTATAACCTTTTCCACTACGAGTGGTGATTGCTTTCATCTCCCCTCTTGGATTCGCACCGGTGTTACTCGGAAGAGTACCCGAAGAAGAGGGTTGATTACCTTGGAAGAGCGAACCTAACATATCACGTAAATTATCTGCTTGGGTGCTGAAAGAGTCTCTCATGTCGGCACGAATATCATTGCTTTGTTTCACCATGTCATTCCTTAGCTCGGCTCGAATATCGCTCCCTTGTTTCTCCATTTCTCCCTTCAAGTTGATGAATTGACTCTGAAGATTCGTCACCATCTCTCTATTAGTCCTCATAAACGTCTCGACGTCTTGATTCAATGCCATCGGTTGATTGAGAGGTGGAGCTTGGTAAGATTGAGAATTTCCTTGAGGTGGGTATGGGTTTCTTTGGGATTGATATTGATTGTTAGCACGAGGTTGGGATTGGTTATTTCGGTTATAGCTTTGTTGTTGGTTTTGGTTTGGAGGAGTAAAACCGGGTGGAGCAAGATAGTTGTTTGAACGATAACTTAGCAAGTTACGGTCTCCTTGAGGACGAGCTTGATAGCCTCCCGTGGGATAAGTACCGTATGCCGCGTTAACGTTTTCATAAAAATTGCCTTGAGTAGAAGGACAATCATTGTAAGAATGAGGACCACCACATGTGTCACAAGAAATAGCAACGGCTTAGCTTGTTGAGTTTGGTTAGAAGCCAAAATTTGCATACTTTTGCTAATTTCAAGAATAGCACGTTCCATGGCAGACATGTTGGTGGTGGAAGAAGTAAATGAAACATTGACTCTCGGATTAGATCTTGAAGATGCGGATGAATCCCAATTCTTGTGGTGAGTAGTCATGTTTTCAATCAACTCTCTACACTCATCCGGTCTCCTTTTCATAAAGGTACCACCGGCGGCGGTGTTGATCGTCTCACGATCACGAAAAGTGAGACCATTGTAGAAAGTATCAATGAGAGTGACGGGGAGCATGTTGTGATTTGGACAACGGTCGATCAAATCATTGTATCGTTCCCAAGCATCAAAGAGCGATTCATCATTGTCTTGCATGAATCCACTAATTTGGTTACGAAGGCTTGTGACCATGGATGGTGGGAAGTAGCGCGACAAAAAGCGTTGAGTCATGTCATTCCAAGTATGAATAGAATTCTTTGGGAGACGGTCAAACCATTTTTCGGCATGGTGAGAAAGCGAGTGGGGAAATAATTGAAGGTGAAGTTCATCCATAGAAACACCGGGTGACTTCACCTTCATACTTTGGGTGATGGTAATGAATTTGTCGAGGTGTTTGTTGGCATCATCATCCGGAATTCCGCGAAATGGATTAGTTTGCACTTGTTGGATTATGTGATGCTTGAACGAAAACTCATGAGCCGTGATGTGCATCGGCGCAATCGGGCCTCCGCGTCCGTTCATGGTGGGTTGACACAATTCCTCCCTTGTTCGTAAATCAGGTAGGGGAACATTGTTGTTGTTATTATTGTTATTCAAATTGGGTAGAGGTGGGTTATTATTGTTGTTATGAACACCAGCCATATCTAAATCTTCACGAGTCTCGGGCTCAGAATAGTTTGAAGTTCTAGTACGCATACACCTGCAGAAGAAAAATACATAGAGAGAATATCTATATAATCTTTTTGGTGCAAAACCTTTGGAAAAGAATTGTTTTTATGATTTTTCAATGTTTTTGTATTTTTGAAAAAATTTATACTTTTTAGGATTTTTGTAAAAAATTTTAAAGCAAGGAAAATAACGTTCAAAGAACGGATCCCAAAATTCAATTCGTCTCTCACTAAAAACCGTTAATCTTAATGAAAAGAGCCGGCAGCGGCGCCATTTAATACATGGCTTTTACACCAAGTATAAAAAGTTTATCGTCCGATCTTTTCGAATTGATTTCCAGTCTAAAGTGCGACTCAATTGTCTTTTGGTGAACAAGAGAATGGTTTGGTTTGGTTATCTAATTTTTAAACTAAATGCAAGTAATTAAAATTGTTGTTGAGTAAAATAGAAGTCTTAAAATTAAACTACAAATAAAAGCTTGCAACCTTGGAAATTAAAACTTAAAAATTCAAAAACTTAAAAACATGTTTAAAATAAACTAAGTAAAAGAGCGGGAAAACTAGATTTGAAACTTAAGCAAAAACAAAACCAAGGCCTGAGTCCGATCTTAATGCAATCGTACTCAAATGGTGGTCCAGATCGCACTCGATGCGATTGCAAAAAGAAGAACAGATCGCAGTCACTGCGATCACAACAAAAGAGATAGGATCGTACTCACTAGTACGATGGGAGGGGCGATCGTACTACCAGATCGCAACCACGATCGCAATGAGTGATCGTGGTCTTTGATCGTGGTTCCGGATCGTAACACAAAGATCGCACTCAATGCGATCGAAGCAGGGAAGTGAGACTCGATCGCACCCCAGATTACAATGAGTGATCATGGGCGTGGATCGTACCAGGGAAGGAACACAGATCGCAGTCTATGCAATCGTAACAAGATCGGGACCAAGTAAACCCTCCTGAGATGGAAAAGGCGTCCAAAAGGAAAATAAGCTTAAGCAAATAAGCAGAAACCAATAAGCACTTTCAAACTTCTCAGAGAGTTAAAAAGCACAGATTCGTTAACTTTTACAAATACTAAACTCGAGACTTAATGATCCGAACATAAAATAAGAAAACTCTTTAAAGAGCTTAAAAGTAAATAAGCCGAAAATACAAAGAAGCCAATAAGCATCAAGAGCTTATAG
The DNA here is from genome assembly GCA_025667525.1 of Glebionis coronaria. Taxonomy (NCBI): domain Eukaryota; kingdom Viridiplantae; phylum Streptophyta; class Magnoliopsida; order Asterales; family Asteraceae; genus Glebionis; species Glebionis coronaria. Next base: position 414,865,063 of record CM046876.1, read on the forward strand.
CTTAAACGTATGAGAGCTTATGTAGGAATAGAAAGATCAACCTCTTAATCACAAAACACCAAAATCAACACGAATTGAGAACCATTCGGATCAAACATGAACTTTCGAATTAAGAACAAAGTAAAATAAAGAAAAGTAGAAAGAGATTAAAGAACAAAAAGCTTAACTTGAATTAGATTAATGAAATCCAAATACAAGAATGACTCAAACCTTAAACTTGAAAGAAAAAGATGAAACTTAGTGAGAGAAAGTTGGGAACTTTCTCTCTCTAAAAACTAGAAAGAAAAATGAAAAACTAAAACTAGCTAACTACCCTCCTAATGTGATTAGGAGTGTATTTATAGGCTAAGTGGGAGGTGAATGTGAGGTGTGCTTCCTTCTTTCTTTTCTTCTTGACTCAGTTTAATACTTTGTCTTTCTCGACGTCGTCACGGGATTTGAACTCGTCTTAATAATTTTCTTCTATAATTTAGACTTGAGTTCTTCGACTTCATTAAACTTCCGTCTTTAGACTTTTTTCGATAAATCTTTAGAATAGGTCTTGGACATCCGTTCTTTAAACACTCTTGATCTCCTGACTTCGTCTTTTCTCGTTTTCTTCGACAAAAGCCCGTGAAAGCCCGTGTTTTCTTCCTTTTTCATCTTTTGTTCCTAAAACACAATAAAAACACAAATCACGCATAATTCCGACTTTTACGACATAAAATACACGTTTTGGTCATGTTATTATTGGAAATAAGTGGTAAAAGGATAAGTGTTTTCACACTTATCAGTATCGTTGTACACAAGATGTTCAAATAAGTAGTCGATAGGGCATCGTTGTATACGAGATTTTCAAAGGAGTAGGTATCGTTGTATACGATATGTTCAAAGGGTGTCGTTGTATACGATATGTTCAAATGAGTAGTCGATAGGGTATCATTGTATACGATATGTTCAAATGAGTAGTCGATAGGGTATCGTTGTATACGAGATGTTCAAATGCGTAGTCGATAGGGTATCGTTGTATAAGAGATGTTCAAATAAGTAGTCGATAGGGTATCGTTGTATACGAGATGTTCAAATAAGTAGTCGATAGGGTATCGTTGTATACAAGATGTTCAAATGAGTAGTCGATAGGGTATCATTGTATACGAGATGTTCAAATGAGTAGTCGATAGGGTATCGTTGTATACGAGATGTTCAAATAAGTAGTCGATAGGGCATCGTTGTATACGATATGTTCAAAATAGTAGTCGATAGGGTATCGTTGTATACAAGATGTTCAATAAGTAGTTGATAGGGCATCGTTGTATACGGTATGTTCAAATCAGTAGTCGATAGGGTATCGTTGTATACGAGATATTCAAAATAGTAGTCGATAGGGTATCGTTGAATAGGAGATGTTCAAATGAGTAGTCGATAGGGTATCGTTGTATACGAGATGTTTAAATGCGTAGTCGATAGGGTATCGTTGTATACGAGATGTTCAAATGAGTAGTCGATAGGGTATCGTTGTATACGAGATTTCCGAATAAGTAGTCGATAGGGTATCGTTGTATACGAGATGTTCAAATGAGTAGTCGATAGGGTATCGTTGTATACGAGATGTTCAAATGAGTAGTTGATAGGGTATTGTTGTATACGATATGTTCAAATGAGTAGTCGATAGGGTATCGTCGTATATGAGATGTTCAAATGAGTAGTCGATAGGGTATCGTTGTATACGAGATGTTCAAAATAGTAGTCGATAGGGTATCGTTGTATACGAGATGTTCAAATAAGTAGTCGATAAGGTATCCTTGAATACGATATATTCAAAATAGTAGTAGATAGGGTATCGTTGTATACAAGATGTTCAAAATAGTAGTCGATAGGGTATCGTTGTATACGAGATGTTCAAATGAGTAGTTGATAGGGTATCATTGTATACGAGATGTTCAAATAAGTAGTCGATAAGGTATCGTTTTATACGAGATGTTCAAATGAGTAGTCGATAGGGTATCATTGTATCCGAGATGTTCAAATGAGTAGTCCATAGGGTATCATTGTATACGAGATGTTCAAATAAGTAGTCGATAGGGCATGTATACGAGATGTTCAAAATAGAAGTCGATAGGGTATCGTTGTATACGAGATGTTCAAATAAGTAGTCGATAGGGCATCGTTGTATACGAGATTTTCAAATCATTAGTCGATAGGGTATCATTGTATACGAGATGTTCAAATGAGTAGTCGATGAGGTATCGTTGTATACGAGATGTTCAAATAAGTAGTCGATAGGGCATAGTTGTATACGAGATGTTCAAAATAGTAGTCGATAGGGTATCGTTGTATACGAGATGTTCAAATGAGTAGTTGATAGGGTATCGTTGTAGACGAGATGTTCAAATGAGTAGTCGATAGGGTATCGTTGTATACGAGATGTTCAAATAAGTAGTCGATAGGGTATCGTTGTATACGATATGTTCAAATGAGTAGTCGATAGGGTATCGTTGTATACGAGATGTTTAAATGAGTAGTTGATAGGGTATCGTTGTATACGATATGTTCAAATGAGTAGTCGATAGGGTATCGTTGTATACGAGATGTTCAAATGAGTAGTCGATAGGGTATCGTTGTATACGAGATGTTCAAAATAGTAGTCGATAGGGTATCGTTGTATACGAGTTGTTCAAATAAGTAGTCGATATGGTATCGTTGTATACGAGATGTTCAAAATAGTAGTCGATAGGGTATCGTTGTATACGAGATGTTCAAAATAGTAGTCGATAGGGTATCGTTGTATACGAGATGCTCAAATGAGTAGTCGATTGGGTATCGTTGTATACGAGATGTTCAAATAAATAGTCGATAGGGTATCGTTGTATACTAGATGTTCAAATGAGTAGTCGATAGGGTATCATTGTATACGAGAAATTCAAATGAGTAGTCGATAGGGTATCGTTGTATACGAGATGTAACACCCCACTTGGATAAGTGGACCGTTACGTGTATTTATGGCGTGTCATCAAAGCATAAGGTAAATGTCCTAAAACATTAACTGACCATAAAGGAAATACCAGAATCAAACATCGGTAATCCAAACATAAGCCCAAAACATGAAAAGTAAAATACTAAAGGAAAGGACTAAACAATGTCCAGATAAGCAGAACAATGTAAGAACTGCATAAAGTAAGAAGTCTGTATAGCTTCCATCCAAATGCGCATGTTCTTAGAATCCTAAAGCGTCCTGGTGTACCTGCCGTTAGAACATGAAAAGGAACTACGGCTGAGCATAACGCTCAGTGAACGGATATAAAGCATGATAAAGAATTACTGAAATGAAGTAGAAGATAAATACTAAAGCTGTAAGACTGATGAGTAAAGTTGCAGCGGAAATCTGTGTATAATCTGTAAAGTCTGGTTTGTACATAATAAAACTGAATCGTTATCTAATAAATCTGAAAACATGCATTTACTTTATTTTAATTGCCAAGAGCTTATACAGGTCATGTGCTGTAACAACTGCTGCATGAATACATAGAGGGGTGACCTCGTCATGCTGTAGAGGGGTGACCTCTAAATAACTGTGCTGGGTGGAGGGATCAGATCCAATGTGAAGGATGTAGAGCACACATCACATTCACCTGCTAAACTGTAAACTGTAGCCTAGGATGCATCCATACGCCCCACTAATAATACTGATAAAATGGCCAAGCTGAGCTGAGTGGGACGATGCAGGATATCACTCTCCTACATGTGAGTCACGACACCGGTGCCTCTAGTGCCGTGGTTACGGTACCTCCGTAACTAGTACATAAACTAATCATGCTTGTATATAATGCTCCGGCAGTTTATTTAATTCTTAACATGATTACTGATAAGTTTAAACGTATACTGGGGAAAACATTTGGCTGCAGACGGGGAATCCTAATCATGCATAGGAAAGGAAGTCCTTACTGAAAGGACGGAAATCCGTACCTTGTGTCTAGTAAACAGTGAGAGAGATGGATATCCGTACATTAACGATCACAACGTCTATACAATGTTTAAACTAATAACTTGGTCGATGATCTACATAAGTTAATGAAATATATTATTATTAGCTATTATGATAATAGTTTGTAATTTGATCATATCATATGTAAAACTAGCTTGCTTCATAACGTAGATTTATTTAGATACAATTGCATTAGTCATATGTTACTAATACATGAAATTTGTAACCAACCTTAACGTATGCATGTTTTTTTAGACATACTACTATCTCACTCGCTTTTGATTATTGAAAGTATATAAATTACAAATGACGCTAGTTAGTAAGGACCAATTAACATTTAGTATCAACCATATTTCGTAATTCTGTTACAGTTTTGTAATCTATTTAATCCGTTACATATAACTCCCTGCATACTTAGGATAACCATTTTAGTAAACTACTATCGTGTTAGTTACATGTGACAATGACCACATATATATATATAGGTTTCGAAGCTACGCCGATGAGGTCTCATTTATATTTTTAGAAGCCGATAATGTTAACCAATAATTCATGCATGATTTCATCTTAGTTAATTAATAGCATTATAGATATATGTATCTTAATATTTCTTAACCCCAGTTTAGCTACTAGTCCGTATATGCATGTCCATGTAATTAATAAATTCAAACAAAAAAATTAACAAACATGTCAAGACAAATGTGTAACCAAAAACTGGTTCATCATTTTCATAACACTGAAAATAGGAAGTTCTTAATGTTTGGCAAACGTGCGACAATGTCGCTTATGAATCTCGCTAAGATCGTGTGACAATTATTTTCATATACAAAGTTTAACCCTCCATTAGACTTTCTGATGTTCATGGTATCATACTATGAAGACGGTTCGAAACATACCTTCATGCTTGACGAGAACGATCAAAACGGAACGAACACACTTGCTTTGATGAGACATGGTCAAACAAGAACACCAAAAGCTATCATGCATCGGTAAAACCTTTCACCCAAAGACGATTCGATCGAACCAACACTAGCACTCTGATTCAACGAGAAATGACCGAGCATAACATCAAATGAACACCATCAGGACATTTACCGAGAACGAGACCCAAGCCAAAACCCGAAACTAACCGAAACACGGACCACAGGCTAAACCAAACTTGTACCCGCATTGCACTCGAGTAAACACTCAAATATCTTGTTTATAATGTTTAACGCATGTTTGTTTCTTTATTCATAGAAAATGTCATTGAGTCTTGGCTAAAAATATAGTGTTTATATTCATGAATGTTAGTAGCTTTTGAAATCAATGAAATTGAAGCGGAAGAAACGCATGCTAAATATTAGGCATGTTGTTAAATGTTAGTCAACCGACTAATTTAGTTAAATTTGATCAGGTGTAAATATTCAAATCTTTTCTTTTTGTGAAGCTTTCATCCGATACAAAACTTTGTTTCCAAATGATACACTTTCCTAATTTGATTAGAGGTAATGTAAAATCTTAATTTAATAAGATGGTACCTTGTCGCCAGCGGCTATTATTATTTATTATCTGAATAAATATATACGTAACATTTTTAATTAAAGTTGAGGCTGCGTAAAGTTAACGTTCATGGATTTTTACAATGGTAATTTCTGAATATCTAGATATTAATTATTATTTTTTTTTCAGAATAATTAATTACGTCACGTTTTCTTGGATTTTAAATACGGGTTTTACAACTCTTCCCCTCTAAAAAAAAATAATTCGTCCTTGAATTAAGATACGACTATACTGGGTTTTCGTCCTCGAATTAAGATACGACTATACTGGGTTTTACAATTCTTCCCCTCTAAAAAGGAGAAATTCGTCCTCGAATTAAAGGTAATAAGCTGATGAAGTTATAAGAACTGAAAGAACACATACTGAGAGAAAATTAAGCTGAAGGATGGATTGTCTTCTATTTAAGACATAATGCTACTGATAGGTGTAAACCTGACATGACTGAAATGATCATGCAAAGTGACATGGCTGAAGAGGACATAGAACGTAACCTGACTGAAAGAACTTAACTAGATTTATTGAAGAAAAGGATGAGAGGTCCGGATGGACTCCTCTGTTTCGAGTGGCCTCCCGCTCGAAACGATTCCTTCAAAGGTATAAACATAAAAATAAAAAAAATCTTGGTCCTGATGACCCTTTCCTGATGATGCTGAATATTTTCTGGTTCCATACTTAAGATAGATTTTCTGAACCTGAATGAATAAGCTATAACATGTAGTTTACATTAACGGTACGTACAATTATCCTGAAAAGATAACATTTATATGTCTGAGCAAGCTGCTGGGAATATATATAGGGATGAGCTACGTGAATATTTGTGAATATGCTAAGTGAGCAATTGTGAACGTGGTTCATAATTATATGAGGAGCGCTGGCATGGAATTAGAATATGATAAGTGAATCATACTGTGAACGTGATACTAGAACACATCATGAACGTATGCTGACTGAGGAAGGAATGCCAACTATAAGGTCTGAGATGTGAAACGTCTGCCTGGTTACTTGGAAAGTTGTGCTAAATTTGAGTCTGGTTTATCAAGCTTTCTGTAACCGTATTCGATAATAACCTATGAAACGTGTATCGCGAAATGGCACACGAACTTGAACGTGAACAATGTTATGAACGCTAACGTGAGCTTAAATCATGAAATAGCATAAAAGATGAACTGAAGCAGCATAATACTGCGAATGAGACGTAAACGTGAAAGTGAAAATAAACATGAACTTAAAGTGGGCGTAACATACACTTGATCGTGAACATGAATTATGTCTGATATGATGGTCGATGGAATGCCTTGAATTCGTACGATTTGCTGCTGAATTTCTAAATTTTCTGCAGATCTGCTACTGCGTGATCCTTTCGGATAAAAGAAACGCGCAGGCTGATTACGTGGTTGATGATAACTTAGATAGTATCATACTTTCTCTGAGTCTGTGGTAAACTGATAACAATCTGCATGGAGTCTTGTCTCCTTTCGGTCTAGAATTTATACTGGTAGTAATAGCATGTCGGTGTTCTATCATGAACCTGAGGTATGTCAGGCATTAGATATGAACATAGCCGCATCAATGTGCGATGGGATTATGGGACCTTCTGGTGGAAATCTGGTTAGACAGCCATGGAATTTTTTTTTTTAGTGAGAACTGTCAGTAATTTCTGCGGTAGCAGTCAATTGAGTTCTAGAAATTTTATACTATGTTCACAGGCGTCAGTCGGGACCATCAGGTGATGGCCTTCACCTGCGCAGGATTGTCTGAAATTTCTTTCTGTTGAAATGTGGTGGCTCAGAAATGCCACTTTGTTCAAATGAGATTTATATCTAGAGGGTTGTGTATAAAAATAACTCCTATTGAAGATTCGGTACAATTGTGAGAAGATGAGTCTCGTGTTCTCCCCTAGTATTAGGCATATCAGAATGTGATCAATGAATATACTGATGATATTGCATGAGAGTCATGAAAAAAATTTATTCATAATTTCATAATCTAACTAGAGCGTTAGGGAGCTCAGAAGTATAAAAATAATTTTTTTTTAGAGAAACTGTAATATGTGCAACATCAGTCTGGAAACGTCATGTTCTTTCTCTCACCACTGATGGTAGCATGATCGGAATTTGTTCTAGAAAATGTTTAAGATATCGTAGCAGGTCAGGTAACCTCTTGTTCGTGGAATGAGTTTCGTTTTATGAATGGCGATCTTAATAAGTTTTCCAATGGTTGATACATGATCTCATGTTACTGGCCTACTTTTTCATAGACAGAAACGATACACTTCCTGGTGGTGCGCTAGGGCGAATTAAAGCCTCGTTCCGGTAACTTTTGCAGCAGTGGCTGCAACTCTTTTAACTTAGTTGAAGCCACTGAATAAAGAGTTCTGAAAATATTTTATGTCCTTGAGACAAGCTCGGTGTTAAACTCTATCTCGTGGTTAGGAAGGAATTTTTTTGAAAACCTTCTGCAATGACCTTTGGAAAACTTTGGAATAATTTGCTGATCGTGAATTTAAAGAGTTTCAGAATTAACTTTATAACTGATAGTTATAAGTCTTCGTAGCTATGGACTGAGAATTCACACACCTAAGGCAGAAAATTTGTACTGATTTTCTGGCCGAAATATAAAGAATATATTTGGGATCTAGTAAGACGGATTTCGTCGTTAACTGAAAGGAGAACTCTAATAAACATGGGTGATACTGTTGAGTCCTTTCTGGCGGAGAGGCAGGTAACTAGCTGATTTAAGATAAAGCTGACATAGGAAAACGTGAAGTAACGTGGCGACTTCCACCGAGTGGGTTCGTTTGTAACCTTACAGGATGAATATCGTGTGTTTAATCTGAATAATAGTCTAGTGGTGGTAACTGAATTTTAATGGTCTAATTTATGTGTGGCATAACAGAACGGGTATACCCCCTTGGGGGTACCCTGAATTCTGAGGACCTGGTTTAGGAGGCATACTGGTGTTATGAATCTGACTCGTACTTTGAGGAGATATTCATATAACGTGTACTATGACTGGTGTCCTGACATGTGTCTTCCGAAATGATACTTGGGACCTACGTCTTGACTGTTGTCTGAACATGTATTTTAATGGGCGAGTCTGAATGAGATTAAGAATTTCTGGTAACTGCTAGGGCTGGCGGACCGGTTAGACTATTGACCTCTGTATTTCTGGTCACGTCCGTTCCGGAGTTTCGATGGTTACTGACTGATTACTTATAAGCACGGTGGTTGTCACTACTGCTTTGTCTGTCAATTTATGACGATCATTATCATGACCCTGATTCATGTAACTATTCTGCTGAGTGGCCGGCTGAGTTCCGGTTCCCACTCTTTGAATATACGGTTAGCTGAGTGGAGTGTGACATCTAACTGAGAAGGTAAAAGTATGTAATGGAATGGTAGTGTCTGATGGTTGAAATTTTGTCTTGACATAAAGTTCAAATTTATAGTTTTCGTCCTTGCTCTGTGGTGTCTTTATAGTATAACAGCATCAGCATCAACATCTTGAGAAATCTCCAAAGTATCGGCAGCATCAGCAATTTTGAGGTCTTCAAAGTGTTCGCAACATCAGCATCTGGTAAAATCTTCAACTCACAAGCAGCATCAGCACCTGGTAAAATATCGACAAGTGGAAACGCCCGAGATGATTGAGGATCGATTAGCAATATCCATGGAGTAGGGTACCTGGTGTACACCTGGACTACTGTACATGAAGTACAAAATGAATATTGCACATGAAGCATATCGAGACATTGTACGTGGAGTACACATGTATCACTGTACAAGGAGTATAACTGAGGCACTATACAGAGGGTCCATATAGACTACTGTTCATGGCACTGGTGGGAATTTTATTGGATGGTCGATACTGGTGTCGCTTGTCTGACGTGATCTAGGAAATAAATTGATTTAAACGGTAGTAAACTGGTCTGAAATAAGTAACATGATAGCCTGTAATTCCTGCGTCGACTTACTGCTAGTTATATCAAGACTGAAAGTATGATATAATCGAAGTCCCAACAGTGGTCAGGATGAAGCATGACTAATGAAGGCCAATCATGATTTATCATGAAAATGGGTTTTATTGAAATTCTTGTGTATGAGAACATCATTACTTTGCTGAAAACATAATCCTCGTAAGGAGACATGAACTGAATCAAACCTGAAGACGACATCAACGTGAGGATATGAAAATTTGACTGTTACCAGAACATAAAAAGATAATCGACTGAAGTTTAACATCAACTGGTGTGGATGGCTATGGTTCAATCCACATAATTCAAGGAACAAAACATGTGACCAAGTATGGGAGATTCTGGTTTCAATTCATACTTGTCAAAATTTTCTGAGAACTGTCATGTATAGAATTTACAATCTGTGACTAAATATGAATGGTTGTAGTCCAATCCATACTTGTCAAAACTTTATAAAATGTCTTGATATGATCAAAAGTGAACATCTATGGTCCAGTTCACAAAACAATATTCGACTGAAAGCATGAAAATTTGACTTGAGAAGTTGTGAACGCATATGGGTCAGTTCACCTAATAACATTTGACTGGAAACATGAATCTGTCATGAGTAAGGATGAACGCCTATGGGTCGGTTCACCAATACAAAAATCTGAACGGACAAGGGTGAACGCCTATGGGTCGGTTCACCAGAATAAAATTCGCAGAAAAGCACATGCGACTAAATATGGCCAGTCCTGTACCAACCTTTTACTTAGTCAAAAATTTTAAGAAAACCGACTGATAACTTAAGAAAACAGACTGATAAATGAAAACAATTGACTGATAATTTCATGAGGAACATGAAAGATAGCAGCGCCAAAATCGAGGAAGTTCATGGTGACTAACCACTAGTCACAGGTCACGTTTTAGAGCCTACAGGTCGAACCTATAGCTCTGATACCATAATTGTAACACCCCACTTGGATAAGTGGACCGTTACGTGTATTTATGGCGTGTCATCAAAGCATAAGGTAAATGTCCTAAAACATTAACTGACCATAAAGGAAATACCGGAATCAAACATCGGTAATCCAAACATAAGCCCAAAACATGAAAAGTAAAATACTGAAGGAAAGGACTAAACAATGTCCAGATAAGCAGAACAATGTAAGAACTGCATAAAGTAAGAAGTCTGTATAGCTTCCATCCAAATGCGCATGTTCTTAGAATCCTAAAGCGTCCTGGTGTACCTGCCGTTAGAACATAAAAAGGAACTACGGCTGAGCATAACGCTCAGTGAACGGATATAAAGCATGATAAGGAATTACTGAAATGAAGTAGAAGATAAATACTGAAGCTGTAAGACTGATGAGTAAATTTGCAGCGGAAATCTGTGTATAATCTGTAAAGTCTGGTTTGTACATAATAAAACTGAATCGTTATCTGATAAATCTGAAAACATGCATTTACTTTATTTTAATTGCCAAGAGCTTATACAGGTCATGTGTTGTAACAACTGCTGCATGAATACATAGAGGGGTGACCTCGTCATGCTGTAGAGGGGTGACCTCTAAATAACTGTGCTGGGTGGAGGGATCAGCTCCAATGTGAAGGATGTAGATCACACACCACATTCACCTGCTAAACTGTAAACTGTAGCCTAGGATGCATCCATACGCCCCACTAATAATACTGATAAAATGGCCAAGCTGAGCTGAGTGGGACGATGCAGGATATCACTCTCCTACATGTGAGTCACGACACCGGTGCCTCTAGTGCCGTGGTTACGGTACCTCCGTAACTAGTACATAAACTAATCATGCTTGTATATAATGCTCCGGCAGTTTATTTAATTCTTAACATGATTACTGATAAGTTTAAACGTATACTGGGGAAAACATTTGGCTGCAGACGGGGAATCCTAATCATGCATAGGAAAGGAAGTCCTTACTGAAAGGACGGAAATCCGTACCTTGTGTCCAGTAAACAGTGAGAGAGATGGATATCCGTACATTAACGATCACAACGTCTATAAAACGTTTAAACTAATAACTTGGTCGATGATCTACATAAGTTAATGACATATATTATTATTAGCTATTATGATAATAGTTTGTAATTTGATCATATCATATGTAAAACTAGCTTGCTTCATAACGTAGATTTATTTAGATACAATTGCATTAGTCATATGTTACTAATACATGAAATTTGTAACCAACCTTAACGTATGCATGTTTTTTTAGACATACTACTATCTCACTCGCTTTTGATTATTGAAAGTATATAAATTACAAATGACGCTAGTTAGTAAGGACCAATTAACATTTAGTATCAACCATATTTCGTAATTCTGTTACAGTTTTGTAATCTATTTAATCCATTACATATAACTCCCTGCATACTTAGGATAACCATTTTAGTAAACTACTATCGTGTTAGTTACATGTGACAATGACCACATATATATATATAGGTTTCGAAGCTACGCCGATGAGGTCTCATTTATATTTTTAGAAGCCGATAATGTTAACCAATAATTCATGCATGATTTCATCTTAGTTAATTAATAGCATTATAGATATATGTATCTTAATATTTCTTAACCCCAGTTTAGCTACTAGTCCGTATATGCATGTCCATGTAATTAATAAATTCAAACAAAAAAATTAACAAACATGTCAAGACAAATGTGTAACCAAAAACTGGTTCGTCATTTTCATAACACTGAAAATAGGAAGTTCTTAATGTTTGGCAAACGTGCGACAATGTCGCTTATGAATCTCGCTAAGATCGTGTGACAATTATTTTCATATACAAAGTTTAACCCTCCATTAGACTTTCTGATGTTCATGGTATCATACTATGAAGACGGTTCGAAACATACCTTCATGCTTGACGAGAACGATCAAAACGGAACGAACACACTTGCTTTGATGAGACATGGTCGAACAAGAACACCAAAAGTTATCAGGCATCGGTAAAACCTTTCACCCAAAGACGATTCGATCGGACCAACACTAGCACTCAGATTTAACGAGAAATGACCGAGCATAACATCAAATGAACACCATCAGGACATGTACCGAGAACGAGACCCAAGCCACAACCCGAAACTAACCGAAACACGGACCACAGGCTAAACCAAACTTGTACCCGCATTGCACTCGAGTAAACACTCAAATATCTTGTTTATAATGTTTAACGCATGTTTGTTTCTTTATTCATAGAAAATGTCATTGAGTCTTGGCTAAAAATATAGTGTTTATATTCATGAATGTTAGTAGCTTTTGAAATCAATGAAATTGAAGCGGAAGAAACGCATGTTAAATATTAGGCATGTTGTTAAATGTTAGTCAACCGACTAATTTAGTTAAATTTGATCAGGTGTAAATATTCAAATCTTTTCTTTTTGTGAAGCTTTCATCCGATACAAAACTTTGTTTCCAAATGATACACTTTCCTAATTTGATTAGAGGTAATGTAAAATCTTAATTTAATAAGATGGTACCTTGTCGCCAGCGGCTATTATTATTTATTATCTGAATAAATATATACGTAACATTTTTAATTAAAGTTGAGGCTGCGTAAAGTTAACGTTCATGGATTTTTACAATGGTAATTTCTGAATATCTAGATATTATTTATTATTTTTTTTCAGAATAATTAATTACGTCACGTTTTCTTGGATTTTAAATACGGGTTTTACACGAGATGTTCAAAATAGTAGTCGATAGGGTATCATTGTATACGAGATGTTCAAATGAGTAGTCGATATGGTATCGTTGTATACGAGATGTTTAAATCAGTAGTCGATAGGTTGTATACGAGATGTTCAAATGAGTAGTCGATAGGGTATCATTGTATACGAGATGTTCCAATAAGTAGTCGATAAGGCATCGTTGTATACGAGATGTTCAAATGAGTAGTCGATGGGGTATCATTGTATACGAGATGTTCAAATAAGTAGTCGATAGGGCATGTATACGAGATGTTCAAAATAGAAGTCGATAGGGTATCGTTGTATACGAGATGTTCAAATAAGTAGTCGATAGGGCATCGTTGTATACGAGATGTTCAAATCATTAGTCGATAGGGTATCATTGTATACGAGATGTTCAAATGAGTAGTCGATAAGGTATCGTTGTATACGAGATGTTCAAATAAGTAGTCGATAGGGCATAGTTGTATACGAGATGTTCAAAATAGTAGTCGATAGGGTATCTTGTATATGAGATGTTCAAATGAGTAGTTTATAGGGTATCGTTTTAGACGAGATGTTCAAATGAGTAGTCGATAGGGTATCGTTGTATACGAGATGTTCAAATAAGTAGTCGATAGGTATCGTTGTATACGATATGTTCAAATGAGTAGTCGATAGGGTATCGTTGTATATGAGATGTTCAAATGAGTAGTGGATAGGGTATCGTTGTATACAATATGTTCAAATGAGTAGTCGATAGGGTATCGTTGTATATGAGATGTTCAAATGAGTAGTCGATAGGGTATCGTTGTATACGAGATGTTCAAAATAATAGTCGATAGGGTATCGTTGTATACGAGTTGTTCAAATAAGTAGTCGATATGGTATCGTAGTATACGAGATGTTCAAAATAGTAGTCGATAGGGTATCGTTGTATACGAGATGTTCAAAATAGTAGTCGATAGGGTATCGTTGTATACGAGATGCTCAAATGAGTAGTCGATTGGGTATCGTTGTATACGAGATGTTCAAATAAGTAGTCGATAGGGTATCGTTGTATACGAGATGTTCAAATGAGTAGTCGATAGGGTATCCTTGTATACGAGAAATTCAAATGAGTAGTCGATAGGGTATCGTTGTATACGAGATGTTCAAAATAGTAGTCGATAGGGTATCGTTGTATACGAGATGTTCAAATGAGTAGTCGATAGGGTATCATTGTATACGAGATGTTCAAATAAGTAGTCGAAAAGGTATCGTTTTATACGAGATGTTCAAATGAGTAGTCGATAGGGTATCATTGTATACGAGATGTTCAAATGAGTAGTCTATGGGGTATCATTGAATACGAGATGTTCAAATAAGTAGTCGATAGGGCATGTATACGAGATGTTCAAAATAGAAGTCGATAGGGTATCGTTGTATACGAGATGTTCAAATAAGTAGTCGATAGGGCATCGTTGTATACGAGATGTTCAAATCATTAGTCGATAGGGTATCATTGTATACGAGATGTTCAAATGAGTAGTCGATGAGGTATCGTTGTATACGAGATGTTCAAATAAGTAGTCGATAGGGCATAGTTGTATACGAGATGTTCAAAATAGTAGTCGATAGGGTATCGTTGTATACGAGATGTTCAAATGAGTAGTTGATAGGGTATCGTTGTAGACGAGATGTTCAAATGAGTAGTCGATAGGGTATCGGTGTATACGAGATGTTCAAATAAGTAGTCGATAGGGTATCGTTGTATACGATATGTTCAAATGAGTAGTCGATAGGGTATCGTTGTATATGAGATGTTCAAATGAGTAGTTGATAGGGTATCGTTGTATACGATATGTTCAAATGAGTAGTCGATAGGGTATCGTTGTATACGAGATGTTCAAATGAGTAGTCGATAGGGTATCGTTGTATACGAGATGTTCAAAATAGTAGTCGATAGTGTATCGTTGTATACGAGTTGTTCAAATAAGTAGTCGATATGGTATCGTTGTATACGAGATGTTCAAAATAGTAGTCGATAGGGTATCGTTGTATACGAGATGTTCAAAATAGTAGTCGATAGGGTATCGTTGTATACGAGATGCTCAAATGAGTAGTCGATTGGGTATCATTGTATACGAGATGTTCAAATAAGTAGTCGATAGGGTATCCTTGTATACGAGATGTTCAAATGAGTAGTCGATAGGGTATCATTGTATACGAGAAATTCAAATGAGTAGTCGATAAGGTATCGTTGTATACGAGATGTTCAAAATAGTAGTCGATAGAGTATCATTGTATACGAGATGTTCAAATGAGTAGTCGATAGGGTATCGTTGTATACGAGATGTTCAAATCAGTAGTCGATAGATTGTATACGAGATGTTCAAATGAGTAGTCGATAGGGTATCATTGTATACGAGATGTTCAAATAAGTAGTCGATAGGGCATCGTTGTATACGAGATGTTCAAATGAGTAGTCGATGGGGTATCATTGTATACGAGATGTTCAAATAAGTAGTCGATAGGGCATGTATACGAGATGTTCAAAATAGAAGTCGATAGGGTATCGTTGTATACGAGATGTTCAAATAAGTAGTCGATAGGGCATCGTTGTATACGAGATGTTCAAATTATTAGTCGATAGGGTATCATTGTATACAAGATG
The DNA here is from genome assembly GCA_025667525.1 of Glebionis coronaria. Taxonomy (NCBI): domain Eukaryota; kingdom Viridiplantae; phylum Streptophyta; class Magnoliopsida; order Asterales; family Asteraceae; genus Glebionis; species Glebionis coronaria. The sequence goes on from CM046876.1 coordinate 414,880,874, forward strand.
TTCAAACGAGTAGTCGATAAGGTATCGTTGTATACGAGATGTTCAAATAACTAGTCGATAGGGCATAGTTGTATAAGAGATGTTCAAAATAGTAGTCGATAGGGTATCGTTGTATACGAGATGTTCAAATGAGTAGTTGATAGGGTATCATTGTAGACGAGATGTTCAAATGAGTAGTCAATAGGGTATCGTTGTATACGAGATGTTCAAATAAGTGTCGATAGGGTATCGTTGTATACGATATGTTCAAAATAGTAGTCGATAGGGTATCGTTGTATACGAGATGTTCAAAATAGTAGTCGATAGGGTATCGTTGTATACGCGATGTTCAAATGAGTAGTCGATAGGGTATTTTGTATTCGAGATGTTCAAATAAGTACTCGATAGGGTATCGTTGTATACGATATGTTCAAATGAGTAGTCGATAGGGTATCATTGTATACGAGATGTTCAAATGAGTAGTCGATAGGGTATCATTGTATACGAGATGTTCAAATAAGTAGTCGATAGGGCATGTATACGAGATGTTCAAAATAGAAGTCGATAGGGTAATGTTGTATACGAGATGTTCAAATAAGTAGTCGATAGGGCATCATTGTATACGAGATGTTCAAATCAGTAGTCGATAGGGTATCATTGTATACGAGATGTTCAAATGAGTAGTCGATAAGGTATCGTTGTATACGAGATGTTCAAATAAGTAGTCGTTAGGGCATAGTTGTATACGAGATGTTCAAAATAGTAGTCGATAGGGTATCGTTGTATACGAGATGTTCAAATGAGTAGTTGATAGGGTATCGTTGTAGACGAGATGTTCAAATGAGTGGTCGATAGGGTATCGTTGTATACGAGATGTTCCAGTAAGTATTCGATAGGTTATCGTTGTATACGATATGTTCAAATGAGTAGTCGATAGGGTATCGTTGTATAGAGATGTTCAAATGAGTAGTTGGTAGGGTATCGTTGTAAACGATATGTTCAAATGAGTAGTCGATAGGGTATCGTTGTATACGAGATGTTCAAATGAGTAGTCGATAGGGAATGGTTGTATACGAGATGTTAAAAATAGTATTCGATAGGGTATCGTTGTATACGAGATGTTCAAATACGTAGTTGATAGGGTATCGTTGTATACGAGACGTTCAAAATAGTAGTCGATAGGGTATCGATGTATACGATATGTTCAAAATAGTAGTCGATAGGGTATCGTTGTATACGAGATGTTCAAATGAGTAGTCGATTGGGTATCGTTGTATACGATATATTTAAATAAGTAGTCGATAGGGTATCATTGTATACGTGATGTTCAAATGAGTAGTCGATAGGGTATCACTATATACGAGATGTTCAAATGAGTAGTCGATAGGGAATCGTTGTATACGAGATGTTCAAATAAGTAGTCTATAGGGCATCGTTGTATACGAGATGTTCAAAATAAAAGTCGATAGGGTATCGGCGTATACGAGATGTTCCAATATGTAGTCGATAGGGCATCGTTTTATACGATATGTTCAAATCAGTAGTCGATAGGGTATCGTTGTATACGAGATGTTCAAAATAGTAGTCGATAGGGTATCGTTGTATACGAGATGTTCAAAATAGTAGTCGATAGGGTATCGGTGTATACGAGATGCTCAAATGAGTAGTCGATTGGGTATCGTTGTATACGAGATGTTCAAATAAGTAGTCGATAGGGTATCGTTGTATACGAGATGTTCAAATGAGTAGTCGATAGGGTATCATTGTATACGAGATGTTCAAATGAGTAGTCGATAGGGTATCGTTGTATACGAGATGTTCAAAATAGTAGTCGATAGGGTATCATTGTATACGAGATGTTCAAATGAGTAGTCGATAGGGTATCGTTGTATACGTGATGTTCAAATCAGTAGTCGATAGATTGTGTACGAGATGTTCAAATGAGTAGTCGATAGGGTATCATTGTATACAAGATGTTCAAATAAGTAGTCGATAGGGCATCGTTGTATACGAGATGTTCAAAATAGTAGTCGATAGGGTATCGTTGTATACGAGATGTTCAAATAAGTAGTTGATAGGGCATCGTTGTATACGATATGTTCAAATTAGTAGTAGATAGGGTATTGTTGTATACGAGATGTTCAAAATAGTAGTCGATAGGGTATCGTAGTATACGAGATGTTCAAATGAGTAGTCGATATGGTATCATTGTATACGAGATGTTCAAATGAGTAGTCGATAGGGTATCGTTGTATACGAGATGTTCAAATAAGTAGTCGATAGGGTATCGTTGTATACGAGATGTTCAAACAAGTAGTCGATAGGGTATCGTTGTATACGATATCTTCAAATGAGTAGCCGATAGGTATCGTTGTATACGATATGTTCAAATGAGTAGTCGATAGGGTATCGTTGTATACAAGATGTTCAAATGAGTAGTCGATAGGGTATCGTTGTATACGAGATGTTCAAAATAGTAGTCGATAGGGTATCGTTATATACGAGATGTTCAAATAAGTAGTCAATTGGGTATCGTTGTATACGATATGTTCAAAATAGTAGTCGATAGGGTATCGTTGTATACGCGATGTTCAAATGAGTAGTCGATAGGGTATCGTTGTATTCGAGATGTTCAAATAAGTAGTCGATAGGGTATTGTTGTATACAAGATGTTCAAATAAGTAGTCGATAGGGCATAGTTGTATAGGAGATGTTCAAAATAGTAGTCGATAGGGTATCGTTGAATACGAGATGTTCAAATGAGTAGTCGATAGGGTATCGTTGTATACGAGATGTTCAAATGAATATTCGATACGGTATCGTTGTATACGAGATGTTCAAATAAGTAGTCGATAGGGTATCGTTGTATACGATATGTTCAAATGAGTAGTCGATAGGGTATCGTTGTATACGAGATGTTCAAATGAGTAGTTCATAGGGTATCGTTGTATACGATATGTTCAAATGAGTAGTCGATAGGGTATCGTTGTATACAGGATGTTCAAATGATTAGTCGATAGGGTATCGTTGTATACGAGATGTTCAAAATAGTAGTCGATAGGGTATCGTTGTATACGAGATGTTCAAATAAGTAGTCGATAGGGTATCGTTGTATACGATATGTTCAAAATAGTAGTCGATAGGGTATCGTTGTATACGAGATGTTCAAAATAGTAGTCGATAGGGTATCGTTGTATACGAGATGTTCAAATGAGTAGTCGATAGGGTATCATTGTATACGAGATGTTCAAATAAGTAGTCGATAAGGTATCGTTGTATACGAGATGTTCAAATGATTAGTCGATAGGGTATCATTGTATACGAGATGTTCAAATGATTAGTCGATGGGGTATCAATGTATACGAGATGTTCAAATAAGTAGTCGATAGGGCATGTATACGAGATGTTCAAAATAGAAGTCGATAGGGTATCGTTGTATACGAGATGTTCAAATAAGTAATCGATAGGGCATCGTTGTATACGAGATGTTCAAATCATTAGTCGATAGGGTATCATTGTATACGAGATGTTCAAATGAGTAGTCGATAAGGTATCATTGTATACGAGATGTTCAAATAAGTAGTCGATAGGGCATAGTTATATACGAGATGTTCAAAATAGTAGTCGATAGGGTATCGTTGTATACGAGATGTTCAAATAAGTAGTCGATAGGGTATCGTTGTATACGATATGTTCAAAATAGTAGTCGATAGGGTATCGTTGTATACGAGATGTTCAAAATAGTAGTCGATAGGGTATCGTTGTATACGAGATGTTCAAATGAGTAGTCGATAGGGTATCATTGTATACGAGATGTTCAAATAAGTAGTCGATAAGGTATCGTTGTATACGAGATGTTCAAATGATTAGTCGATAGGGTATCATTGTATACGAGATGTTCAAATGATTAGTCGATGGGGTATCAATGTATACAAGATGTTCAAATAAGTAGTCGATAGGGCATGTATACGAGATGTTCAAAATAGAAGTCGATAGGGTATCGTTGTATACGAGATGTTCAAATAAGTAATCGATAGGGCATCGTTGTATACGAGATGTTCAAATCATTAGTCGATAGGGTATCATTGTATACGAGATGTTCAAATGAGTAGTCGATAAGGTATCATTGTATACGAGATGTTCAAATAAGTAGTCGATAGGGCATAGTTATATACGAGATGTTCAAAATAGTAGTCGATAGGGTATCGTTGTATACGAGATGTTCAAATGAGTATTTGATAGGGTATCGTTGTAGACGAGATGTTCAAATGAGTAGTCGATAGGGTATCGTTGTATACGAGATGTTCAAATAAGTAGTCGATAGGGTATCGTTGTATACGATATGTTCAAATGAGTAGTCGATAGGGTATCGTTGTATATGAGATGTTCAAATGAGTAGTTGATTGGGTATCGTTGTATACGATATGTTCAAATGAGTAGTCGATAGGGTATCGTTGTGTACGAGATGTTCAAAATAGTATTCGATAGGGTATCGTTGTATACGAGATGTTCAAAATAGTAGTCGATAGGGTATCGTTGTATACGAGATGCTCAAATGAGTTTGTATACGAGATGTTCAAATAAGTAGTCGATAGGGTATCGTTGTATACGAGATGTTCAAATGAGTAGTCGATAGGGTATCATTGTATACGAGAAATTCAAATGAGTAGTCGATAGGGTATCGTTGTATACGAGATGTTCAAAATAGTAGTCGATAGGGTATCATTGTATACGAGATGTTCAAATGAGTAGTCGATAGGGTATCGTTGTATACGAGATGTTCAAATCAGTAGTCGATAGATTGTATACGAGATGTTCAAATGAGTAGTCGATAGGGCATCGTTGTATACGAGATGTTCAAAATAGTAGTCGATAGGGTATCGTTGTATACGAGATGTTCAAATGAGTAGTCGATAGGGTATCGTTGTATACGAGATGTTCCAGTAAGTATTCGATAGGTTATCGTTGTATACGATATGTTCAAATGAGTAGTCGATAGGGTATCGTTGTATAGAGATGTTCAAATGAGTAGTTGGTAGGGTATCGTTGTAAACGATATGTTCAAATGAGTAGTCGATAGGGTATCGTTGTATACGAGATGTTCAAATGAGTAGTCGATAGGGAATGGTTGTATACGAGATGTTAAAAATAGTATTCGATAGGGTATCGTTGTATACGAGATGTTCAAATACGTAGTTGATAGGGTATCGTTGTATACGAGACGTTCAAAATAGTACTCGATAGGGTATCGATGTATACGATATGTTCAAAATAGTAGTCGATAGGGTATCGTTGTATACGAGATGTTCAAATGAGTAGTCGATTGGGTATCGTTGTATACGATATATTTAAATAAGTAGTCGATAGGGTATCATTGTATACGTGATGTTCAAATGAGTAGTCGATAGGGTATCACTATATACGAGATGTTCAAATGAGTAGTCGATAGGGAATCGTTGTATACGAGATGTTCAAATAAGTAGTCTATAGGGCATCGTTGTATACGAGATGTTCAAAATAAAAGTCGATAGGGTATCGGCGTATACGAGATGTTCCAATATGTAGTCGATAGGGCATCGTTTTATACGATATGTTCAAATCAGTAGTCGATAGGGTATCGTTGTATACGAGATGTTCAAAATAGTAGTCGATAGGGTATCGTTGTATACGAGATGTTCAAAATAGTAGTCGATAGGGTATCGGTGTATACGAGATGCTCAAATGAGTAGTCGATTGGGTATCGTTGTATACGAGATGTTCAAATAAGTAGTCGATAGGGTATCGTTGTATACGAGATGTTCAAATGAGTAGTCGATAGGGTATCATTGTATACGAGATGTTCAAATGAGTAGTCGATAGGGTATCGTTGTATACGAGATGTTCAAAATAGTAGTCGATAGGGTATCACTGTATACGAGATGTTCAAATGAGTAGTCGATAGGGTATCGTTGTATACGTGATGTTCAAATCAGTAGTCGATAGATTGTGTACGAGATGTTCAAATGAGTAGTCGATAGGGTATCATTGTATACAAGATGTTCAAATAAGTAGTCGATAGGGCATCGTTGTATACGAGATGTTCAAAATAGTAGTCGATAGGGTATCGTTGTATACGAGATGTTCAAATAAGTAGTTGATAGGGCATCGTTGTATACGATATGTTCAAATTAGTAGTAGATAGGGTATTGTTGTATACGAGATGTTCAAAATAGTAGTCGATAGGGTATCGTAGTATACGAGATGTTCAAATGAGTAGTCGATATGGTATCATTGTATACGAGATGTTCAAATGAGTAGTCGATAGGGTATCGTTGTATACGAGATGTTCAAATAAGTAGTCGATAGGGTATCGTTGTATACGAGATGTTCAAACAAGTAGTCGATAGGGTATCGTTGTATACGATATCTTCAAATGAGTAGCCGATAGGTATCGTTGTATACGATATGTTCAAATGAGTAGTCGATAGGGTATCGTTGTATACAAGATGTTCAAATGAGTAGTCGATAGGGTATCGTTGTATACGAGATGTTCAAAATAGTAGTCGATAGGGTATCGTTATATACGAGATGTTCAAATAAGTAGTCAATTGGGTATCGTTGTATACGATATGTTCAAAATAGTAGTCGATAGGGTATCGTTGTATACGCGATGTTCAAATGAGTAGTCGATAGGGTATCGTTGTATTCGAGATGTTCAAATAAGTAGTCGATAGGGTATTGTTGTATACAAGATGTTCAAATAAGTAGTCGATAGGGCATAGTTGTATAGGAGATGTTCAAAATAGTAGTCGATAGGGTATCGTTGAATACGAGATGTTCAAATGAGTAGTCGATAGGGTATCGTTGTATACGAGATGTTCAAATGAATATTCGATACGGTATCGTTGTATACGAGATGTTCAAATAAGTAGTCGATAGGGTATCGTTGTATACGATATGTTCAAATGAGTAGTCGATAGGGTATCGTTGTATACGAGATGTTCAAATGAGTAGTTCATAGGGTATCGTTGTATACGATATGTTCAAATGAGTAGTCGATAGGGTATCGTTGTATACAGGATGTTCAAATGATTAGTCGATAGGGTATCGTTGTATACGAGATGTTCAAAATAGTAGTCGATAGGGTATCGTTGTATACGAGATGTTCAAATAAGTAGTCGATAGGGTATCGTTGTATACGATATGTTCAAAATAGTAGTCGATAGGGTATCGTTGTATACGAGATGTTCAAAATAGTAGTCGATAGGGTATCGTTGTATACGAGATGTTCAAATGAGTAGTCGATAGGGTATCATTGTATACGAGATGTTCAAATAAGTAGTCGATAAGGTATCGTTGTATACGAGATGTTCAAATGATTAGTCGATAGGGTATCATTGTATACGAGATGTTCAAATGATTAGTCGATGGGGTATCAATGTATACGAGATGTTCAAATAAGTAGTCGATAGGGCATGTATACGAGATGTTCAAAATAGAAGTCGATAGGGTATCGTTGTATACGAGATGTTCAAATAAGTAATCGATAGGGCATCGTTGTATACGAGATGTTCAAATCGTTAGTCGATAGGGTATCATTGTATACGAGATGTTCAAATGAGTAGTCGATAAGGTATCATTGTATACGAGATGTTCAAATAAGTAGTCGATAGGGCATAGTTATATACGAGATGTTCAAAATAGTAGTCGATAGGGTATCGTTGTATACGAGATGTTCAAATGAGTATTTGATAGGGTATCGTTGTAGACGAGATGTTCAAATGAGTAGTCGATAGGGTATCGTTGTATACGAGATGTTCAAATAAGTAGTCGATAGGGTATCGTTGTATACGATATGTTCAAATGAGTAGTCGATAGTGTATCGTTGTATATGAGATGTTCAAATGAGTAGTTGATTGGGTATCGTTGTATACGATATGTTCAAATGAGTAGTCGATAGGGTATCGTTGTGTACGAGATGTTCAAAATAGTATTCGATAGGGTATCGTTGTATACGAGATGTTCAAAATAGTAGTCGATAGGGTATCGTTGTATACGAGATGCTCAAATGAGTTTGTATACGAGATGTTCAAATAAGTAGTCGATAGGGTATCGTTGTATACGAGATGTTCAAATGAGTAGTCGATAGGGTATCATTGTATACGAGAAATTCAAATGAGTAGTCGATAGGGTATCGTTGTATACGAGATGTTCAAAATAGTAGTCGATAGGGTATCATTGTATACGAGATGTTCAAATGAGTAGTCGATAGGGTATCGTTGTATACGAGATGTTCAAATCAGTAGTCGATAGATTGTATACGAGATGTTCAAATGAGTAGTCGATAAGGTATCATTGTATACGAGATGTTCAAATAAGTAGTCGATAGGGCATCGTTGTATACGAGATGTTCAAAATAGTAGTCGATAGGGTATCGTTGTATACGAGATGTTCAAATGAGTAGTCGATAGGGTATCGTTGTATACGAGATGTTTAAATGAGTAGTCGATAGGGTATCGTTGTATACGAGATGTTCAAATGAGTAGTCGATAGGGTATCGTTGTATACGAGATGTTCAAATAAGTAGTCGATAGGGTATCGTTGTATACGATATGTTCAAATGAGTAGTCGATAGGGTATCGTTGTATACGAGATGTTCATATGAGTAGTTGATAGGGTATCGTTGTATACGATATGTTCAAATGAGTAGTCGATAGGGTATCGTTGTATACGAGATGTTCAAATGAGTAGTCGATAGGGTATCGTTGTATACGAGATGTTCAAAATAGTAGTCGATAGGGTATCGTTGTATACGAGATGTTCAAATAAGTAGTCGATAGGGTATCGTTGTATACGATATATTCAAAATAGTTGTCGATAGGGTATCGTTGTATACGAGATGTTCAAAATAGTAGTCGATAGGGTATCGTTTTATACGAGATGTTCAAATGAGTAGTCGATAGGGTATCATTGTATACGAGATGTTAAAATAAGTAGTCGAAAAGGTATCGTTGTATACGAGATGTTCAAATGAGTTGTCGATAGGGTATCATTGTATACGAGATGTTCAAATGAGTAGTCGATAGGGTATCATTGTATACGAGTTGTTCAAATAAGTAGTCGATAGGGCATGTATACGAGATGTTCAAAATAGAAGTCGATAGGGTATCGTTGTATACGAGATGTTCAAATAAGTAGTCGATAGTGTAGAAATGTAAATCTATGCTTATGGTTTAGAGAGAGAAAGAGATAGAGAGATGGTGGATTTCACACAAAGCTAGAGAGAGAAACTAAAAAGGAACTATGTGTAAAATATGAAACCACACACCCTCTCCATCAAAGGAGAGGGTTTATATACCCAATCCCATGAGATGGGCTTGGGTTTACATTAGGCCGCCGGCCCATACATTTCATGGGCTCGGTTTTGGGCTTTGTTTAATGAATGTAAATAACTAAACTACGAGCTACAACATAGACTATTGTTGGAGTGACCGATCCTTTCTAATACGTAAAACGTATTTCCAACAATCTCCCCCTAAGGGAGGTCACTTCAAACAAGGGCGTTACCCAAGTTACAATAATAAAATAAACCTAGCATATTATGCTTGTCTTGAGCTCGTAGTCTTCGTCTTTCTTTTTCTTTTTCTATTCTGGTGAACATACTGATGTGATCTTTGATATCAATCTATGAGCAATAATCTCTTACCTTGATCTCGTGCATCCATCACTTGTGATCTTCGCCTCTTCGTGACACCATGTCCCACATACTTATACCTTCGTAATTCTTGAAAGCTTCAGAGTTAGATACAGCGGAAGACTTAACTTTTAGGCTTTCTTGAATTAAATGAGATATTAAGTGCATAAAGTATAAGCATGTGGGGACGACTTCTTCTTGGATTCCGCAACGCCACCGTCTTCAAATGCCGCAACATAAGTAGACACGAACGAAATGGCTTTCAACACTTCATTCTGAATCGGTAGCATTTTACCTCCGGTCGGTGAAGACCGTTGGATGATATTAGATATCGTACCCGTGAAGGATAGTTTCAATTAAGTAACTTCCTGACAGGATTTCGCGGGTAAACCCGTTCTCTTTATTCGACCGTCCAAAGCTGACTGCGAACATAAAGAGTGAATCATTTGGATAATGTTATCCACATGATTTGAAGCCGTCAATTCATGTTCCTGTAACAAGTGAAATTCAATTAAGAACGGCACCATCGTTGCTTTCCAGTTGTCACAAGCTTGATTCGTATAGAATCTTGCAAGTTACCTACCAAGTGCTGTTTGAGGTTAACACAAGAAGGATTTCCACTCATTACTGTGAACACTAAGTTATCACTTTGAGTGTTCTGGCAAGATCACTAAGATATTGCGTAGAGGCCTGGAACGTGTTTAGATTCAGTTAAGAATTAAACCACTGTTTCTTTACAGTTATCACAGGTTTGATTCATAAAGAATCGCACAAGACACCTACCATGAGATTTTTGATGTTCGCTCAAGAAGGATTTCCATCTTCATTGTAAATACTTTCGTATTACTCGGATGTTCAGGCAAGATCATGAAGATTTTGCGTAGGACTCTTAAAATCTTTCTTACTTTTCACAGTGTGTGAAGAAGCAAGGAATTATGAAAGTGTGTCCTAATGAGATATTTGATGATCTCAAATGGCTCTAGACTCGATCGTGCATTTTGGATTTTAGTGATCGGAGGCTGGAGAGGAGTGCCACCATTTCAATACCAATTTATTCGGAGTGAATAAATCGATAGATAACGTGTTGTCTCCATGTGATTAAAGCAAATATCTTTTAAGAGATATCTAAGTTAGCAGGGATGGGTTGTGTATTGCATCACTGGGTCCATGATTTCTATCTTCAATATCGAGCATCATTAAAATGATCTCAATAGCATATGTGTTGACCCGGTTTCTGCCTAAAGTTGTAAGGAGGGCTTCTTTCTTTACACCCTTTATCTTTACAATTCTTTTTCATTCTTCAACCCCTTCAATGCTTACCAATACGTCATAACTAGCACCTTGTTGTGATTGTTCCAGTGCTAACTTAAGTACTTGGTCGGCATTCAGCTACGTTCACAATCTTTCACCAGCTTTCCTAAGGACTACGATTTCTAGCTATGGAATGTCCTTGGGAAGATTCCTCCGGTTCTGGAAGAATCATAGGACTTAACCTATCCTACCATCCTTATGTCACCACAATCTTCATCGTCGTGAGATAAATGGGTTTTGGGTAAGTATATGTCACCATGAAAATCCATTTTGATATAGCAAGTCCATTTTGCTCCGCCTTAACATATGCCACGATATTCGAAAACCTTTCGCACATGTCGGGATGAGCCAGCACATTAAGTCAAACCATTTGTGATAATATCCCATATTAAATCACATTTTCTCCCCCATATTAAAAATATTAACCCAATCAATGTTTTTAATATCAATTGATTTAATGAAGTTTTAACAAAGGTTTTGGGAAGAAAAATGCTAGTCCATTTTATCTTCATGATATCAAACGTATGAGATATGATACCGATTTGTAACATGATCACATATTCACCATATTAAAAAAGAATTGACAAGGTTGGACCTGATAGATGAGAACATCATATGACAAGATCAAATGGTTCTTGTCAGCATATGTTGGTCGCCTCGTCACGTCTGAAGTCATCTCTTGACACCACATGTACGATTGGTATTGTTGTCTTGACACCAACTTGTGAACTTGGCACGTTCGGCATCGAAGAGTCTGAATGCTTGACAATTGCTCCCCCTCAGTTGTTGACCCGTGTTCTATTGAAAGAGTTGTAGTCGTCGGTTGAGTAGTCGCATCGTCTAGTATGTAGATACCAATTGTAGATTGCTATGGTTGTAGAGATGATAGCTTCATAAAAACAAGACTTCTCTTGTTTTAACAAATAGATGCACTGACACGTACATAGATTTGTGTTAGACCAAGTTATAAAGTAAACTTGATCCCTTACAAGGTTTTAAAGTAAACCTTGCCCGAGAAAATTAATTCCCGTTGTGAGCCAAAGCTTTCATAAGAAATACTTGGCTTTAATGTGAAAACCGGGTTGCAGTCTGAAATAACTACAAGCCATATAGGCATGTTTTATGAAATATTTACAACTTTTGTACGAACTCTATTTATGGCGCCGTGTCGATATTAATCAACATTTCTAAGGTCGTAAATATTATCGTACCAAAAGACATGCCTTTGAAAAGTAAAGTAAAAATATTTTTGGATTTTTCTAGATTTTTTAATTTTTATGGTTTTTCTATGGTTTTATATTTATGTATTTTGCTTTTGTGGATAAAAATATAAACAATATATACAAATGATCACCAAGGATACGGAGAATAGTTTTACCAAGACTATTCATTCGCTTCATCTGCTAGTTCCTTTAGAGTCTCAGGCGAGAAGGTTCTCATTCCTAGCTTGTCGGCCAAAAATTCAATTCGAGCGCGATCTAAAGCCTTCGTGAAAATATCCGCCAATTGATACTCAGATCGGACAAAGTAAAGCTCTATTACTCCATTTTCCACTTGCTCCTTGATGAAGTGGTAGCGAATGTCAATATGCTTCGACCGGGAGAATTGAACATTGTTGCAGCATAAGGCAATTGCACTTTTGTTGTCGCAGTACATCGGAATCTTGTTGAAACCTAGACCATAGTCGGTTAATTGCGATCTCATCCAAAGAATTTGAGCACAACAACCGGACATAGCTATGTATTCTGCTTCCGTACTTGAAATTGCAGCACTTTTCTGCCTTTTCGATGCCCAACTGATTAGTCGATCTCCTAGTAGTTGCAAAGTTCCACTCGTGCTACGCTTGTATCTTGACAACCCGCGTGATCCGCATCTGCATATGCCATTAGTGTAATAGAAGAGTCCTTCGAATACCAAAGTCCCCGATTAATGGTTCCTTTAAGATATCGAAAGATCCTTTTAACAGTAGCTAAGTGTAACTCAGTAGGCCTAGTTTGATACCTGGCATACATACATATAGCAAACTGAAGATCAGGTCGACTGGCTGTGATATACAGAAGAGTACCGATCATTCCACGATAAAGTGTCGGATCAACGGCAACTGCATGTGGATCTGCATCAAGCTTAGATTTTTCCACCATTGGAGTGTCCACGGGGTCGCAAGATTCCATCTTATATTTCTTAAGCGATTCAAGGGCATACTTGGATTGATTGATAAAGATGCCTCTGGGACTCTGAGATATCTGAAGACCTAAGAAGAATGATACCTTGCCCATCATTTACATCTTAAACTTGGAAGACATGAGTGTCCCAAACTCGTTGGATAAGGTTTGGGTCGAGGCTGCAAATATAATATCATCAACATATATTTGTACCATAATCATATCTTTACCTCGTTTCTGAATGAACAGCGTGGGATCCACCTTGCCTTTAGCGAAGCCTTGCGTAATGAGGAATTGTGACAAAAGATCATACCATGCGTGAGGAGCTTGCTTCAACCCATAGAGAGCCTTCTTAAGCTTGTACACATGATTAGGATAATTAGGATTCATAAAACCATCCAGTTGTTGAACATAGACCTCTTCCTTGAGTTCTCCATTCAGAAATGTCGTCTTCACATCCATCTGATAGACGATCATATTCATATGGGTTGCATAAGCGAGGAATAGTCGAATAGCTTCCAAACGGGCAACAGGTGCAAAGGATTCCATAAAGTCGATGCCCAATAATTGCTTGTATCCACGAGCTACTAGTCGAGCTTTGTTCTTCAATATTCCGCCTAACTCATCGAGTTTCACCTTATAAACCCATTTCAAAGTGAGTAACTGCACTTGATCCGGGCATGGGACAAGTTCCCAAACTTCAAGACGTATAAATTCATTAAGTTCTTCTTGCATAGCTTCTATCCAACAGGATTGAGTAAAAGCTTGTTGCCATGTCTTAGGTTCAACTTCAGTGAGAAAAGCATCAAAGTGACAAAACAATGCACTTTCTTGTATCTGACTTCGTGTGGATACCGGACGATTAGGGTCACCAATAATAGAATCTATAAGATGATCCTTTGTCCACTTGCTGTCATGTTCACGAATTCGTGGATTGGAGTAAACCGTACTAGGAGCTTCCTCTAAGGTGGACGAACCGGCTTGATTAGGGTCGGGAACAGGTACACCAAAGAATAGAAGTTCACGCATTTGAGCGAATTCCAAATCGTGATCATCATCATCCTCTTCATCATCAATAGGCATGACGTGGGTAGTTGTTACATGTGTTGGTTGAGAATTACTTGTGGATGGTATATCTTGACCAATTGTAGGTGCAGATGTATCTGATTGTGCAACGGTTGCTGGAGTGACAACTTCGGTTACCGGAGCTATTACTTCAGGTTCTGGAGAAACGATAGTTGGAGGAGTAAAGAATTCATCAAAGAACGGTTGAAACAACGTATCCCATTCATTCCTAGAAGGTGGTGTAAATGATGATGAAGTAGGGTTGTTTGGAACAAGACCATAACTTATGTTACTGGGTCCCATTTCATGAAGTGGGTTCAGAGCTGCTTTGCTCAGAAGCCATTGCTGTCAGCTCATCAAAATCAACATTCATAGTTTCGAGGATCTTGCGAGAGTTACGGTTGTAGATTCGGTATGCCTTCTTTGCGGGTGCGTAACCAATGAAGATACCAATATCAGCCTTTGGTTGAAGTTTTCCCAAATTGTCACCATCATTATTTGGATAGCACAAAGAACCAAATACATGAAGATATGATAAATCTGGTACTTTTCCATGGAGAAGCTCATAAGGTGTTTTACCATGGCGTTTACGAATTAGTGACCGGTTTTGGGTGTACACTGCTGTAGATACTGCTTCTACCCATAAAAACAATGGAGCCTTTGCGTAAATTAACATCGTTCGAGTAGCTTCCATAAGTGTGCGATTTCGCCTTTCAACGACACCGTTTTGTTGTGGAGTGCGTGAAACGGATGTTTCATGAGAGATGCCAACTTCTTCATAATAATCACGTAAGATTTGATTCACAAATTCGGTTCCATTATCTGTACGAATGCGTCGGACAGTAGTGTTGAGACGCACTTGAATCATCTTGAGAAATCCGATGATGAATTTGGGTGCCTCATTTTTTGCTTTAAGAAATTTCACCCATGTAAACCGAGAGTAATCATCGACAATGACGAGGATGTACTTTTTGCCACTAAGACTTTCAACACGCATTGGCCCACAAAGATCCATATGCAAAAGATAAAGTTTCTCTTGGTTGGTGTCTTCCGTCTTGGGTTTGTATGATTTCTTAGTGCTTTTCCCCATTGTACACGCGGAACACAAATGATCCTTGTGAAATGAGAGTTTAGGAAGACCACGAACAAGTTCGTTTTTCGCCAAGTGATTAATAGCGTCAAAGTTAAGATGAGATAACCGTCGATGCCATAACCATGACTTAGTCTTCGATGCTTTGGAGAGAGACATACGGGAGAAGCGGCCATCATGTCTTGTAGAGACAAAGTATACAAATTATTCCCTCGAGTACCTTTCAATAAATCAACCCCTTCCAAATTACGAATGAAGCATGTATTGTAACACCCCCAAATTTTATACAACTCAGTACAGCGGAAGACTAGTTGGTGTTACGGGATAGCACATTACTCACATCATAGACAACGCATAAAAATCGCGTCGTTTAATAATAAATCATTTCCATTCATAAATATCAAAGTTACATCGGTCCCAAGTCATTATATTTCATACAAAGTTTTACAAAGTGTTTGAATGGAAAATATTGTTTAAGTGCGGGCCATGAATTCTTGTCGTCTTCCCGAGAATTACCTTCAAGTACCTGAGATAAAACATGTTAAAAGAAAAAGTTAGCGATAACGCCGAGTGAATTCATAGAGTTTAATAAATTCCATCAATATAATATCAGTATAAAATTAATACTGAAAATCATTTTGTACAAATCATTTTAATAGGCCATAAAATAGCCAAAGTCATTTTATACAAATCTTTATCGAAAATCATAATATAGGCATTTGCCTTAAAAACCGTTATACGAATCATTATCGTTAAAAACACCATACAATACGTTTTTGCAACGTTGTATAGATTAAATAAAACCATTATATGAATATGGTTATAAAAAGCCTTAAAAAAATCATTATACGAGCCAATGTCGTAAAAACGTCATACAATACGTCTTACGACGTTGTATGAAAATAAAAACCGTTATATGAGTATGGTTATGAAAACCAAAATACAATCATAATATCAATAGTATGACCCTGTATTGCTAGTCAGGCAATACTTCGTAATTCGGAGCGTCTATTATTATTTTGTTAACTTGGATTATTATAAGCCGCATGACATTGTTACCTTACTAAACCGAAACGGGTAGCTAACCCGATACCAATTTTGCCCATCTAAAGTAGCGTGTCGTCACAAAGGTCACGCTATGGAAATCTTCTCATACATAAATTTGCTTACCAATCAATGTGGCACGACGGGGATCAACCGTCAAGGCGCGAACTGGGGTTATCGTCCCCAAATAGTACTATTAAATGCATAAGCGTCTACCAACTCCCGGTAGTTCACAATTCATGCTAATGGGACTTTTAGTGACATAACCTAACTTTAATAATCCATTTTATTTCATCTATCGGGTCCATTAATCATTTATCGGGTCATACAATCGGGTCATTCAATCATTCGGGTCCAAAATCAATAAACAAACAATCGGGACAAATGGTGTCCTATTTTATAAAAACTTAACATGTTATCTCCCTCGCGGGTTTATAAAACATTTATAAACACATTTAAAAGAGTGCGAGGCTATGAACTCACGTTGATGTGGGAAGGCGGGTTGTCGGCAATTCGGACGTACGGTACGTGCTTCAATCACGGAAACCTAGACAAATAATACTCGGTCTTAGACGTTTGTCCAGTGACTTTATTAAAATATCAATTATGTATACATATGATGATTATATATATATATATGATGATAAAGTGGGTTTACATATTCTCGTTTACTCATTTTAGTGTTATACGTTGATAACTTTTATACTAGTTTACTAGTTTTACTCGTTTACGTGTCTTAGGTTCAATAAGCCTATTATAAGTTCTTAACTTGTTTTAATCCTTTTTACACTTATATTATCAGTATGTGTACTTTCCATGTTGGGCCCAAATGGGTTAAGCTCAATAATTTCTTTTTACAAGTTTATATCTTATTTAGTCCAATTATTAGTCCAATATGTTTACTTAGCTCGTTAATGTCCGTATGCCCTAAAGTTCGGGTTTTATCGGTTTTTACTTGTTATACATGTTTATATATCAGTATATAAGTTTTAGAAAGTTTACATTAGACGGGTCCAACCATCTAAGTTTTATTTAACAAAAACGTTAATTTTACGGCGATAGCCGAAAAAGTCGTAAAAATCATGTTTATAGTTTTTATTACTTATAAACATTATTTCACCACCATTTATATAATTTATCCATTTGATTAACCTTTTATATATATTTATATAAATAAGTTTTATAAGTTAGTGGGTTTTTAACTTCATCTTCACCAAAACTGCCATATCTTGAGTTCTATATGGAGATAGAAGCTCAAATTTTTATCACATAAACTACATGATATGTGCTACATTTAACTCTTCTATAGCTACTGTTGAATCATCTTCTAAATATTTTCTAAAAATCGTCCAAAACAGTAACTTCAGATTTATACCCTAAACTTGTTTTGATCATATCTCACTCATTATTTTGATTCCATTGCATGGCCAACTCTCACATGTGTACAAGACCCATAGCTTACTGTAAATCTATTCCACTTCATCATTTTATCAGTTTATGACTTACTTCTTTACTGTTTTATACAGCCATCAAATTTAACCAAGATTTTAACCTTGTTTCTTATGGTTTTTCACCTTTTTATCCATGATTATCAACAACAAATCCCCACATAACATTTTTATCATCATATAATCATCATAAATATATACAATAGGAAATAAAATACATGTTTACATATTCAAAATAACAAGAAGTTGAGGAGGACAATCTTTATACCACCAACTTGATGTAGGTTATGAGTTTGGCATGGTTTTGGATGGAGAAACTTATGATGCACCAAGACCACCTTCATGACCACCATTCTTCATAGAAACCTTGTGGAAAATCAGCCCTAATACTCCATGGAAACTCCTCCTTTGATGTTATAACTTACACCAATCTTCATCTTTTTGGATGGAGATTAACATATGTTAATTATAACATATGTTTATGGTTAAACTTTGATCAATGATGGTGTTTTTGGAAGAAATATGGGACGGCAAACATAGAGAAGGAAGAGAGGATTGTGTGTGTTTGAAGTGGTTTGCATGGTGAGAAATGGCAAGAATGGTTTTGGTAGCTAGTTTAGTGGTTTAGTGTAACAATTGGCTTACAAAGTAAGCTTGGTAAGACAAGTGGAAGCATTAAGCTAGAAACTTGCCACCTAAAGTGTTGAGGTGTAGTTTGGGCCGGTTTTGGAGTGGGGTGGGACAAGTGTCCCACTTGTCTCATCCCATTTATTTACGGGTACTCCTCGATTCTAGTTTCCTCGATTTGCGTGTCCTCGGGTCGTTTTACGAAAAACGTTTTTATAAATTATGAATCAACGTCACAAAACGAATCCAATAAAAATTGTTTCATCAAAAACGGAGTTCGAAAACGTAAATACGTAATCCTAAGGTTTCCGGTTTAGTCGTAAAGGACGTTAAAATAAAATCGTAAGTCCTAATCTCTTCTCGTAAATTTGTGAGTTTATGAACCAACACAAATTTAAAACTCCAAAATAATATTCATGGACAAATTTATTTTCTGAAATGTCGGACTGTCACCACGTAAATCCAAATTTCTTCCCAAAAATAAGTGAGTTCATATTGTAACATTAAAATAATATTTTCAAATAATATTTGAGAATAAAATATCAATCGTAAATTGACGGATTGTCACAGCATTTACCCCTAAACAGGATCTTTGTCCTCAAAGATCATCTTACCTTACTACTCGCTTCTTATAGAGTTAAAGCCATGTGGGTATTTCCTCCACATCCGGTCTTTTCTCATAAGTGTAATTCATTACAATACGCGATTTTCATCAAACATAACTACGGGAATAAGATCAGGCTAAATGTTGACTTACTTTCTCTATCCATGATGTTCACGGGTTTCTGATGAATGCAACTTTTCGCCGATCTAAGCTTTACTAAGAACAATCAGATTTTCACTTGATAGGTATTCCATCAAGTTCGATTTACGAAACATAATTCACGCGGTTCTTGAAGTCCTAGGGTAGATCCAGCTTATATGCCTTTCAATCCCAACTTTCACATCATCTCAATGGTCCCATATAACGGGAACTTATATCCCATGATTTGTCAGATCATGAATTCATTTTTCCAAGGTTAAAAATTGTGGCATAACTTCGCTACCCATTTGGCACTTCAAGATCTACTTTTCATATTCACATATCCTCTTGCCCATTACCGACAGTCAATAATCAAATCCTAATTTCAACAGTCATTTCAGATCTCGCGGGTCGGGTATTTTGCAAGGATAGGTTCGCCATCATAGGAAACCTTAAACCTAAAAGACATGTCCAACTCACAATGGGTGTATGTCGGATGTCTTCATCTCAACTCTAGCTTACAGATGCTCTAATATAGATCCTAGCAAGATTCGATCTCCATCCTAACAAGATGATTATCAATGATAATCTCTCCAAAGAAAACGATTATACGGTCTATTACCAAAGGTCAATCATTCAAACATAAAACAGCACTTATATTACTTTGTATCGTTACTTTACCTCGTCCCTTCGATTGGGGTGGTACATAGTACTCTCATCAAGGTTCGTTCACAATGATTTCTGAGAAAATCTCTAGAAATTCAATGCGAAGCGAGGATCTTGATAAAGATGTTCGATACAGGCACACTATGTTTACATAACTCTTTTGCATTTATCATTAACGGGAATGATATTAGCAGATTTGGTCAGTCTGTCGACGATGACCCAAATCGAATCAAATTCAGATGATGACCTTTGCAATAGCTAGGTGTTTACTAATGTGTGAGGCGATGTCTGCCTTCACAATTTGCCATTAGTACAACTTCTTCAGTCAAGATACTTTTAGTCAAAAATGACATACATATAATACTTATACTTACAAATTCCAACATAACTATATCTCACAATCCTCCATATTTAGGCAACCATAAACGGCCCTTTAAAACATTTAACGCTATCGGCTTCTCAATCTTAATGATTCATATTAGCCGTGAAACCCTTCACTATTTATATTATCCTTTTTTACAAACATTGTTTATTTTTATATCGTCCGGCAATTTACTTTGCACTTTCATTATTAAGGAACATGTCCTAATTAGTTCTTTATCTTTTCTACATAATGCGTCGGTATCTATATTCACTTCTCATGATGATATAATTATCATGTCCATAATTCACTCAGATATTCTTTTTATATTATGCGTCAGTAATTACGTTCACTTTCCTCAAGAAATAAATGTCACAACCGTATTTATTCAAAACTTCTTTCTTCATATCTTCTATGTTTTAGTTTCGTCTCATCTATCATTTTTATCCGTTTTACTCAATCTGTCGTCTAAAGCGTCGATAATTATTATAATTAATTAACTAATAAATTTTCAATTTTTATGAAATGTAAACATAAAGATTTTAAATTTCTTAGTTCGACCAATTATATAAGATGTTCAAAATAAATTTGAATTTAATTAACAAGATTTTCATTGATTTATCCAAAATATTTAATAAGATTCGTAATTGTTCGAAAATTCTTTGGTTTATACTTTAGTCAAAATTTTCTTATTTGAAAAGCAAAAATTGTCGTTTCAAATTTCAAATCATGGTTCAAATGGTTTCCTCAATCCCTTTTAGGTTATCTTGAGGTATACACAAACATTTACCCCTAAACAGAAGTTTAGTAAAATGGTTTGTGTATAAGGGAATAATCCCTTAAAATCCTTTGTTAAAACATCTGTCAAAACATATTTCCATTTCTTTTTGGTAATATCCAAAGTCTTAAAAGGGCTCTTAATTTTTGAAGAGTCTATATGCATACATCTTACCATTATTAATCCAACGGTCATTTTATGTAAAGGATTAAGTTTTTAATCCCTAAGCGTTAATGGTTCTAATCTTTGAAAAGTCAATATAGCTTCCATTATCTATTAATCACATGGTTAAATCATGTAAATGATTAAGTCTTAAATCACATGTTAAATATTTAAGGTTCAGGTTTTCTCTGTTTGGTTAATTCAGGGCAGTCTATAAATAATTATTATCTCATTCTTATTCGTATATACAAACAAATGGTCCTAAATGATCACAAGCATGAATTTATCAAATTACAGCCTACACACGTGATTCACCAAATTTATGAATACTACATGTGCATTAGTCAATCCAAACGACATCATGTGAAACTCATAAGGTTCATTACAAGCACCGGATGTAGTGATTGGAATAGATAATCTCTTTCGCAGATGCGAAGTTGATGATAACCATGCTATGGATCAAATTTGCTAGAACCTTGTAAATGATCGAACAATTCTTCCATTTCGAGTTATGGATATCGTTTTCGATTTTCAATTTACTCAGTTTATAGTAATCTATAAATATAAGGAATGATAACACCATAGCTCTTCATGATGACAGGCTTGGTATAATAAAATCTTTCTCCGACAACTATCTCAGTTGTACGGTAATTCCTTTAATTTAGATGGCGCTGACGTACAGTGCACAAGCCACAGGTGCAGCACCGGGAATATAATCAATACCAATTTCAACTTGCCTTAATGGCGAAAGTCTAGGTAATTCACCAACAAATACTTCCTAAAGTTTTAGATAACATAAACATCTTTTAATACATTTTCTTTAAGTTCTTTCTAGATTATAATATCTATGACTAATTTACAACCATTCATGGTATAATTTCAAGTCTAAATGCAGGATATAATCATCCATCAAGAATTATTTAGATCACCTTTGATAATCAACATCTTATCATTTAGGGAAATTCTACTTGAGTTCCCATCAATTAAGACAATGTCGTCATGTCATAATCAATCAATTCATTCCACTGGCACTATCAACTTTCCAGTTTTATTGCCGTCGATAAGATGCGAACTTCTCAAAAGTCTAATAATAATTCATAATCCTTCACAAATTCAAGGATATCTGGATACACAATTACTATCTAAAGAGTAAGGTCAACGCATAATCTACGCGAGAGAATTTCAAAT
Organism: Glebionis coronaria; assembly: GCA_025667525.1. NCBI lineage: Eukaryota > Viridiplantae > Streptophyta > Magnoliopsida > Asterales > Asteraceae > Glebionis > Glebionis coronaria. The sequence continues at coordinate 414,903,170 of CM046876.1, forward strand.
CAGATACAGACGAAAACATTTAACGAATATGAATATATCCCATGTTTTCATGATTCGAGTACGCATTCGAAAGCTCCTCGGATCGTTACCCAGGTCATTCAAATGAAATCAAATCATAAGAAATGATAAGAACGTCAATACATCCAGTCAGGTATCAACACTCGGTAATCATATACTTTTCCTAAGAATCTCTCTACGGGAGAATTGGACAAGAACGGAATATCAATTTGTCAAACAAGACAAATTCCACAGATGAGTAAATTCGAATTAGAAGAATAGATGCTACAGGCACATATGTAGGTGTCCCTAACATTATGTCCTTATTTTTCACTTCTTGCAGATCTCATTAAAATTTTTAATCTTTCACAATCCTCAAAGAAAGTGGAGTGTTTATTCATTAGTTTTATGGTGACTACTAATCAGTCTTGCATAGTCCATTCCAAATTGTATGTAGGCGCGCAACTATATACAATTTTCAAGATTAACAATGCAATACTCAGTTCGTCAAAATTTTATCATCATGTTTATAATAAAAACATTTTCATGCTTAATTCTTAGATAAGAATCAAGAATAAATTTTCAAAGATTTTCTTTGTTATGAAAACAATTAAGTTTTCCAATGTGTTTCATAAGCAACTTTATTTTGATATCAATCACTTTTAAATCTCACTTTGAATAATCCTCATTGTGTTGAAAATTAAATTTTCTCAAAGGATACCGTTTTAACTTTATAAAAACAATGTGTGATCTGCAAAAGAGTGATGAAAGCTTGTTCACCAAGAACTAACTACAATATGATAGGAAATGATCTTAGCCAAATAATCATGAGGTTCATGACTTCGATGGCACTCAGGAATACAAAGAGAATAATCCACAACGTAACTCAATTCGAGATGAGTACTTGTTCAATGGTTGCATCACTAATGCGAGCATTAGGATGAAGCAATAAAGGATAGATAACATCGATACGTGTAGAATTTAGCGATCAAAGGTAGTCTTTTCATTAATCACAAACAAGTCAAAATTGTACCGCAACACATTACGTGTCACTATGTCATACAATTCTCAGAACTCATCCTACCAACTGATATCTCAGTTAAGTTAGGGATTATTTTTAAAAGATACCACAATGAATACTAATCTACAAGAGTCATTAGGTGTCCCATCTGTCCCGGAAGATCCATCGGTCCCAATTCAGAAGAAGATTTCTTCAATTTATTTCTTGGACACTGGGCATCCTCGTTAGTGGACAATGGCCTAGGAACAACCCTTAACACGAACTAACAATCAATTAAAACCTTATAATTCAATCACAGAACTTAACGACTTATATTAACAATCTCATATTCCATACAGGTTAAATTTTACTTTATTCAAGTTTTTAACCAATTTTATACTCAATTCGACATCCTACCTTATTCTCCAATACTTACAACCTTATTCTTCGGCCTTGTAAAGGCAATACAATCTCAATATGAATCAACACTTAATTTCCAATACTATTAGCTCTTACAACAACAATTATCAAATAAGTCACTAGTATGAAATGACTTGATCAGTCAATTAGACTTCTCGGAAAGGTATTAGTGGCATGAGGCTTTTGGGTAATGGTTCCAATTACAGCCTCAAGTGCAACATTCACCCTTTCGATTTCAATTTAAGAATTGGATGACAACAAATCAGATGACATCTTTCCAGGTGATAACGTTTTGTCAAACTCCACTCTATAAGGAAAGATCGTCATGACATCGATATCAGATTTAATCTCGCCAATTCTTTTTCAATTATCACAATCAACTAATATCTACATTCCTACGAGTATCAACCATTTGTTGGGATCATAAATATCCACAACTTGGTTTAGATCTAGGATAGCTAGAATTCCTACGAGAATAGCTTTGATTAGTTTACTAGGGGATTTAGGGTTACTTGTGACAATCGACGTCGTATAAATACCTCGTATAAAAATCAAAATAATCATCAAACAATCATGTAATAAAATTACATCATATATATATATAATCCAAGTTATATATATATATTAAAATAACACTTCTCAGTCTGGCCTTGTTGGTAACTCGGGAATTCTTCGGCACCGTTATAGTCAAAAGATTTTTAGACATTTTTAGAAAAATGTTAATAGTTAAAAGATTTTGAAATGTTTTATTCAAAACCTTGGTTTTAAAAAATCTTTCGTTCTCTATAACGAGAGCTCTGGTACCAAACTGTAACACCCCCAAATTTTATACAACTCAGTACAGCGGAAGACTAGTTGGTGTTACGGGATAGCACATTACTCACATCATAGACAACGCATAAAAATCGCGTCGTTTAATAATAAATCATTTCCATTCATAAATATCAAAGTTACATCGGTCCCAAGTCATTATATTTCATACAAAGTTTTACAAAGTGTTTGAATGGAAAATATTGTTTAAGTGCGGGCCATGAATTCTTGTCGTCTTCCCGAGAATTACCTTCAAGTACCTGAGATAAAACATGTTAAAAGAAAAAGTCAGCGATAACGCCGAGTGAATTCATAGAGTTTAATAAATTCCATCAATATAATATCAGTATAAAATTAATACTGAAAATCATTTTGTACAAATCATTTTAATAGGCCATAAAATAGCCAAAGTCATTTTATACAAATCTTTATCGAAAATCATAATATAGGCATTTGCCTTAAAAACCGTTATACGAATCATTATCGTTAAAAACACCATACAATACGTTTTTGCAACGTTGTATAGATTAAATAAAACCATTATATGAATATGGTTATAAAAAGCCTTAAAAAAATCATTATACGAGCCAATGTCGTAAAAACGTCATACAATACGTCTTACGACGTTGTATGAAAATAAAAACCGTTATATGAGTATGGTTATGAAAACCAAAATACAATCATAATATCAATAGTATGACCCTGTATTGCTAGTCAGGCAATACTTCGTAATTCGGAGCGTCTATTATTATTTTGTTAACTTGGATTATTATAAGCCGCATGACATTGTTACCTTACTAAACCGAAACGGGTAGCTAACCTGATACCAATTTTGCCCATCTAAAGTAGCGTGTCGTCACAAAGGTCACGCTATGGAAATCTTCTCATACATAAATTCGCTTACCAATCAATGTGGCACGACGGGGATCAACCGTCAAGGCGCGAACTGGGGTGATCGTCCCCAAATAGTACTATTAAATGCATAAGCGTCTACCAACTCCCGGTAGTTCACAATTCATGCTAATGGGACTTTTAGTGACATAACCTAACTTTAATAATCCATTTTATTTCATCTATCGGGTCCATTAATCATTTATCGGGTCATACAATCGGGTCATTCAATCATTCGGGTCCAAAATCAATAAACAAACAATCGGGACAAATGGTGTCCTATTTTATAAAAACTTAACATGTTATCTCCCTCGCGGGTTTATAAAACATTTATAAAAACATTTAAAAGAGTGCGAGGCTATGAACTCACGTTGATGTGGGAAGGCGGGTTGTCGGCAATTCGGACGTACGGTACGTGCTTCAATCACGGAAACCTAGACAAATAATACTCGGTCTTAGACGTTTGTCCAATGACTTTATAAAAATATCAATTATGTATACATATGATAATTATATATATATGATGATCAAGTGGGTTTACATATTCTCGTTTACTCATTTTAGTGTTATACGTTGATAACTTTTATACTAGTTTACTAGTTTTACTCGTTTACGTGTCTTAGGTTCAATAAGCCTATTATAAGTTCTTAACTTGTTTTAATCCTTTTTACACTTATATTATCAGTATGTGTACTTTCCATGTTGGGCCCAAATGGGTTAAGCCCAATAATTTCTTTTTACAAGTTTATATCTTATTTAGTCCAATTATTAGTCCAATATGTTTACTTAGCTCGTTAATGTCCGTATGCCCTAAAGTTCGGGTTTTATCGGTTTTTACTTGTTATACATGTTTATATATCAGTATATAAGTTTTATAAAGTTTACATTAGACGGTTCCAACCATCTAAGTTTTATTTAACAAAAACGTTAATTTTACGGCGATAGCCGAAAAAGTCGTAAAAATCATGTTTATAGTTTTTATTACTTATAAACATTATTTCACCACCATATATATAATTTATCCATTTGATTAACCTTTTATATATATTTATATAAATAAGTTTTATAAGTTAGTGGGTTTTTATTTTACATTTTATATATTAAAATGTGAGTGCTTATATAATAGTATTATTCTTTAATTTCCAAAAATCTGATTTTTAACTTCATCTTCACCAAAACTGCCATATCTTGAGTTCTATATGGAGATAGAAGCTCAAATTTTTATCACATAAACTAAATGATAAGTTCTACATTTAACTTTTTATAGCTACTGTTGAATCATCTTCTAAATATTTTCTAAAAATCTTGCAAAACAGTAACTTCAGATTTATACCCTAAACTTGTTTTGATCATATCTCACTCATTATATTGATTCCATTGCATGACCAACTCTCACATGTGTACAAGACCCATAGCTTACTTTAAATCTATTCCACTTCATCATTTTATCAGTTTATGACTTACTTCTTTACTGTTTTATACAGCCATCAAATTTAACCAAGATTTTAACCTTGTTTCTTATGGGTTTTCACCTTTTTATCCATGATTATCAACAACAAATCCCCACATAACATTTTTATCATCATATAATCATCATAAATATATACAATAGGAAATAAAATACATGTTTACATAATCAAAATAACAAGAAGTTGAGGAGGACAATCTTTATACCACCAACTTGATGTAGGTTATGAGTTTGGCATGGTTTTGGATGGAGAAACTTATGATGCACCAAGACCACCTTCATGACCACCATTCTTCATAGAAACCTTGTGGAAAATCAGCCCTAATACTCCATGGAAACTCCTCCTTTGATGTTATAACTTACACCAATCTTCATCTTTTTGGATGGAGATTAACATATGTTAATTATAACATATGTTTATGGTTAAACTTTGATCAATGATGGTGTTTTTGGAAGAAATATAGGACGGCAAACATAGAGAAGGAAGAGAGGATTGTGTGTGTTTGAAGTGGTTTGCATGGTGAGAAATGGCAAGAATGGTTTTGGTAGCTAGTTTAGTGGTTTAGTGTAACAATTGGCTTACAAAGTAAGCTTGGTAAGACAAGTGGAAGCATTAAGCTAGAAACTTGCCACCCAAAGTGTTGAGGTGTAGTTTGGGCCGGTTTTGGAGTGGGGTGGGACAAGTGTCCCACTTGTCTCATCCCATTTATTTACGGGTACTCCTCGATTCTAGTTTCCTCGATTTGCGTGTCCTCGGGTCGTTTTACGAAAAACGTTTTTATAAATTATGAATCAACGTCACAAAACGAATCCAATAAAAATTGTTTCATCAAAAACGGAGTTCGAAAACGTAAATACGTAATCCTAAGGTTTCCGGTGTAGTCGTAAAGGACGTTAAAATAAAATCGTAAGTCCTAATCTCTTCTCGTAAATTTGTGAGTTTATGAACCAACACAAATTTAAAACTCCAAAATAATATTCATGGACAAATTTATTTTCTGAAATGTCGGACTGTCACCACGTAAATCCAAATTTCTTCCCAAAAATAAGTGAGTTCATATTGTAACATTAAAATAATATTTTCAAATAATATTTGAGAATAAAATATCAATCGTAAATTGACGGATTGTCACATGTATGCTCTCGAAAAGCAACTTCCAGGTTTGCATCACAAAATTGTCCCACAGAAAATAGGTTGTGACCGAGACCTTCCACATAATACACTCTCGAAATTATAACATTCCCAATATGATATTCACCGTAACCCATTATCTTTGCAATATGATCATTACCAAATCGAACCGTACCAAGAAACTTGCTGACGAAATTTCTGAGCTGAGAGCGATCTCCGGTCATATGCTTGGAGCAACCAGAGTCCAAATACCAGAGAACAATTTGGACCACCTGTTTTCAATAACAACAGTAGACAATGCATTGGAAACTATTGGTTCCGGAGTGTTAGCAGATACAGATATAGAATTATTAGAATTGCTAACATTTTTGTGACCCTTAGTTTTCCTGCGTTTTTTAATGTAAGTTTTAGCATTAACAGGTTTTACAGTTCCAACTTTCTTAGGTTTTGGATTATCCGCGGGCACTACAGTAGGAGTAGACCTAGTTAAAGGGCACTTTGTTCCTACAGTAGTGTTGGTGTTCCTAGTTAAAGGACACGCTTGTGTTTTGGTAGCCTTGGTACTCCTAGTTAAAGGGCACGCTTTCTTCACTTCAGTGGGAGTGATCCTAGTCAAAGGGCACGTATTTCCTACTATAGTGAAAGTTCTACCAGTGGGGCGCCACATCCAACCAACTTGGGTTAACACTTTCCCAGTCGGTTTCCATTCTAATCCATTTTTCCGGGCATACATCTCATTCACATGGTCAATAAGGCAAGAATCATGACGACTAGAAAACATACATTCATTGCAATTCCAACATTTCAAATTAGAATTCACAGTAGGCTTAGAACGCTGCACAACCGCAGAGCCTTTAGGTTTAGCTACATGATTCTTTTTATTCAAAACAGAAATAACATTTCTAGGATGGGCTTCTACTTTCTTCTTCACTTGACTACTAGATGGGGGCAAGATCCTATCATTCTTCTTGTTTCTTTTAAGCTTAGATCCTTGAGCCTTGGTAGTGGTGCTTACTCTTGTAGAAGGCAACACGGGAATATTAGAAGTTGGTTTTGATTCCGCCTTATCTTTAGTGACCAAAGTTTGAGATGGTTTAGTCCTAGGGCCCTTGTTAAGTGGTGTGACAGCTATAAGGTTCCTTTTGATTGCACTAGAGAACGATGCTGAGACAGTGGTTGCGTGATCCACAACATTCTTACCTTTTAGAGTACGAAGTGTTTCCTTTAACTCAGCCAAGACCAGATTCTTATCACAAATTTGTTCCCTCAAATCAGATATTTCCATCGACTTTCGATTCAATTGTTCAATCAATGATTGATTCCGTGTAGTGGTATTAGCACTTGCGGGCTTTACTGAATCGAAGAGTCGTGTATTTTTCTATTTTAAGTTATCAATTTTGGACAAAATCTTGGAAACTCGATTATCTAGATCAAGTTTAAGATTCTCAGCGGCCTCAAGTACGTTCACAAATGGTATCAGAGCCTCGGTTCCATCCTTGGATCGTGTTCGTATATTCGATTTGGTGGTCTAATTCTTTCTTTGTGTCTCGTTATGTCATTTTTTTTGGGTCTGATTTGTCAAAAAATTTTGTCACGTCTTATTGGTGTCCAAACAGTCTCAATCTTTGTTATTGGTTTTCATTGTCTCACTGGTTTTATCAAATCAGAGTCATATCTGGTCCATGTCAGTGTTTATTCTAGTAGTCATCAAACACTTGTCCATTTTTTTTTACAGTTTTTTGTTCTTTTTACATCTTTCAGATCTAATTTCTTGGGAAAAGGACAAAACACAAAATAATTGGGCAGATCCACCATTTTTGGTTTCTTCAAAACCCTTTTCAGATTGGACATTCCGATTAGACTATTTATTTGGTCATTCAGATTGAACATTCAGATTGGGATTCAGATGGGGATTCCGAGTAGGACATTCCGATTAGACTATTTATTTGGTCATTCCGATCGGTCTTTCCGATGGTCATTCAGATTGAACATTCAGATTGGGATTTAGATGGGGGTGTTTGTTTGATTCCGATGATAGACTCACAAAAACATTCCGATGAGACCATATTTCACATTCATTCCGATGGACTATTTTGAAAAACATTCCGATGGGATCTTTTGACATTCCGATGGACCATGTTTTTTAAAAATTGTGAACCAAAACTGTGACAAAAACAATACCAACTCTACCGAGTCAACTCGGTAATTACCGAGTTGACTCAGTTAACTCACTGAGTTGACTCAGGTGACAAATGCACGGTACCAATTCAACTGCCAACCTTTTACCTCCACAACACCATAACTATCCTAACCCATCGTCTCCTATCTCCATCTAAAACATCTTGACTCGAAATTTAAAAGATCTCATAATCATTTTTATCGTGGCTTATTTTGCTAGGCAAGATCTATATAGATCGACCACAATAAAAATTAATCATCATAAATCCATGTTGGGTTTTAATCCCAATCTTAATTTACGAATTTAAATAAAGATGTATAACAAATCTGTTATAATCATTATTTTTGCTTCGTTTTTTTAACTCAAAACCAACATGCAATCTAAGATCACAACCTACCCGAGACCTTATTAATAAGATCTTGTAGTCCTCCTGGTTCGCTTGATATGAAACAACTGGGATTCGATTTGATCTTTCAAAACTGATAGTAATTATTTGGTGGGATGAGATTGTTAATTTGGTTTGAGATAAAGGTATGATTAGATGATGATGATTATTGGAGATTTGAGATGGGACGCAGTTGTTTAGATTTGAGTTTGAGGAAAAGATGGAGTTCAGATCTATTTAGTTTAGATGAAAGAGACGAAAAAACTGGGGCGATATGTTTGAGGTGTGAGGTAAATGTCGTTGGGAGATGGAGTTTGGTGAGGGCGATGGTTACTAGGTGAAGGGAGTAGTGAGAGAAGTGAGGGGCGGATTACTCTAGAATGAGTTTATGCAACCTAATTTCTAGGAGTTGTAAGTTATATCCCAATGTAATGGACAGGTTATGGACAATTGATGGGCCGGGTATTGCCATTTAAACAAGGGCTCTATTCTGAAAGATTGGACTGGGCTAATTGCATTTGGGCCGTATGTTTTTAAACACACAATATAAACGAATTTTTATTTCAAAATTAATTATTTTGAATAAAATTTTGTGAATATTGTCGGGATTTAACTGTGACATCGTGTCGTGACAAAGTGACGTGACAAATGTGACGAGAATTTATTTGAGACGAGACCAAGAAAAAATGGGCGATTTTTTAGTGGCTACAGATTTCGCTTGATCGGGTATTAATTACGTGACGTTGAAGACGGATTTTTTGAAGGCGTGTATTTATTTTATCTTTTAAAAGATAACTTGCTCGTGCTTAATCCTAGAATGAAGACTTGGTTATCTGGTTTCCGGGTTCGGGGTGGATGGTTGATGACTCAGATAACTATCACTTAAAGGGGTTACATTGTTGTACTCAGTGTCACGCGCTTAGTCGACGTGGATAATTTCAAGAGGTGTTGTGCTTATAGACTTCTTCAGTGATGCATTGAGTACTTAGAGATTTCTCCACCGTTCTTCATTCAACAATTGTGCAAGCTTAAGTCACAAGATCGAAGGATTCTTATTCAGCTTCACGTTTGATGTATCTGGTTCATTCTTTCAGTGGTCGCTTCAAATTGCTTTCACATGGGTTGGTAAATGTGACAACCGTGGTTTTGAGGTTCGTCACTTGGTCTTATTTTTAGGTTATTTTATGTGTGATTACTTGATTTGTGTGTTTACGTGTTTATTTTGTGTGAACGAGGTTGGTGTGGTTATCGTTTATGAGTATAGAGTACTCATAAGTAAATCGAGGAACGGTTATTTCATGTTCATGAGCTCACATTTAGTGACTATGAAATGAAATGGTGATATTTTGGTGTTTACGTATACGTATAAGTATTATAGTAATAGTATATTTTTTTTAGGATTTACGGTTTAGCTTTTGGAGGTCTCGGATGAGGTAATTAATCATATGAATATTTTTCGGGATGGTTTTAAGTCATTTAGGACTTAGTTATAAAGTTTATTGCAAAATTTCAGACTTTTTTTTAAAGTGTATATTTTACGTCTTTTACGGTAAAACGTGTAAATTTGACTAGTTTTACGGTTTTGTGGTTTTGGAAGCTTTAGGAGCTGAAATAAATTAAGGAAAATTAAAGTAATATTAATAACATAATATTAAATAAAAAAAAATAAAAAAAACGAATTTAGGGGTGTTTGGGTCGGTTTAGACGCACCAAAGAAGAAAGAAAGAAGGGAAAAGCCCAAAATAGGCCCAATGGACTTGTAATGGGATTAGGGGGCCTTTAGGACTTAACCAAACCCAACTCATAACCATAATAATCAGGTTTTTAACCTCCATAACATCTCCTAGCCGAAATTCATCAATGGTGGCCAATTAGGGTTCTTCAAAAATTAGGTTTTCTTCATCTTCTATTAATTCAAAGGTAAAACCTTCTTAACCCTTTTCATATTAAATGTTTTTAATGTTTCTATGATCTTATGATGGATTAGATTAGGGTTTAATTAAAAAACAGTATATTAATCATATTTTAATTATCAAATAAATTAAGGCTTGTAATTAGAGGGATTAGGGTTAATTAATGAGGTTGATTTTGTTAAACCCGTTTTTAAAAACTGGGCAGAATTTTGAGTCAATTGTTTTGATCATATCTGGAGTTCTAGGAATATTCAAGATGAGATCAAACTAGCCCTCAAAAGGTATTTGAAGTAGCTTTCTAATGCAAGAAACTAGAACTAAATTGGAGGTCGGGAAGTGGGTCAAAAACAGGTTACAACAGTCGGAGGTCAAAACAGTTTTGAATTCAGCCTGTTTTCTTTTTAAGTTTTGGGTTGTTTGGGGTACTTAGGGTTGCATTGGGATCTTCTCAAGAACATGAGAGATGGTTTATATATTGTAGTGAGTATCTACAGTTGGGCTAAGGTTGTGGTTTAGGGTAAGACCCTCTAATGGTAACAAACGTTTCATACGTTTAAAATCAGTGAATTCTGGATAGGTAGCAATATATATACATATATCAGGGCCTTAACAGTAGCTTTAAGGTTAGGGAAAGCGGGAGGTTTTAACTAACATGTATAAAAGTGTGAATATTCCTTTTATAGAAACCATGGGTATATTTAAGTGGATGTTTGACTTAAAGTTTTGAGACCTAAAACTGGGACTGTTTTGTGTAAAATTATGAACGGGATAGCTATTAAACTTAACCAAGTTAGGGACTTGTTAAGGAAGGGTAATGGGGTGATTAGAACTTAACAATGAGGTAATTATATGGGAATAGGCTAGATGTCCATCATAGGTTGATGAGCCATCTTGGTGATTGGTTCGGGTATTGATTGTGTGTTTTTGGTTTGTTAGCTCGTTGCTAGTGCGAGGACTTGTGAAGAAGCTATCAGGTGAGTTTCATAATCCCATGTTTACTTTTGATTTTGACTTCCAGATGGGATGGAAGAGACACTGTGTTGAGTTGTTTATAAATTGATGTTGTGAATGTTTTTAAGGTTGAGATGGACTTGTGTGTACATTATGTGATTAACTGCTATGTGATTCTTGTTTGTGTATGATCTGGATTGGAAAGGTACATAGGTGAATGGGCGCCTATGGGACCAATGGTTAATGACAAGGTAGTGGCCTTGGGATAGGTACATAGCGTGATCGTCTATGGGACCAATGGTTAATGACAAGGTAGTGGCCTTGGGATAGGTACATAGTGTGATCATCTATGGTACCATGTTGTTTGGCAAGGTAGGAGCCTTGGATTTGGTTTGATATGTTTGATCTTGAATTTTTAGTTGTTAATGCATACTTGTAGCACATTGTCCATATGTTATTGTATTGGTGTTTGTTATTCACAGCTTGTAACTGATTTAGCGTTAGAGTCTAAACCTATGACTCTCACCAACTTTATGTTGACGTGTTTTAGTGTCTCTTTCAGGTGATAACGTGGTTAAGCGTGAGAAGTTATGTGGCTAGGATTTGGAGAGCGTAGGAATGCATATAGAAGGATATCCCCGTTTCCTTCTTAGTTTACCTTTATGTTTTTTTTATAAGTGATGCATGTTGGCACCTATATGTTTGATATGTTTGTGGTATTTGTTTGTCTCAGGTAAATGGTAGTATTGTTACCTATTTACCTAGACTCTTGCATGTTGAGATATTGTCATGACATTTGTGTCGCCATTTATGACATTTCTTATTTCATTTAGTTATCTCTATAGACACGCCATGTTGTGATGATATCCATACGTCGCGCCCCATATTCCGCCATGGTGGGGTGTGACAGAATGGTATCAGAGACAATGGTTATAGAGAATTAGGTTGCCTAGTCGCGTAGCCTAGTCTATAGCTTAAGGGTCCCTGCATATAGGCGTCATAGGAGTATGTGTGCATTTTATATTAATTGATGTGTTTGGATGTTATTTATTGCGATGTTTTGACTAGTATGAATTTAACCGTAGTATGTTCATACTTAGTCACATGTTATTTTCTTTTCGGGTTTGTGACTAGTGCGGGTTGAACCATAATCGTCCACGCTAGTCACTGTAGTATTTTGCTTAAATTGTACATTATAGTACATAATTTAGTACAAGGTAGATTCTATCTTTTATCGAGTTATTTTACATACCTGAGGTATGTTATTTTCTTTTGATGTTTAAGTCATGTTCCCTAAGAATCGTGTGGTGGTTCGAGTTACTAGGAGTAGGTGGATAGGAAGGATTTTAAGCTGTTTCCACTCTTACGGGCGACATGACTTATAACTGATTATGTTTTCGTTTTGGACTTAGTCTATGCTGTTTTAGCTAGACTATGGATTTACGTATTTCAAGAGTATTACTATGTTATTTTAATAGATGGAGTTTTGGACTTTATTGTTTATGTGGTGATGAGCTTATGTGAGTAGATGGATTTATGTGTTATATGTTGTATTGATTCTTATAAGTGTCATCATAGGAGGGAGTGCATTGGGGAAAAGGGTAATTGTATAAGTATGGTGGCCAACATAGTTATACAAGTACCACAACTTCAATGGGTTCTCAAGTATGATTGCATGAAAGAGGGTTAGTACATGCTTGTATATGATGAGATGTGGATTTTGGGTATATTTATAATATATGGGTATATGTAACGGCTGCCTACGATATGGCTTTTTTTAGTGTGTTATATGTTTTGAGTTATAGTCGTGTTATGTGATTATGAGGTCACACGATATGGGTTGGTTTTGGTAATGGGTTTTGTGCCTTGTTGTGGCATGGTGAGATGGTGAGATGGGGATTACTCGTATGGAAAAACGAGTGTATGACGCGATTGGTTGATCTGATATGTATAGTAACGAGTATGTTTTGGGTGATTTAATAGGTATATATATGCGGATGTATATATACTACTATGTGTTAAGTTATGGTATATGGTCATTCACTAGTTATTATAACTTGAACGTACCTTGTGTTTGCTCGTGTTTTATGGTGCTGGAGTTTAATAGAGTTCCAATGATGTTTTGGATCTTTTGAAGTGTGTCTGGTAGCGTATTCTTTGAGTTTCGTATTTCACGTGTACGTTTTAAAATGGTGTTCTTGGTTTTAAGTCTATTGAAATAACTTGGGATTCCTTTTGAGATAATGAAATCTTTTGTTTTGGGTCTTGCATTTCTTTTGGTCGGTATATGTTGAGAAAAAGGGGGACTTGGAAATCTATTATAGGGTTAGATAGTTGGTTGTATTCGGTAAAATAAGGGTAAGGTGTTGAAGTCATGTTTCAAACAAGATGTAACATAAGATTTCATTTTAATCAACACTTATATATTTCAAATTCTAAAAGACTTTCTTTGAAATAAAGCGAAATACAAATTTCTTTCTACCTACATAGTTTATGTAATTGAGTTAGACCGATTTATGTCATTTATAATTATTTATACAAGGTTAAATTGACTTTATGAAGATTTCACGTACAATTATATCTGTCATTTAAAAGGATTACATTAATCACTAAGTTTATTCTTTAGTTTTTTTAAAACAACTAGTATAAAACTGTTTTGGTCATAACTTGTTAGTTTTTAGAGTTTTTTGAGTGATTCAAAAGCCAAAAATTATGTACTCGGAACATACTTTTCAAATATTCAGAAAGTATAGTCATGGGAGGTCAATGGACTGGTCGGAATTGTTGTACAAGTGTCGGGTTCAAGTTTGAGTTTTGAATAGTAGTTTATTTTTATTTGGGGTGCACGGGATACCTAGTCTTTGGGTTGAGTTTTGAGATCGCCTAGAAGGTTGTTGGTATATTGTTTGAGTCACATGGATGTGGGAGGTAATAATAAAAAAAGATATATATTCTTTTGGAAAAGTCGATCTTTTGCACGATTTAAATAATATGTCGCGGGGCGTAATCTGTTTGGTTGCCATTGGGTGTTTCTTGGATTATTTTTCGTTGTCATGGGTCATTTTGAATTGATACACGTTTTGGGTTTGAGTTTACTTTCGAGTCTCATGGTTTTGACTTGTTTTAACTGGTGCACGTGAAATGTCGTTAGTTATCCGTTGGTTTGATTTGTTGATCGTATCTGATGGATTCAGGATGTAGTTTTGGTTTCGTATTGTTCGGGAGCGTTGAGGTAGTCATATGAAAGACTTGGTCGCGCCTACACGCTTAAGTAGGTGACCATGAGAGAATGGTCGGAATGCCCTTAGTGGGGAGGAAAGGAGTTCGTAGACGAACTAAGGTGGTCATGAGGTCTCTTAGGAGTACCAAGGAGATAAATAGAGATTTGTGGGATACTAGCACAAGTAACGCGCCATAGAGGGTGTTGGAAGGGGATACAATACCTCAAAGGTATTTATGATTGTTCGTAGGGTATGTAAGTTTTCCGAAAATTTCCTGAAATTTAGTAGGTTTGCCTATTACGGTGAGGTAGAACCATAAATAGAGCAAGTAGGGGAGGTGAGAGGAGTTGTAGTTAGTGCCTTTCCAAGGCAAATCGTTGATGGAGTGATTTAAAAACAAGAGCTATTAGAAATTGCAGGGAATTCCGGATAAAAGTTGAGATGCTTAGTAGTAGATTGGATGTGGAAAGTGGTTGAGTGGTCTGATGAGAGGAAGCATTGGTCTTTTAAAATGCGTGTAGAATTTTGCAAGTAGAACGAGGTAGGAATTTATTCGTATTGCCGCTAAGAGAGGGTGCAAGGAGGACATAGTTGAAACTGCTAAGGATGTTGTATGAACGCTTTGGGTTTACGGTTATGCATTTAGCTTCGCCAAGCACTAGCGGATTTCATGGAGACAATGAAACGAGTGTGCATGAACGTATATAAATGAGTTGTCATCGGGAGTATCGACGACATCTTGATCTACTCAAAGTCTAAGAAGGAGAGTGAGGCGAAGTATGTGTTGGTTTTGGAGTGGAAGTATACGTGAGATTTTCAAAGTGTGAGTTTTAGTATTAAGTCTACCATGATGAGTAGTTAGAGATGATGGCATATCATGGAACCAGCAAGGGGCGAAGTGAAGAAGGATGAGGAAGCATTTTGGAGAATGAAGAGGTGGATTGGATAATGAGCGGATTTTGGCATTATCGGAAGGACTGGATGAATTCGCGAGCATGACGATACGTGGAGCAAGGATTTGGATGCGTACGAGGACGACAAAGAAAGGCGATTGCTTATACGTTGCAGGAACTAAAGATTTGGAAGAACTGGATAGACTTAGTTAGTGGAGCTGGATTGTTATATCTGCCTAGAATGCTAGAGGCATTTGGGATACGAGACGTAGAGAATGATCTATACGGATCATGAACGTGTCCAACACATATTCAATCACCTTGATTGAACATTTGGCAAAGGTGGTGGGTGGAGTTAAGTGACGAAAGAAAATTGCATGGCCAAGTACCATCTGGGAAAGGCAAGCATGGTCGATGAGACATGGAATAAGAAGGATGAGGCGAAACTAAGACGAACTTGAACTATAGGGATGATGTATTAGGGCGGTTTGGATAAAGGATATAGGTTGCACGAGTTGAGTTGTCTAAAGTAGAGAAAGCGTCAACATGTATGTTGCGTGGCTTGGACAATCATATGAAGAAAAGGGACGTAGACTATACTTCCTACATAGTTAGGAGTAGCTTAGAAAGGGCGATGTAAGGACGAAGTTGGTGGAAGGGATACATAATGCGGTGGAGGAATAAGTACGACGAGAGTTGGGTGATAGTCGATAGACAGACTAATTCATCTCACATTTCAAGAGGAATGAGAAGTCGCGTAGTTGAGAAGTTGGAAGGATTGCGTACGGATGTGATGGAATAGAGGGTTTTACGTAAAAGTTAGCCCGATATGTATGGAATGCCTTATGAGGGATTATGGAAAGGGAAGAAACGATGGGAAGCATCACATCGTGATGTATGGCATGAGTTAATGAGGAAGAAGGAAGTGTGTATAGAAGCGAAGCATAAATGAAATAGGTCGAGATAGGAATCGAAGGTAGAACTTTGGTAGAGACTAATGAGTAGAATAAAGCACAAAGCATGCTACTAATGTGGTAATGGTGTTTGTGGACGGGATGAGAGCAGCAAGGGATGCTATGTAGAGATGGAGGAAACCACTAGTGTTAGTGACAAAGTTGTGTATGAAGTTTCACCCATGGTAACGGCTGGTATGTTTTGGTAAAATCGAAGAGTTGATGTAGAGTTTTGTAGGTCCATTTATGATCTTTGGAAAGATCGGACCATTAGCTTATGAGTATAGAATTACCTGGGGAGATTGAGTTGTATACATGATACATTTCATGTATTGAGATTGGTAAAGGTTGTTTGAGAATGCATTTTGCCTGTACGGTTATTCGGGACTTGTGTTAATAAGAGTCTTTGTTTTATCAAAGATTCATTTGTGAGATTTATTGACTGTGAGGTCAAGAGTTTGGCAATAAATTTAAATATTGTTGGTTAGTATATGTGGTAATTTGAGACTTGAACTAAAGTTCACATGGAAATGAGAGGAGTTCGTTTAGAACAAGTATCCTCGTGTGATTTGTTGTTTGTGTGTTTGATCCTAAGGAGTAAATCTCGGGACGAGATTTCTATTAGGAGGGAGTGATGTGACAACCGTGGTTTTGAGGTTCGTCACTTGGTCTTATTTTTAGGTTATTTTATGTGTGATTACTTGATTTGTGTGTTAACGTGTTTATTTTGTGTGAACGAGGTT
Organism: Glebionis coronaria; assembly: GCA_025667525.1. Classification (NCBI taxonomy): domain Eukaryota; kingdom Viridiplantae; phylum Streptophyta; class Magnoliopsida; order Asterales; family Asteraceae; genus Glebionis; species Glebionis coronaria. Next base: position 414,920,126 of record CM046876.1, read on the forward strand.
GGTGTTGTTATCGTTTATGAGTATAGAGTACTCATAAGTAAATCGAGGAATGGTTATTTCATGTTCATGAGCTCACATTTAGTGACTATGAAATGAAATGGTGATATTTTGGTGTTTACGTATACGTATAAGTATTATAGTAATAGTATATTTTTTTTAGGATTTACGGTTTAGCTTTTGGAGGTCTCGGATGAGGTAATTAGTCATATGAATATTTTTCGGGATGGTTTTAAGTCATTTAGGACTTAGTTATAAAGTTTATTGCAAAATTTCAGACTTTTTTTTAAAATGTATATTTTACGTCTTTTACGGTAAAACGTGTAAATTTGACTAGTTTTACGGTTTTGTGGTTTTGGAAGCTTTAGGAGCTGAAATAAATTAAGAAAAGTTAGATTAATATTAATAACATAATATTAAATAATAAAAAAAAAACGAATTTAGGGGTGTTTGGGTCGGTTTAGACGCACCAAAGAAGAAAGAAAGAAGGGAAAAGCCCAAAATAGGCCCAATGGACTTGTAATCAGATTAGGGGGCCTTTAGGACTTAACCAAACCCAACTCATAACCATAATAATCAGGTTTTTAACCTCCATAACATCTCCTAGCCGAAATTCATCAATGGTGGCCAATTAGGGTTCTTCAAAAATTAGGTTTTCTTCATCTTCTATTAATTCAAAGGTAAAACCTTCTTAACCCTTTTCATATTAAATGTTTTTAATGTTTCTATGATCTTATGATGGATTAGATTAGGGTTTAATTAAAAAACAGTATATTAATCATATTTTAATGATTAAATAAATTAAGGCTTGTAATTAGAGGGATTAGGGTTAATTAATGAGGTTGATTTTGTTAAACCCGTTTTTAAAAACTGGGCAGAATTTTGAGTCAATTGTTTTGATCATATCTGGAGTTCTAGGAACATTCAAGATGCGATCAAACTAGCCCTAAAAAGGTATTTGAAGTGGCTTTTCAATGAAAGAAACAAGAACTAAATTGGAGGTCGGGAAGTGGGTCAAAAACAGGTTACAACAGTCGGAGGTCAAAACAGTTTTGAATTCAGCCTGTTTTCTTTTTAAGTTTTGGGTTGTTTGGGGTACTTAGGGTTGCATTGGGATCTTCTCACGAACATGAGAGATGGTTTATATATTGTAGTGAGTATCTGCACTTGAGCTAAGGTTTTGGTTTAGGGTAAGACCCTCTAATGGTAACAAACTTTTCATACGTTTAAAATCATTGAATTCTGGATAGGTAGCAATATATATACATATATCAGGGCCTTAACAGTAGCTTTAAGGTTAGGGCAAGTGGGAGGTTTTAACTAACATGTATAAAAGTGTGAATATTCCTTTTATAGAAACCATGGGTATATTTAAGTGGATGTTTGACTTAAAGTTTTGAGACCTAAAACTGGGACTGTTTTGTGTAAAATTATGAACGGGATAGCTATTAAACTTAACCAAGTTAGGGACTTGTTAAGGAAGGGTAATGGGGTGATTAGAACTTAACAATGAGGTAATTATATGGGAATAGGCTAGATGTCCATCATAGGTTGATGAGCCATCTTGGTGATTGGTTCGGGTATTGATTGTGTGTTTTTGGTTTGTTAGCTCGTTGCTAGTGCGAGGACTTGTGGAGAAGCTATCAGGTGAGTTTCATAGTCCCATGTTTACTTTTGATTTTGACTTCCAGATGGGATGGAAGAGACACTGTGTTGAGTTGTTTATAAATTGATGCTGTGAATGTTTTTAAGGTTGAGATGGACTTGTGTGTACATTATGTGATTAACTGCTATGTGATTCTTGTTTGTGTATGATCTGGATTGGAAAGGTACATAGGTGTATGGGCGCCTATGGGACCAATGGTTAATGAAAAGGTAGTGGCCTTGGGATAGGTACATAGCGTGATCGTCTATGGGACCAATGGTTAATGACAAGGTAGTGGCCTTGGGATAGGTACATAGTGTGATCATCTATGGTACCATGTTGTTTGGCAACGTAGAAGCCTTGGATTTGGTTTGATATGTTTGATCTTGAATTTTTAGTTGTTAATGCATACTTGTAGCACATTGTCCATATGTTATTGTATTGGTGTTTGTTATTCACAGCTTGTAACTGATTTAGCGTTAGAGTCTAAACCTATGACTCTCACCAACTTTATGTTGACGTGTTTTAGTGTCTCTTTCAGGTGATAACGTGGTTAAGCGTGAGAACTTATGTGGCTAGGATTTGGAGAGCGTAGGAATGCATATAGAAGGATATCCCCGTTTCCTTCTTAGTTTACCTTTATGTTTTTTTTATAAGTGATGCATGTTGGCACCTATATGTTTGATATGTTTGTGTTATTTGTTTGTCTCGGGTAAATGGTAGTACTGTTACCTATTTACCTAGACTCCTGCATGTTGAGATATTGTCATGACATTTGTGTCGCCATTTATGACATTTCTTATTTCATTTAGTTATCTCTATAGACACGCCATGTTGTGATGATATCCATACGTCGCACCCCATATTCCGCCATGGTGGGGTGTGACAGTAAAGGTGGCCATGGAGAGTTTATGAGAAGAGATTATCGATCAACAGCTGATTCTCACAAAATATATAATTCAGCTTATTTATTATTCTCACGAGATTTCAGGTTTATGTGCGTACGATTTGTTGATGGTTCCGAATTCGAAACCATCAAGGGGGAAGAAGAAGACACATTGAACGCACAACGAGTACACGTGATGAACTTCATACCTTCTTTTGATTTGAAGATATTCCGGGATGACATTTGTCATAGCCGCAGAGAAAATCAGTGTTTTAACTCGTGGCGTTATCAATCTCCAAACGGTACACTACTGATTTGAGGTTTAATTGTTTGATTGTTGCAAATAAACATCATCATTATCCTATATGCATTCCCGGGACTTAATTGACTCTGGTGCATCTCCGGAAGAAGATATGTGCATTTTCGGGACTTAATTGACTCTGGTGTTACGATGTCAGCTTCATGAATGGGATAAAGTGTCCACTTCAGTATTTGAGCTTCATAATTGGGATTGATTTACCTTCTTCAACTATGTGGGGGAAGAAGTGTCTTGATTCTTTCTGGTATGCATAACTTGAACTCTCAGGGGGAAGAAAAATTCAGAAGAATTATTCAAGCGTGAGATGAAAAGTTATTGATCTACTTGGTGTGCCCCAAACTTTCAATCCCTCTTAGCAACATTATCATGTTATATGATGGGATTTGCTTGTTAGATTCCACTGTGCGCTTAATCATTCTAAGCTTTATTGAAAGCTTTGAAGTTGCTTACGAGGATTGTCGGTTTAGGGGGAAGCTATTTAAAGATTCTACATCAAGTTTACGTGGCATGAATTAGGGGGAAGCTAATTCAGAAGCTTCTCCTTAACCAGAAGTGTATGGGTTACTTAGCTCGTGCCGTTACAGTATTTCTTCTACAAGTTACTTTAAAGATGAGTCGTTTTGAAGACGAAGGCCTCAGAAGACTTCATCAGCATTGGATGCTTCAAGAAAGCTCTTGTTCTTAATCATTTTGTACTTGTTAGAAAGAATATTGTAAGGAATTCTACACGTCGTCCCATGGGGGAAGATTGTTGGAAACTCACTTTATGTGACGACATTTAAGAATTCCCGTTAGTTATCATAGTCACACACGCTTAGACTAGACTAGGTTCAATGTATAGTTTAAGGTGCGTGTGTGACTATATATACCCCTCCTTAGCTTCCAAGGAGGGGTGTTGCTTGTCATTTTGTCACTTAATTCATTTTATTTCTCTTTACATTCAACCTCTCTTCTCTCTCTCTAAACCAACAATGGCTTCCACCACCATATTCCACCATATTAGACCATCGGATCCCATTTAGCATTTCTACAGATAGGGCATCGTTGTATACGAGATGTTCAAATCATTAGTCGATAGGGTATCATTGTATACGAGATGTTCAAATGAGTAGTCGATAGGGTATCGTTGTATACGAGATGTTCAAATCATTAGTCGATAGGGTATCATTGTATACGAGATGTTCAAATGAGTAGTCGATAGGGTATCGTTGTATACGAGTTGTTCAAATAAGTAGTCGATAGGGCATAGTTGTGTACGAGATGTTTAAAATAGTAGTCGATAGGGTATCATTGTATACGAGATGTTCAAATGAGTAGTTGATAGGGTATCGTTGTAGACGAGATGTTCAAATGAGTAGTCAATAGGGTATCGTTGTATACGAGAGGTTCAAATAAGTAGTCGGGTAGCGTTGTATACGATATGTTCAAATGAGTAGTCGATAGGGTATCGTTGTATAGGAGATGTTCAAATGAGTAGTTGATAGGGTATCGTTGTATACGATATGTTCAAATGAGTAGTCGATAGGGTATCGTTGTATACGAGATGTTCAAATAAGTAGTCGATATGGTATCGTTGTATACGAGATGTTCAAATAGTAGTCGATAGGGTATCGTTGTATACGAGATGTTCAAAATAGTAGTCGATAGGGTATCGTTGTATACGAGATGCTCAAATGAGTAGTCGATTGGGTATCGTTGTATACGAGATGTTCAAATAAGTTGTCGATAGGGTATCGTTTTATACGAGATGTTCAAATGAGTAGTCGATAGGGTATCATTGTATACGAGATGTTCAAATGAGTAGTCGATAGGGTATCGTTGTATAGGAGATGTTCAAAATAGTAGCCGATAGGGTATCATTGTATACGAGATGTTCAAATGAGTAGTCGATAGGATATCGTTGTATACAAGATGTTCAAATCAGTAGTCGATAGATTGTATACGAGATGTTCAAATGAGCAGTCGATAGGGTATCATTGTATACGAGATGTTCAAATAAGTAGTCGATAGGGCATCGTTGTATACGAGATGTTCAAAATAGTAGTCGATTTGGGTATCGTTGTATACGAGATGTTCAAATAAGTAGTTGATAGGGCATCATTGTATACGATATGTTCAAATTTGTAGTCGATAGGGTATCGTTGTATACGAGATGTTCAAAATAGTAGTCGATAGGGTATCGTTGTATACGAGATGTTCAAATGAGTAGTCGATAGGGTATCGTTGTATACGAGATGTTCAAATGAGTAGTCGATAGGGTATCGTTGTAACACCCCATTTTGGAAATGGAAATATCACAGCAATTATGGCGTGTCATCAAAGCATACTAGGTAAAATGTCTAAACATTACTTGACCATATAAAGGAAAATACCGGAATCAAACATCGGTAGTCCGAAAGTAAAGCTCATCACACACAAACATAGTATAGTAAAGGAAAAGGACGAAACAATGTCCAAAGCATAAGTATCATAAAGGAAAGAAATGCATAATGTAAAGAAGGCTAGACAGCTTCCAGTCCATATGCACGTACTCTTAATGTCTACGAGCGTCCCTGAGTACCTGCCGTTTTGGGAACATAGTAAAGGAAAACGGCTGAGCAATACGCTCAGTGCACGGATGTACAATAAAGCATGAATAGGATAAGCATAGAACATAATAACAGCGGAAGAACTAAGTCCCGAGTAACCTGGTTAAGTCTTAATAAAACTGGTTTTATAGTTTGAAAGTCTTATGTTTATCTTATAAAAACTGTTTGTCATATTTTACCATTTAGCCAATATAGGTCATGAATATCCACCGTGCATGAACAATTGGAGGGGTGACCTCATCATGCAAATTAGAGGGGCTGCCTCTAATTTAATATACTGGTTTTATGGGTAGGAGGGATCAGCTCCTTGTGAAGGATGCAAGGCACAAACCACATTCACCATGTAATCCTGAATAAAACGTGTAACTAGGATGCACCCATACGCCCCACATGATAAAATAAATAAATGGCCAAAAGCTGAAGGGACGCCACGAGCAATCACTCCGCCGTGGTGAAGTCATAACATCAGTGCCTCTAATGTTATGATTATGGTACCTCCATAACTAGGTGAAACTTGTCATGCATGTATATGGCTATAGGTAATCATATTTAAACATAAGCAATCAAACTCATACTTATACTACGGGAAAACTGTTGGCTGCATACGGGGAAATCCTAATAAGGAAAGAATGTCCATCTTGAAAGGACCGGAATCCGTACCTTATGTCCAGTGAACGAGAACGATGAAATGCGAGAATCCTACTTCCGAAACACCAGTGCTACATAAATACGTACATGAAATAAGTATCTGCTTACTACATACATAGCTGGTTTTATATCATGTCTTAGCTTATTTATGTGTTCTTACTATTTACACTGTTTAAAGCCTTAAACTGTGTTAAATCCTATATTCTGTTTATTTTGATTAAGTATTTCTGATATTTCATGTGTTATTATACTTACTGTGTAATAATAAGTAACTTTCCAAAAATAGCAGGTCTCCTTAAATAGAAAGTTTCCAAAAATAGAAAGTTTCCAAAATTAGAAAGTTACCAAAAATAGAAAGTTTCCAAAAACAGAAAGTTTCCAAAAATAGAAAGTTTCCAAAAATAGTTTTATCGCTTAAAATAGATAAGTTTCTAAAAATAGAAAGTTTCCATAAATAGATTAGCTGCCTTAATTAAATAAGTTTCCATAAATAGATTAGCTGCCTTAAATAAATAAGTTTCTAAAAATAGCTGGTTTCCATAAATAAAATAGCTGCCTTATTTAATTAAGTTTCTAAAAATAGAAAGTTTCATAATTAGAAATAAGTTGGTTAAATAAGCCAAGTAAATAAGCCTAAGTATTTTCATGATTATTCTCTAAGTCATATGATATATTATATAGTTTAATAATTATTTCATGTAATTTAATTAAACTATAGGTTATAATATTTAATTAAAGTATGACATGTTTTTAATTAGATATATTAAATACTTAGGTGATACAAGCATTTGTTAGGTTTAAAATATTTCTCGGAATCCTCTCGAATTGATCTCAGTTTAAAGTGGAATGATTTGTTCTTGGTGATAAAAAGTGGATTTGGTTTTCTATTCTAAATAAATAAATAAATGAAATGAATAAAGATTAAAGCAGGAAACAGTAGATAAAAGCAATCAAATAATAAAGCAGAAAAAAATACTCTTACTGAAAAATGCTCTATGCTGAAAATCACCCTTATGCGGAAAGATGCTCTATGCGGAAAATCTCCCTATTCGGAATAAATCCCTACGCGGAATAAAAAGTCCTATGCGGAAAAAGAGTACTATGCGGAATATATGGTCTATTCGGAAAATAATGCTATGCGGAATAAGAACCCCTATGCGGAAAGTAGGCTATGCGGAAAATAGAATCCTATGCGGAAAATAATGTCTACTCGGAAAAATGATGCTATTCGGAAAAAAATTGCTTATGCGGAAAAATCACTCTAATCGGAAAATCGGGTCTATGCGGAAAGATGAACTCCTATGCGGAAAAACAAGCTTATGCGGAAAAGCAGGGCTATTCGGAAAATATGGTCCATTCGGAAAAATATTCCGAATAAGTAAATGAAGAAGCTATCATGCGGAATATTGAAAATATTCCGAGTAAAAGAAAAATGAGAATCCCTATTCGGAATAAAGGCTCAATTCGGAAAGTCCTGGGAGGCGAAGAACGAACAGTAGCAGTAAACAGGGACACGAAATTAAATCCAAATCGACTTGAATACTCAAAAAGGTTTTACCAAACTAACCAATGATCATTAACATAACATACGAAACAAATCCCACCAATAAAAACACTAAATCAACAACTTTTTAAGATCAAACTAGAATCAAAGAAAAACTTAAAAACTTGCAATAAGAATGATGAAGAACAAGATGAATAGAAAGATGGAATGGATTGATTAAAGGAAAAAGTAACAAGAGTATTGAATCAAACTTACAAGATTGAAAGAAAGAAGAAAAATCACCAAACTCCCTAATGGAGTTGGTTAAGGACGAACCTAAGGTACTGGAAAAAGAAAAAAATGAACTCCCTTCAATTGTGTGAAGGGAAAGACTATTTATACTCCTAGTGGTTGGTTGGTGAGTGGGCTTTTCTCCCTTTCTTCTTGTCTTCTCGTCTTTTCAGAAAAGTTGACGTTTTCGATTCTGATTCGGGATTTGTTGTCGATTAAATCCAACTCGTCTTTTAATTTCTTCGTTAAATAGACTCGAGTTTCTTCGACTTATGAAAATCTTCCGTCTTTAGTCCTTTTCTTCGATAAATCTTCGAATAGGCCCAGTGACTTCAAATCTTTTGCATCTCTTGGACAATAGACTTCGTCTTCAGTCTTTTTCCTTGATAAAACCCGTGCAATCCCATGTTTTCTTTAATATTCATCCGGTTAGCTCTGAAATCACAATAAACACAAAAACCACGCATAATTCCAAACAAATGATATTAATTACGTGTTTTGGTCTTGTTTTAGCCAGAATTAAGTGGTAAAAGGATGGGTGTTTACACACCTATCAAATCCCCTACACTTAACCATTGCCATGCCCTCCTGCAATGCTTAGTGATAAAGCAATGTTACATTTTTCTCATAATTAATCAACCTGGGCCTTATTTAAACTCTACTAAACAACAATTAAAATACTAAGAGAACTTAAAACTTTAAAATAAACAAAAGGATGGAAATAACTTGTAAAGAAATCAAGGACTTACATTAGGGCTTTGGTGTTGCGAAGATTTATCACCCTCAAGTTTCACGTTCCCCAAACTAAGCTTAAAAACGAGATCATTGTTATTATAAGTTAGTAAATCAAACACTTACACACATGGCTTAATTAAATGCTTAAACTCCCTTATTCCTAGTTGTAACTCTTATATTTTATTTTTGTCTTAGAATGATCATGAAGATGCATTTTTGGACTTATTTCGATAGTTTATTAGGGCTGAAAGCAAAGTAGGACGATTTGATCAATAGTTAGCTAAAGGACAAAATCTCTTAAAACTGCTTCTCGGGATATCAAAAAGTTCATATCTTGGCATAACTTGGTTCATGATTTGAGACCTTTCTCGGGCCGATATTTGGCATGTACTTCATACTTCATATCTTCGAGAGACGTTCTTGAGATAATGGTCTTCTCATCATAATAGAGTTTCTTCACTTGGAGACTTTTGAGGGGTACTCCAACTTTGTTGACCACGACTTCATGATTATTTCTTCAATCTCTAATTGGGATTTTGAGATACAACGATCCGCCTCCTTTTCGGACTTGGATCTATTTATCCTCATACCTTGTTAGGGTCTTTTCGGATAGACTTCTCCATGATCTTTATGGGAGTTGATTGCTTTTCGTCGTGAGTCTTGATCCTTCATATTGACTTTAGGAATAATGCTTTTCACATCACTTTGGATCTTCAGCAATAAAATTGAATCCTCATGCCTTGTTAGGGCCTTTTCGGACTCGCCAATCTTCGCGCCCCGCTTCATAAGTTATGCCTTGGCTATGAACTCTTATCATTACCGAGCAACTTTTAAACGATCTTGGGCTAGAAGCTAAGTAACTTTTCAAATCGTAAGACCTTACTTATTGCAGATAAATTATTAGCAAGTGATGGGAGAATAGGCAAATAATTACACCAAGTGAGCTTGCGCAAGAATACTGACTTATAATTGACTCTATCATTTCTCGTCCTCCACAATTTAAAATCTCAAATAATGAGACTCGTGGATACTTAGCCTAATAAACCAATTAAGGTCTACATGGTTAAGGATACTAGCTAGAATAAACTTGGATAAGTCTATTCGGGCTGAGTCAAAATAAACGCAACGGGCCTAATATGTCAAAGACTTCTAAACTAGCTACACCACTTTATTAAAATTTTTGACTTTATTGCGGGATATATACATATGAAGGCAATGATAAAAATTTAAAAATTACAACTAAATGGCCAAAGTTAATAAAAAATTTGAAAAATGTTGAAAAATAGGATTTTCCGGTATTTTGAAGGCATTTTCATGGAAAAGTCCACTTAAAACTTCGATAGAAGTCTCCCCTACACTTAAGATAAACATTGTCCTCAATGTTTAAGCATGTGGGAAAAGTCTCCCCTACACTTATGACATTGTGCACGTTGGTTAACTCAAGTTAAGGAAGAGACGACTAAAGTGATCAATTTCAAATGTGAGTATGAATAAAATTGAATCACGATAGTTGAGAGATAGAACCGGATTTCGGATAACATGGGAACACGGTTCTTCAAAGATTTCCAAGATTGTAGTTATCCCTGTAAGCACATCACCACACAAACACAAACGACCAAAATAGGTCCTCCCCTACACTTAGGGGGTTAAAGGGATAGATACTCGGGCTGCCTCCCGAGGAGCGCTTGTTTTTGATAACCGAGTCACGAGCCTGACTCGACCCAAATTTAGTTCATGGGGAACGTGGTGAGGGATGGAATCACCTCCTGAGAGGTGTCCTCACCAAAGTACAACTTCACTCGTTGGCCATTCACCTTAAAATTTGGTCCATTAGGTTGAGCGAGCTCGAGAGTACCATATGGAAAAATTTAGGCGATGGTGAATGGGCCGGACCAACGAGATTTGAGCTTGCCCGAAAAGATTTTCAACCGAGAGTTAAAAAGTAAGACTTTGTCTCCAACATGGAACTCTCGGTTTTTGATCTTGGAGTCGTGAATGAGCTTAGTTCGTTCCTTATAGATTAAAGAGTTTTCATAAGCCTCATTCCGAAGTTCATTCAGCTCATTGAGTTGGATCTTGCGTAGGTCACCGGCTTTGTTTATATCAAAATTAGCCCACTTCAAGGCCCAATAGGCCTTGTGCTCCAACTCAATGGGGAGGTGGCACGCTTTCCCGTACACAAGACGATAAGGCGTACAGCCGATCGGGGTCTTGTAAGCAGTACGGAAAGCCCACAAAGCATCATCCAGTTTATCAGCCCATGAGGCACGATGCTCTCCCACGGTCCTTTCAAGAATTCGCTTAAGACCTCGGTTGGATATTTCGGCCTGGCCATTAGTTTGTGGGTGGTAGGCTGTAGAAAGACGATGATTTACACCGTACTTAGCCATGACTTTAGCAAATTGGTCATTGCAGAAATGAGTCCCACGATCACTAATAATGGCACGAGGCACACCGAAGCGAGCGAATAGAGCTTTCAAAAAGTTACAAACCACCCTTGCGTCATTATTAGGTAAAGCTTTGGCTTCAACCCACTTTGAAACGTAGTCAACGGCTACAAGGATGTATTTGTGTCCTTTAGATGAAGGGAATGGCCCCATAAAGTCGATACCCCAAACATCAAAAATTTCACACTCTTGAATGAAAGTCTGAGGCATCTCGTCTTTATGTGTGATGTTGCCTTGCTTTTGGCAAACATCACATCGCTTGACCATATCGTGAGCATCACGATATATGGAGGGCCAATAAAATCCTGAATCAAACACTTTCTTTGCGGTGTAATTGGGACCAAAGTGACCACCGGTTGGTCCTTTGTGGCAAGCATCAAGGATGTCCGACGTTGCCGGTCCATCAACACATCGGCGAATTATCAGATCAGCACATTGTTTGAATAGGTAAGGGTCGTCCCAAAAGTAAGTCTTGATGTCGGTAAAGAACTTCTTCTTTTGCTGGGACGTCAACCCTTCCTTGAGAATTCCACCCGCCAAGTAGTTTGCAAAGTCTGCAAACCACGGGGTTTCATTCGGCTTCGAGTTTATAGACATTAAGGTCTCCAAGGGAAAAGAATCATTGATTTCTTTAGTCGGATGATCCCCTTGGTATGGATCCTCAAGTCTACTAAGATGGTCCGCGGCTAGGTTTTCTGCTCCTTTTTTATCGCGGATGTCGATTTTAAATTCCTGGAGCAGCAAAACCCAGCGAAGAAGTCTTGGTTTGGAATCTTGCTTTGTCAACAAGTACTTCAACGCGGAATGATCGGTGTACACAATGGTGGTAGAAAGGACAAGATAGGGGCGGAATTTTTCAAAAGCATAGACAACAGCTAAAAGCTCTTTTTCGGTTGTCGTATAATGCAATTGTGCCCCAGTCATTGTCTTGCTAGCGTAATGGATCGGTTGGAAGTGTTTGTTCACTCTTTGTCCAAGAACCGCTCCAATAGCAAAATCACTAGCATCGCACATCAACTCAAAAGGCAGCTCCCAATTAGGGGTAACCAAGACGGGTGCCTTAGTTAGCTTATCCTTAAGCGAGTTGAAGGCTTCAAGGCACTCTTTGGAAAAGATAAAAGGAGTATCTTTTTCCAAGAGGTGGGTCATCGGGCGAGCGATTTGAGAAAAATCTTTGATGAATCGACGATAGAAGCCCGCATGACCCAGGAAACTTCTCACACCCTTCACGGTTGAAGGTGGAGGCAACTTAGCTATAACATCGACTTTAGCACGGTCTACTTCAAGACCGGCTTTCGAAATCTTATGTCCAAGCACAACGCCTTCTTTTACCATAAAATGGCATTTTTCCCAATTTAGAACGAGGCGAGTGTCTTCGCACCGCTTTAGCATACGTTCTAAATTGGCAAGGCAAGCAGAGAAGGAATCCCCGAAGACCGAGAAATCATCCATGAAGACTTCCATGGTTTGTTCAACCATGTCATGGAAGATAGCTAAAATACACCTTTGAAAAGTCCCGGGCGCATTACATAAGCCAAAAGGCATTCTTTTGTAAGCGAAAGTGCCATAGGGACAAGTGAATGTAGTCTTCTCTTGATCTTGGGGATCGATGGGTATTTGAAAATAACCCGAGAAACCATCCAAAAAGCAGTAATATTCATTACCGGCTAATCGTTCAAGCATTTGGTCCATAAAAGGTAGAGGGAAATGATCCTTTCTCGTGGCATCATTGAGTTTGCGATAGTCTATACAAACTCTCCACCCAGTAACGAGACGAGTGGGAATCAACTCGTTGTGTTCATTGGGAACAACGGTTATTCCGCCCTTCTTGGGCACACAATGGATTGGACTAACCCATGGTGAATCCGAAATAGGGTAAATCATACCCGCATCAAGAAGTTTGATAACCTCTGTTTTGATGACTTCATGTATTTTTGGATTCACCCTTCGTTGGCTTTGAATAGTGGGCTTGAAGTCGTCCTCCATGAGAATTTTATGTGTGCAGAAGTGAGGATCAATTCCACGAATATCCGAAATCTTCCAAGCGATAGCCTTCTTATGATCCTTCAACACAGCGACGAGGCGAGTCTTCTCTTCATCTTTCAAATCCTTCGCAATAATGACGGGCGACTTCTTGTTGTCGTCAAGGAACACGTACTCGAGATGTGGCGGCAACTCCTTAAGTTCCAAATCCGGAGGATTTTCGACGGGAGGCGTTTTCAAAGTCGGAGTATCGATAGCAATGACCGTGGAAGATGGAGGCGAAGGATTGTCTTCGGTGAGAAGATTGTCAAAGAAACTCATGTCTTCATCCCCCTCGGTGGGAGAATCATTGGTAGCTAAATTCGCATCTCCCATGGTAGCTTCAAGATTGTTCCAGAATAAATCACTATCTCCAAATAGAGACAACGATGAATCAATAGAGGACACGGTCTCAACAGTGGGAAGAGAGGTAGGAATACTTTTGCAAGCATCATTAAAGTGTTCTTCACAAGCCTCATCAAGAACGTCAATACAATTAACGCTCTCATATGAATAAGGCTGTTTAGACAACTTACCCATGTTGAAGACTACTTTATCGTCACCCACTCTCATGATAAGCTCACCGGCTTCAACATCAATGAGAGTGCGACCGGTCCTTAAGAATGGACGACCAACAATAAGTGGCACACGAGGGTCCATCTCGTAGTCGACGACAACAAAATCAGCAGGGAAGGTGAATTTGTCGACTCCTACAATGACATCTTCGGCTATCCCCACTGGATAAGAAACCGTACGGTTAGCCAATTCCAAAGTCATTTTAGTGGGGACTAGCTCTGGGAGAGATAATTGCTTCCAAACACTTAGAGGCATGAGATTAATACTGGCACCTAGATCGGCTAGGGCCATGCAATTCTCTACTCCCGGGAAATTGCAAGGGATAAGAAAACGACCCGGATCACCAAGCTTGGTTGGCAATTTCCTTAAGAGCACTGCAGAGCAGTTCTCATTAAGTTGGGTGTTGGCAATGTCGAGGAGCTTTTCCTTGTCGCTCAGAAGGTCTTTAAACATTTTCGCATACTTGGGCATGTGAGCGAGAGCCTCAGCGAAGGAGATATTGAAATTCAGTTGTTTAAACATTTTAAGAAAGTTAGAAACCTGAATATCATCCTTGCTCTTTTGCTTCTCTTTCCTCAACCTTGAAGGATAAGGTATATTGGAAGAAGAGGAAGGCTTTAGAGGAATAGGATCACTCACAACCACGGGTGGAGGAGGGGTAGAAAGAAGAGGTGGAGAAATTGGGGAAGGAGAAGGTTGAGGAATAGGAGCAGGCGACTCGTTCTCCTTAGTCACAACCACCGGTGGAGGTATAGGAAGCTCGGGTTCCTTGGTACCTTTACCACTGCGAGTGGTGATTGCTTTCATCTCCCCTCTTGGGTTCGCAACGGTGTTACTCGGAAGAGTACCCGAAGAAGAGGGTTGACTACTTTGGAAGAAACTAGCCATCATGTTCCTCAAGTCATTCGTCTGACTATCCAACGTGTTTCGCATATCGGCTCTCAAATCATTTCCTTGCTTTACCAAATCTGCCTTCAAATTGTGCACTTCCTCTTGGAGATTTCCTACTATCACATCATTGGTTCTCATGTAGGTGGCGACCTCTTGGTGTAATGCAGTGGTGGCTTGGTTGGGAGGAGCATTGTATGCAGGTGGTTGGTAAGCAGGTTGTTGGTATACTTGATTGTTACGTTGAGGTGGTTGTTGTTGTTTGTGAGGTGGGATGTATGGTTTTCTAGGTTGTTGTGGTTGTTGAGGAGAGCGGTTAAGGTTTTGTTGTTGGTTTGGGTTGGTTGGAGGAAAGCCAGGTGGTGAAAGATAGTTGTTGTTGCGGTAGCTAAGCAAGTTACGGTCACCTTGGGGTTTTGCTTGATAAGCAGGTTGTTGGTAGGTGGCATATGTCGCATTCACATTCTCAGCAGGGTAATCTTGGGTGGCGGTACAAGTTGTGTAGGAGTGGGGACCACCGCATATCTCACAAGGTTGGCTGACAGCGTTGACTTGTGCGTTCTTAGCGTTGTTGCTGACGGTGTGGGTGACAAGCGATTCAAGAAGCGTTGTGATTTTGTCTAATCGCTTGTCGCTGTCATTAGTGCTAGCACTAGCAACATTGGTCCTAACACTCTTGGTTTGCACACGAGATTTGTTCTCAATGATGTCCTAAGCAGCATTGGAAGTCTTAGCCAATAAATTACCCCCTGAGGCACTATTCAGTGAATCTTGATCATTCATGCTTAAACCATTGTAAAAAGTATTAATTTGATGTACTTTGGTAAAACCATGTTGTGGGCATTTTCTTAAAAGATCTTTAAAACGATCCCAAGATTCACTGAATGACTCATCGTACTTTTGTTCAAAGTTTATAATCTCATTCCGCAAAGCGGTAGTACGAGAGGGTGGAAAAAAGTAGTTAATAAACTTTGTTTCCAAATCCGTCCACGAGAGAATACTCTGTGGCGGTTCCTTAGCAAGCCAATGCCGGGCTTGTCCCTCTAAAGAAAAGGGAAAAAGTTGTAACCTTATCACTTCTTGTGAAACTCCATTAAACTTGACCGTGTTAGTGAGTTGTAGAAATCTCTTGATGTGGTCGTGTGGATCATCAATGGTGCGTCCCAAGAATGGTTGAGCTGAGACCATCTGGATAAAGCCTGACTTGAGCTCAAAATTGTTGGCGGCAATTGGTGGTATAACAATTGGATCCGTGTTGCCATCAACATGAGCTTGCAGCAGTTCAATCATTGGGCGATTATCCGGAAGGGGCTCATTGTTGTTGTTATTCATGTTGTTGAAAGGCGGGTTGTTGTTGTTATTATTGTTGTTCGGAGGTGGTATGTTATTGTTGTTTTGTACACCAGCCATGTCTAAGTTATCGAGAGGCTCGGGCTCTTGATAAGACGTGGATCGAGTGCGCATACACCTGCAAAAGAACGAACAAAGAAAAACAAAGCAAAAATATTTTTGGTTTTTATTGTTTTTTTACTTTTTAGGATTTTTGAAAATTTTATATTTTTTTAGTGTTTTTGAAATTTTTTAGGAAAAAGTAACGTTCACGGGGAACGGATCCCAAAATCCAAGTGCTACAAAAAACTTTTGATCTTAACGAGAGGAGCCGGCAGCGGCGCCATTTGATACAAGCATTGTTAGGTTCAAAATATTTCTCGGAATCCTCTCGAATTGATCTCAGTTTAAAGTGGAATGATTTGTTCTTGGTGATAAAAAGTGGATTTGGTTTTCTATTCTAAATAAATAAATAAATGAAATGAATAAAGATTAAAGCAGGAAACAGTAGATAAAAGCAATCAAATAATAAAGCAGAAAAAAATACTCTTACTGAAAAATGCTCTATGCTGAAAATCACCCTTATGCGGAAAGATGCTCTATGCGGAAAATCTCCCTATTCGGAATAAATCCCTACGCGGAATAAAAAGTCCTATGCGGAAAAAGAGTACTATGCGGAATATATGGTCTATTCGGAAAATAATGCTATGCGGAATAAGAACCCCTATGCGGAAAGTAGGCTATGCGGAAAATAGAATCCTATGCGGAAAATAATGTCTACTCGGAAAAATGATGCTATTCGGAAAAAAATTGCTTATGCGGAAAAATCACTCTAATCGGAAAATCGGGTCTATGCGGAAAGATGAACTCCTATGCGGAAAAACAAGCTTATGCGGAAAAGCAGGGCTATTCGGAAAATATGGTCCATTCGGAAAAATATTCCGAATAAGGAAATGAAGAAGCTATCATGCGGAATATTGAAAATATTCCGAGTAAAAGAAAAATGAGAATCCCTATTCGGAATAAAGGCTCAATTCGGAAAGTCCTGGGAGGCGAAGAACGAACAGTAGCAGTAAACAGGGACACGAAATTAAATCCAAATCGACTTGAATACTCAAAAAGGTTTTACCAAACTAACCAATGATCATTAACATAACATACGAAACAAATCCCACCAATAAAAACACTAAATCAACAACTTTTTAAGATCAAACTAGAATCAAAGAAAAACTTAAAAACTTGCAATAAGAATGATGAAGAACAAGATGAATAGAAAGATGGAATGGATTGATTAAAGGAAAAAGTAACAAGAGTATTGAATCAAACTTACAAGATTGAAAGAAAGAAGAAAAATCACCAAACTCCCTAATGGAGTTGGTTAAGGACGAACCTAAGGTACTGGAAAAAGAAAAAAATGAACTCCCTTCAATTGTGTGAAGGGAAAGACTATTTATACTCCTAGTGGTTGGTTGGTGAGTGGGCTTTTCTCCCTTTCTTCTTGTCTTCTCGTCTTTTCAGAAAAGTTGACGTTTTCGATTCTGATTCGGGATTTGTTGTCGATTAAATCCAACTCGTCTTTTAATTTCTTCGTTAAATAGACTCGAGTTTCTTCGACTTATGAAAATCTTCCGTCTTTAGTCCTTTTCTTCGATAAATCTTCGAATAGGCCCAGTGACTTCAAATCTTTTGCATCTCTTGGACAATAGACTTTGTCTTCAGTCTTTTTCCTTGATAAAACCCGTGCAATCCCATGTTTTCTTTAATATTCATCCGGTTAGCTCTGAAATCACAATAAACACAAAAACCACGCATAATTCCAAACAAATGATATTAATTACGTGTTTTGGTCTTGTTTTAGCCAGAATTAAGTGGTAAAAGGATGGGTGTTTACACACCTATCATTAGGTTAAAATATGTATTATTAAATATTAATAATATAACCTAAGTCATGTTTAATTAATTAATTATATCCATGGTTTTAAAATAATTAATAAATTATAAATCTTAATAATAAAAATACTTAGGTTAAAATAATTCATGTTTATGATTAATTAGTTAACCTAAGTCATGTTATTAAATTAATTACATCTTATTAATTTAATTCTTAACCTAAGTTTATAACAAAACAACTAACATAATCATGATCCGGATCTAGGCTTAAAAACATGCACCGGATCTGAACAAACACCATACCCCGAATCAAATCGGGGTACCCCCTTGCTGCCGTGGGACCCACACGCACCAACCAAGACCCAAAAAGGTCTTGGTGGTGGTCGGTTAGAACAAACCGAACCCCCTTGGGGTCGGTTGTTCCTGTGGCCCAAAACAAACACCCCTTAGATCGATCCCATTGATTAATTAATGACCATAACATGTTAGATCTAGGTTTAATTAGTATGTTTTTATGAAAAACATCACGTGTTCTTAATTAATAAAAGATTAATTAAAAAGAAAACAAGTAAAAAGATTTTACCGTATTCGTGGATCAAAAGGGTGAAGAACAAACACGAACAATTACTAAATCAACAAGATCCAAGATCAAAATCACCCCCTTATGGTGGTTTGTAGGTGGCGGCACACAAGGAAAAAGGAGGAAAGGGATTTAGGTTTTCTTGAAATTATTCTGTAAAAGTAATTTGAGTAGTGAAATTACTAATCCCTTCCTTTTAGTAAAATTGACAATGGGCTTGGCCCATTGTCCCTATGTTGGCTGCGGGTAGGGACTCCCTTGTGGGGGTCCCGTACCTCGTTTCGTGTCTTGTAATTTCATACACGTTTACGTTTAATTTAGTCCGTGTTTTAAAAGTTCTCGTTACGTAAATATCCTACACTTATATATTTAATTACGCTCGTATTAAATATATATACGTAATTAATAATATCTCGTGTTTTAATTACGCTCGTGATCTCGTGATCGTATGCTCGTGATTAATTATTACTAAATATTATTACGTGATCGTGCAAATAAAATACTTATCGTGTTCTAACACGTACGTAATACATAAACTCCTAATACGTAATCGTAATCATGCTATATTAGGAAAGTTTTTAACTAGTACGTACGAACTTAAGGTAATATGCATGGTAAAAGCATGTGGGTTTTACAATCGTTGTATACGAGATGTTCAAATGAGTAGTCGATATGGTATCGTTGTATACGAGATGTTCAAATAAGTAGTCGATAGGGTATCGTTGTATACGATATCTTCAAATGAGTAGTCGATAGGGTATCGTTGTATACAAGATGTTCAAATGAGTAGTTGATAGGGTATCGTTGTATACGAGATGCTCAAATGGGTAGTCAATAGGGTATCGTTGTATACGAGATGCTAAAATGAGTAGTCGATTGGGTATCGTTGTATACGAGATGTTCAAAAAGTAGTCGATAGGGTATCGTTGTATACGAGATATTCAAATGAGTAGTCGATAGGGTATCATTGTATACGAGAAATTCAAATGAGTAGTCGATAGGGTATCGTTGTATACGAGATGTTCAAAATCGTAGTCGATAGGGTATCATTGTATACGAGATGTTCAAATGAGTAGTCGATAGGGTATCGTTGTATACGAGATGTTCAAATCAGTAGTCGATAAATTGTATACGAGATGTTCAAATGAGTAGTCGATAGGGTATCATTGTATACGAGATGTTTAAATAAGTAGTCGATAGGGCATCGTTGTATACGAGATGTTCAAAATAGTAGTCGATAGGTATCATTGTATACGAGATGTTCAAATGAGTAGTCGATAGGGTATCGTTGTATACGAGTTGTTTAAATGAGTAGTCGATAGGGTATCGTTGTATACGAGATGTTCAAATGAATAGTCGATAGGGTATCGTTGTATACAAGATGTTCAAATAATTAGTCGATAGGGTATCGTTGTATACGATATGTTCAAATGAGTAGTCGATAGGGTATCGTTGTATACGAGATGTTCAAATGAGTAGTTGATAGGGTATCGTTGTATACGATATGTTCAAATAAGTAGTCGATAGGGTATCGTTGTATACGAGATGTTCAAATGAGTAGTCGATAGGGTATCGTTGTATACGAGATGTTCAAAATAGTAGTCGATAGGGTATCGTTGTATACGAGATGTTCAAATAAGTAGTCGATAGGGTATCGTTGTATACGATATATTCAAAATAGTAGTCGATAGGGTATCGTTGTATACGAGATGTTCAAAATAGTAGTCGATAGGGTATCGTTGTATACGAGATGTTCAAATGAGTAGTCGATAGGGTATCATTGTATACGAGATGTTCAAATAAGTAGTCGATAAGGTATCGTTGTATACGAGATGTTCAAATGAGTTGTCGATAGGGTATCATTGTATACGAGATGTTCAAATGAGTAGTCGATAGGGTATCATTGTATACGAGATGTTCAAATAAGTAGTCGATAGGGCATGTATACGAGATTTTCAAAATAGAAGTCGATAGGGTATCGTTGTATACGAGATGTTCAAATAAGTAGTCGATAGGGCATCGTTGTATACGAGATGTTCAAATCATTAGTCAATAGGGTATCATTGTATACGAGATGTTCAAATGAGTAGTCGATAGGGTATCGTTGTATACGAGATGTTCAAATAAGTAGTCGATAGGGAATAGTTGTATACGAGATGTTCAAAATAGTAGTCGATAGGGTATCGTTGTATACGAGATGTTCAAATGAGTAGTTGATAAGGTATCGTTGTAGACGAGATGTTTAAATGAGTAGTCGATAGGGTATCGTTGTATACGAGAGGTTCAAATAAGTAGTCGATAGGTTATCGTTGTATACGATATGTTCAAACGAGTAGTCGATAGGGTATCGTTGTATAGGAGATGTTTAAATGAGTAGTTGATAGGGTATCGTTGTATACGATATGTTCAAATGAGTAGTCGATAGGGTATCGTTGTATACGAGATGTTCAAATGAGTAGTCGATAGGGTATCGTTGTATACGAGATGTTCAAAGTAGTAGTCGATAGGGTATCGTTGTATACGAGATGTTCAAATAAGTAGTCGATATGGTATCGTTGTATACGAGATGTTCAAAATAGTAGTCGATAGGGTATCGTTGTATACGAGATGTTCAAAATAGTAGTCGATAGGGTATCGTTGTATACGAGATGCTCAAATGAGTAGTCGATTGGGTATCATTGTATACGAGATGTTCAAATAAGTTGTCGATAGGGTATCGTTTTATACGAGATGTTCAAATGAGTAGTCGATAGGGTATCATTGTATACGAGATGTTCAAATGAGTAGTCGATAGGGTATCGTTGTATACGAGAAAAATAGTAGTCGATAGGGTATCATTGTATACCAGATGTTCAAATGAGTAGTCGATAGGGTATCGTTGTATACAAGATGTTCAAATCAGTAGTCGATAGATTGTATACGAGATGTTCAAATGAGCAGTCGATAGGGTATCATTGTATACGACATGTTCAAATAAGTAGTCGATAGGGCATCGTTGTATACGAGATGTTCAAAATAGTAGTCGATAGGGTATCGTTGTATACGAGATGTTCAAATAAGTAGTTGATAGGGCATCATTGTATACGATATGTTCAAATTAGTAGTCGATAGGGTATCGTTGTATACGAGATGTTGAAAATAGTAGTCGATAGGGTATCGTTGTATACGAGATGTTCAAATGAGTAGTCGATAGGGTATCGTTGTATACGAGATGTTCAAATGAGTAGTCGATAGGGTATCGTTGTATACGAGATGTTCAAATGAGTAGTCGATATGGTATCTGTTGTCCCTTGTATTTGATTGTTAATCACGAATTTATAAGAAAGAAAGGAAGAAATGAGATGAATTGTAGAGAGAGAAACTAGAGAGAGAAAAGGGAGAGAAGTTGGTTGGTGAAACTTGTGGAATATTAGATTAGAGAAAATGAAATGACCAACACCCTTCCTAACATGCTAGGAAGGGTTTATATAGCCTTTGCTTACATGTAGCTTAATGGGCTATATGATCATGGGCCGGGCTTTCCTTTTGGGCTTTGGTTACTTATTAACGAACCTTAGCTTAAAGTTAAGCCCGTAATAACACGACTAATATACTACCTATTACAACGTTCTAAATATATGATACATAATAAACATATGACCGAGCATTCTTGATTGGCTCAATATTTTGAGGCTAACAATCTCCCCCAATGAGAGGTCATAAACCTTGGTCATTTAGGAAATTTGTAGAGATTACTAATCTCGCCATAAATGAGTCTTGAACATGTAATCGTAGTCTTGTTCCTTCATGTTGTGATCTTTGAGCCTTTGTCGTTGTCTTTTGACTTTGTCTTTAAGCTTGAGATCTTCAAATCATCCTTGACTTGTCTTTGCCATCTTGCGATCTTGTGTCCTCATTCACATGCTCACAGTATTAATTGTTGAGTATGTCTTTAGGCATGAGTATGTGGTTTCTGAATCATTGACTTTGCTGTGTACACCGTGACGCCACCTTCTCGAGACAAAACATAGACACGGACTGAATGGCTTTGACATTCGTCCTAAATCGATAGCGTTTTACCTCCGGTCGGTGAAGACCGTTATACGATATTAAATATCGTACCTGTGATCAGGTAGATTCAATTAAGAATCTCCTTGACAGGGTTTCACGGCTGTACTAGCCGTTCTCTTTACTCGACCGTCTCAAAGCAAGACTGCGAACATAAAGAGTGAATCAATTGGATAGATATCCGCTTGATTAAAGTCGTCAATTCAAATCCCTGGAACAAGTTTGATTCATTAAGAATCTTACCATTGTTGCTTTCCAGTTGACACAAGCTTGATTCGTAAGAATCTCGCAAGTTACCTACCGTAGCGCTGTTTGATGTTGACGCTAGAAGGATTTCCATTCGTCACTGTGAATATTAATGAATATCACTCTGAATGTTCTGGCAAGACCATAAAGATATTGCGTAGAAACCTGAAACGAGTTTGAATCAATTCAGAATCAAACCACTGTTGCTTTTCAGTTTTGCACATGTTCAATTCATAAAGAATCTTGCATATGACCTACCGCAGTGTTGTTTGATGTTAACACTGGAAGGATTTCCACTCATCATTGTGAATATTAAGTAGTATCACTTTGAGTGTTCTAGCAATATCGCAAGGATATAGCGTAGGACTCTGTTGATCTTCATCCGTGTGTCCTAACGAGATTTGATTGATCTCTTGGCTCTAGACTCTATTTGTGCACTTTTAGTGGTCGGAGGCTGGAGCAGATGCCACCTATTCAATATCAACTATCTCGGAGTGAGAAAGTCAATAGAAGTCATGTTGTTCTCCGTGACAATAAAACAAACTTCTTTTGAGAGAAGCCTGAGTAGCTAGGAAAGGGTTGTGCTTCACATCACTGGGTCCATGATGAGTTTGTCTTCATGATGAGTTGACCCGGTTTCTGCCTAAGTTGTATGGAGGGCTTCTTTCTTTAGACCCTTTATCCTTACATTTCTTTTTCATTCTTCAACCCCTTCAATGCTTACCAAGACATCATTACTAACACCTTGTTGTGATTGTTCCAGTGCTAGCATCAGTACTTACTCGGCATTCAGCTACGTTCACATTCTACTCCATCTTTCCTAAGGACTTCTAATAATCTATTGGATTGTCCCTGGGAAGATCCCTCCGGTTCTGGTTGGATCATAGGACTTAAACCTAACCACCCTTTTGACACCAATAACGTCGTGAATTAAAGATGTTGTGGGTATTTGATCGTAACCATGAAAACCACTTTAAATTCTAACAAAGTGTTTGAAAAACATTTAACACCTTGCTATTTTTGTCGTTTCAGAAATGCTCCCCCTTCACATGTGCATCGATAATCGAAAGTGTTTCGCACAAGTAGGTAAGAGTTAAAGTGCTTGAGTCTTATATTAGATCACATTTTCTCCCCCTATCTCTAATATATAAAATCTTTTGATATTAGAGATACCAAATTTGATTAAAATATATTTTGAAAAATAGTCTTGAAATCTCTAGGAGAAAGATGTGTTAATCTTTTGCATGAAGTTAAAATGCTCCCCCTCAAAAATTGATCCAATTGAATTGTCATTGTGAGGATATGATCCACATTTCACTTTTTGAGGATGGGAAGTGTTGAACACACAATTTTTGAAAGATTTTGAATATCATTGAAAAATTCTTGAAAAAATTGTGTTCAACGCTTTTTGAAAAATCAATTCTTTTTGTCGAAAGGTTTTTCTAAAGCATAAACTTGAGTTCATAGACTTTGAATGTCTTGACGAATCCACTCAAGTGTAAGAAGATTTCTCTTCTTTTGCTGAGGGTAAGGGTACTAATTCGTACACTCCCCCGTGAATATCGATCCGGGTTGCAATCTGAAAGTGATTACAAGCCATTGTGTTGAGCTCAAAACGTTGAATGTTTTGTGACAAGCTCAACCCGTGATAGATTGCTCTACCCGTTGTTTGGAAATATTTGTCCAAAATAGACAATTTCCTTTATTAAAAGAAGAAATGACATGTTTTGAAAAATATTTACAACTTTCATTCGAGCTTTATGTACACACCCGTGTCGTTATTGAGCGACATTTCTAGGCACGTCCATATTATCGATACTGAAAGACATGTCGAGAAGAATATTTTTGGATTTTGAAAGATTTTTTATTTTGTGTTTTGCTTTTATGTGTTTTATATTTTTGTATTTTGCTTTTTCAAAGATATTTACAAGTTGATGTTTGATAGATAAATCAAGCAGGCACCTTTGCCAGAATCTCCAGGTCTGCTGGAGTCAAACATCTCATACCAATTTGCCTAACGAGGTACTCAAACCTATCTTTCGACAAAGCTTTCGTAAACAAGTCGGCTAATTGGTAATCCGTTCCAGCAAAGTATAATTCAACGATACCTCTTTCAACTTGTTCCTTTATGAAATGGTATCTGACATCAATGTGCTTCGTACGGGAATGATGTACCGGATTGCAGGAGATGGCTATGGCCGACTTTGAGTCACAGTACATAGGTACTTTATCAAAGTGGAAGCCATAATCCGTGAGTTGTGTTCTCATCCAAAGAACTTGAGCACAACACGCAGATAGAGACACATACTCCGCTTCGGCTGATGAAAGTGACGTGCAATCCTGCTTCTTGGAAGACCATCCCACAAGCTTATCTTGACCTAGAAATTGTGCACCACCAGAAGTACTTTTACGTGTATCAAGACACCCTGCATGATCAAAATCTGAATAGGCCGTTAGAAAGAAACCGGTTTCCCTCGGATACCAGAGTCCCAAATGAATGGTATTCTTAAGGTACCGAAAGATCCGTTTAACCTCCTTGAGGTGCTTTTCAGTGGGTCGTGCTTGATATCGTGCACAATAACACGTAGAATGATGAATATCAGGTCTGCTTGCTGTCAAGTACATGAGGGACCCGATCATGGAACGATATCTCGTTTGATCTATGGGTAATCCCTCCAAGTCAGCATCTAGCGATGTGGTTGATAATGGTGTCCCAACGGGGTCACATGAGGTCATACCATGCTTTTTGATTATCTCTTGACAATACTTAGCTTGGTTTATAAAGATACCACTTGGGGATTGGTGAACTTGAATTCCTAGAAAGAATTTTAGTTCGCCCATCATAGACATTTCAAATTTGCTGTGCATTACTTTTTCAAACCATTTTGAAAGTTTTGGGTTTGTAGACCCGAAAATAATGTCATCAACATAAATTTGCACAAGCAGAATGTCATCCCCATATTTATAAGTGAACAAAGTTAAATCAATGGAACCTTTTGAGAAACCTTTGGAGACCAGAAATTTGGAGATCTCGTCGTACCACGCCCTTGGAGCTTGCTTGAGTCCATAAAGTGCTTTGTGGAGACGATACACCTTGTCAGGATAATGAGGATCGACGAATCCTTCCGGCTGCGTGACATAAACTTCTTCCTTCAAAGGACCGTTAAGAAATGCCGTCTTTACGTCCATTTGATATACAATAAATCCCTTATGTGCAGCATAGGCAAGGAAAATCCTGACCGCTTCCATTCGAGCTACTGGTGCAAATGATTCTTCAAAATCAATACCATCTTTCTGTCCATACCCTTTAGCCACTAGCATAGATTTATTCTTGATGATCGTGTTCTCTTCATCCATCTTGTTTTTCCAGATCCATCGAAGATTTAATGGTGTTACATCGTATGGTCTGTCAACAAGTTCCCAGACTTTAAGTCTTTCAAACTCTTGAAGTTCATCCGTCATCGATTCAATCCAAGCATGATCAGCCATGGCTTCTTTGATGTTTTTCGGTTCAGCAGTACTCACGGCGAGTGCGAACATACAAACATCGCCATCGGTTGCTAGTTGTCGTCTTGTACGAACAGGCTGTGAAGGGTTTCCAATTACGTGAACTAAAGGATGATCTCGGGTCCAATGATGTGTTGAAGGATGTCGTTGATAGAACGTATGCATATTTGACGAATCAACATGGCGAGTAGAAGACTCTCTAGTTTCGTGTACCGGTGTACCGAATGGGTTGTGAAATTCATCATCGTCAGATAATGCACCGTCTGCTTGATTTGTGTTCTCTAGAGCAATGACAGTAGTTGTGGATGTTGTAGGATCGATTGTTGAAGTGATATTCTGAGGAGGTAAATCTGCAACAACCCGTGTTGAAGTAGATGAAGTTGTATCCTTTTGTTGATGATGATCGGTATCATCATTTGTATCATGAGTGACAGCGGAAGATTTCGATGCAACTTGTTTCTCCCCCGTGAAATATTCATCATACATTGGTCCATATAACATTTCCAACTCTTCAAGTGTCGTGTCCACTGTCATATCTGCTCTAGGAACATGTTCAGGAACCAGCTTCGAACTTGACGGTTCATTGCTGTGGTCTTGAGTTCCGAGTTCCGTGCGGTTGTGAACGAAAGTCGTTTGCCGTTGTGGATCGGGACTTAAACTGCTTTGTTCAAGTGCCATTTCTTGCAATTCATCAAATTTGATATGAATAGTCTCGACTATCAATTTTGTTCTCTTGTTGTACACTCTGTATCCCTTTGACTGAGTTGCATATCCCACTAAAATGCATGCATCACCTTTCTCTTTCATCTTGTCCAGATTTTCACCATCTCGAATAATGTAACACGTACATCCAAAAACATGAAGGTGTTTGAGTGAAGGTTTGCGATCATTAATTATGTGATATGGTGTCTTTTCGTGTCTTGGGATAACTAAGGAGCGGTTTTGTGTGTAGCATGCGGTTGACACGGCTTCGGCCCAAAAGTATAGTGGAAGTTTTGAAGCGGATAACAATGTTCGAGCAGCCTCAACTAAAGTACGGTTTCGTCTTTCAACAACGCCGTTTTGTTCAGGTGTTCGAGCAATAGATGTTTCATGTTCAATTCCTTCAGCTTCAAAATAGTTTCTCAGTTTTGAATTCAAAAATTCAGTACCTCTGTCAGTACGAACCACTTTAACTTGAGCTTGAAGACCACGTTGTATCACTTTAAGGAAGCTGATGAGAACATCGGGTGTTTCATCCTTGGACCTCAAGAAGTGAGTCCATGTGTACCTTGAGTAGTCATCGACAATTACCATAACGTATTTCTTCCCATTGATACTTTGAACACGCATGGGACCACACAAATCTATATGAAGAAGATCTAACCGTCCTTTAGAGCTAGGTGTAGTCTTTGTCTTGAAACTACTCTGTTTAGCTTTACAAAGCTCACAAGAAGAACAAAGATGATCTTTGATGAATTTCAAGTTAGGAAGGCCTCGCACAATATCTTTCTTGGAAAGCAAGTTGATGGTATCAAAGTTAAGATGAGATAAACGTTGATGCCATAACCAAGCTTGAGTCGTTGAAGCTTTAGCCATGAAACAAATTGGAGTTGAAGATGTGGAGTCTTGTAGTGAAATAGTGTAGAGATCAGTACCCCGTGTTCCGGTAAGTAAGTCATTCCCATCATAATCACGAACAAAACATGTCTTCTTTCTAAAAGCAACCTCCAAATCCGCATCACAGAATTGACCAACCGAGAAGAGATTATGATTGAGCCCTTCGACGTAGTAAACCCGTTTGATAGTGATATTCCCCTGAACCAAGTCTCCATATCCTAGGATCGGTGCAAATTGATCATTTCCGAATCGGACCGTACCCAGGAACTTCTCCACGAAGTTAATTAGAATCTTGAGATTCCCCGTCATGTGCTTCGTGCATCCGGAGTCCATTATGAAGAGAATTACTTCGATCACCTGCAGAAGAATTAGAACACGATGGAGCATTTGCTAAATTGGATTCCATGTTAGTTGTGATTTCCGATTCATTAGTTTCCCTAGTTTCATCACTTAGAGGCACACTAACGCTCGTAGTCACATTTTCTGTCCTAATCTTAGGCATCCATTTATACCCTGGAGGACATTGATTAGCAAACCACCATTTCCAAGGCTTGCTAGCAGACTCGTATAATTCCCTAATTATGCTTCTAGGGTTCTTAGTGGTGGAGTCTGATGCAATACTTTTCTTAGGGGGGGTTGCACCAGAATGGTTCACTTTGCGTTTGGGTTTTCTAGCACTAATAGGCATCACAGTTTGCTTCTTAGTTCTAGTTTCTACGCCTTTGACATTATTCGAAACACACATAGCATGATTAGCATTAGCACACTTTCCACATTTCACACAAACAAACTTAACTTTCATAGCATTCAAAGTCGAATCATTCAAATCGTCATTACACGCGATTACAGACGTTTTATTCTTAGAAACATTGAAAATCCTAGGGTGGTCTTCTACTTGCTTCATCTTCCCTTGACTTTTGTTTTGCCAGACCTTTTCATTCATGCGAGTGCTCTTAAGCTGGGGCCGGCTAATACTAGCAGTGGGGACTACTCCTGTAGTAAAAGACACACGTCTATTAGTGTTTCTAGAAGTCTGAGGTGATTGACTTTCTTTGTTTTGTGTGGGTTTAGTGGTCAATCTATACATCCCTGGTTTAACCACATTTGTGTTCTTAATGCTTTGTGATCGAATATTTGTTTTGAGAGTGTTTTGTGGTAACCTATCCTTCCCATCCATCTTGGGGGAAAACGTAGGTTTTGCAAATGCAGAATTAGAGAAAACAGATGGTTTTCCCAAGACAGAGGGTCTAGTCACTTTTTGAGCATTGGGTTGTCTTACAGCAGGTTTCTTAACACTAGGTTCCACAATCTTCCCACCCATCTTAGCAATGAGTTTCTGCAACTCTGCTATCGCTCTGTCCCTGTCTTGTAACTGAGCTTTCAACCCTTTAATTTCCAAATTCTGTTCGTTCATTTCTCGAAACGTTTGGGAAAGTTTTTCTTGCAATCGATTATCATGTGGAAAACTACCAACGTCTTTTTGCAAAGCAAGTTCAAGAGAATGACAATGTTTTTGAAGGAAATCAGTTTTGTGTTGAAGTAACTCAAAAGCCTTTTTATCAACATTTTCTTTATGCTTCGAAAGCTCGAGTTCAAGACGCTCACACTCTTTGATTTTATCAAGATATTTGCATGCAACATCAGAATATTCATCGATATCAGCACAAGATTAAAGAGTAACACACAAAATATCTTTGGAGAGACATTCTTCTAAGAGTAGATCATATTCGTTTGAAAATTCTAATTTGTCATTTTGAAGGTCATCAATTTCTTTTTCAAGAGACTCAACATATTTTAAATCATCAAACATTTCAGACTGAATTAAATTTTCAAACTCAAGAACATGTTCTTTTATTATCTTCGTATTTGGTATTAAAAGTTCTTTCACAAGCACAGTTATGTCGTGAGGAATCTCGGTTTTCCACTTATCCTTTTGACGTTTCTCCCAATCGCTTTCAACAATTGATTGAACATTATTAACGTGGTGTTTAAGAAAACCAAGTATTTTTCTACTTTTGCTTTTAGAAGCATCTAGAGGCAAATAATTAATATATTTAAAAACATTAGTTCTCCTCTTAGTGGCAAAAGCTTTTTTCCATTGAATTCTTTTTTGTTTGCATTCTAAAAATAATTCCTCACGAGACTTCTGTTTTTGTGGAGTGAAAAGACCATAAAGACTGTTTTCATAAGCATAGTTATATGGTTTCACAAAATCTTTTTTGACCGGTGATCTACTCTCCTCATCCCAAAGGGACGTCTCTTCACTATCGAGGTTAGCTACAGGGCAATCATGATTGGTCCATTCAGACTCGTCAAGATATAAATGGGGGTTTGCAGCTTGAGCTTGTTCGAGGTACTTGGGGGTGGCAAAGCTAGGTTGACCCTTGAAAAACGACCGAGGTGCTATCATTCTTACGGTTTGAATAGAGTCATGTGTATTATAAACAACTTTTTTCAAAAAATCGACTTGTTCTTCGAGATCCTTTACTTTTTCAGTATCTTTGCTTTGTCTATTTTTGAAATCTTGTTTTAATGTTTCAACCTCTTGTTTCTTATCCTCAAGAATTTTAGCAGAATCAGTAGTGGTCATAGAGAGTTTTTGTTCAAGTTCATTAACTTTGGTATTGGCAAGGTACGTTTTTTGACGTTCATCCATTAAGAAAACATTATACTGACGCTTCTCTTTAGCTAATAACTCAAGAGTTGTATTATATTTGTTTTCAAAATCGTCCTTTTGACTTTTTAACGCACTTCCCTTGTACCCCTCAAGCTCTTTGGTCTTTTGAAGAAGCTCAGCCCTATTACTTTCAAGGGTCTCATTAGATTTAATTAGAGCGGCTTTGCATTCTTCAAAGTTTTGAGTGAGCGCTGCGTTTGCCTTCTTTAATTGCTTTTGACTCTTTCTAGTTTCATTGACATCTTTTTGTAAACTAGCAATTAAATTAGCAAGCGCGACACGCTCCTCATCATCATACTCATTTGCATGTTGATCATCCTCAAACTTATTATTGCACATGTCTAATGAATTTGGTGTGGTATTGCTATCAACCTTTTCTGTCATACATGTATCAATTGGTTTGTTGTTTGATCACTATGCTCATGCGTATTGGCATTGGCAAACACATTAAATTCAGCATTGTGTACCTCTTCCAATGGCTCAGAATCGTAAACAGGACCATTATCATAGGAAGGTGTATTGCTGATGACATTCTCAGAGTCGATGTGTTGTTTGTCAGAGCTGCTGTTGTCTTTCCCAGAGTTGTTATGTTCATTCTGCTCACCATGCGTTGTTTTCCCTGTTCTGCAGCTGTCAGTTGCATTACTCGATATTGTCTCGTTACTTACAGTTGAGACTGGACTCGTATCCACTCCATGAATCTTTGCAACCGTGCACTCTTGCATTTTCAGCCTTTTGTCATTCATCTTCTTGATCATGTCTTTTGCATGAAGTAGGCGTTCATCCAAAAGCCTTTCAATTGATTCCATGTTTCCAAAAATCAAGTCTCTGAATGATTTTGCTTCCATTGTAGTGTAGTCTTTGAAGTGTTGATTTGCATCTCGAACTTCGGACTCAAAATTGGGATTCTTGAATAGCTTTGAAGCAAAGAATGGTTGAAACGGTGTTCTGAGTGTTTTGAAGGCTTTCTTGGAATTTGTCTCATGGAGGTTTTTGTTGAGTAATTCATTCTCAAGATTCTTCAAGTGGTCTCTTAAGTCATAAGTGAACCTGCGATGATCATTTCCAAAAAAGGAATGAAAAGCACGCATATACAAAGGATTGTACGAGAAGGTCTCTCTTTCCAGACGTTTTAGATTCGTTTTAAGATCACTGAAAGCTTGCATACAACGTTGTTTAAGGACTTGTTCTTGTCGTTGCATCTCTCGTTCTTCTCTGTCTGAACACGCATTGCTCGTTTCCATGATGATGGTTTCTCAGTTGATGAAGTGACTTTGGATCTTAAGTAGATATGGTGTGATTGGGTTGTGGTTGCAATTTTGAAAAATTCCGATTTTTTCTCAGTCCGACAATAAATTCCTCAGTCCGACAAAACGGTAAACAGAAAATTTTGTCTTACCAAATTTTGAAATCAAGTCCGAAATAGCCAAAAACTAATAGGGAAAAATTTTGAAAAGTGAAAAAATTTGACAAAAATAAAACCTAAAAATGGCCTAAAAATTTGAATTTTGGTCCGAAAATTTGAATTTTTGGTCGAAAAATTTTTCGCATCGCCAAAATTTGAAATCAAAGCATAAATGGCCTAAAAATGGTCTAGGAAAAAATAAATTTTAATCTTCGTGTAAACGATATTACGAAACTAGTCTAGATGGTGGCTAAGTCGAAAAAATACTCGAACAAAGTTTAGCTAAACAAGTCATCGGAATTTCCATCGGAATGTCCATCGGAATATGCCATCGGAATGTCCATCGGAATGTTCATCTGAATGTGGCTTGGCTTAGATCACAATGCACTATCGGAATCCCAGATCGCAATGTACTGTCGTAATCCCAGATCGCAATGTTCAGATCGGAATATGTTCAGATCGGAATGTTCAGATCGGAATGTCCAGATCGGAATGTGTCTAAAACAAATTTGGCAGAGTGACGACTCAAAAGTCCCTTGAAACCGTCGGAATCCCAGATCGCAATGTACGATCGGAATGTCCAGATCGGAATAAGGTATCGGAATCCTTAGATCGCAAAGTGGAACCAGTTGGTTATTGCGATCAAACCCCTCTTTTGTACTTTCCGATGGTGGTACAAGCTAGAATTTCGGAAAGATGAAAAACAAGAAATTTTCAAATTTTGATCCAAAAAACTTGTGTTTAAGCCAAAAACCAAGATACCCAAGTCACAATGGCACGAATCAAGAAGGTATACGAATCGAAAAACACTAAAAAACAAGAAAAATCTTGAATTCGTGGATGAAAGAAGGATTAAAGCAAATAAATTAAATGAGAACGCAACAACCAATCACAAAACTACCCCATGGCGATTGATACCAATTGTTGTCCCTTGTATTTGATTGTTAATCACGAATTTATAAGAAAGAAAGGAAGAAATGAGATGAATTGTAGAGAGAGAAACTAGAGAGAGAAAAGAGAGAGAAGTTGGTTGGTGAAACTTGTGGAATATTAGATTAGAGAAAATGAAATGACCAACACCCTTCCTAACATGCTAGGAAGGGTTTATATAGCCTTTGCTTACATGTAGCTTAATGGGCTATATGATCATGGGCCGGGCTTTCCTTTTGGGCTTTGGTTACTTATTAACGAACCTTAGCTTAAAGTTAAGCCCGTAATAACACGACTAATATACTACCTATTACAACGTTCTAAATATATGATACATAATAAACATATGACCGAGCATTCTTGTTTGGCTCAATATTTTGAGGCTAACAGTATCGTTGTATACGAGATGTTCAAATAAGTAGTCGATAGGGTATCATTGTATACGATATCTTCAAATGAGTAGTCGATAGGGTATCGTTGTATACGAGATGTTCAAATGAGTAGTTGATAGGGTTTCGTTGTATACGAGATGCTCAAATGAGTAGTCGATAGGGTATCGTTGTATACGAGATGCTCAAATGAGTAGTCGATTGGGTATCGGTGTATACGAGATGTTCAAATAAGTAGTCGATAGGGTATCGTTGTATACGAGATGTTCAAATGAGTAGTCGATAGGGTATCATTGTATACGAGAAATTGAAATGAGTAGTCGATAGGGTATCATTGTATACGAGATGTTCAAAATAGTAGTCGATAGGGTATCATTGTATACGAGATGTTCAAATGAGTAGTCGATAGGGTATCGTTGTATACGAGATGTTCAAATCAGTAGTCGATAGATTGTATACGAGATGTTCAAATGAGTAGTCGATAGGGTATCATTGTATACGAGATGTTCAAATAAGTAGTCGATAGGGCATCGTTGTATACGAGATGTTCAAAATAGTAGTCGATAGGGTATCGTTGTATACGAGATGTTCAAATGAGTAGTCGATAGGGTATCGTTGTATACGAGATGTTTAAATGAGTCGTCGATAGGGTATCGTTGTATACGAGATGTTCAAATGAGTAGTCGATAGGGTATCGTTGTATACGAGATGTTCAAATAAGTAGTCGATAGGGTATCGTTGTATACGATATGTTCAAATGAGTAGTCGATAGGGTATGGTTGTATACGAGATGTTCAAATGAGTAGTTGATAGGGTATCATTGTATACGATATGTTCAAATGAGTAGTCGATAGGGTATCGTTGTATACGAGATGTTCAAATGAGTAGTCGATAGGGTATCGTTGTATACGAGATGTTCAAAATAGTAGTCGATAGGGTATCGTTGTATACGAGATGTTCAAATAAGTAGTCGATAGGGTATCGTTGTATACGATATATTCAAAATAGTAGTCGATAGGGTATCGTTGTATACGAGATGTTCAAAATAGTAGTCTAATATTTGTTCTTTTTAAGTTCGTTTTTCTCTGTATCTTAACGAATTGATATAACAATTTAAAGCTTGACTTGATTGTTTTTGGTTAAAAAAGACTTGTTTGGTATTTATTAACTACTTGGCACACAAAGTATGTAAAAAATGTAAAAATATACTATATTACCTACGTATACGTACTAATCTAAAAACACGTTGCAATTACCACATTAAAATGCACGAAATGTAAAATACAAAATATTCAAACTAAAAGTAAACTTACAAATCCAAAATAACACATTTTATAACACTACAACAATTGTTAACATTTACTTTTGATAAAACTAAATCTCAATTTTAATAAAACTGATTACCAAATTTAAACTAATGTTAAGTAAAAAAATACTAGCCTATCTCTAATGACAAACATTAAAGCCCATCTACTCTACGTTTTCAAAAGCCCAAAATCATTTTAAGAGACATACCATCACAATCCTAATCAGCAAGCTATGTAACACAAAATATCAACTTATCCTAACTACAGGGACCTAACTAGCATATCCTAACTTCTCTTAAATTGAATGAAACAAATTTTTACAGATCGTATACTATTTTTTTTACTCTTTGAAAAGTCAAAAAAAACAAAAAACCTTTTAACACAACTAATTTCAAACTGCTCCCTATTGCATATTATGAACTCAGTATCTATCTAATCTCATTATTCCACTAAGAAAATTTACTCAAATCCTAACTGCTTCTAAGTTCTATTCTGTGAAGGCAGTCTAAAATTTACTCTATTTTTTTACTATTCTAGTTACCACTTATCCTATAGCTATTCAGATCAAAACATCTCAAAAATTCATAGCTATTCACAGTCTCAAACGCCCTATAACTTCTCAATTCTAAACTATGGCTAGCTGATCTAATTCATAGTGAGTAGAATGAATGCAAAGACTTAAAACTGAGTCAGATATACCAATCACAACTAAATCGGCTACAAAGAATCAAGTATCACGATCAAAGCTAGCAATCCAGCAGGTTTACACTACCATTACACTAGCAGACTTTACTCAAAAAGAATCGCAGGAAACATAAAAAAACGCGCTTAACCTGGGCATCCGTCGTTTAGGCCTTTGATGACGAAGGCCAGCGCTGTGCTGCCTTATCGATCTAAATCTATTCTTTCTGATCTACCGATCCAACTCAGCTACCAAAACTTCCATAACCAAAACTTGAACACAGCTACCAAAATCAAATCTTAACTCTGAAAATGACAACCTGCAAAAGATTAAGAAAAGACAGAATATCGAAAAAAAAACAATATAGACTTGCTGGATGGATCTCCACAACAAAGTACTGTCGATGAATCACTGCTACAAACGAATTAGAATCCTGCTGAAACTGATTTAAATTTCTCTCATGAAAACTTGATGAAAACGAACTCACATAACCGAAATTGTATATTACTGAACATCTACAACTTTCATTTGAAAAAAAGAACAAATTCACGATTTTAGAAAATCTGACTATAACAAAAGTTTTATCAAATCAGGACAAAGTAAATTGAACAACCTCTACTCTGTCTCAATCATGAACTGAAAGTAAGCTCAAATAAGTTTTTGGCTTATGATGAAAAATCTACTTTAAGCTGAGTAAACTGAAAGAACTTCTAAAACCTTTACGCCCAAACAAACTGTGAACGCTGATTAACCTACATATCCTTTACTAACTCTCGATGTAATCAAATCAAGAAACTCAAATAATCGCTAGTAAACACTTACAATCTTATGAAATATGAGCTTAAAAGAACAGTATTAACAAGCTTAAACGGACCTCAGAACAGTAACCGAATCAGTAGAGAAAGAAGAGAATACTTGAGAAAATATCAAACTTCATTAATGGAGAAAACCGTTACATCAATAACAGGAAGTGTAACAGATTTAACAAACTGAAAACTAACTCTTTGAGCGAAAATTAAACTAACTAATTAATCCTAACTATCTACTATGTGTAAACTACTCCTAGCTAACCCCTTGAAGTGATGGCCATCGTCTTCTAATTATAGGCGTCGAGAGGGAGTGGAGAAGGAGTGCCGATGACGTGTTTCTTCCAATCAGGAGTGGACACGTGGAAAATACGAGGATAAACTCGATTACTCCATCTTCAATCCATTTGGGTGTTTCTTTATTCTTGAGTCTTGATCTAATTCATTGATGTCTTCATGTAGAGGAGATCAATAGGAGTATTTTTGTAGTTATACTCTTTGGCTGAAACTTCATGGATTGTCCTTGATTTTGGTTTGCAGGTTATGGTGGTGAAAAAGGTATAACTGTCTCATCTTTCTTTCTCTCTCTTCGTTGGAGAAGAAACACATTTGTGTTTTTGTGTGTTGTTTGACCGGTTTTGGTCAATTGACCAAGGTAAATAAATCTTTTCATTTAATTTCTCCTTTAGTCCTTTCTTTTTTCATTTCTTTCCAAATGTATATAAAAGCTTTTAAGTAATCTCTTTTTAATCCTTCATCTTGTAAAAGTTGCAACTTAAGCCCTCGATCTTTGAAGTAGTGGCAAGATTGGTCCTTTAAGCATCTTTCTTCTCTTTCTTCGTCTTTTTATCAAATAAATCCATGAAAACGCGTCTTTGCTCCAAAAATGTATCTTCTTACCTGAAAACACATGAAACGTAAATACACGCGTAATTCTGACATTTTAAAGTTAAAATAATGTATTTGACTGTGTTTTGAGTGGTTTTTGGATCATAATTGATGAGTGTTTTCACACTTATCAACTCCCCTCCACTTGACCATTGCCATGACCTCATGCAATGCAGCATTTCAAAACTCTAAAGTTACACTTTTCTCATAATTAACCAACCTTGGCCATTTTATGATTTAATAAACTATACTATGCTATATGATGAATGGTTTTGAATATTTACAATGCAATGCAAAGAAAACAATTCTATTTATATATTTTTGAATTTTCTTAAAATGGTTTTGATGGAAATAACTCATAAAGAAATCAATGACTTGGATTAGGGCTTGGGTACCATGGACATTTATCACCCTCAAGTTTCACTTTCCCCATACCAAGCTTAAAAATGGGATCATTGTATTCACAAGTAAAAAGTGCATCAACTTATTCATGACAATTAAATGTGGAACCGGTTATTATTTGAGCAAATTGCTTTTGGGCAAATTTTTCATTATTTAAGGTGTGAAATATAAGAAATGTAAAATCCAAAAATAAGGAAGCACGGTTTTAATCCTAAGTAATCCTCTCATCCATTACTTGAAAAACCGCTCACAATTAATATAAGTCCGTTTCAAAAATAATAAGTCATTCGCCTTATGTGTAAAATCCTCATGTCATGCTTTCATAAGTAGCTACACACTCGCTAAGGAAAGAAAAATAAAACTCACGCAATAATTTACATCCTCCATCTTTTTGAGACTTTGGATCTTCAACCCCGCAACCCGTCAAGGTAATATTGGATTGGAGCAATCTATTGAATCCCCGCAACCCGTCAAGGTAATATTGGAACTCAATAGTCACTATAATTAACACCGCACTGCCCCTCTTGGGAGTCTTGTATTATTTTTTCTCTTTTCTTTTTCTTTTTTCTAGCCACTCATTTTTTTTTGTAAGCCGCTCTTATTTTTCTTTATTCCTCACAAAGAAAGTAGAAAATAATAAAAGGAAAAACACCCGCTAAATATTGAGTATGACATAAGTCTAGTACACATAAAACGTTCTAACTTAGAACCTTAAGACGTACTTATATCAACCATGAATGATTAGGCAAAAATGCATAAGAGATTACAAACCAATTAAAACCGTTCTTGATTATTTATTAACAATTATATACATGCGAAGAAAATAGAGGTTAAGAAGAGAAGGGTTTAGCCACAAGTAATTATCATGAAGTTTATCTAGCCCTTTTACACTTGCTTCAACTCTATCATTTCCCATTCTCCACAAATTTAAAATCTCAAATAATGAGAGTGGTGGATGCTTAGCCAAATAGACCAATGAAGGATTACATGGTTAAGGATACTAGCTAGAGGATGCTTAGATAAGCAAACTCGGGTTGAGTCAAAATATCCATGGCGGGCCTAATATGTCAAAGAAGTCTAAATTTGTTAAACCATGTTTTTATTATATTTTTTTCCTTTTTATAAATTTTTGATGAAACATAAAGAAGAAATATATACAATGAAAATGTGATATGCAAATGAAAAATGATTTGATGCAAAAATTATGAATGCATATTTTTGGTGACCAAAGTAAATCAAGAATTTGAAAAATGTTTGAAAAATTAATTTTCCATGTTATCATGAAATCAAGGCAATGGTCTAGGTAAGGTCACTTCGATAGAAGTCTCCCCTACACTTAAGATAAACATTGTCCTCAATGTTTAAGAGTATGGGAGTAAACTCCCCTACACTTATTACATTGATTACTTTGCTTAACTCAAGCTAAGGAAGAGACAACTAAAGGGTATTCATTTTAAGCACAAGTGTGAATATCACAATAGCAAAAACTAATCAAAGTGAACCAGATACACGGGACTCCTCCATAAGCTCCAAGCATGAAATGAGAGAGAGCAACCCTTGAAGCAAACACCAAAAGACGAAGAAAGGCACCCCTCCACTTCAACTCTACTATAAAATCCTTATAATTTAACCTAACCTATTGAAAATCTACTATACGTTTTCTAACCTAGTTATTCAATGCTTGAGTTTTTTTTTAACCCTAAGTCGCTAGCTCGGCTCGGCCCCGAATTAAGTTGTCCTTGGGGAAACCATCATGAAGAATAAAGGATATCACTTTGAAGCATGTCTCACATGATACACTCAAACTTAGCACGTTGCCATTTACTATAAGATTTACAATATCCGCCTCGATAAATGGAACGGTCCAACGTGTCTCAAGTTTGTCCAACATACGAAATCTCTCAAATATGAAGCACACCAGGATCAAATACATAGTTTCCATCTCGACAAGTGAACAACTCCAAAGTAGGTAGCATCACCAAAGTAAGCTCATACAAGAATTCCATATCGATAGAAATCACACTCTTAAGTGGAGTAGATGAAAACCAATATGTCCCAAATTTACGTATCCCAGGATCAAAAACCTTTCCCTTCATTGGAAAATAAGAAGATGAGCTCATATCAACCATATAAGATTCCCCCTTAGTGATCAAAGCATCATGAGAATATGAAGGTGTAGGTATCAAAAAATTCATAACTATTATGTCCATGTTAGGCTCATCATCATCATCAAAAGGTGGGTAATCTTCCATACAAGGCATAGCGAAAGGAGGATCAAAATTAATAGTGTCTTGTGGAGGAGGTGTAGGCTCTATGTTCCCAAAAAGCAATGTAGTAATAAGACGAACCTCCTCTTCCAAATTAGAAACACTATCGTCGACCTCTATATCAAAATGTGCAAGAGTATCCTCTATGGTTGCATCAATCTCCATAAAAGAGTCCATATCAAAGGTTTTGAGTTCTAAAGGTGCCTTAGATGAAAAAGTATCAATCTCTAAGAGGAAAGGATCTTCATCAATAACCAACTTCAAGGGTGGAAGGGTGGGAACATAAGGCTCAAAAGGAGGTGTATTAATGAGAGAATCACTCAAAGGGATGATATGATCATGAAAATCAATAGGTGTATCCTCAAAAACCAGTGAAGGATGATCAATCAAGGGTTCTTCTTCTATAGACTCATTATTAGGTTCTTCACACTCCTCAAAAAGTGGGTTATCAAAACATGTCTCAAAAAGAGGATTTGAATGTATCACAAAATCACTTAGAGGAATAGGTGAAGGAGTCATAGAAGAAATGGAGTCATCATCATCAGAAGTAAAAGACTCATCACTATCATAAGGATCATCAAAGGTTTCATCACAAGAATCATAAGGTGGTAGAGGAGAAGGATCCACTTTTCCTATAGGAGCAAACTCTTCATCCAAATTAGGAATGTTATCTTGACAAGACAAATCATTGGATGATATAGCATAAGACGCGTCACTAGAATCACAATCATCATCCTCCATTTGTGTCAAGTCTTGCAAAACTCTTCCCCAATCTTATTATCCCTTTCTTTAAACAATTCATCAAGATCAAAGTCACCAAAATCACTAGTAGTAGCATGAAGGTCAATATGTGATAAAATCTCAATGTGATCATGAGTAGAAGAGGTATCAACACAAAGCTCATCACATGGTTCATTGGAAACCCTCTCAAGCTCTCTTTAGATTGGGATAAGGTTCTCAACACTAGAAGAGGTTAATTCATCCAATTTGGTGTTTGTATTAGTGCTAAGAGGCTCGTCCCCCATGGTTAAAGAGTCGGTGGGTCCCATGTGAGGTAAAGGTGTTGAAGGTGTGTATGGCTCAAGTATAGTCGGTGGAGAGATGGAAGGGTCTATAATAGGAACATCACTAAGTGTATCATCCTCAACATCTACTCTCAAAGAAGGCTCATCATCAGGTAAAGCATTGTTCGGTCTCATGTGTTGCAAAACGTATGTGCTCAAGCCTAAGATTTTCGGATCAGTTGCCTCTTGCATTGTCTCAAGTTCTTGCATTACCATATTAAAAGCGTCTTTACTCAAGAAATGATAAATGCCTTGATTGTGAGAGGTTGTTTGATTATGACTTTGAAAATTCTCTTCATTTTGAAAATCATCTTGATTTAAAAATTCTTTATTTTGAAAATCCTCATTAAACCCTTGATCATAATCCCTCGCGTATAGATAACAATTATTTGTACCATGCGGTCCTCCACAAGTCGCACAAGGCCCATACACAGCTCGATAATGCTCCTCTTGTAATATCTCCAAAATAGGACGATTATCCATGTGTGACAAAATGGTCGAATGTATATACAAATGAAATGACGTCTAAAAGCTTCCTCGGGGAAGGAAGTGATACACCAAAGGTGGTATGTTTACACGTGTGCGAGTACACGTGTAAGTAAACACGAGGAATTAGGGAGTAGCCCTCGGTCGACTTTTGAAGAGAAAAGGATTATCCTCTTCGAGGTTCGATATGAGATATCCACAAGAAAGTATAATATATAAAATTACTACTTGGGTGCAAGACCCCCAATAAAGCCTTCCTTATTAGAATACGCACTAGTGAACGGGGGGTTAGGTGGCGCGAAGCACTTAAGTACCTATTGACCCTTAGATGGCATTTTATATCACATCGCATTTCTATTCACTTTGTAGTTTGTATTCTTCGAATTATTGCCTATTGGAAGTATTTATCTATTCTTGCTTAATTAAATTGGATCGATACGCGTGTCAAGGACCGGAACGCCCCTCAACACGGTGTATTGCCTCGGCAATACTTATGGAGAATATGTGTATTGGTTGTTCTTATATGTATACGTATTTACATATAATAATATATAGAAAATATTTTTTGTATTTATTTGATTTTTTAAAGAAAATACTATATGTACGTAAAAAACGATGAAAACCGATATAATATATATTTTTGGGTGTAATCTTTTAGGAAAAAGATTACTTTTTGACTTTTTTATTTTTTTGGTTCAATTCTTTAGGAAAAGAATTGACTTTGTTATTTTTTATTTTTTTTTGTATTTTTATCTTTTTGATTTTTTTATCTTTTTTATTTATAATACGTAAAAATAACGTTCACAAAGTGAACGGATCCCAAAATCCAATCGTCTCCCTCGAAATCGTTAATCTTCACGAAAAGAACCGGCAGCGGCGCCATTTAATATTTGTTCTTTTTAAGTTCGTTTTTCTCGGTATCTTAACGAATTGATATAACAATTTAAAGCTTGACTTGATTGTTTTTGGTTAAAAAAGACTTGTTTGGTATTTATTAACTACTTGGCACACAAAGTATGTAAAAAATGTAAAAATATACTATATTACCTACGTATACGTACTAATCTAAAAACACGTTGCAATTACCACATTAAAATGCACGAAATGTAAAATACAAAATATTCAAACTAAAAGTAAACTTACAAATCAAAAATTACACATTTTATAACACTACAACAATTGTTAACATTTACTTTTGATAAAACTAAATCTCAATTTTAATAAAACTGATTACCAAATTTAAACTAATGTTAAGTAAAAAAATACTAGCCTATCTCTAATGACAAACATTAAAGCCCATCTACTCTACGTTTTCAAAAGCCCAAAATCATTTTAAGAGACATACCATCACAATTCTAATCAGCAAGCTATGTAACACAAAATATCAACTTATCCTAACTACAAGGACCTAACTAGCATATCCTAACTTCTCTTAAATTGAATGAAACAAATTTGTACAGATCGTATACTATTTTTTTTACTCTTTGAAAAGTAAAAAAAAAAACCTTTTGACACAACTAATTTCAAACTGCTCCCTATTTCCTATTATGAACTCAGTATCTATCTAATCTCATTATTCCACTAAGAAAATTTACTCAAATCATAACTGCTTCTAAGTTCTATTCTGTGAAGGCAGTCTAAAATTTACTCTATTTTTTTACTATTCTAGTTACCACTTATCCTATAGCTATTCAGCTCAAAACATCTCAAAAATTCATAGCTATTCACAGTCTCAAACGCCTTATAACTTCTCAATTCTAAACTATGGCTAGCTGATCTAATTCATAGTGAGTAGAATGAATGCAAAGACTTAAAACTGAGTCAAATATACCAATCACAACTAAATCGGCTACAAAGAATCAAGTATCACGATCAAAGCTAGCAAT
The DNA here is from genome assembly GCA_025667525.1 of Glebionis coronaria. Lineage (NCBI taxonomy): Eukaryota > Viridiplantae > Streptophyta > Magnoliopsida > Asterales > Asteraceae > Glebionis > Glebionis coronaria. The sequence goes on from CM046876.1 coordinate 414,963,038, forward strand.
CCAGCAGGTTTACACTACCATTACACTAGCAGACTTTACTCAAAAAGAATCGCAGGAAACATAAAAAAACGCGCTTAACCTGGGCATCCGTCCTTTAGGCCTTTGATGACGAAGGCCAGCGCTGTGCTGCCTTATCGATCTAAATCTATTCTTTCTGATCTACCGATCCAACTCAGCTACCAAAACTTCCATAACCAAAACTTGAACACAGCTACCAAAATCAAATCTTAACTCTAAAAACGATAACCTGCAAAAGATAAAGAAAAGACAGAATATCGAAAAAAAACAATATAGACTTGCTGGATGGATCTCCACAACAGAGTACTTTCGATGAATCACTGCTACAAACGAATTAGAATCCTGCTGAAACTGATTTAAATTTCTCTCATGAAAACTTGATGAAAACGAACTCACATAACCGAAATTGTATATTACTGAACATCTACAACTTTCATTTGAACAAAAGAACAAATTCACGATTTTAGAAAATCTGACTATAACAAAAGTTTTATCAAATCAGGACAAAGTAAATTGAACAACCTCTACTCTGTCTCAATCATGAACTGAAAGTAAGCTCAAATAAGTTTTTGGCTTATGATGAAAAATCTACTTTAAGCTGAGTAAACTGAAAGAACTTCTAAAACCTTTAAGCCCAAACAAACTATGAACGCTGATTAACCTACATATCCTTTACTAACTCTCGATGTAATCAAATCCAGAAACTCAAATAATCGCTAGTAAACACTTACAATCTTATGAAATATGAGCTTAAAAGAACAGTATTAACAAGCTTAAACGGACCTCAGAAAAGTAACCGAATCAGTAGAGAAAGAAGAGAATACTTGAGAAAATATCAAACTTCATTAATGAAGAAAACCGTTACATCAATAACAGGAAGTGTAACAGATTTAACAAACTGAAAACTAACTCTTTGAGCGAAAATTAAACTAACTAACTAATCCTAACTATCTACTATGTGTAAACTACTCCTATCTAACCCCTTGAAGTGATGGCCATCGTCTTCTATTTATAGGCGTCGAGAGGGAGTGGAGAAGGAGTGCTGATGACGTGTTTCTTCCAATCAGGAGTGGACACGTGGAAAATACGAGGATAAACTCGATTACTCCATCTTCAATCCATTTGGGCGTTTCTTTATTCTTGAGTCTTGATCTAATTCATTGATGTCTTCATGTAGAGGAGATCAATAGGAGTATTTTTGTAGTTATACTCTTTGGCTGAAACTTCATGGATTGTCCTTGATTTTGGTTTGCAGGTTATGGTGGTGAAAAAGGTATAACCGTCTCATCTTTCTTTCTCTCTCTTCGTTGGAGAAGAAACACATTTGTGTTTTTGTGTGTTGTTTGATCGGTTTTGGTCAATTGACCAAGGTAAATAAAACTTTTCATTTAATTTCTCCTTTAGTCCTTTCTTTTTTCATTTCTTTCCAAATGTATATAAAAGCTTTTAAGTAATCTCTTTTTAATCCTTCATCTTGTAAAAGTTGCAACTTAAGCCCTCGATCTTTGAAGTAGTGGCAAGATTGGTCCTTTAAGCATCTTTCTTCTCTTTCTTCGTCTTTTTATCAAATAAATCCATGAAAACGCGTCTTTGCTCCAAAAATGTATCTTCTTACCTGAAAACACATGAAACGCAAATACACGCGTAATTCTGACATTTTAAAGTTAAAATAATGTATTTGACTGTGTTTTGAGTGGTTTTTGGATCATAATTGATGGGTGTTTTCACACTTATCATAGTCGATAGGGTATCGTTGTATAAGAGATGTTCAAATGAGTAGTCGATAGGGTATCATTGTATACAAGATGTTCAAATAAGTAGTCGATAAGGTATCGTTGTATACGAGATGTTCAAATGAGTTGTCGATAGGGTATCATTGTATACGAGATGTTCAAATGAGTAGTCGATAGGGTATCATTGTATACGAGATGTTCAAATAAGTATTCGATAGGGCATGTATACGAGATGTTCAAAATAGAAGTCGATAGGGTATCGTTGTATACGAGATGTTCAAATTAGTCGATAGGGCATCGTTGTATACGAGATGTTTAAATCATTAGTCGATAGGGTATCATTGTATACGAGATGTTCAAATGAGTAGTCGATAGGGTATCGTTGTATACGAGATGTTCAAATAAGTATTCGATAGGGCATAGTTGTATACGAGATGTTCAAAATAGTAGTCGATAGGGTATCGTTGTATACGAGATGTTCAATGAGTAGTTGATAGGGTATCGTTGTAGACGAGATGTTCAAATGAGTAGTCGATAGGGTATCGTTGTATACGAGAGGTTCAAATAAGTAGTCGATAGGGTATCGTTGTATACGATATGTTCAAATGAGTAGTCGATAGGGTATCGTTGTATAGGAGATGTTCAAATGAGTAGTTGATAGGGTATCGTTGTATACGATATGTTCAAATGAGTAGTCGATAGGGTATCGTTGTATACGAGATGTTCAAATGAGTAGTCGATAGGGTATCGTTGTATACGAGATGTTCAAAATAGTAGTCGATAGGGTATCGTTGTATACGAGATGTTCAAATAAGTAGTCGATATGGTATCGTTGTATACGAGATGTTCAAAATAGTAGTCGATAGGGTATCGTTGTATACGAGATGTTCAAAATAGTAGTCGATAGGGTATCGTTGTATACGAGATGCTCAAATGAGTAGTCGATTGGGTATCGTTGTATACGAGATGTTCAAATAAGTTGTCGATAGGGTATCGTTTTATACGAGATGTTCAAATGAGTAGTCGATAGGGTATCATTGTATACGAGATGTTCAAATGAGTAGTCGATAGGGTATCGTTGTATACGAGATGTTCAAAATAGTAGTCGATAGGGTATCATTGTATACGAGATGTTCAAATGAGTAGTCGATAGGGTATCGTTGTATACAAGATGTTCAAATCAGTAGTCGATAGATTGTATACGAGATGTTCAAATGAGCAGTCGATAGGGTATCATTGTATACGAGATGTTCAAATAAGTAGTCGATAGGGCATCGTTGTATACGAGATGTTCAAAATAGTAGTCGATAGGGTATCCTTGTATACGAGATGTTCAAATAAGTAGTTGATAGGGCATCATTGTATACGATATGTTCAAATTAGTAGTCGATAGGGTATCGTTGTATACGAGATGTTCAAAATAGTAGTCGATAGGGTATCGTTGTATACGAGATGTTCAAATGAGTAGTCGATAGGGTATCTTTGTATACGAGATGTTCAAATGAGTAGTCGACAGGGTATCGTTGTATACGAGATGTTCAAATGAGTAGTCGACATGGTATCGTTGTATACGAGATGTTCAAATAAGTAGTCGATAGGGTATCGTTGTATATGATATCTTCAAATGAGTAGTCGATAGGGTATCGTTGTATACGAGATGTTCAAATGAGTAGTTGATAGGGTATCGTTATATACGATATGTTCAAATGAGTAGTCGATAGGGTATCGTTGTATACGAGATGTTCAAATAAGTAGTCGATAGGGTATCGTTGTATACGATTTGTTCAAAATAGTAGTCGATAGGGTATCGTTGTATACGAGATGTTCAAAATAGTAGTCGATAGGGTATCGTTGTATACGCGATGTTCAAATGAGTAGTCGATAGGGTATCGTTGTATTCGAGATGTTCAAATAAGTAGTCGACAGGGTATCGTTGTATACGAGATGTTCAAATGAGTAGTCGATAGGGTATCATTGTATACGAGATGTTCAAATGAGTAGTCGATAGGGTATCGTTGTATACGAGATGTTCAAATAAGTAGTCGATAGGGCATGTATACGAGATGTTCAAAATAGAAGTCGATAGGGTATCGTTGTATACGAGATGTTCAAATAAGTAGTCGATAGGGCATCATTGTATACGAGATGTTCAAATCAGTAGTCGATAGGGTATCATTGTATACTAGATGTTCAAATGAGTAGTCGATAAGGTATCGTCGTATACGAGATGTTCAAATAAGTAGTCGATAGGGCATAGTTGTATACGAGATGTTCAAAATAGTAGTCGATAGGGTATCGTTTTATACGAGATGTTAAAATGAGTAGTTGATAGGGTATCGTTGTAGACGAGATGTTCAAATGAGTGGTCGATAGGGTATCGTTGTATACGAGATGTTCCAATAAGTAGTCGATAGGTTATCGTTGTATACGATATGTTCAAATGAGTAGTCGATAGGGTATCGTTGTATATGAGATGTTCAAATGAGTAGTTGGTAGGGTATCGTTGTATACGATATGTTCAAATGAGTAGTCGATAAGGTATCGTTGTATACGAGATGTTCAAATGAGTAGTCGATAGGGTATGGTTGTATACGAGATGTTAAAAATAGTAGTCGATAGGGTATCGTTGTATACGAGATGTTCAAATACGTAGTTGATAGGGTATCGTTGTATACGAGACGTTCAAAATAGTAGTCGATAGGGTATCGATGTATACGATATGTTCAAAATAGTAGTCGATAGGGTATCGTTGTATACGAGATGTTCAAATGAGTAGTCGATTGGGTATCGTTGTATACGATATATTTAAATAAGTAGTCGATAGGGTATCGTTGTATACGTGATGTTCAAATGAGTAGTCGATAGGGTATCACTGTATACGAGATGTTCAAATGAGTAGTCGACAGGGAATCGTTGTATACGAGATGTTCAAATAAGTAGTCTATAGGGCATCGTTGTATACGAGATGTTCAAAATAAAAGTCGATAGGGTATCGTCGTATACGAGATGTTCAAATATGTAGTCGATAGGGCATCGTTGTATACGATATGTTCAAATCAGTAGTCGATAGGGTATCGTTGTATAAGAGATGTTCAAAATAGTAGTCGATAGGGTATCGGTGTATACGAGATGCTCAAATGAGTAGTCGATTGGGTATCGTTGTATACGAGATGTTCAAATAAGTAGTAGATAGGGTATCGTTGTATACGAGATGTTCAAATGAGTAGCCGATAGGGTATCATTGTATACGAGATGTTCAAATGAGTAGTCGATAGGGTATCGTTGTATACGAGATGTTAAAAATAGTAGTCGATAGGGTATCATTGTATACGAGATGTTCAAATGAGTAGTCGATAGGGTATCGTTGTATACGTGATGTTCAAATCAGTAGTCGATAGATTGTATACGAGATGTTCAAATGAGTAGTGGATAGGGTATCATTGTATACGATATGTTCAAATAAGTAGTCGATAGGGCATCGTTGTATACGAGATGTTCAAAATAGTAGTCGATAGGGTATCGTTGTATACGAGATGTTCAAATAAGTAGTTGATAGGGCATCGTTGTATACGATATGTTCAAATTAGTAGTAGATAGGGTATCATTGTATACGAGATGTTCAAAATAGTAGTCGATAGGGTATCGTAGTATACGAGATGTTCAAATGAGTAGTCGATAGGGTATCGTTGTATACGAGATGTTCAAATGAGTAGTCGATAGGGTATCGTTGTATACGAGATGTTCAAATAAGTAGTCGATAGGGTATCGTTGTATACGATATCTTCAAATGAGTAGCCGATAGGGTATCGTTGTATACGATATGTTCAAATGAGTAGTCGATAGGGTATCGTTGTATACAAGATGTTCAAATGAGTAGTCGATAGGGTATCGTTGTATACGAGATGTTCAAAATAGTAGTCGATAGGGTATCATTGTATACGAGATGTTCAAATAAGTAGTCAATAGGGTATCGTTGTATACGATATGTTCAAAATAGTAGTCGATAAGGTATCGTTGTATACGCGGTGTTCAAATGAGTAGTCGATAGGGTATCGTTGTATTCGAGATGTTCAAATAAGTAGTCATTAGGGTATCGTTGTATACAAGATGTTCAAATAAGTAGTCGATAGGGCATAGTTGTATACGAGATGTTCAAAATAGTAGTCGATAGGGTATCATTTTATACGAGATGTTCAAATGATTAGTTGATAGGGTATCGTTGTAGACGAGATGTTCAAATGAGTGGTCGATAGGGTATCGTTGTATACGAGATGTTCCAATAAGTAGTCGATAGGTTATCGTTGTATACGATATGTTCAAATGAGTAGTCGATAGGGTATCGTTGTATATGAGATGTTCAAATGAGTAGTTGATAGGGTATCGTTGTATACGCTATGTTCAAAGGAGTAGTTGATAGGGTATCGTTGTATACGAGATGTTCAAATGAGTAGTCGATAGGGTATCGTTGTATACGAGATGTTAAAAATAGTAGTCGATAGGGAATGTATACGAGATGTTCAAAATAGAAGTCGATAGGGTATCGTTGTATACGAGATGTTCAAATAAGTAGTCGATAGGGCATCATTGTATACGAGATGTTCGAATCAGTAGTCGATAGGGTATCATTGTATACGAGATGTTCAAATGAGTAGTCGATAAGGTATCGTTGTATACGAGATGTTCAAATAAGTAGCCGATAGGGCATAGTTGTATACGAGATGTTCAAAATAGTAGTCGATAGGGTATCATTGTATACGAGATGTTCAAATGAGTAGTTGATAGGGTATCGTTGTAGACGAGATGTTCAAATGAGTGGTCGATAGGGTATCGTTGTATACGAGATGTTCCAGTAAGTAGTCGATAGGTTATCGTTGTACACGATATGTTCAAATGAGTAGTCGATAGGGTATCGTTGTATATGAGATGTTCAAATGAGTAGTTGATCGGGTATCGTTGTATACGATATGTTCAAATGAGTAGTCGATAGGGTAACGTTGTATACGAGATGTTCAAATGAGTAGTCGATAGGGTATGGTTGTATACGAGATGTTAAAAATAGTAGTCGATATGGTATCGTTGTATACGAGATGTTCAAATACGTAGTTGATAGGGTATCGTTGTATACGAGACGTTCAAAATAGTAGTCGATAGGGTATCGATGTATACGATATGTTCAAAATAGTAGTCGATAGGGTATCGTTGTATACGAGATGTTCAAATGAGTAGTCGATTGGGTATCGTTGTATACGATATATTCAAATAAGTAGTCGATAGGGTATCGTTGTATACGAGGTGTTCAAATGAGTAGTCGATAGGGTATCACTGTATACGAGATGTTCAAATGAGTAGTCGATAGGGAATCGTTGTATACGAGATGTTCAAATAAGTAGTCTATAGGGCATCGTTGTATACGAGATGTTCAAAATAAAAGTCGATAGGGTATCGTCGTATACGATATGTTAAAATATGTAGTCGATAGGGCATCGTTGTATACGATATGTTCAAATCAGTAGTTGATAGGGTATCGTTGTATACGAGATGTTCAAAATAGTAGTCGATAGGGTATCGTTGTATACGAGATGTTCAAAATAGTAGTCGATAGGGTATCGGTGTATACGAGATGCTCAAATGAGTAGTCGATTGGGTATCGTTGTATACGAGATGTTCAAATAAGTAGTCGATAGGGTATCGTTGTATACGAGATGTTCAAATGAGTAGTCGATAGGGTATCATTGTATACGAGATGTTCAAATGAGTAGTCGATAGGGTATCGTTGTATACGAGATGTTCAAAATAGTAGTCGATAGGGTATCATTGTATACGAGATGTTCAAATGAGTAGTCGATAGGGTATCGTTGTATACGTGATGTTCAAATCAGTAGTCGATAGATTGTATACGAGATGTTCAAATGAGTAGTTGATAGGGTATCATTGTATACGAGTTGTTCAAATAAGTAGTCGATAGGGCCTCGTTGTATACGAGATGTTCAAAATAGTAGTCGAGAGGGTATCGTTGTATACGAGATATTCAAATAAGTAGTTGATAGGGCATCGTTGTATACGATATGTTCAAATTAGTAGTAGATAGGGTATCGTTGTATACGAGATGTTCAAAATAGTAGTCGATAGGGTATCGTTGTATGCGAGATGTTCAAATGAGTAGTCGATAGGGTATCGTTGTATACGAGATGTTCAAATGAGTAGTCGATAGGGTATCGTTGTATACGAGATGTTCAAATGAGTAGTCGATAAGGTATCGTTGTATACGAGATGTTCAAATAAGTAGTCGATAGGGTATCGTTGTATACGATATCTTCAAATGAGTAGCCGATAGGGTATCATTGTATACGAGATGTTCAAATGAGTAGTTGACAGGGTATCGTTGTATACGATATGTTCAAATGAGGAGTCGATAGGGTATCGTTGTATACAAGATATTCAAATGAGTAGTCGATAGGGTATCGTTGTATACGAGATGTTCAAAATAGTAGTCGATAGGGTATCGTTGTATACGAGATGTTCAAATAAGTAGTCAATAGGGTATCGTTGTATACGATATGTTAAAAATAGTAGTCGATAGGGTATCGTTGTATACGAGATGTTCAAAATACTAGTCGATAGGGTATCGTTGTATATGAGATGTTCAAATGAGTAGTCGATAGGGTATCGTTGTATTCGATATGTTCAAATAAGTAGTCGATAGGGTATCGTTGTATACGAGATGTTTAAATGAGTAGTCGATAGGGTATCATTGTATACGAGATGTTCAAATGAGTAGTCGATAGGGTATCGTTGTATACGAGATGTTCAAATAAGTAGTCGATAGGGTATCGTTTTATATGAGATGTTCAAAATAGTAGTCGATATGGTATCGTTGTATACGAGATGTTCAAATAAGTAGTCGATATGGTATCGTTGTATACGAGATGTTCAAAATAGTAGTCGATAGGGTATCGTTGTATACGAGATGTTCAAAATAGTAGTCGATAGGGTATCGTTGTATACGAGATGCTCAAATGAGTAGTCGATTGGGTATCGTTGTATACGAGATGTTCAAATAAGTAGTCGATAGGTTATCGTTGTATACGAGATGTTCAAATCGGTAGTCGATAGATTGTATACGAGATGTTCAAATGAGTAGTCGATAGGGTGTCATTGTATACGAGATGTTCAAATAAGTAGTCGATAGGGCATCGTTGTATACGAGATGTTCAAAATAGTAGTCGATAGGGTATCGTTGTATACAAGATGTTCAAATAAGTAATTGATAGGGCATCGTTGTATACGATATGTTCAAATTAGTAGTCGATAGGGTATCGTTGTATACGAGATGTTCAAAATAGTAGTCGATAGGTTATCGTTGTATACGAGATGTTCAAAATAGTAGTCGATATTGTATCGTTGTATACGAGATGTTCAAATGAGTAGTTGATAGGGTATCGTTGTAGACGAGATTTTCAAATCAGTAGTCGATAGATTGTATACGAGATGTTCAAATGAGTAGTCGATAGGGTGTCATTGTATACGAGATGTTCAAATAAGTAGGCGATAGGGTATCATTGTATACAAGATGTTCAAATGAGTAGTCAATAAGGTATCGTTGTATACAAGATGTTCAAATGAGTAGTCGATAGGGTATCGTTGTATACGAGATGTTTATATCAGTAGTCGATAGATTGTATACGAGATGTTCAAATGAGTAGTCGATAGGGTGTCATTGTATACGAGATGTTCAAATAAGTAGTCGATAGGGCATCGTTGTATACGAGATGTTCAAAATAGTAGTCGATAGGGTATCGTTGTATACAAGATGTTCAAATAAGTAGTTGATAGGGCATCGTTGTATACGAGATGTTCAAAATAGTAGTCGATAGGGTATCGTTGTATACAAGATGTTCAAATAAGTAGTTGATAGGGCATCGTTGTATACGATAAGGTATCGTTGTATACGAGATGGTCAAATAAGTAGTCGATAGGGCATTGTTGTATACGAGATGTTCAAAATAGTAGTCGATAGGGTATCGTTGTATACGAGATGTTCAAATGAGTAGTGGATAGGGTATCGTTGTATACGAGATGTTCAAATGAGTAGTCGGTAGGGTATCATTGTATACAAGATTTTCAAATGAGTAGTCGATAAGGTATCGTTGTATACGAGATGTTCAAATAAGTAGTCGATAGGGCATAGTTGTATACGAGATGTTCAAAATAGTAGTCGATAGGGTATCGTTGTATACGAGATGTTCAAATGAGTAGTTGATAGGGTATCGTTGTAGACGAGATTTTCAAATCAGTAGTCGATAGATTGTATACGAGATGTTCAAATGAGTAGTCGATAGGGTGTCATTGTATACGAGATGTTCAAATAAGTAGTCGATAGGGTATCATTGTATACAAGATGTTCAAATGAGTAGTCGATAAGGTATCGTTGTATACAAGATGTTCAAATGAGTAGTCGATAGGGTATCGTTGTATACGAGATGTTCAAATCAGTAGTCGATAGATTGTATACGAGATGTTCAAATGAGTAGTTGATAGGGTGTCATTGTATACGAGATGTTCAAATAAGTAGTCGATAGGGCATCGTTGTATACAAGATGTTCAAAATAGTAGTCGATAGGGTATCGTTGTATACAAGATGTTCAAATAAGTAGTTGATAGGGCATCGTTGTATATGATATGTTCAAATTAGTAGTCGATAGGGTATCGTTGTATACGAGATGTTCAAAATAGTAGTCGATAGGGTATCGTTGTATACGAGATGTTCAAATGAGTAGTGGACAGGGTATCGTTGTATACGAGATGTTCAAATGAGTAGTCGATAGGGTATCATTGTATACAAGATGTTCAAATGAGTAGTCGATAAGGTATCGTTGTATACGAGATGGTCAAATAAGTAGTCGATAGGGCATAGTTGTATACGAGATGTTCAAAATAGTAGTCGATAGGGTATCGTTGTATACGAGATGTTCAAATGAGTAGTTGATAGGGTATCGTTGTAGACGAGATTTTCTAATGAGTAGTCGATAGGGTATCGTTGTATACGAGATGTTCCAGTAAGTAGTCGATAGGGTAGTATACGATATGTTCAAATGAGTAGTTGATAGGGGATCGTTGTATACGATATGTTCAAATGAGTAGTCGATAGGGTATCTTTGTATACGAGATGTTCAAATGAGTAGTCGATAGGGTATTGTTGTATACGAGATGTTCAAAATAGTAGTCGATAGGGTATCGTTGTATACGAGATGTTCAAATACGTAGTTGATAGGGTATCGTTGTATACGATATGTTCAAATGAGTAGTCGATAGGGTATCATTGTATACGAGATGTTCAAATGAGTAGTCGATAGGGTATCGTTGTATACGAGATGTTCAAAATAGTAGTCGATATGGTATCATTGTATACGAGATGTTCAAATGAGTAGTCGATAGGGTATCGTTGTATACGAGATGTTCAAATCAGTAGTCGATAGATTTTATACGAGATGTTCAAATGAGTAGTCGATAGGGTGTCATTGTATACGAGATGTTCAAATAAGTAGTCGATAGGGCATCGTTGTATACGAGATGTTCAAAATAGTAGTCGATAGGGTATCGTTGTATACAAGATGTTCAAATAAGTAGTTGATAGGGCATGGTTGCATACGATATGTTCAAATTAGTAGTCGATAGGGTATCGTTATATACGAGATGTTCAAATGAGTAGTCGATAGGGTATCGTTGTATACGAGATGTTCAAATGAGTAGTGGATAGGGTATCGTTGTATACGAGATGTTCAAATGAGTAGTCGATAGGGTATCGTTGTATACGAGATGTTTAAATGAGTAGTCGATAGGGTATCGTTGTATACGAGATGTTTAAATGAGTAGTCGATAGGGTATCATTGTATACAAGATGTTCAAATGAGTAGTCGATAAGGTATCGTTGTATACGAGATGGTCAAATAAGTAGTCGATAGGGCATAGTTGTATACGAGATGTTCAAAATAGTAGTCGATAGGGTATCGTTGTATACGAGATGTTCAAATGAGTAGTTGATAGGGTATCGTTGTAGACGAGATTTTCAAATGAGTAGTCGATAAGGTATCGTTGTATACGAGGTGTTCCAATAAGTAGTCGATAGGGTAGTATACGATATGTTCAAATGAGTAGTCGATAGGGTATCATTGTATATGAGATGTTCAAATGAGTAGTTGATAGGGGATCGTTGTATACGATATGTTCAAATGAGTAGTCGATAGGGTATCTTTGTATACGAGATGTTCAAATGAGTAGTCGATAGGGTATTGTTGTATACGAGATGTTCAAAATAGTAGTCGATAGGGTATCGTTGTATACGAGATGTTCAAATACGTAGTTGATAGGGTATCGTTGTATACGATATGTTCAAATGAGTAGTCGATAGGGTATCATTGTATACGAGATGTTCAAATGAGTAGTCGATAGGGTATCGTTGTATACGAGATGTTCAAAATAGTAGTCGATAGGGTATCATTGTATACGAGATGTTCAAATGAGTACTCGATAGGGTATCGTTGTATACGAGATGTTCAAATCAGTAGTCGATAGATTGTATACGAGATGTTCAAATGAGTAGTCGATAGGGTGTCATTGTATACGAGATGTTCAAATAAGTAGTCGATAGGGCATCGTTGTATACGAGATGTTCAAAATAGTAGTCAATAGTGTATCGTTGTATACAAGATGTTCAAATAAGTAGTTGATAGGGCATCGTTGTATACGATATGTTCAAATTAGTAGTCGATAGGGTATCGTTGTATACGAGATGTTCAAAATAGTAGTCGATAGGGTATCGTTGTATACGAGATGTTCAAATGAGTAGTGGATAGGGTATCGTTGTATACGAGATGTTCAAATGAGTAGTCGATAGGGTATCGTTGTATACGAGATGTTCAAATGAGTAGTCGATAGGGTATCGTTGTATACGAGATGTTCAAATAAGTAGTCGATAGGGTATCGTTGTATACGATATCTTCAAATGAGTAGTCGATAGGGTATCGTTGTATACGAGATGTTTAAATGAGTAGTTGATAGGGTATCGTTGTATACGATATGTTCAAATGAGTAGTCGATAGGGTATCGTTGTATACGAGATGTTCAAATGAGTAGTCGATAGAGTATCGTTGTATACGAGATGTTCAAAATACTAGTCGATAGGGTATCGTTGTATACGAGATGTTCAAAATAGTAGTCGATAGGGTATCGTTGTATACGACATGTTCAAAATAGTAGTCGATAGGGTATCGTTGTATTCGAGATGTTCAAATAAGTAGTCGATAGGGTATCGTTGTATACGACATGTTCAAAATAGTAGTCGATAGGGTATCGTTGTATACAAGATGTTCAAATAAGTAGTTGATAGGGCATCGTTGTATACGATATGTTCAAATTAGTAGTCGATAGGGTATCGTTGTATACGAGATGTTCAATAGCCGATAGGGTATCGTTGTATACGAGATGTTCAAATGAGTAGTGGATAGGGTATCGTTGTATACGAGATGTTCAAATGAGTAGTCGATAGGGTATCGTTGTATACGAGATGTTCAAATGAGTAGTCGATAGGGTATCGTTGTATACGAGATATTCAAATGAGTAGTCGATAGGGTATCGTTGTATACGAGATGTTCAAATGAGTAGTCGATAGGGTATCGTTGTATACGAGATGTTTAAATGAGTAGTCGATAGGGTATCATTGTATACAAGATGTTCAAATGAGTAGTCGATAAGGTATCGTTGTATACGAGATGGTCAAATAAGTAGTCGATAGGGCATAGTTGTATACGAGATGTTCAAAATAGTAGTCGATAGGGTATCGTTGTATACGAGATGTTCAAATGAGTAGTTGATAGCGTATCGTTGTAGACGAGATTTTCAAATGAATAGTCGATAAGGTATCGTTGTATACGAGATGTTCCAATAAGTAGTCGATAGGGTAGTATACGATATGTTCAAATGAGTAGTCGATAGGGTATCATTGTATATGAGATGTTCAAATGAGTAGTTGATAGGGGATCGTTGTATACGATATGTTCAAATGAGTAGTCGATAGGGTATCTTTGTATACGAGATGTTCAAATGAGTAGTCGATAGGGTATTGTTGTATACGAGATGTTCAAAATAGTAGTCGATAGGGTATCGTTGTATACGAGATGTTCAAATACGTAGTTGATAGGGTATCGTTGTATACGATATGTTCAAATGAGTAGTCGATAAGGTATCATTGTATACGAGATGTTCAAATGAGTAGTCGATAGGGTATCGTTGTATACGAGATGTTCAAAATAGTAGTCGATAGGGTATCATTGTATACAAGATGTTCAAATGAGTAGTCGATAGGGTATCGTTGTATACGAGATGTTCAAATCAGTAGTCGATAGATTGTATACGAGATGTTCAAATGAGTAGTCGATAGGGTGTCATTGTATACGAGATGTTCAAATAAGTAGTCGATAGGGCATCGTTGTATACGAGATGTTCAAAATAGTAGTCAATAGGGTATCGTTGTATTCAAGATGTTCAAATAAGTAGTTGATAGGGCATCGTTGTATACGATATGTTCAAATTAGTAGTCGATAGGGTATCGTTGTATACGAGATGTTCAAAATAGTAGTCGATAGGGTATCGTTGTATACGAGATGTTCAAATGAGTAGTGGATAGGGTATCGTTGTATACGAGATGTTCAAATGAGTAGTCGATAGGGTATCGTTGTATACGAGATGTTCAAATGAGTAGTCGATAGGGTATCGTTGTATACGAGATGTTCAAATAAGTAGTCGATAGGGTATCGTTGTATACGATATCTTCAAATGAGTAGTCGATAGGGTATCGTTGTATACGAGATGTTTAAATGAGTAGTTGATAGGGTATCGTTGTATACGATATGTTCAAATGAGTAGTCGATAGGGTATCGTTGTATACGAGATGTTCAAATGAGTAGTCGATAGAGTATCGTTGTATACGAGATGTTCAAAATACTAGTCGATAGGGTATCGTTGTATACGAGATGTTCAAAATAGTAGTCGATAGGGTATCGTTGTATACAACATGTTCAAAATAGTAGTCGATAGGGTATCGTTGTATTCGAGATGTTCAAATAAGTAGTCGATAGGGTATCGTTGTATACGACATGTTCAAAATAGTAGTCGATAGGGTATCGTTGTATACAAGATGTTCAAATAAGTAGTTGATAGGGCATCGTTGTATACGATACGTTCAAATTAGTAGTCGATAGGGTATCGTTGTATACGAGATGTTCAAAATAGTAGTCGATAGGGTATCGTTGTATACGAGATGTTCAAATGAGTAGTGGAAAGGGTATCGTTGTATACGAGATGTTCAAATGAGTAGTCGATAGGGTATCGTTGTATACGAGATGTTCAAATGAGTAGTCGATAGGGTATCGTTGTATACGAGATGTTCAAATAAGTAGTCGATAGGGTATCGTTGTATACGATATCTTCAAATGAGTAGTCGATAGAGTATCGTTGTATACGAGATGTTCAAATGAGTAGTTGATAGGGTATCGTTGTATACGATATGTTCAAATGAGTAGTCGATAGGGTATCGTTGTATACGAGATGTTCAAATGAGTAGTTGATAGAGTATCGTTGTATACGAGATGTTCAAAATACTAGTCGATAGGGTATCCTTGTATACGAGATGTTCAAATAAGTAGTCGATAGGGTATCGTTGTATACGATATGTTCAAAATAGTAGTCGATAGGGTATCGTTGTATACGACATGTTCAAACTAGTAGTCGATAGGGTATCGTTGTATTCGAGATGTTCAAATAAGTAGTCGATAGGGTATCGTTGTATACGACATGTTCAAAATAGTAGTCGATAGGGTATCGTTGTATTCGAGATGTTCAAATGAGTAGTCGATAGGGTATCGTTGTATTCGAGATGTTCAAATAAGTAGTCGATAGGGTATCGTTGTATACGAGATGTTAAAATGAGTAGTCGATAGGGTATCATTGTATACGAGATGTTCAAATGAGTAGTCGATAGGGTATCGTTGTATATGAGTGTTCAAATAAGTAGTCGATAGGGCATGTATACGATATGTTCAAAATAGAAGTCGATAGGGTATCGTTGTATACGAGATGTTCAAATAAGTAGTCGATAGGGCATCATTGTATACGAGATGTTCAAATCAACAGTCGATAGGGTATCATTGTATACAAGATGTTCAAATGAGTAGTCGATAAGGTATCGTTGTATACGAGATGGTCAAATAAGTAGTCGTTAGGGCATAGTTGTATACGAGATGATCAAAATAGTAGTCGATAGGGTATCGTTGTATACGAGATGTTCAAATGAGTAGTTGATAGGGTATCGTTGTAGACGAGATTTTCAAATGAGTAGTCGATAGGGTATTGTTGTATACGAGATGTTCCAATAAGTAGTCGATAGGGTAGTATACGATATGTTCAAATGAGTAGTCGATAGGGTATCGTTGTATATGAGATGTTCAAATGAGTCGTTGATAGGGGATCGTTGTATACGATATGTTCAAATGAGTAGTCGATAGGGTATCTTTGTATACGAGATGTTCAAATGAGTAGTCGATAGGGTATTGTTGTATACGAGATGTTCAAAATAGTAGTCGATAGGGTATCGTTGTATACGAGATGTTCAAATACGTAGTTGATAGGGTATCGTTGTATACGAGATGTTCAAAATAGTAGTCGATAGGGTATCGTTGTATACGATATGTTCCAAATAGTAGTCGTTAGGGTATCGTTGTATACGAGATGTTCAAATGAGTAGTCGATTGGGTATCGTCGTGTACGATATGTTTAAATAAGTAGTCGATAGGGTATCGTTGTATACGAGATGTTCAAATGAGTAGTCGATAGGGTATCACTGTATACGAGATGTTCAAATTAGTAGTCGATAGGGAATCGTTGTATAGGAGATGTTCAAATAAGTAGTCTATAGGGCATCGTTGTATACGAGATGTTCAAAATAGAAGTCGATAGAGTATCTTTGTATACGAGATGTTCAAATATGTAGTCGATTGGGCATCGTTGTATACGATATTTTCAAATCAGTAGTCGATAGGGTATCGTTCTATACGAGATGTTCAAAATAGTAGTCGATAGGGTATCGTTGTATACGAGATGTTCAAAATAGTAGTCGATAGGGTATCGTTGTATACGAGATGCTCAAATGAGTAGTCGATTGGGTATCGTTGTATACGAGATGTTCAAATAAGTAGTCGATAGGGTATCGTTGTATAAGAGATGTTCAAATGAGTAGTCGATAGGGTATCATTGTATACGAGATGTTCAAATGAGTAGTCGATAGGGTTGTATACGAGATGTTCAAAATAGTAGTCGATAGGGTATCATTGTATACGAGATGTTCAAATGAGTAGTCGATAGGGTATCGTTGTATACGAGATGTTCAAATCAGTAGTCGATAGATTGTATACGAGATGTTCAAATGAGTAGTCGATAGGGTATCATTGTATACGAGATGTTAAATTAAGTAGTCGATAGGGCATCGTTGTAAACGAGATGTTCAAAATAGTAGTCGATAGGGTATCATTGTATACGAGATGTTCAAATAAGTAGTTGATAGGGCATCGTTGTATACGATATGTTCAAATTAGTAGTCGATAGGGTATCGTTGTACACGAGATGTTCAAAACAGTAGTTGATAGGGTATCGTTGTATACGAGATGTTCAAATGAGTAGTCGATAGGGTATCATTGTATACGAGATGTTCAAATGAGTAGTCGATAGGGTATCGTTGTATACGAGATGTTCAAATGAGTAGTCGATAGGGTATCGTTATATACGAGATGTTCAAATAAGTAGTCGATAGGGTATCGTTGTATACGATATGTTCAAATGAGTAGTCGATAGGGTATCGTTGTATACGAGACGTTCAAATGAGTAGTTGATAGGGTATCGTTGTATACGATATGTTCGAATGAGTAGTCTATAGGGTATAGTTGTATACGAGATGTTGAAATGAGTAGTCGATAGGGTATCGTTGTACACGAGATGTTCAAAATAGTAGTCGATAGGGTATCGTTGTTTACGAGATGTTCAAATAAGTAGTCAATAGGGTATCGTTGTATATGATATGTTCAAAATAATAGTCGATAGGGTATCTTTGTATACGAGATGTTCAAAATAGTAGTCGATAGGGTATCGTTGTATATGAGATGTTCAAATGAGTAGTCGATAGGGTATCGTTGTATACGAGATGTTCAAATCAGTAGTCGATAGATTGTATACGAGATGTTCAAATGAGTAGTCGATAGGGTATCACTGTATACGAGATGTTAAAATAAGTAGTCGATAGGGCATCGTTGTAAACGAGATGTTCAAAATAGTAGTCGATAGGGTATCATTGTATACGAGATGTTCAAATAAGTAGTTGATAGGGCATCGTTGTATACGATATGTTCAAATTAGTAGTCGATAGGGTATCGTTGTATACGAGATGTTCAAAATAGTAGTCGATAGGGTATCGTTGTATACGAGATGTTCAAATGAGTAGTCGATAGGGTATCGTTGTATACGAGATGTTCAAATGAGTAGTCGATACGGTATCGTTGTATACGAGATGTTCAAATGAGTAGTCGATAGGGTATCGTTGTATACGAGATGTTCAAATAAGTAGTTGATAGGGTATCGTTGTATACGATATGTTCAAATGAG
The DNA here is from genome assembly GCA_025667525.1 of Glebionis coronaria. Lineage (NCBI taxonomy): Eukaryota > Viridiplantae > Streptophyta > Magnoliopsida > Asterales > Asteraceae > Glebionis > Glebionis coronaria. The sequence continues at coordinate 414,981,493 of CM046876.1, forward strand.
TAGTCGATAGGGTATCGTTGTATACGAGATGTTCAAATGAGTAGTTGATAGGGTATCGTTGTATACGATATGTTCAAATGAGTAGTCTATAGGGTATCGTTGTATAAGAGATGTTCAAATGAGTAGTCGATAGGGTATCGTTGTATACGAGATGTTCAAATCAGTAGTCGATAGATTGTATACGAGATGTTCAAATGAGTAGTCGATAGGGTATCACTGTATACGAGATGTTAAAATAAGTAGTCGATAGGGCATCGTTGTAAACGAGATGTTCAAAATAGTAGTCGATAGGGTATCATTGTATACGAGATGTTCAAATAAGTAGTTGATAGGGCATCGTTGTATACGATATGTTCAAATTAGTAGTCGATAGGGTATCGTTGTATACGAGATGTTCAAAATAGTAGTCGATAGGGTATCGTTGTATACGAGATGTTCAAATGAGTAGTTGATAGGGTATCGTTGTATACGAGATGTTCAAATGAGTAGTCGATAGGGTATCGTTGTATACGAGATGTTCAAATGAGTAGTCGATAGGGTATCGTTGTATACGAGATGTTCAAATAAGTAGTTGATAGGGTATCGTTGTATACGATATGTTCAAATGAGTAGTCGATAGGGTATCGTTGTATACGAGATGTTCAAATGAGTAGTTGATAGGGTATCGTTGTATACGATATGTTCAAATGAGTAGTCTATAGGGTATCGTTGTATAAGAGATGTTCAAATGAGTAGTCGATAGGGTATCGTTGTATACGAGATGTTAAAAATAGTAGTCGATAGGGTATCGTTGTATACGAGATGTTCAAATAAGTAGTCAATAGGGTATCGTTGTATACGATATGTTCAAAATAGTAGTCGATAGGGTATCGTTGTATACGAGATGTTCAAAATAGTAGTCGATAGGGTATCGTTGTATATGAGATGTTCAAATGAGTAGTCGATAGGGTATCGTTGTATTTGAGATGTTCAAATCAGTAGTCGATAGATTGTATACGAGATGTTCAAATGAGTAGTCGATAGGGTATCATTATATACGAGATGTTAAAATAAGTAGTCGATAGGGCATCGTTGTAAACGAGATGTTCAAAATAGTAGTCGATAGGGTATCGTTGTATATGAGATGTTCAAATGAGTAGTTGATAGGGTATCGTTGTAGACGAGATTTTCAAATGAGTAGTCGATAGGGTATTGTTGTATACGAGATGTTCCAATAAGTAGTCGATAGGGTAGTATACGATATGTTCAAATGAGTAGTCGATAGGGTATCGTTGTATATGAGATGTTCAAATGAGTCGTTGATAGGGGATCGTTGTATACGATATGTTCAAATGAGTAGTCGATAGGGTATCTTTGTATACGAGATGTTCAAATGAGTAGTCGATAGGGTATTGTTGTATACGAGATGTTCAAAATAGTAGTCGATAGGGTATCGTTGTATACGAGATGTTCAAATACGTAGTTGATAGGGTATCGTTGTATACGAGATGTTCAAAATAGTAGTCGATAGGGTATCGTTGTATACGATATGTTCCAAATAGTAGTCGATAGGGTATCGTTGTATACGAGATGTTCAAATGAGTAGTCGATTGGGTATCGTCGTGTACGATATGTTTAAATAAGTAGTCGATAGGGTATCGTTGTATACGAGATGTTCAAATGAGTAGTCGATAGGGTATCACTGTATACGAGATGTTCAAATTAGTAGTCGATAGGGAATCGTTGTATAGGAGATGTTCAAATAAGTAGTCTATAGGGCATCGTTGTATACGAGATGTTCAAAATAGAAGTCGATAGAGTATCTTTGTATACGAGATGTTCAAATATGTAGTCGATTGGGCATCGTTGTATACGATATTTTCAAATCAGTAGTCGATAGGGTATCGTTCTATACGAGATGTTCAAAATAGTAGTCGATAGGGTATCGTTGTATACGAGATGTTCAAAATAGTAGTCGATAGGGTATCGTTGTATACGAGATGCTCAAATGAGTAGTCGATTGGGTATCGTTGTATACGAGATGTTCAAATAAGTAGTCGATAGGGTATCGTTGTATAAGAGATGTTCAAATGAGTAGTCGATAGGGTATCATTGTATACGAGATGTTCAAATGAGTAGTCGATAGGGTTGTATATGAGATGTTCAAAATAGTAGTCGATAGGGTATCATTGTATACGAGATGTTCAAATGAGTAGTCGATAGGGTATCGTTGTATACGAGATGTTCAAATCAGTAGTCGATAGATTGTATACGAGATGTTCAAATGAGTAGTCGATAGGGTATCATTGTATACGAGATGTTAAATTAAGTAGTCGATAGGGCATCGTTGTAAACGAGATGTTCAAAATAGTAGTCGATAGGGTATCATTGTATACGAGATGTTCAAATAAGTAGTTGATAGGGCATCGTTGTATACGATATGTTCAAATTAGTAGTCGATAGGGTATCGTTGTACACGAGATGTTCAAAACAGTAGTTGATAGGGTATCGTTGTATACGAGATGTTCAAATGAGTAGTCGATAGGGTATCATTGTATACGAGATGTTCAAATGAGTAGTCGATAGGGTATTGTTGTATACGAGATGTTCAAATGAGTAGTCGATAGGGTATCGTTGTATACGAGATGTTCAAATAAGTAGTCGATAGGGTATCGTTGTATACGATATGTTCAAATGAGTAGTCGATAGGGTATCGTTGTATACGAGATGTTCAAATGAGTAGTTGATAGGGTATCGTTGTATACGATATGTTCGAATGAGTAGTCTATAGGGTATAGTTGTATACGAGATGTTGAAATGAGTAGTCGATAGGGTATCGTTGTACACGAGATGTTCAAAATAGTAGTCGATAGGGTATCGTTGTTTACAAGATGTTCAAATAAGTAGTCAATAGGGTATCGCTGTATATGATATGTTCAAAATAATAGTCGATAGGGTATCGTTGTATACGAGATGTTCAAAATAGTAGTCGATAGGGTATCGTTGTATACGAGATGTTCAAATGAGTAGTCGATAGGGTATCGTTGTATACGAGATGTTCAAATGAGTAGTCGATAGGGTATCGTTGTATACGAGATGTTCAAATGAGTAGTCGATAGGGTATCGTTGTATACGAGATGTTCAAATAAGTAGTTGATAGGGTATCGTTGTATACGATATGTTCAAATGAGTAGTCGATAGGGTATCGTTGTATACGAGATGTTCAAATGAGTAGTTGATAGGGTATCGTTGTATACGATATGTTCAAATGAGTAGTCTATAGGGTATCGTTGTATAAGAGATGTTCAAATGAGTAGTCGATAGGGTATCGTTGTATACGAGATGTTAAAAATAGTAGTCGATAGGGTATCGTTGTATACGAGATGTTCAAATAAGTAGTCAATAGGGTATCGTTGTATACGATATGTTCAAAATAGTAGTCGATAGGGTATCGTTGTATACGAGATGTTCAAAATAGTAGTCGATAGGGTATCGTTGTATATGAGGTGTTCAAATGAGTAGTCGATAGGGTATCGTTGTATTTGAGATGTTCAAATCAGTAGTCGATAGATTGTATACGAGATGTTCAAATGAGTAGTCGATAGGGTATCATTATATACGAGATGTTAAAATAAGTAGTCGATAGGGCATCGTTGTAAACGAGATGTTCAAAATAGTAGTCGATAGGGTATCGTTGTATATGAGATGTTCAAATAAGTAGTTGATAGGGCATCGTTGTATACGATATGTTCAAATTAGTAGTCGATAGGGTATCGTTGTATATGAGATGTTCAAAATAGTAGTCAATAGGGTATCGTTGTATACGAGATGTTCAAATGAGTAGTCGATAGGGTATCGTTGTATACGAGATGTTCAAATGAGTAGTCGATAGGGTAACGTTGTATACGAGATGTTCAAATGAGTAGTCGATAGGGTATCGTTGTATACGAGATGTTCAAATAAGTAGTTGATAGGGTATCGTTGTATACGATATCTTCCAATGAGTAGCCGATAGGGTATCATTATATACGAGATGTTCAAATGAGTAGTTGATAGGGTATCGTTGTATACGATATGTTCAAATGAGTAGTCGATAGGGTATCGTTGTATACGAGATGTTCAAATGAGTAGTCGATAGGGTATCATTGTATACGAGATGTTCAAAATAGTAGTCGATTGGGTATCGTTGTATACGAGATGTTCAAATAAGTAGTCAATAGGGTATCGTTGTATACGATATGTTCAAAATAGTAGTCGATAGGGTATCGTTGTATACGAGATGTTCAAAATAGTAGTCGATAGGGTATCGTTGTATATGAGATGTTCAAATGAGTAGTCGATAGGGTATCGTTGTATTCGAGATATTCAAATAAGTAGTCGATAGGGTATTGTTGTATACGAGATGTTTAAATGAGTAGTCGATAGGTTATCATTGTATACGAGATGTTCAAATGAGTAGTCAATAGGGTATCGTTGTATACGAGATATTCAAACAAGTATTTGATAGGGCATGTATACGAGATGTTCAAAATAGAAGTCGATAGGGTATCGTTGTATACGAGATGTTCAAATAAGTAGTCGATAGGGCATCATTGTATACGAGATGTTCAAATCAGTAGTCGATAGGGTATCATTTTATACGAGATGTTCAAATGAGTAGTCGATAGGGTATCGTTGTATATGAGATGTTCAAATAAGTAGTCGATTGGGCATAGTTGTATACGAGATGTTCAAAATAGTAGTCGATTGGGTATCGTTGTATACGAGATGTTCAAATGAGTAGTTGATAGGGTATCGTTGTAGACGAGATGTTCAAATGAGTAGTCGATAGGGTATCGTTGTATACGAGATGTTCAAATAAGTAGTCGATAGGGTATCGTTGTATACGATATGTTCAAATGAGTAGTCGATAGGGTATCGTTGTATATGAGATGTTCAAATGAGTCGTTGATAGGGTATCGTTGTATACGATATGTTCAAATGAGTAGTCGATAGGGTATCGTTGTATACGAGATGTTCAAATGAGTAGTCGATAGGGTATTGTTGTATACGAGATGTTCAAAATAGTAGTCGATAGGGTATCGTTGTATACGAGATGTTCAAATACGTAGTTGATAGGGTATCGTTGTATACGAGATGTTCAAAATAGTAGTCGATAGGGTATCGTTGTATACGATATGTTCAAAATAGTAGTCGATAGGGTATCGTTGTATACGAGATGTTCAAATGAGTAGTCGATTGGCTATCTTTGTATACGAGATGTTCAAATAAGTAGTCGATAGGGTATCGTTGTATACGAGATGTTCAAATGAGTAGTCGATATGGTATCACTGTATACGAGATGTTCAAATGAGTAGTCGATAGGGTATCGTTGTATACGAGATGTTCAAATAAGTAGTCTATAGGGCATCGTTGTATACGAGATGTTCAAAATAGAGTCGATAGGGTATCATTGTATACGAGATGTTCAATTATGTAGTCGATAGGGCATCGTTGTATACGATATGTTCAACCAGTAGTCGATAGGGTATCAATGTATACGAGATGTTCAAATGAGTAGTCGATAGGGTATCGTTGTATACGAGATGTTCAAATAAGTAGTCAATAGGGCATCGTTGTATACGAGATGTTCAAAATAGTAGTCGATAGGGTATCGTTGTATACGAGATGTTCAAATAAGTAGCCAATAGGGTATCGTTGTATACGATATGTTCAAATGAGTAGTCGATAGGGTATCGTTATATACGAGATATTCAAATGAGTAGTTGATAGGGTATCCTTGTATACGAGATGTTCAAATGAGTAGTCGATAGGGTATTGTTGTATACCATAAGTTCCCCCCAAAACCCCCAAAACTTCCCCCAAAAGATCCCGCCAAAACTTCCCACCATAAGTTCCCGCCTAAACATCCCCCCAAAAGCACTTTTTTTTACCATAAAAGCATCTTCATAACCAAGAACTAAACAGATCACACACACTCTTGCCATCTCAACGACCAACACACACATTGTAATTATGAAGATGGTGGCATATGAAGCTTTTGCGTGTTGTTGTGGAGCCGGAAATGTAGTTCTAAGAGAATCGTATCGACGCCAAACCCGTGGTAAACTATACTATGCTTGTCCACTATAGAAGGTGATCAATCACATGTGTTTTTATTTGTGTAGTTTACAAATAATTTGATTAGGTATGTTTAATGAATAAATTTTCCTTACTCTTTAATTAACAGCCTCTAGAAGGTACTTTTGGATGTGAATTTTTTCTATGGAAAGAGGATCGAGTTCGTCTACTACTTGGTTCTCCTGGAGCTTCAACGACTTCAACTTATTCACCAATACCTTCAATGACTCCAGTTTCGTCTCCAAGCTCTTCAACACCTCCAATCTATTCTTCGGGACCTTCGAGGTATGCAGAGTGTGCAAACTGCAAGCTCTTGACTACAAAGCTAAATATACTCGAGGCAACAATGGAAACACAAATGCATCCCGAGCACCACACAATGAATTCAAATGCACTACTACATGAGCTTTACAATAACGTGGGTAACATTAGTTGGCAGTAGTTTGTCATTTAGTCAATTTAGCATCTCGATTTCGTAATCTAATTCGTATGTTTTATCTACATCGTAATGTAATTAGTATGTTTTATCTACTTCGTAATGTAATTCGTATGTTTTATCTACTTCGTAATGTAATTCGTATGTTTTATCTACTTCGTAATGTAATTCGTATGTTTTATCATCTTTTTAATATAATTCGTATGTTTTATCATCTTTTTAATATAATTCGTAAGTTTTTTCGACTTTGTAATATAATTGGTATGTTTTATTGTTTAACTTTTTATCGACTTTATAATGTAGTTTGTATGTTTTATTGAATAAACTTTTATCAACTTTCTCACGGATGTATAAATCACAAAATATTGGTAGTCCGTGGGAAATATGTGGGTAATATGTGGGAAACCCGTGGAAAATCCGTGGAAAATCTGTAATCCGTGGGAAATCTGTGGGTAATTTACCCACACATTTCCCACGGATATGTAAATAACAAAATAATGTGTTTTCCGTGGGAAATCCGTGGGAAATCTGTGGGTAATTTCTCACGGATGTACAATTAATAAAATATTATGAGTTCCGTGGGAAATCCGTGGGTAAATTACCGATGGATTTCCCACGGATGGATAACTAATAAAATAATATGTTGTCCGTAGGAAATCCGTGGGTAAATTACCCACGGATTTCCCACGAATGAATAGATAATAAAATAATATGTTATCCGTGGGAAATCCGTTGGTAATTTACCCACGGATTTCCCACGGATGAATAAATAGTAAAATAATACGTTGTCCGTGGGAAATCTGTGGGTAAATTACCCACGGATTTCCCACGGATAGATAAATAATAATAATGTGTATACCGTGGGAAATCCGTGGGTAATTTGCCACAACTTTCCCACAGATGTGTAAAATAACTAAAATAGTTTTGTACTCCGTGGGAAATCTGTGGGTAATTTGCAATCCGTGGGAAGTCCGTGGGTAATTTGTCACGACTTTCCTACGGAAACCTTGGTCAATACTCCTGTGGAAAATCCGTGGGTAATTTCCCACGGAACATTTTTTTGTCATTTATGTGGGAAATACCGTGTCAAATTTCCCACGGTTTTTGGTCCGTGAGAAAAATTTCGTGGATAAAGGCTGTGTAGTAGTGTGTGTTCATTCTAACTATCCATTAACTAACATACGATTAGTTACGAATGAAATATGTAGGTCTGAACTAAAAATTTGATCTCAAATAATTAACCGTTTCTAACTTTCTACAAGGAACATCATGAACACTTTTTTTTATTTCTTTGGGATTGCTTATTAAAAGGTTGGATATTGATACAGTAGATAGATAATCACTCCATTTTTTTATTTTTTTGCTATTTTTGTTTGTTTGGGTGAGCAATCCTATACACCTATATGATGTATGTATATCTTTTACTTGCAGATTAGAGAGTTGCAATCTAAAATGTTGGTTTGTGGATTCCTGATGCATGCCCAAGTATTGATGACATGCATTATTTTTGTAAAAGCCTTTAGACCTAGCCCGTTTTATAATAATCTATCAGGGATTATATATTGTAAGAAAAGGTTTTTGATAATGATTAAGCAAATTACAAAACTAATAAACAGGTCACTATTTTTTTAAGTGTTTGCTAAGAATTTTGTTATTGGGTATTTTATTCGAATCGACGATAGTGGGAAGATCGTTTCTGGTATTCGTTTGAATCAACATATTTAATTTGTTATCTCGTTTATAATTCTACATCAATTTGTGTTGATATTGTGCAAGCAAAATCATCTTTCTGATGAGATGTACAATCAGTTGGTTGAGAAGGGTAATGAACAAGGCTATGTTGACACCAAACTTAAGAAGACAACACACACAAACCCACCGCCTGAGAGTCGACGGAAGATGCACCTGAAGACACCAAGGGTGTGGGGCATTTTGAATCACTATTTGGTAAATAGATGTTGCTTTCAAAAGATAATATTGGTAGCTCTATAATTATCGTAGTTTTATGTTCAAGATTTTGGTGATAGTTTTCATATACAGTGTGCTTCAACTTTTAGATAGTGATTTGCCTTTAAATATCTGTTTGTGGAAATTCTGCTCCTTTTGTAATGAAAATGTTGGTTGACTTTGCATATTGATCATTTTGAACTTGAAAAGTATATAGTTCACTAATGGATAGCACCACATGTTTTCATGAGTTTCAATGGTTTTGAACTTCTAATTTTACGACATGCTCTTCATTTTTTTAAAGTTGGTTCATGAGGCGAAGGGTTGACACCTTTACACCAAGGTGACGAAGTCAGTAGGATCGGAATATGGTAGGTTTAGGGTGGCTCACATATATAAGATGTTCCTATGTGTCGGTATAAATTCATCGCACCCACTAAGTTAGGTCTTAGATGACTGATTATATTGATAAGAGTTCATTAATATTTCTATCTAAGCAGCATTGTCTATTCCTACACTTCGATCCCCAAATTTTCAAAACCCACATTGAGTCCCCGATAAGTCATCTGTCAGCTTTTACTTTCTTAATTTGATTGGAGGTTATATCCCATGTTTGGAGTTTCTATAAGTGGTTGAGTTCCCATGTTGGAGTCGCTATAAGTGATCGAGTTCCCTTATATATGTTTGAGTTGCAGCTTAAGTTTCTGATGGTGATTGAATTTATTATTTAAGTTGACGGTTAATGGCTGTGTTACTCCTGATTCCTATTTGGAAGAATAATTAGGTGGTTGCTGATAGTCAGTGGCTTTCAATCCTCAAAGGAGGATGAAGGTGTGTAAATTAAGCTTGCTGGATGATTAGGTTGGTGATGTAGCGCTTATCGGTGAATTAGTATCCATCTGTTCTGTCTTGGCATGTATATATAATTGTCGTGGTTAAGCAGTGTTTGCTTATCTGATGGTTGGTTCTCGAATTTGTTACAGTATTACTCATATATCTGCACGTACTCTTTTTATATATTTGGAATGGCGCGGCTACCTGGAAGTTATGTTTTGTGATTATGTTTTAAAACAAGTTGGGCAAGCAGACTTAAGAATAGCAGTCTAAATCCTTGGTGCAAGTTCCTCCACGTCATTATTCAACACCTGATGTACTGTCATACTTGCATGCTGTCAAGGACGGACCTTAGTGGAGACCCGGGAGGGACACGGCCCTCCCAAAACATTGAATTTATACTTATATTTGGTTAAGGAAATACAATTTTTGCTCGCAAAAGTTAAATAATATATCACTCGGCCCTCCCAATAATTTTACTCAAGTTCCGTTTATGCATGCTGTATTTTTGCTATATTAAGAGGTTTCATGATACGACCCTGTCGGGTAGTATTGGGATAGTCGCACCCCTTCAAGCGTGATGCTAGTGCTAGCTCCTTAAGACGAAGATGAGAAAACCAGAAACATTTTACTGAACATTAACTTTATTGATTATGATAATATGATTACAGGAAACCTTAAATACTAGTTAAGGGATAAACATTAAGACAACTTATAAAGATAAAAGATGCTAAAGATATATCCTAAACAAATAGAAAGATATGATGTTCCTGTGGATATGCATAGGCGTATCATTCCCCATTCCTTCGAATTCACCTTGCCCTCAAGGTGATGTCTTGAAAATCTCGTGATTCCGGGATCCCATAATCTTCTTTGAACCACATCGCACTCCATTCTTTCACTCATGTAGTTCTTCACCCATATAGTTCCCCAACCTAGATACTTCTCCAACACATTTAGTACTCCAACATAAATTGTTCTCCAAGACAATTTATTCTCCACCAAAATTTGTTCTCCATCATCCATGAGTTCGTGAAAATAAACATCATTAACAACCTCATTAACATTCGATTCTATCACCGACTCCACAAACACACTAAACCCTTTTGTCCCATTATCATCGTCATCATTCGCATTAGGATTTTTCATAACTTCTTGATGACAAACAATATTAACGACTTCCTCCTCTTTATTGGCCTGTACATTCTCCTCGATTGACTCAAAACGAGCCTCCATTATACGGGCACGAAAGAAAGTTTCTCCTAAAGTTGCAGGATTCGACCTCAACAGTTCCGTGAGTTGTAGGTTTGTGAAGCGTGCTTCCGCTGCACGAGCTAATGAAAAAGCTTCGTCTAAAGTTGTGGGCTTTGATCTCAAAGTAAACATTGTAGAGACGGTTTAAGTCTAGTGATATAATAACATGTAAGTAAAGATTCAGAAATTCCTGTCACTCGACTTGCAAGTATCACAAAATCACTCTCATATTCGTTCACCGTACCATTTGTAAGAGCTTAGATAATGCATCTCGATCACTAGTGCTCGATGCCATAAACAATAAATAATAATAATAATAATAATAATAATAATATTTTTTTCTCACTGATGAACAGTACCTAGAATGGTGCAGATGAACAGTAAAGCGCGATGAACAATACGGATGAACATTACCTCGATGAACAATACAGATGAATAGTACCTCGATGAACAGTGCTTGCGATGAACAGTACCTCGGGTGAACAGTGTTTCCGATGAACAGTAATTTTGTTTTGTTTTGTTTTGTTTTGTTTTGTTTTGGAAACCTTGATCAAAATCCCTCAACGAATTGAGGGCTCTCAATGAAAGCACCAATTGATACGACCATGTCGGGTAGTATCGGGATAGTCGCACCCCTTCAAGCGTGATGCTAGCTCCTTAAGACGAAGATGAGAAAACCAGAGACATTTTACTGAACTTTAACTTTATTGATTATGATAATATGATTACAGAAAACCTTAAATACTAGTTAAGGGATAAACACTAAGACAGCTTATAAAGATAAAAGATGCTAAAGATATATCCTAAACAAATAGAAAGATATGATGTTCCTGTGGATATGCATAGGCGTATCATTTCATGTTTATCCATATATGGTATGTGCTATCTTTGAGAGTATATGAGTCGACTGTCATTTTAAGTTTTCCTTAAGTATGTTTCGGATACAAAAATTTGGGATGTTAGTAGGTTTGCCCAATATAGCTCTTGTGATATTTTTGGTATTTTAATTTTTTGATGCCTGGGGTGCGAAATCCTAATATCCCAATAAAACTGCCCACCACCACCATATATTAGCAGAATAGCAGTCATCTGTTCAATAATACAAAACAACCACTAGAGATACTAAAAACTACAACTTGAAACTGACTACACAATTGGTTGTTAAGATTTGATCAATGGTGTTATGGATGTTTCATGCAATAGCATACTTCAGGCCATTTCATGTGATCATGTCATAGTATGCTTCACTAAGGAGCTGGTGAACAGGTCTCCCTGTGAGTATACGTATAGCTCGAAATATAAAATTCTTGATTGGGTCAAATCTTGTCACAGCATAAACTGTGAAGGATATGAAGGGGAGTCTGCTGCAAGGGAGTCGATGGAGGAATTAGCTAGCCCAAACCTAGGTTAATTTTGTTCTCCTTAATTAGTATGATGATTAGGAGGATCTAGCGTCGTTCAAATAACATAGTCCGTTAGTTTTAAATGCCTGCCGTTAATTGTGCGTACAATGGACTTGTCTTAATTTGATGCACTACAGGCTGAGATGGTCAAGTGTCATGTAAAAAGATGTGATGCCATCACTTTGTGTCCTATTGTCACACCCT